>JAVANC010000016.1:24876179-26076179 GCA_033319125.1 Parnassius glacialis | reverse complement strand
CGGTGATTCAGCAAAAACGGTTCGATTTACAAATCATAAATAATACCATAGACAATTTGTCCAGTGAGTTAAAGACAGTTTTAACGACATTTGATTTTAATAATTGCATTGAAACTTTAAACAAACGCGAAATATCGAAATATAATGAATGCAAAGACAAACATATAGAAAAATACCAAAAATTAACTATCAAATCAAATGCCAAACATCCATGTCAACGTAGAAACGAAACGCAACAACCGTTGACCACAGACGCGAACAATAAACAACGCACGGTCTATAATTTGTCAAAAGAAACACTGGACGAACCTACAATAAAAGTATTGTCGAAAGGCTTGAATTTTGCTATAACGCCGCAAAAAATCCCGTACGAGGAAATTATCTGCAGTGTGGAAAATTGTCTGTTTAAGAACAATATCGGTAAACACGATTTAGAGGCTATACGTCAAGACATTTCGTCCTTGTTACGTCGAAGTTCCACGCCGAAACTAAATCTCCCTAAAGACGAATTTAAAGCGTTGTACAACTTACGCAACAGACCAGAGCTTACGATTCTCCGCGCGGATAAAGGAAATGCTACGGTAATAATGGACACGTCAGATTATAATTCCAAAATACAAGAACTTTTATCGGACGTAAGTACATACAAAAAGGTCAAAATAGACCCTACAACTAATACACTTAAAACAACTACTGATTTAATAAAGAAATACTCCGAAAAATTAGATCTCGACGTGAACTCGACAATACCATCATGTGCCAAACCACCGAGATTGTATGGGTTACCGAAAATACACAAACCAAACGCTCCACTACGTCCTATAGTAAGCCAGATCGATTCACCAACTTATAAGTTGGCTCAACACTTGGCAAAAATACTGTCACCACTAAGAGGACATACCAGAGCACACACAAAGGATTCATACCATTTTGTTAGTGAGATAAAAGACCTACATCTCGCTGACAATGAAACTATGGTCAGTTTTGATGTTCAGTCACTATTCACATGCCTACCTATTGAAGACTGCATCTCAATTGTTACTAGAAAGCTAGAAGATAACAACATGCCCACAGAATATGCAGTATTACTCAAACACTGCCTTACATCTGGCTATTTATTGTGGAAAGAAGAGTTCTACATGCAAGTAGACGGAGTGGCAATGGGCTCACCTGTATCTCCCGTAGTCGCCGACATATTCATGGAGGACTTTGAGGAGAAAGCCCTTCTTAATGCTCCTGTAAATCCAAGATTCTACAAGCGGTACGTAGACGATACTTTCACAATTTTACCATCTGACAAAGTAACTGCATTTTTAAACCACCTTAATTCCATAAACCCTAAAATACAATTCACAATGGAGTTAGAGGCAAACAATACTTTAGCTTTCCTAGATGTTTTAGTCATCCGAAATCCTGATAACACTATTGGTCATACTGTGTACAGAAAAAATACCCATACAAACCGATATTTAAATGGTGATTCGCACCATCATCCTTCACAGTTAGCTACCGTGGGAAAATCTTTGTTTCAGAGAGCACGAGGGATCTGTGACAGAAAACATCTGGCCGCCGAGCTTCAGCACGTCAAGCAAGTACTGCAAGACAACAAGCTTCGGGTCCCGCGCCTACGTCACAGTGACCGAGTGAAGCCAGCCACAGTCGAGCGTGTGCCTGCTGTACTACCCTATGTCAGAGGAGTCACAGACAAGGTTGGCTACATCTTGAAGCGAGCTTCCATTAAAACATACTTCAAGCCGCTGAAGAAGATTGGTCAATTTTTACCATCCGTCAAGTGTCATATCCCTCTACAAGATGCAGGAGTGTACAAGCTGGATTGTGAATGTGGTCTCTCGTACATAGGACAAACAAAAAGATCTATAAAAACCCGCGTTAAAGAACATATAGCTGACGTGAAGCACCGACGTATCGGGAAGTCTGCAGTTTGTGAACATGTTCAAGATCGTCCCCGCCATTACATTAGATTTGATAGACCACAAATCCTCGCAAAAGAACACCGATTCCTCCCAAGGATGATTCGCGAGGCTATTGAAATTAAAAAACATTCTAATTTCAATAGAGAAGATGGATGGGTGCTGCCATCTGCTTGGGATCCCATAATTAATAAAATCAAATCCAAACCCAAGTATACCACTGCTAGACCTCAAGATACTGTAAGCTCATTCTGCGTAAATCGAACCAAAAAATTAATATTAAAAAACTGAAGGTAGCCGGGCTAACTATGACAGCAGGACGTCAAACACCTCAGTCCCCCGTGACCACGGGTGCTGGAAAGCACCCGAAACGTCGGGGAGATAAAAATAAGTTAATATACGCGATAGAATCCGTAAAATTAGTTTTATTTAAATGTGTAGTGTTCGCGTAAATATAAGAAATCATTAAATAAACACGCTGTAAACATAAACTATCTGCCAGTGAAAGTCCCGTCAAAATCGGTCCAACCATTTCGGAGATGAGCCGGAACAAACAGACAGACAGGCAGACAAAAATTTAAAAAATTGTGTTTTTGTTATAAATACCGTATAAAATTTTATAAACGTTTAGTAAAAAACAGTTATTTTTACATTAAAAACAGAGACTTTAATTTTATTTATTTGTATAGACTATTAAATTATTAACCCCTGGTGAAACTGTCTGCCCTTTTGTGAGAATTTTTTATTATACTTATATAATAAACACGCTGTAAACATGGCAGATTGAATCAAACACTTTTTTTGGAATTTTTGAAAATACAAGTTTGGGGTAGTTTGCCCCTATGTCAACCCCTTCAGAAGTGTCTGTCATTTTTTTCTTAATTCTTTATCAACTTAGCTTACGGATAATCATTATTATTATTTGTATTAAACACTTTTTTGGGCAATTTTTTTTGCGACTAACCTGTATGCGCAGTACCGGGTGTACCCAAATAGGTCAGGCAGACAGATATATCTGCTTATTGAGTCGACTGATACTTTTAAACAAAGTTTCATGATGCATCAAACACTTCATGAAAAATGCGTCATGAGCTCTCGGACCATAAGCTTAAAACTTTTATGGTCCCCACTCACGGTCAGTTAAACTGACATCAGTTCACCTGATCATTTCAAACGGATTTCGACACACACGGTCAGTTAAACTGATCATTCCAACTGATCAGTTCAACCTAGGGCTGTTGATATTTTTAAAATATCGGATTTTCAATATATCGGTAATTATAAATATATCAATATCGGAGTTTTATTTATATATAGGAAACATAAGCGATATATTGATGCTTATTGCTTAAAAATGAATCACACAGAGTATAATTTAGTATATTTATTAAAAAAATTAAATTATAAATGTATGAAAATGTTAGGTTATAGTTCTTAGTAATTATTTTACTAAGAACTATAACCTAATTATTAAAGAGCCATGGTAGCTCAGATGGTTAGCGCTCGCTGTAAATTTCACAGTACGCGAGCAACCCGGGTTCGATCCCCGCCGGCGCCAATGAAATTGTTGATTGCAATTTTAAGTGCTGATTTACCACGTGCTCGATGATGAAGGAAAACATCGTGAGGAAACCTGCATGTCTGAGAAATAAAATAAAAATTTCAGAAAACGTGAAGTTCGCCAACACGCATTGCGGCAGCGCGGCGGACGTTGCCCTAAAACCCTCTCAGAAGTTAGGAGAGGCCTGCCCAGCTGAGGAGTGCCCAGCATTGGGACGTTTATAGGCTGTAACTTTAACTTGAATTATTGTTTAATTTAAATAAGACAATTATGTTTACCAATATTTGTCAGTAAGAGTTTTCAAAAATACTCGTTGTTCTATATGTTCAGCTGTTTCAATACTCCAATTATTGGGCACTAAAAGATTGATTGTGGAAGTAATTCGTTCAGATGCTTTGGATGCAGCTGAAGAAATCAAGTATTTAACAGTTGTTTTTGATAGCACGGAAGTAAACCCTAAGACGCCTAAGCGATTAAAATAACTTGAGGCTTATACCAACATCGAAGCACTTATTTCGTCGTTTTCTCTAATAGCTCACATGTGCAGACAACTAATACACATAATCGCATCACTTTGATAAAAATGAACTTCAAACGATTATTTAAACGATAAAACAGGAGCAACCATCCGTCGATGGTCAAGCTCCTGCCAAAACTCACAGTAAGTAAAGTAGTACTAAGTTTCATAAATTAAACTTTTAACAGTGGCAGAGCCACGCGGCAGCTTTTGCTGTTGCACGGATGGGCCGGCTCGAACCGGGGTGGTACCACGACCTTACAGAATACCAGCGTGAAGTAGAGGTTTACCTCTGCGTTTCGCTTGGTGAGTGCAGGTGGCCGGAGACCCTTTTTACTGGAAATGAGGCATTCCATCTTAGTCCTCACGGGTGACAACGCATCTGCATTTTGATTCGCAAATGAGGATAGATGTAGATGTCTATGGGCCACAGCAACCACTTACCATCAGGTGGACTGTGTGCTCGTTTGTCACCCTTATCCTATAAAAAAAATATATTAATCCAAATTAGATAATTTAATCCAAAGTTTGCCACAGCCAGTTTTTAAAGCTGGTGATTTCAACGCCCATCACACGTTATGGGGATGTACTGAATTAGATTCACGAGGTTTTCACTGAGGAGATTCACGTTCTTGCAAGTATAGATGACAACAATCTTGTAATCTTGAATGATGGTCAGATGACTACAGTAGGATCTCATAGATGGAGGCAGAATGCATTAGACTTGACACTTGTTTCATCTTCACTGGCTCTGTCTTGTGAGTGGCAAGTATGTGATAATGATTCTCTAGGCAGCTATCATTTTCCTGTAAAGACATAAATTACGGTCAATAATCAAAATTTTCAAGAAACAGCTGTATCAAATAACATAAACTTAAAATTGGTACATTGGTCAAAATATCCAAATTTAATAGATAATTTAATTAAAAATTATAGTTTTGATTATAGTAATCCTTTACAATGTTATACAGATTTAATAGAACTAGTTAAACTAGCCATGCATGAATCCACACCATCCAGTCTTCTAATCGAAATGTTAACATCAACTTGCAATCTCTTAAAAGAAATAAAAAAAGAAATTCTTTACCTTGGTGGAATTTAAAATGCAAAGAGGCAGTATTAAATTGTAAAATTGCATATTTAGTATTTAAGAATGATCCCACAGAACGAAATTATATTAATTTTAAAAGACTACAAACTTACTTTTAAACAAAAAATTACTTTGAAGACTGAAAGACAGCTTAGCTGGAAAATACTATGTGAAACTTTTAATTAGATCTACTCCATTGACTATGGAATATATATATATATATATATATATATATATATATATACCATTCTCAAAAACGGACTTAAAATTCATTTTTTTTTTTAATATGATTAAAAGTAGTCTCAAATGAAAGGTATCTTATCTTGCTAAATGGAGCACATAAAAGCCTACCTATTTTCACTGTAGTTTTCACAAAAAACATGAAAAATGAAAACACCTTTCCATGGAAGTGACACAACTCCACGGTAGTGACATATTTGTATAATTTTAATAAATTATTAACGATTTTTGGACGAAAAAACGATATTTTTTTAATTATTATCTGTATATAACTAATCGCTTTAGTATTTATTAATTTTAAGTATTAATTAAGTAAGTATTTACGCTTAATTAATATTATGTTAATTACTAAAACAATCTAATTTAATATAATATGTATTACTTGCGAGATATATTGTGTTTTCATGAGATTGCCAAGTCAATCTATGTATCAATCTATGTACTGAATAAATTAACCGACTTGGTATTACATGGATCTCACAACATTTTACGGTAGAAGAACTGAGTAGCGAGACTTGGCTTTTTTTACAAGTTATGTTTTTGATGGCATAATATTTTTTTAACATTTCTTCGACCGCAATGTGGTAAAGTAACAGTAATAACTACAATCCGTAACATCGTCTACACTTTGGCCAAACAAACTCCGTGTATTCTTCATCACACTTGTCAACTGGAATCAAACTTGATATAATACTAAAATTTTTGTTTATAGAAGTAGCGTGACAATAGAGCACCCAATTCACCTGATGGTAAGTGGTTGTTGTGGCCCATAGACATCTACATCTATCCTCGATTACGAATTAAAATAGAGATACGTCGTCACCCCTGAGGACTAAGATGGAATGCCTCGTTTCCAGTAAAAAGGGTCTCCGATTTTATACACTCGCCATACGAAACACATCAGCATTAAGCTGCTATTTTACGTTGTCCCAGTACGCCCCAGTCGAGCTGACCCATTCATGCTACAACCAAAATATAGCTGCAGCGTGGCTCTACCACGTAAAAGATTAGAAAATTATAATTCAGTACAGTGACAATTTAACCAGTGTAAAATATGTTTGTGTTTCTGCAAACCAATTTAATCAGTTGCCTTCGATCAATTCCCGAAAAGAAGTTACAGCTGTTATTTGAGTTCTGTCAAATGTGTTGGGTTCTTCAGTTACTATCATAGTATTTTCTTGCAGTTCGTGTGGAATATCAGGACTGGGGCTAGGTAGAGATTCTTCAGTTATTATCACAGTTATAAGGGATCGAAGTGGACTGTATTTATTTACTGTAGCTAGTGGACTGTATTGATTGATTACTGAACTGATATTACGCTAGGGGACTGCTTAAAGAAAAAATGGTACTGTAGACTATATTGTATTAAACTATTTACAAATGCGGCTTTCACTAATTAACTATACACAAAGGGAGTCTTCAATGGAGTATAGATTCTTCTCTCTTGATGATTTCTCTTGAGGTTTCTTCTCTTGTTGTCTTCGAGTACCGCTTCCGAAATGAACAGCTCACAGACCAAAACGCCCTTCTTATGTGCCGCAAGAGAGCGTCTTAGCCTGTGAGTAGCATCGCACGACGATGCTGCACGCTGATTGGTCGGCGATCTGCTGCCGGTGTGCGGGGTGTGCGGGGCGCAACGGGGTATAAAGGGGCGACGGGGCGGCGGTTCCCTCGCCGTCCGCAACATCCTCCCCCCGGCGTAGCCTGCAAGCTTAAGCTTCCTTCGGGAGGACGGCTAACTTCCGGACGGGCCGCCGCAGGACTCCGCCCCTCCTTCTCACCTCGACGTTGCGCACCACGCCGTCCGGTCGAGGAAAGTTCTTCGTCACGATCCCCCGTGGCCACACGTTTCTGGGTAGGTTGCCATCTGCAACCACGACGAGGTCTTCTTCCTGGATTTGACGCTGCTGAGCATCTCGGGAGTCCCCGCGCGCAACCAGCATCGGCAGGTACTCTTTAACCCAACGCCTCCAGTATTCATCGGCGAGTCCTTGCGCCGCTCTCCACGCCCGACGATCACTAGGTGTGCACGACGCGATGACTGGTAGGCTCGATGGTCCCAACAGCAGGAAGTGGTTGGGTGTCAGCGCCTCTTCGTCGTTGATATCGACCGGTACGTGCGTCAACGGTCGAGAGTTTACCGTGTGTTCGGCTTCTGTCAGGAGCGTCGCTAACGTCTCCTCCCGTGGGCTCTTCTGATGCAGAGTGGCTTTGAGTGCGGTCTTCACTGAGCACACGAGACGCTCCCATGCGTCTCCCTGATTAGGTGCGCCCGGTGCGTTGAATTTCCAATCTGTGCGCCGAGTCAGCGCGTAGTTCTTCAGCTGCGGTGTCCACTCTTCCATCGCCCGTTGCAGTTCGGTATTTGCCCCATGAAAATTTGTCCCATTGTCCGAGTATATGACCCGTGGCCACCCACGCCTAGCCGCCATGCGCCGCAATGCCGATATCGCCGAGTCCGTCGTAAGGGAGTATACTAATTCTAAATGCACCGCGCGCGTCGTTAAACAGGTGAATAACGCTACCCACCGTTTTTCATGCCGACTTCATATCGTAACTGTTATAGGCCCGAAATAATCGATTCCGGTGTAGGTGAATGGTCGCGCGAATGCCCCTAATCGTTCAGGTGGTAGGTCTCCTATAACCGCTGGCCGTGGTGTCGCCTTGCGTACCTTGAATTACAGACATCTCCGCTCCACTTCTCGTACTGTTGGTCGTAATCGGAGGATATGATATCTGGTGCGTAGGTCGTTCACCACCCTCTCTCTGTTGGCGTGGCTTACTTCCTGATGCGCCTTTTCCACAAGCAGCTTCACGAAATGGTGGCGTCCGTTTAATATGATGGGCCTCTTCATCTGGCTGTCCACGTCGGCTGCGTCGATTCTTCCTCTGGCTCGTAGTACGCCATCTCCCAATATGGGGTCGAGCTTCCTTAGCGCGCTGCCGGTTGCCAGGTTCTTCCCCCGCTGAAGTCGACTGATGTCTTCAGCGAAGCTTTCAGCTTTCATGTTGGCTGTGTTCTATCCACATCCGCTCTGCTCTCTGGATGTGCTGCAATGTCAGTCCGTGCGCCCTTCCTCGTATGGCATCGACGAACTGTAGTACTCGTGCAGTGGCCCTGATCAATCTCTCGTAGGAAGAGAATCTTTCTATGTATGGCAGGTGTGGAGCGTCCTTGATGTCGCTCTGGTGCGCCACGATTTCCTCCAATTCTTCATCATCCCCTGCCTTCTCTTCCTGACGGCGAGGCCATCTGTCTTCGTCTTCGTAAAGGAATGGTGGTCCTGTGAACCATCTGTCACTTCCTTCCTTGCTTACGTAGTTCACGCGCGTCGCCTGGTCTGCGATGTTTTCTGCAATCGGTATCCACCTCCATTGCTCGGGTGACGTTTTTTCCGCTATCTCCCCTAACCTATGAGCCACGTATGGGTTGTAACGCGCCGTATCATTTTGTATCCAGTGGAGCGCCGTAGTGGAGTCTGTCCAATACACTACCTTATCGGCTACCACTCTGTGCTCGCCTAGCACGAATTCCGCGAGTCGCGCGCCTATTAAATTCGCCTTCAAGGCTAATCGTGGTATGCTTTGCGCCTTAATTGGGGCGACTTTCGCCTTGGCTGTCACTAATCGTACCCTAACCGTTCCGTCGCGATATCGTATGCGCCAATATGCCGCGGATGCGTACGCACGTTCGCTTGCGTCGTTAAAAACGTGAAGTTGACGCTCTACCACTCCCCCCGTAGGAGCATAGCACCTAGGCAGTCGCAGTCGTGACACCTCCTAGACAACTCGCAGCCACCTCTGGAACTCATCCGCTGCCTCCTCGAGTAGTTCATCATCCCATCCGACCTTCTTCATTCGCCATAGGTCTTGTACCAGGATCTTGGCGGTGATGGTGAGGTAGCTAAGCAGTCCGAGCGGGTCAAACACAGACATGACTGCGCTTAATGCTTCTCTCTTGGTCGGTGGTCGCTGTAGCGCCTTTACTTCCTGCAGCACCCTATTCATAGAGGTGTTGAATGTTAGGGCGTCTTCGTCGGCCATCCATAACAACCCTAGGGTTCTGCCTGGGCTGTCTTGCCTTAAGCCTACTTCCTTAGGCTTGCTCGCCAGTAGTTCCTCCGGCTTATCTTCTAATAGAGCTGCGTGGTTAGAATTCCATCCTGCCAAGGTGAAACCGGCCTTCTGGTGCACTTCCGTAACCTGCCTTGCCGTATTTACCGCTTCCTCTACCGTTGCATAACTGTCTAAATAGTCGTCCATATAATGACTACGCACGATGGCGTTAATCGCCAACGGATGTGTTTCTGCGTGTGCGCGCGCGTTATGATCTCTAACACTATGTGCGAGAAACGGCGAGCTCCTCGCGCTGAAAATCATTGACGTCATAACGTACTCCCGCGGTAGGCTGGATCGCTCATTTCCTCGCCAGAAAAACAATTGCGCGGGTTGGTCGCGACGGTCGATTTTTACACGCAAGAACATTTCCCTAATATCCGCGGACACGGCTATCTCATTTTCCTTAAACCTAAACAGTATGCCCGGTAAGTTCCGTAATAAGTCGGGGCCGTCGAGTAAATAGTCATTAAGACATCTACCGGATGCGCGCGCTGGCGCGTCGAACACTACTCTTGTCTTCCCCGGCTAGTTCGGGTTCCGTACTGCGAAGGGTGGCAGGTACCAGCTCTTGGGGTCCTCTCTCTCTGTCCCCTCGGCTTCCCTTCCTGGGCTGTGAAGGCGTCCCGAAACTCCGGCGACTGGTCCATTTTTTTTTCAATTTTCTTAAAAAAATTTCTTTCAATCGTCCGTAGTCTTCGAGCTGCCATTTCATAGCTAGGTGGCATCCGCACGTTGTCGTCCTTCCATGGCAGTCCAACTTGGTATTGCTCGCCGACCTTCTTGACGGTGCGCTGGAATATGTCGACAGCGCGCTCCTCTTCCCGTCGCGGCCTACTCTTTAGCGAGATACCTATAGAATCTATCTCGTACTGCCGTTTGAGGAGTTCCGTTAGCTCCTCGTCCTGACTGGCAAACGTTCGGATGTCCCTATCTGACCGTCCGCTAGTGCTTACGACGTGTAATACGGTCTCGCCGTCTTCCCTACACGTTAACCGCGGCACGGTTCCCTGTATTACCCACCCTAATAACGTACGTGCAGCTATAGGCTGCCTTCGACGTCCTAGTCTCAAATTACGGGTGATTATTAAAGGCCAGTTGTCGGCGCCTAATAATAATCTTGGCTTTGCGTCGTCGTAATAAAACGAACTCGGTAGGTCGCGTAAGTGCGTTAACCGTAAGCACTCCCTACTCACAGACTGCGAACCTATCTTTAAATTTGCTATTGTCCGCGCACTTATATTATACACCTCACTGCGCGTCTTGCCACGTATGCCTATGCTAACTAATCTACTATCGGCCTCACGTTGACTGTTATTCACGCCTCGAATGTTAAGCGGTTTCGTCGGTCCTTCCGCTCCTAACTCGCGAGCTAAGTCGTCGTCGATTAACGAAATAGTAGAGCCTTCGTCAAGTAGCGCATACGTATCTACTTCCTTACCACGAGGTCCGCGTACGGTAATGGGGCACACTTTCAATAAAACGGACGCACTACTATTAACATTCGACGCGACGAGCACGGTCTCATCCGGTTTTGCCGATGTTTCAGGTGCGCGGGCCTTGCGGGCATGAAGGAGGGCATGATCGGGGGCATTGCAGCCGTCGACGCCGCATTTCCTAGCTTTACATCTAAAGCGTCGGTGTTTGCTGTTTAAACACCTAAAACACAACCCATCTTCCTTAACCCACTTCCACCGGTCGTCCAAACGCATTTGCGCTAGCTTCCTACATTTGGCGATTGAGTGTTCACCCCCGCAACACATACATGAGGAACTACCGGTGTCCTCTTGGGCGGTGAACGTCTTTACGTCGCGGGCCCTATCCTCTACGCGGCGTTTCAATATAACTCTTTTCGACGGCGGCGCCTCTCGTCTTACGGGTGATTCCTTAGTCGGCGCTACGGACGTATAGGCATGACTTAATGCACGGTCAGCCTCTCTCATCATGAACCGGGATAGCGTGACGATGTCCGGTTCGTCCGCACTTCCGTAGTGCTCCGCATAATCGCACCAACGCGACCGTAAGTGAGGGCTAAGTTTGCTAGTGACCTCCCTAGTTAGCATCGGATTTTGTAAATATCCTTTGCTGTCGACGTTCTGCATAATACACACTATATTCTGTAACTTAATAGCGAACGAATTTAATTCTTGGGCGGTTTGACCCGGGCGCGGAAGGCGTTTTAATTCCTCTAACGCATGATCTATAATTACTTCCGGGCGGCCGAAACACTGCTCCAGTGTTCGCATAATATCTGCTGGATCCTTTGCGGTAAACAGCAGTGCCGATACTACGTCCCTAGCCTCACCGCGTAAACAATTCCTCAACCTTGCCATATTTTCCGTATTTGTGAATCCATATAAACTCGTGGATTCTTTGATCGCGGCTTTAAACGCTAACCATTCCGCGGCCGAACCGTTAAAAATAGGCAAGTCCTGCGTCTGCTTCACGGCGGCGGGCCTGACTCTAATCATGCTTTCTAAAGCTTCCGCTAGTCGTTTTATACCCCTATCTTTCCCTCGCGGAGTAAGCGACCTATCTCTATCCCTATCTCCCTCTAGCCTACGCTGTGGCACTGGCGACCTATGTACACCTACATCCTTATAACACGGCGACGATAATCTTCGATCCGCGTGGCGATGTGGTGATGGCGATCTATGTATACCTACATCCTTACACGGCGACGGTGATCTACGATCCACGTGGCGATGTAGCGATCTATGTATAGGCGATAGAGTGCGGCGTTGGACACGCGACGGTGATGTAACCCGTACACGGCGATCCACCTGGTTCATTTCTACGGCGACTCCATTGTCCCTGTGTATCATATCTTCGCGGCGCGGTTGAACATCATTCGCTACCGTCCTCCCCTGGGCATCTTCAGCGTGGTCGTAACCGATTCCCCTATTCGGTGGGGCTTGCTCTATCTCGATGCGGGGCGCGGGCTGAGACGGGCGGTAGGGCGGCTCCCCCCGCACAGTCTCTACGTTCTCTAACCACCTATCAACGCGTTTCCTATTTTCTACTAAATCGTCTTCGTTTAGACTTTCCCTATCTGTTTCTTCCTGCAGTTGAGCGACGTCCCTAGCGTATTTCTTCTTGATAAGATCTTCTTCGAGTTGCAATTGCTTCCTTCTAATTGCAGCTAGTTCCTCCGCGGCATTATACTCGATTTGCTTTAATTTTGCTATCGCGCTAACTGTCAACCGGGCTGAACGGACTGAACGGACCGACGGGGCGCGGAGCGCGGGTCTATGTACAACGTCTGCTACCGGCGCGACGGTACGTACTATCGAACTTGTTTCTGTTGTCGGAAGATATTCTATAATCGCGGCGAGTGTTTCTGTGCGCGGCGCGGATGTGCTAACCTCTCCCAAACGATCGGTCGTAGACACGGACATACCGGGGCGCGGCGGCGGGGGCGCGGGCGCGGGCGTAGATGCGGGCGCGAGCGGGGCCTGGGGCGCGGCGGAGGGCGTTTGTGCCAACGCGAGATAATCGGACGGGGACGCGGGTGCTTCTTCGAATATCCGCATTCCTAACGGCGTTACGTCGTCGTTCCATGTCTTCTGGCTTCGTGTCTTCCTCATGACGTCCCACGTTGCGACCTCCGATCGTCTTCAAAAAGACGCACGTATTGGACGCCGTTCCCGCCACAAGGGCGTTACCAGATGGTCACAGTTTGGCACCGTTAGGGAACAACCACCTGGCCGCGTAAACACGGTTTAAGAAACAAGAATTGTCTGGAAACAGACAATATTATGACGTATATGACGTAGTCGTAAGAAACAGAGAAGAAGTTAGAACCGACGATCTTCTCTCTTCGTCGACGAACTTTTTTCTTCCTTGAAGATCTTCTGTAATGATCTTCTCTCTTCTGTAATTACCTTCTTTCTTCTGTAATTACCTTCTTTCTTCTGTAATTACCTTCTTTCTTCTGGCTTGAATCTTCTGGCTTGAATCCGGCGACGATGGACCAAGAATATAAGGGATCGAAGTGGACTGTATTTATTTACTGTAGCTAGTGGATTGTATTGATTGATTACTGAACTGATATTACGCTAGGGGACTGCTTAAAGAAAAGATGGTACTGTAGACTATATTGTATTAAACTATTTACAAATGCGGCTTTCACTAATTAACTATATACACAAAGGGAGTCTTCAATGGAGTATAGATTCTTCTCTCTTGATGGTTTCTCTTGAGGTTTCTTCTCTTGTTGTCTTCGAGTGCCGCTTCCGAAATGAACAGCTCACAGACCAAAACGCCCTTCTTATGTGCCGCAAGAGAGCGTCTTAGCCTGTGAGTAGCGTCGCACGACGATGCTGCACGCTGATTGGTCGTTGATCTGCTGCCGGTGTGTGGGGTGTGCTGGGCGCAACGGGGTATGAAGGGGCGACGGGGCGGCGGTTCCCTCGCCGTCCGCAACAAAAGTATTTTCTGGCACTCTATGTGGAATGTCATGACTTGAGCCAGGAAGATTCTTCAACGATGGCACTTCGTGTATACTCGTATAACTTTCTTATTCCATTATGAGATCAATTTCTATCACATTTTGCATAGCTAAGTCGTCTTAAAAGTATTAAGTCTAGTTTTGTTTTGGTATGATGTAGTACTTACTACAACTATTTGATGAATTAATTATTCTAGGCGAGTAATTTTCGAACACTGATGGAGATAGATCTCTGTAAGATGACGAAATACGGCTTCAGACAGAACGAGATCATCTACTTAAGACCGGAGGGGATGTATGCTTAAAACATTAGGATAGTGCCTAATGTTTAAATGTCTAACTGTAACTGGATCATTTTCAATGTCACTTTAAGGCGATCATCACGCGAACTCGATAGAAATCTTTTTCCTGTATTTTTTTGTTTTCTTTCTGACATTTGATCAATAGATATAATTTTATTTTAGATTTCTATAACGTTCTCTTTCTGTAGCTTTAACCCGTTCGTACAACTGTGGATTGGACTTTGATTTTTCCGACGTCGCCTCTTGCATTTTTTTTGTCTTGTGATTGATCTGTTCCTGATTTTTTTTTGCTATAATCACTCTGGATCAAGAAATATACATATATACATATTACAATTAATCACATTGATAATTTTTAAATTACCGAAGAGCGATAGTACTGTCACATCCATGGTCATTAAGTCACCTCCGTGGATAACCGTAATCCACGTAGGTGACATCCATGGGAGTGAGATTTTAAACATAGATACCGTTTTTTCGTAATCTCAAATGCTGATTACTAAAAATGACGAAATACCAAGATAACGGCTATAGTGGCCCATCAATTTACGATATTCGATAGACCTTAATTAAATTAATACTTTGTGATAAGAATTCCACAAAAGTGACTGAAATAGCATGCTAATTTAAAAAAAATCTTACTTTATAGGTCTTTACTCCAAAATTATTATCCCAGCACAGACAAACTGTCAAAAATTTTCAAGATGGCGTTGTATTTGTTGTCTGTATTCGTTCAGGAACGGTATTTACCGATTTATTGAATTGTGGCTGCGTTAAGTAAGTTTATCCATGGAGGTGATAATTTTTCCATGTACAAAAGTTATGAAATATTTGGAATCATTTATTTCATTTGTGTTTTAATTATTTTGTGTTTTTTAGAAAGATTTTTCCATGTTTTATTGTAAAAAAATATGAAATAATGAATTTATTATTGATATATATATTTTATGTTAGCCTATAGTATCATAAACTGATTTTGCACACGACATGGAGGTGACATTTTCGTCACTTTCTTAATGAGGATCAAAAAATATTCATGTTCATAATCCTGTTAATATGACCTACTTCAATAAATTGTAGATAGGTATTCTAGAAACAATACAAGTATTTCATTTTTTAATACAATTGCACTAAAAAAAATTGCAAAAATGAGAATGGCCCATATATATATATATATATGGAATTCCATTAAAAAGTTTAACAAAACTTTTGTTCATAATAACACATCAGTCATAGATTCTAATTGGGCTAATGAATTTTTGAAAAAATATACTCCAGAAACAGATGTATCACCTCTAACTCCTCACTCCTCAAATGATAATCATTGTGATTATCTTACCAAACCTTTTACCTTGACCGAATTCAATTCAGCTGTTAACTCTAGAAAGGACACTACTTGTGGTTTAGATTCTGTTCCATATAAAGCTTTAAAAAATATGAATACTGCATGTAGAGAACTAGTTTTGAAAATATATAATATGTTATGGTTTCATTCACTTATTCCTAACGATTGGAAAGAAGATTGTTTGATACCCATTTTAAAACCTGGAAAAAAACCTCACATTGCAGAATCTTACAGACCTATAGCACTTACATCTTGTATGGGTAAAATATTTGAGCTACTTATAAAATCTAAATTAGAATTTTATCTAGAAAAATATTGTCTTTTACCATAATTAGTTACTCCATATTTTTTACCAATAGAAAGTTGTGCAAAATTCTTAGATGTAATTTTTACAAATAATATATCTTAGACCAAATACGTGAATTCTATTTCAGACAGAGCTTCTAAGACCTTTAATGTATCATGTAAAAAATTAAATATCCATTTTACAATTTTTTCAGGAATGCCCAAAGTCCTCAATTCTGCGGCGAGTACATGAAGATTAACGTTATTAAATGCACCAACCAGGGAGGTTATAATATTATATAGGGAGTGAGCGCTTGAAACATTGAAAACGTTCCTCATTTTTCTTAGAAAGAGAGGCACCGAGTTTTGTATTTTATCTCAGCTCAAAATTCAAAAACTTTAATAAACTAAGAAAAAAAAAGTTCCGCTAGGTTTCTTGCTGGTTCTTCCCAGGACAGAGATTTTTTTCGAAGCAGTGGTAATTAAACAAAAGAGTGACTTTCAATAAGTATTTTTTATAATCTATATTCAATAAAAAAAATCTGTTTCTGTTACACCAATGTTCTTTCCCTAAAAACTAGGAGGTGCATTTTACGCTATAGATGACAACACTATTTTAAAATTTGACGTTGTCAAATGAATGAATATATTGTTTTTTTTTTTATAGAATAGGGTGACAAACGAGCACACTGTCCACCGGATGGTAAGTGGTATTGCTGCAGATGCGTTGTCACCCGTGAGGACTAAGATGGAATGCCTCTTTTCCAGTAAAAAGGGTCTTCGGTTCTCTACACTAACCATACGAAATACATCAGTGTTCAGCTGCTACTTTACGCTGGTATTCTGTGAGTGCGTAGTCCTTCCCCGGGCGAGCCGACCCATTTGTGCTATAGTATGTGCCAAATCGATTGAGAAAAACGGACAATGACCTTTCGGTCGTTTAACCAGGGGTTACAAACCTTCAATATATAGGCACATTTTATATGTAGTACTTTCTTTATTTATAATGATTTTTTTATAATGATTGATATAATATATATTTATTAACTATTATTAAAAAGTTATGTGAAAGATCGCTGTAGAAGAAAAATCATCTATTGTTATAAAGTACTTTATTCATTTAACAACAAAAAACATTAATTTATAACACATATAAAGATTCGAGTGATAACGATACCGAATAAGTACGTACTTATGCAAAAGATAAAACTTTATTTTTAATATTATATAAGAACTTTATTTTTATTCGGTGCAATCATCACTCGTATCTTCACTTGATGAACTATCTGTAACATTAATTATAAAGCGATCTGCAGTTTGGTCAATTCTATCATCCATGCCACGCATTTTTTGTTCAACCTTAAGGACATGCTGAACACAGTTTTTCCATTTATCTGGCGTGATTTGAGTTAAACCATCTTTAAGTAAATTTTTAACATCTTTTAACTTGAAAGTTGTATTTTTTCGTGCAACGTACCCTTTCACATCTGCCCACACAAGTTCAATGGGGTTAAGCTCACAGTGATAAGGAGGTAACCTTACCACTGTGATGCTTTTTTCTTTTGCCATCTCGTCGGTGACGTAACTTCGATAGTTATCTTTAACTGCCTTTATTTTTTCCATTAAGTGGGTCTTTGTGTCCGAGGGCACGTATGCGATCTGTTTAGATTCTAGCCATTCCTGCATATTTTGTTTCCGCCAAGACATTGTTGGGGTTTTTTCTAAACGTCTGGAGTGGTAACTAGCGTTATCCATAACTATGACATCGCCGCTTTGCAGTTTTTCTATTACTTTTCTAAACCAGTCCTCGAAATGGAGAGCGTCCATACTCTCATGGTAGTCACCAGTAGATGATGATTCAAATACCCAATCACATCCCTCCAAAAAGCCATTTTCATTGCCAACGTGTACAACTATTAATCGCTTTCCTTTACCCGAAGGGGCTTTCGCGCCAGTAGAGTAGCCTTCTAACCGTGATTGACGAGAAGATTCAATTGTGGTGTCTTCCCATACCTTTCCCATAGTATGACCTGCGTTAATCCATGTTTCGTCAAGGTAAAAAATGTTACGTCCCTCGTTTCTTAATATTTGTATTTCTCTCAAATATCTGGTACGCCACAGAACTATCTCTGGGCGATCTATTAGACCACTTTTTCTGTTTCTCTTTATATATTTGAATTTTAAATGGCGCAACACACGTCGCAGGGAAGTTTTGCTCAAGTTTGGCAACTGGTCATCTTGATTTATACTGAGCAAAATTTTGTCTAAAGTCGGTAATTCTCCTGCAAGCAAGAACTGATGCACTTTCGCTCTTATAGCCGATTTATCAAAATCGTCCAACTTGTCAATTACAGACTTTTTTCTTTTATTAATTATTCCCTTTTCTGGTATTTTATGGGAATCTCTATACACGCTTAATACGCGATATATAGTGCTCTTGCTGACTCCTGAGATCTCCGAAACCTTTTCTACCATATTAACGTTTGAAGGATACACGTCTTCGGGCCAGGTGTTTTTGACATATTTGTATACATTAATGATAATCTCTTGTTCCCCGACCGACAAAGTGGTAGGTTTTCTCTTTTTTACTGGTGACGTTAAAGGTGCTCCAGAAGATGGGCCTGTAAATAAATGACAAAAATATACTACCATAGTACTACATCACATAAATACATATTGTTTTAGAAAATAAATACCACATGGTCACATAAAAAGAGCGCTTTAAGAAATAGAAAGGCTACGTCGTCGCATTTGTACCTATTTGTACGTACCTGCTACGTTTATTATGGGTCGGCGACGTCTCTTTCCACTTGATGTTGAAGGACCGGGTCCTTCACCAAATTCTCCTGAACTCATGTCGATTTAGTAACGACCGTCACAGTAAAACTAATATAACAGATTCAAAAAACAAAAACTTAACGATATAACAAATTTAACAGTAAAAACTCAACTAAAACAATGCAATGAATGCTATGAATTACCCGAGACGTACACACGCAAGCGCTATCCGAACACGAATGAAAACAAAATGGCGGACCGGCCCAAAAAAGGTGACGCATCTCTGGCTGCCATTGTCACGTTTCTTTTAGAACGAACTGACGTAACGCGCGTTTTGTTTATTTTAAAGGGATGAATTTGCAAAAGCTCAATATGGTGATTATATTGCTTCAAATATTTTTTTAATATGAAACTGTTATTAAATGAATTGCTGCGTTACTTACCATAAATTGAAATATAAAATATAACACATTTTTCGCGATGTACCGTAAGATTTTACTATGTTTATAGGAACCACAGACAATATTATTTAAGAAACAAAAAAACAAAACATATGTGCTGACCTAGAAGTGGGAATAATATCAATATTTAAATATTGTTATCACATCTAAATTGAGATTTTGTAAGTTACGCCTTTTGACACTCGGCTCATATCTGAGGTCATTGTCCGTTTTTCTCAATCGATATGGCACATACTATACAACTTTACTACTTACATAGCTCTAGGCTCTACCACGTAAAAACGCCTTGTGCTAATCATTCGCTAAATCTATGTGGAGTGCACTCACTTAGGGAGCGTTAATTCAAGTTTTTCGGAACAGTTCACAGGTTCTTTTCATCATCCACACGTCAATGGGAAACTTTACAAAAAGTGTAGGCGTATCCGTCAAAAGACTCAGAGACAAAATTAATTGATCATCATGACGTTGTTAAGTCACTGCAGAATAATTTAAAAAAAAAAAACTAGTAAAAACACTCGAAGATATATATGATCCCAGGACCAACTGAGAAAACGTCGATACAAAAGAAGCAGTATCTACACTCTTACCAGCTTTGTGTGAGTTCAGTTTTTTATGCTATCTTTCCTTTTGGTGTAAAATTCTAATAGAAGTTAGTCAGACACAAAACCAAATACTAAATAATATAATAATAATCTAGATTACCACTGGAAAAGTATGAGATAATAATCAAAGCCCAAAATTTTTTCTTTAAAGCCAACGTATTCAACTAGTACAAAAAGCTATTTCCTACGTTGAAAAAAATGTGAGAAGGTGGACATTTCGATTGAAGGAAGAAGAGAAATGAGGAGAAATCGAAAACGTTTACCAGGAGAAATGACCCGATATGCTGGACTAACATTGCCAGAGGAGCTGCAGAGAGCTATGTTAGAATGTCTTGACATATTTACGAGGAACTAGACCATCGCTACAGAGCAATGGATGATATTCTCGTAACATTTAGTGTTGTTCAGCCTTACACTCTGCTAACGTCACCAGATGGAGATCTTCGTGTAATAGTTCAAAATCTGACAAAAATCTACGATAAATTTTCTACTTTTTTTGTTTTACGACTTGAAAGCTGCCAGCATTTCTTCCCAAGAAGCGGTTCAATGTAATTCATTGGAGCTTTTCTCATAAAATTGGGCTATTCTGAATCTGTTCCGAATCTAGTGCTGTGTCTAAGATTTTTTTAATATTAAGTTTCATGTGTAGGAAGCTTTTCAAAACTCAAGTTAATAAAATCTTACTGGTCCACAATGAGCCAAGCGCGATTAACCAATCTTTCCACTTTATCTATCGAAAATGACAAGAAATAACTTTGACTTTGATAATATATTACAATATTTTAGCAAAATAAAGTCCCAAAATAATACAAAAAATGCTATACATGCTATGTATAGCATTTTTTGTATTATTTTGGGGGGTGCTTGATAGAAAACCGCCCTAGGTGTCAACCCACGCTACGCCGCCACTAGTTACCGTAAGGTTTGATACTGTAGCGAAGCAATAATGTAATCAAAATATTAAACGGAGTTTAATATAGTGTTATAAACACTATTCAGCACTTTCCATATTGAAAAAAAATACGCATTTCGTTTTCCGTGATGCTGTATACACTAATAATATTCTCAAAATATTGTATCATGGACACTCTATTAGAAAGAAATGCAACGCCTAACTCGGTGCCTTTCATTCATTTCAAGGTCACTGATTTAGGACCGTTTCTCTAGTATGAAGTGCGCACTCCCTATATTTTACAATCTCCGTGGCACCAACAATGTCAAATAATATACCAATTAATACTTCATTATTTTCCATAGCTTTAAAGATGTCTAAATGAAGAAATGCAATACTTTCTCTATGACTTACGGCGTCCGAATCCAAACTGATTTGATGGTAAAAGACAATTTTTTTCTAGATAAAATTCTAATTTAGATTTTATAAGTAGCTCAAACATTTTACCCATACAAGATGTAAGTGCTATAGGTAAGATTCTGCAATGTGAGGTTTTTTTCCAGGTTTTAAAATGGGTATCAAACAATCTTCTTTCCAATCGTTAGGAATAAGTGAATGAAACCATAACATATTATATATTTTCAAAACTAGTTCTCTACATGCAGTATTCATATTTTTTAAAGCTTTATATGGAACAGAATCTAAACCACAAGTAGTGTCCTTTCTAGAGTTAACAGCTGAATTGAATTCGGTCAAGGTAAAAGGTTTGGTAAGATAATTACAATGATTATCATTTGAGGAGTGAGGAGTTAGAGGTGATACATCTGTTTCTGGAGTATATTTTTTCAAAAATTCATTAGCCCAATTAGAATCTATGACTGATGTGTTATTATGAACAAAAGTTTTGTTAAACTTTTTAATGTAATTCCATATATATATATATATTCCATAGTCAATGGAGTAGATCTAATAAAAGTTTCACATAATATTTTCCAGCTAAGCTGTCTTTCAGTCTTCAAAGTAATTTTTTGTTTAAAAGTAAGTTTGTAGTCTTTTAAAATTAATATAATTTCGTTCTGTGGGATCATTCTTAAATACTAAATATGCATTTTTACAATTTAATACTGCCTCTTTGCATTTTAAATTCCACCAATCTAGAGAATTTCTTTTTTTATTTCGTTTAAGAGATTGCAAGTTGATGTTAACATTTCGATTAGAAGACTGGATGGTGTGGATTCATGCATGGCTAGTTTAACTAGTTCTATTAAATCTGTATAACATTATAAACGATTACTATAATCAAAACTATAATTTTTAATTAAATTATCTATTAAATTTGGATATTTTGACAAATCTACCAATTTCAAGTTTATGTTCGTAAAAGCGGCTTTAGCTAAATGGTCTGCGCTTTATTAGCTAAAAGCTAAAAGTATAGTTACAGCTGATATTGACACTATAACCGGTGTTGCAATACCACATACAGATTTATATTCAATTTTAAAGCAACAGTTAAAAGAAGAATGGAAAATGCATTGGAATGCTGTTTTAGAGGCAGGAAAAGGTCTTTGGTATGCATCAATTAATTCAGAATTAAGTATTCCTTGGTTTTCTCGCAACGAGAGAAATCATAGCAGAAAATTTTACACAATAATGTGCAGACTTAAATTTGGTTACTACTGAACGCTCATCTTTCCAGGATGAGAATAGTAGCATCTGCAACATGCAACTTCTGCGATACAGAAGCAGATCAGGCTGCAGAACATATAATATTTAACTGCCCAGCGTACTCCACAGAAAGATTGCTACTCATTGGAAAACTTATACAAGTTTATGAAAACTCAGAAAGCGTCCCGCGTGCCCTACAAGATGTTCTTAGGAATACTAAGACATATTTAGCATTTTGCAATTTTATACATAATACTGTAAAAGAAATATGAAATATGGTGTCCCTGTTTTTGAAAATATTGGATTGACAAATCTACATGGATTGAAACTTACAAAGATTATAATATAAAAAAGACTTGGCTGTAGCCTTTACGGTTTTTGAAAATATGAAGAACTAAAGAAAATAAGACTTGGCTTCGGCCTTTATGGATTTTTAAGAGATGGACAGAAGAAAAATAAGACTTGGTTCCGGCCTTTACACTTTAAAATTCTATATATTCATAATAAAAAAGATAAGGTTGTACGGCTTAGTTCCTTTGCCTGCTCTCTCGAGCCAATAATAAAAACAACAAGAATCATCCATAGGTATATAACAGGCCCGTGACAGCTTAGTTCCATTCTATGCCATTTGGCGCTACCGTCGCTAGTTTATTCTCTGTCTACGGACGCCATTTTAAAAAAACGCCATATTGTATTGTCAAAGCAAATTGTCAAAATTATCGATATTGATTGCCGCCAGCCGCCATTATTTAATATTTATCTAATTGTCGTCCGAATTATGAGTTTTATACGAGCGCAAGTGTATTGAAGTGTATTTCCTCGCATTTATGTTGCGTTGAATTCTTGGACGCAAAGTTTCCTCCGCTATTTGTGAGAATAACAATATTCTGTTTTTGTGCTGGTCTAGTGCATATTGTATGGAATACGAAAAGTGCTGTCTTGGTGCAGATTCCCTAAAAACGATAATTTAAGAAACTTGTGGATGTATTTCATAGTATCCATAAGTCCCCAGATCATTGAACTTTCCAAAGAACAGTTTCTTGACAAGACAGAAAACTTCGATAGGTCTTATCCATGCTTGCTTACTAACGATTAATAGCTCATGGTGTGCCTCTGGCAGCAACAGGCGAGTAATTTTATTACTTATCATGGTACAATTTCGACTGCTGAAAGTTGTGATTTCTAAGTGGGTATCAAGTGGACTCCAGTAATGCAGTATTGAACCATACATTTTTATTAAAAAACATTGCATCACTTTGTGATTACTTCACCAGCCATTTTTAATTATCACTACATGGTATAAAGTGGCAGTCACTTAAAAAAAATTGTCTCTGTAACTATTGAAAGACAAAAAATTGTATAGTTGATTGCTTAAATCGTTATAAAAATATCACAAGAACAAACCTTGCAAAAAAAGCAACAATTTATTACAAATTTTCAAAGATGCTGCTCGAATATGGTTAAATTTTAGTTCTGTTTTAACAAATAATGATGTGATTGACATCTTCTAAATCACAACACTTTTTACATTTATAAATTTTTCACAGTTATATTTTATTTCACTTTCCTTATTTTAAAAGGTTATTTAAATGTTCAAGATTTATTAAATCACTAATGTCCAAGATGATAGATCTGCTTTTCGGCTGGTACTGGAAGGCAGGAGCTCGTACTATCTGAGAATCTCATTAAAGCATTCATACAAGCATCTTCAACTTAAAGTTGTGACTTGTCGTCATAGTGGAGGAATATAGGTAGTTGCAAGACTGAGCGAACGAGACTGTTTCAGAACCTTTTACTAGTAGGTATGAGTATTAAACAATTAAAATTATAGTTTAGAGGAAGTGGTAACGTGACGGGTATTAATTTTTTGTATAATTGGTATCTAAAACAAATGTTATTTGACTTCCCTCAATTTTATATATTGTTCTATTTTTACTTTATTGTTATAACTTATGGGGTATATCAATTAATTTGTTAACTCTGCTGATTTTAATAATTTTAACAATTCTTCAATATCTATAAGTAAATATCCTAATTTGCTAAAGATTACAGAAGTTTCGATTTCATTCCATCTAGTGTAGAGTGATTGGAAATTGTGTAAAAATAAATTGTAAATATTAATAAAATTACATATCATTAACTCTCAAATATATCAAGAATTAAAAAATTTAAATTACTGTCATTTCCAACACTGCATATTTATCAAGATGTAACATTTATAAAAACTAATTTGGAAATATTTAATGATTATTTAGTAATTGACAGTAAAATTATACAATTTCATCAGACAGCTTTATTTAGATAAAGCGTTTTTAGCACGCTGTTTAAAATCAACAATAAAGTTCCATCTATGTTTCACAAACGGAGAATATTCATAAATTTAAAAATAATTTAAAACATATCTAACTAAGAAATGTTATTACTCAATTAATTCATATTTAAGCAATGCATCAATAGGCACATTACAATGACATGTATCTTTTTCAAAGATGTTACCTGTAGTATATTACTTGTATTCACAAATAAAAATAAATTTGAATTTGAATCAATCTTGATAAAATTATTTCTTGTAAATGGTACTTATTTTAACAAGAGATTCTATTTATTTCATTAAGGTAATCTTGTTCACTAGTGTGTATCGACGAGTTTTTAAATTACCAATCATATTTTCATACTTAATAGCATTTTTATAATCAAAGTTACCAGTAATAATCTTTATAATATATCTTAGGGAGTTTAGAATGCCTTGTTTGACTCTAAATGAAGGTGATAACTGTTCAAATTGTTCAATACTGGAATTTATTTCAAATTCAGTTTGAAACATTATATTAATTGAATGTTTAGAGTTTTTTTTGTCAATATAATTCTAACATGCTTATTTAAGTATTTAAGTTCATGTATCTATTAATATTAAATTCTAACTGCTCATGCGTAACATTTAAATCTGAAACCTTAATTATAATCTACTTTTCATCACTTACACTAACATGGCCATCTCTAAGTATCATACCAATATTAACCCTTTCGCTGTCCCGTGCACTACATATAGGGCACTGCTATTGTCTTACTATTGTGTCTGGAAAACGGACAGTGAAAGTGTTAATATTATAAGGCCATAGGAATTATTTTCTGCTCCATGTAATTCTCAATTTAATGTTGTGGTTAAATCTAATTAAAATTATTTGCAAAATGAATGGATATCTAAAACCTTCTGAATTATTATGCGTGGATTCTGAAGTTGGTTAACTATAATTTATTTAAATTTTTTTAATTAGCTATTGAAACCACTAAGAATATTTTCTAATTCAGTTGCAGTTTGATCTAGAATCACCAGAATATTAAAAAGAGATGCATCTTTTCCTATAATGTAATTGTTACACAATAAAATATATAGTATATTGTTTGTATATGTAATTTTGTTTACGTCATAAAAAATCTTATAATATATTCACATTTCTTAATAAATAAACTTGAAATACATTGATCACCATCAAACACGATGATCAAGCTTGTTAGATCCTTAGGTCTAATTTGAAGAAAGTGACATAGTCTTCCTTGTTCCATTTTTATTAAAAAAAAATCAATACATGTATATTTTTTTATAGGATAAGGGGACACAAGAGCACAGTTCACCTGATAGTAAGTGGTTACTGTGGCCCGTAGACATCTACATTTATCCCCATTTGCGAATCAAAACGCAGATGCGTTGTCACCCGTGAGGACTAATATGGAATGCCTCTTTTCCAGTAAAAAGGGTCTCCGGTTCTCTACACTCACCATACGAAACACAGCAGTGTCAAGCTGCTATTTTACGCTGGTATTCTGTGAGAGCACAACTATACTACTAATATAGCTGCAGCATGGCTCTACCACGTTATACATACCACATATACAAAAATATTCTGTTAATTATTCTTTTTCTATAATTTTAGCACTTCTTAAGATTATATTTACTTACTATTATATATTTTGTTTTTATTTAATCCAATTTATTTTATTTATAATAACATTTACTTAATTAATAACTGTCAAGTTTTGTGCAGAAGTCAAATAACTTTCAACGATTTTAGTTCAAAAGTTACAACATAGAGCCATAAAGAAATAACCGCAGGAAATAACTAGAATGGGACAGGATAGTTAAAGCTTTACTTAAAGCCCGCTCACTGCCATGTCTACCCGTAGAGCTGCTCTTGTCTAGATAGGAAGGTTTCTTCAGCTCCTGATTTAATAAACTTATTTGGTTCGAGGATATCCGGAACTGTGGACAAGACCAATTTGAGTGTACTTGAACTCAGCTGTAAGCTGTGTGCTGGCTGCGCCATATAAGTTTCGGGAGTGGTGCTGAAGCTTTTTAAAAACTACAAATATGTCTCGATGACATTTAATAACTATTACATTACAATAATGTATTAAAACTAATTCAGTGCAATACTGACTTCCTTAACTACGTGATTACATTACTACGATGAGAACTATAATGAGTCTTATTCTAAATGCAAGGGCTTTTATAGGGTGGTCAAAACAAATCAAACACATCAAAAGTTCTAAATAATAAATTAATATTTCTATGTTTATCATTCAATAACAAAATATGATTCTTAATTATTTTATTTATTTCATTACAGGTTACATTAGTGAAGAAAATAGTATCAAAGAAGAGAAACTTGGTTAATATTTTGACAAAGATTGCAACTAACACTTTAGATGACTCAGTTTCACAAAGACTTGTTAAAGCCCAATCGCTGTCAAGAAATAAACACTTATCGGAAATTTTGAAAAAAAATTGGTATAAATTACATTTTTTTTTTACTAATTTCTTTACTAATACTAGGTAAACCAGGTATAGAAATACAATTAATTACTATATGAAATTAATATTTTGTACAGAGAAATCCTATACAGACGTAACTTAACTTTTCTAATTTAAATTGTACCTAGATCCGGGAGTTATTCAAAATGTAAAATGGTTTCCAAATTTTAGAAACAAAATTGTATTTCATTATGGAATATTCTAAGCCACTTAAAATATACTATAAAATAATCTTTGACCTTAAAAAAATGATATGTAATAAATCACATAATTTACTTTTCATTACACATTGAAATCAAAATAATCATGCTTAAATAATAAGGATATGAATATACAAGTAGCACCTGCTTTGTGTTAATAGTTTTCCATCTATAAAATGAGTAATGGTAAAAGATTGAAGACTATAGTTATTATATTTTTAATTTTATGAAATTGCAATTTTAAATGAGAATTTAAGATTACTCATCTGACATTTCAAAATATGTATAATACAAAATATAATTTGCGTTTTATATAGTAATTATTTAGTAGATACATCAAACATATATTTCACATTGTTTTCTATTGTTTTTTGGTTTCCTTGAAATTAACATTTTTCCTGTTTTCTTATAGATAAAACAAAAAATTCAGTCCTAAAACTGATCACTTGAATAAATTTTTCGATAATTTTTTAGGAACATAATTGATAATTATGTTCTTATTTGGTTTGCTCCACGGTTGGTTTGATAATGTTATTAAATTCCCTTCGTGAATACCACTGTGTACTTCAATTTATATTCTCTCAACCAATATTCTTTTTAACCTGAGGGAAAAAAAAGTAATCTCTGTCGTCCATTTTTTAAGCGGTAGAGCTATGCTGCAGCTATATTAGTGGTTTAGTTGTAGCATGAATGGTTCGGCATGACCAGGGAAGGACCACGCTTTCACAGAATACCAGCGTAAAATAGCAGCTTAACGCTGTTGGGTTTCGTATGGTGAGTGTAGAGAACCGGAGACCCTTTTTACTGGAAATGAGGCATTCCATTTTAGTCCTCACAGGTGAGAACGCATCTGCATTTTGATTCGTAATTGAGGATAGATTAGATGTCTATTGGCCACAGCAACCACCTTCCATTAGGTGGACTGTGTGCTCCATTTGTCACCCTTATCCTATTAAAAAAATCCTCTTTTCTCATCTCAAGTCTTCTTAGCTGTCTCTTTACGTTATAATTTTACATGTTTTGCTTTATTTTTTAAATATTTATTTAAAACTTTTTATGGCTCTATGCAATATTTTCCTCATTTTGGTAATGTGTGTATTTATTAAGTCTTATATTTATTATGAGTTTATTACTATCGGTGGCTAGCTCGCCTGGCAAGGTCGCCATGTAATGACGTTATTAAATGAGACAACCTTTATCTGCCAAGTGCTGTTTAGTAACATTAAATTTATAATTGGTATTACATTAGTGGATACCGTGAGCCACACTACAATTGTATAAAGGTTAACAAAGTCTGTTGTTGTAAGCAAATAAGTGTCTTTTGGCGAAAGACTTGCAGGTGCAATAACTGTAAAAGTAATTCAATTAAAAAGTACTTTTTTTAGATGATTTTCACTATGCAAACTCTGGCGCAACAATGGCCTCAACAGCAGAAGTCGTTGACACACTGACAGCGTCAGTGGATAACCGGGTGGTGTGCAAAGAGCAAAGTTAAGACGAGTGATTAAACAAACTTCACAACTTCATACTTTTTGGATTGAAGCCATTAATAAAATAAAATAAAAATGGTTTAGTAGACTCCGTTCTATATAATAGCAAACATGCTATAGAAGAAAGAAAACCTCGACTTGTGCGCGTACCATCCCGACAAGGATGGATAACTTGAAACTTTTATAAGGGTCTACAAATTATTATTTGAACAGTATAATGTAGAATATTATTATCCATTAAATATTAACCAAGACCCTTTAGAAATTTATTTTTGGATGTATAATAGCTATAAAATATAGAAATGTTGACCTAGATGCAAACATATATATATGCCTTTAAATATTTGATATTATCTAACATGGTTAGTCCACATTCTCTAATTGTGAAGAGGATTATGGAGACACATTATTAAATGTTAGTGTAGTTTCCTATCCCCTTCATCATCAAGTGCAAAAGAAAAATTGCTGGTGGGTGATGTAGTCATGGAAAAAATTATAGACCACTGCTCAGCTTACACTACTGAATACATTTTGTCAGAAAATATCGAAAGGTATTCGTTGTAAGGATTGCATCAAAACATTAGCACTAATGAAAAATTACTTATCTTGTACAGGGATGGTACTCACTTTATTCATAAGTATTTGAATTATAGCTGTATTGGAAGTAATGTAAAATGTAGTTTGAAAATTAAAATATTAAGCACTTTGAGGTTTTCCTGGCTTGCTTTGAAAAAGTTTTTATTAGGTTACACGGGCACAATTGGTGCAACAAATAATAAAATATTGAAAGGTGACATTCATGAAAAAATAAAAATATTAAAATTTTGGTGACTAAGCCTCACAAAGGCTTGCTTAATGTCCAATCTCTGTCGAAGTATAGAGAAGTTGAATGTTAAACAAATAACTTTATTATTAATATAATTAAAACAATTTAAAAAAACAAAATGACCAGGTTTACCCTAGATGAAAAATGAATAGGATTTCTAATAATGAAACAAAACTCCAAACACTACAAACTTAAGGAAAAAATGTTTGTCTTGTCTAACAAACAAATGTTATATAGACCAAATAATAATTTAGCATATCCTAGCGAAAAGTTCGTTATCTTATACAGGGAAGGTACTCACTTATTCATAACTATTTGAATTATAGCTGTTTTTAAAATTAATATAAAAAGTAACTTGTAAAGTAAAATATTGAGCACTATGATTAAATATGATTCCTGTGGCTTAATTTATTTAATTTGATACTTGCTTTATATAATGTACAATAAATATTGCTCTGTTTTTGTCAAATTGTACCTATAATTTAATCCTAAGATTATTTGTGTATGTATATGATGTTGGTGTGCTTGAATAAAAATTAAATGTTAATGTATTATAAGTGTTTCATTAAGTAATAGTATTCCTGTATAATGCACTTCTGTCGATATCGATAAAATAAGAACACCACTAAACATCGATATCGATGATTTGAAGGATGTGTGCTTGCAATCTCTAAGCTATATTTTTTTTATTTTTTTTTATTACTCATCTGTCAAAATGGGCGACTGCAGCGCCAAAACGCGTAGTTGGGAAACTTGACTAAAAGTCACTGTCGTATCTGTAGCTTGCTATAGTGCCACCAACTTATCTGTTCAGTTGACAGCGTCGCTAGTGGAATGCTTACTATTGCCATTTAAGAAATTCACCGAGGAAATAGGTAACTACATATTTATTACACATGATATAAAATAAAACAAATTTCGTGTTAATATATAAAATTAGTGAGAATTAGTGTTATTATTTATATATATGTTATTTATATTTTATAAAATAATTGTGGTCATGATCTCGGAGTTCAAGCGGCCGAATTCCAGGAATTTCTGTTTTGAAAATGTACCCGCGTTAGCTACTGGTTCCAATAATTCATCTTCTGAGTCACTGGTATCGCCTTAACTATCGCTCTGACGCTGTATAATAAAGGATTCATTTAAATACGCATCTTTTAGTCTGTATTCATTTTAATTTTTTTTTATATGATTACAAATGTTTTTCCACCGCACCGGTGTAATTTTATGAAATGTATCTTCAATTAATTGGGGCATTAGAACATTAGCAACACAAACTACAAAGCTAGGTACTTTAGATGAATTGCAATAAATTGAGATAATTTTTTTACTATGTTTCACAAGTACATTATTTGGTGATTTTAATTTTCCATATCTGGCAATCTGGCATCTGGCAACATGGCGGATTTAGTTCCAATTTTGTCCACCTGAACAGATAAGTTGGTGGCACTATACATATATATTTATCTATGGTATATAATATATAAATATTTTTGCAAAGTGAGAAGTGCGAACTAATAAACAGATTGATTTAATATTATTGGTTGAATTTGTTTAAAGTTTTCATCAAAAATCTCTTAAGTAAAATATATGCTTAATTAAAATGGAAGCTAATATATTGGATAATGGTCATTCGATACATTGTTTACCGGACGAAGTTATATTTATGGTGTTAAAAGACCTAAGTATTCACGAAATTATAAATTTCGGTTCGTCATGTAAACGTTTTAACGAATTAGTTAACAGTAACCATGTTCTTTGGAAAAATAAATTTAAATGCATGTAAGTATAATCGTTTTCGTTTCATAAATTATTACAATTGGACCCATTTATGCTAACAGGAACCAACCCACAGCAGATTGATTTCGAGAAAATGGGACTTTTGTAAAAAGAGTGTGCAAAATGTATATGAAACATTAAAAAATAAATATTTACTAAACTTATGTGGGATATCGAAGCCTTTCTAGGAATACATAATTCATACATTTATTAGAAGATTTTACTATAAGTAATAATTAAAAAAACTGGTTGGTTCTTTCTGGTAAAAAGCAAATTTGTGGCTTGGTTCCTTTTCAAATTGAATGTGGGTTTCAATTTCATAATATTTTTAAAAATGTATGAAATCGAAACCTACATTCTTTTTACTTTAAATACTTTTTATTGCTGTAAAATATCTATCTTAGCACTTTTTTATAACTAACATACATAAATCATAAAAAGAATACAAAGAATTTAAGCTAAAAATCTTCATTGTCCTCTTCTACCTCAAAATCAATAGCACCAGTATAACCATCAATATCATCTTCATTGCTGTCTTTTATTTTTTTATAAAAATCCTGTGTATCTTCCGGTATAAGGTGCATAATACTTTTTAAGTCACTTAATTTTGCCTCGTAAATGGGTTTCATAGTGGGCCAAAACAAGTTCATATCACTCTTGGACAAAAGTGATGATGTCACACTTCTCCGTTCCGTTGAAGCCACATTATAACCCCCCTTTTTTATAGGAGATGGGGCAAACGAGCATGCGGCTCACCTGATGGTAAGTGACTACCGCCGCCCATGAACAACTGCAACACCAGGGAGGGAATTGCAGATGCGTTGCCGGCCTTTTAAAAAGGAGTATGCTCTTTTCTTGAAGGTCCCTAAGTCGTATCGGTCCGGAAAAATTGCTGATGGTAATCGATTCCACAAGGAAGTCGTGCGAGGAAGAAAACATCTTATAAATAAATAAATAAATAAATCGCACAGTGGTGGACCGCTAATCATCCAGACGGTGTGGATGGTATCGGAAGTTCTGCTGCGACTCGGTCGTCAACGATTCGAGCCGCTCTGCGCTGGATGCGGTCAAGTGGAAGGAGCTGGCACTGGGGAGCCCCTGCCCAGAGATGGGAACAGTATTCTATGTGAGGCCGAACCTGCGCCTTGTAAAGTTGCAGGCGGTGTGCCAGCATGAAATACTGTCCCGCTCTGCTGAGCACACCAAGCTTTTTAGAGGCCAATTTGGCCTTCTCTTCCAAGTGACCACGAAACTGCACGTCACTCGATATGTCGACTGAGGATTCCGATACTGGCTGAGGAGTGCCTGAGTGAGAGAGAGGAGTGCCTGAGTGAGAGAGAGGAGTGCCTTGAAACTGAGGAGATACGACAAAGGGGTTCTTTTTAGCGGTAAACGTGCAAACTTGTGTCTTCTGAGGATTAAACAGGACTAGATTTAGTTGCCCCCAATCCGAGACTTTGTTCAGCAAAGACTCGACTTCAGACACAAGTTTGTTCCCTTGCTGACCACGCTTATCTTTATGGCAATTTGATAAGGATAACAAGGGAGCACATAGTCCACCTGATGGTAAGTGGTTGCCGTAGCCCATAGACATCTATATTTATGCTCTTCACTAGATATCTTCTCTGGACTTTTTTTAAACAATTGCAGCTATAATCAACGAAAACCATGAAATCGATGATAACCATGAAATCGATGATTTGCTTCTTAGAGTTCACATAGCTTTAATTATTCTACTGTCCCTTCTTTCTGTCTTCTCTTAGCGCTACATCATATAATATTTTTCTACCTCTGGTTAGCCTTGCTTGGTATGGAGATTCAGATTCAGTTTCTTTTTCTTGCAATATTTCACTGGTACTAATACTTTTAAGTACTGTCTCATTCGGTGTTTAATGGACTTCTGTTAACATTGTTATCAATGACATAGAATTTTCAGAGCTTTTATCACCAAACATACTATTTTCATCATGACATGAAATTATCATCGCTATTAATGATTGTGTTTGTTATGTCGGACGAAACCGGTGAATTTTGTGCAGCGTTTTAATCATGATTATTATATAAATTGTCAAGAGATTCAACTAGAATATTAAATAAATAATTCAGTCATCTCTAGCGACATCGGTCGCAACAGGGAACATGGACAGTAATTGAACAATCAGTGTTTGGCATACTTTTTTTTTATTGAATCATGTGATTTTGGAGATTGAAGGACAAGACACCCTAGTAATTTTATGCTTCTTTTTGAACTTTCGGAAGGCAGCGCGCCGATTTTAGTTAGCTTGTTGCCATTGAATATAGAAATGTTCATTCATTGTTTACCATCACTTGTGTTGTAACATGCTAGCAAGCGATTGCGACACTCTAGGTGTAAGTGCAGAATAGGAAGGCAGTTCTATACTCTTTTTCCAATACCCTCAACAGCATTTTCACTTGAAGCTTTACATTCTCATTCCCATGCATGTAGCACAGGAGGTCTAGGTGTTGAGTGGGAACATGATAGAGGGCTAATGCCTTTTCCACCTGATTCTTTTTCATTGTTAACCGGTTCAGCGCTGGTGACACGCCAGGCGTGCCATCGAATATTTTTGTGTGTGGCGTATGACACGCGACGCGTGTCTTTTTTTTTAAACCGTTATAACTCGCTCAAATTGCTTTTTTGGAAAATTTATTCAGAACAAAATATTCATTATTTTGCAAGTAGTTCATGGCTGCGGCTTCGTTTCTGAATATTTTTAGGAGTTGGCAACCTTTTTTAACTTGTACATGGTACCGTTTTTACTTTATAGGTTTTTAAAACATGTTGTGGAAAAATACTCTAATAAGAAAAGAAACAAATGAACAAATAATAGCACTCATTGCGATCGCTCACAAACTCAAGTTGTAAACAAGTTTCTAGAAAACAACTCTCCTGTTAAAAATAAACAATGCAACAAAATCTCTTTTGATTAAAATGGTTGAAGTGCCGACTTATTACTATAATTTGGCCGAATGGACCTACGAAGTACCATGTGCTCTTGTGATATGGTATAAGGTTTATTTTTGCTTGAAACAGTTCGAAACCGTTCATGCATAAAAAAAGTTCGCTAATAAATAGTCTTTTGTCAATCCGCCGCCGTATAGCGCCGGCGAACTTTTCCTTTTGAAAACACTTGTTTTGCTATTCTTACTAATTAGACGTTTTCAGATCGACTTTACTTTTACATTTGTATAACATTAAATAATATTTAACATTTGTAAATATCAATGAATGATATACCTTTTTTTTTTCAAATTAAGGTTCTTCATTGTTTGATATTTACAAATGTTATTATTAGGTGAAAATTCAATTTAATAAAAACCAAGGTTTTCCAGGGTGATTTAGCTGTACCTACTTATATAAATGATTTTTTTATAACAACAAAAAATAGTACAAAAGGTTTGTAATCTCTTCATAAAAAAAGTCACTTTCTCTCAATTTCAAAGAAAACGCGTAAAAAAACACGTAGTTACCCACTAAAAACAAGTATCCTTCCATTTGTAACTTATGTTTGATGTCAAATAAACTTTTGTCTGTGGCGCTTGGCACGCCCGGCGTATCATGAAATATTTGTTCGCCGCCACAGCTAAAAGTTGTCGAAAATTGGTGCCGCAACGAATCGGTTAATTGACGAAGCTAGAAATAAGCACTTTTTCCCAGACAAAAGTGGTTCGTCATCAGCAACATGCAAAGCTACAGAAGAAACCAAAATGTTATCTTCTGACATATTATATAATAAAATAGTTAAATTGCAACCTACCTGTAACCTGTAGTTTACAACTTCATAATTTAAGATGCAGGGATTTTTTAATTACAAGGATATGTTTCAATTAATCATCTAAATATTAATATCGAATCAGAGCCGACTACTTTTTAAGGGTATACAATAAATTATTAGTGCACAACTACCAGGTTACCTAAGTTAAGAAGTAGTTAAAAAATCTCTTATATACATTTGTAGCTTTCCGACGACTAAGCTAAGTACAGAGATAAAACACTGCCACTTGTGGAACCAATCCACTTTAGCCAACTTTAAGAAAAAACTGTGTTGTATGGTTCCACTATACAGTGACGAATTTGAACAATTAAAAGGACCATGCTACTTGGTGCCTTCAGGACCTAAGCATTTCCATTATACAAAGAAGAACCAAAGTTGGTTAGTTCCGTTTGGCACAAAAAGTTACAATATTATAGTAACTAAATAGGACCAATCAACTTTGGTTCTTGTTTGCATAATGAAAACACTTGGTCCTATAGGTATCAAGTGGCATGGTTCTTTCTAGTGCTTAAATTCGATACGGAATAGTGAACCTTGCAGCATAGTTCATTTCTATTTTTTTTAAAGTTGACCAAAGAGGGTTGGTTCCTTAGGTGACAGTCTTGTATCTCTGTTTTTATTCGTCGGAAAGCTACAATTTTGTTTGAGAACCAAACTCAATTGGGTTGCTTCCTGTTTGCATAAATGGGCCCAATTATGCGCCGTAAATCTAAGAGTTCCGAAGATTTTGATTAACATAAGATTATTTCCCATACAACCTATATCATCGTCGCAATTTGTAACTATAAACGTTTAGTTTTTGGAAACATTAACGAAATTTCTTTTTTAATATACTGTAAGTCTGTGTATATTATAATGTTGCAAGTGTATGTTGTGACATTTATACAAAGAGTGTACAAACACAAGCTAGTTCGACCCGAATTAAGATTAAAGGTATGTTTGGATTGTTTGTCAGATATGTGGAGGCTAGAAAAAAAATATTGGTTTTAACCAGTATATAACAAGCTATGCAGTCATCATATAAAGCACTACCTTTTAGTTAGTTTAACTTACAACAGGCTATTTTCCGCAAATCACCGTCGAAGTAAGTATTTTTCATGTGTGCAGAAATATTATGATTACTTCAGTCATGAAATCTTGAAAAAGTTCAGCCATTCCTTTGATGTTGCCAACAACTTAGGGGAGTGCCCAGATGTTTAGACCTGTATGCGGCGACCTCTGAACACGCCAGTTTCCTCCTACCTCATTCATGCCCTGTATAGTGGACTGCCTGTAACACCTATGGTGAATATATGTTTGTAAAAGAGCCTATTCTAGAGTTTATTCTCATTAAATCCTTGGTTAAATGACTGTTTATTGCTGACAGGGCCTCCCTATCTTGCCTACACAGTCTTCTGGATTTTTCCAAAGCTGAGCATGTGGATTAGTATAGTACATACATACGAACCAGTGAACAGATATTCTCAAAGGGAATAAGTATGTGCAGATCCTCTTCTAGCCAGTTCATCTGCTGCATTATTGACCCTGGATGCACTGTGTACCCATTGATGCACCCATTGTAGAGTTACATTGTTGCATTTAAATACCTCATTTAGTTGTTGCTGGCTTTCATATATTAGCCCCGCGTTTATCACATTGCAACTCAGAGTAGTGTCCGACCGAAACAGGATTTTCAACCCTTCGGTCTGGGTGTCCGTTTCGGCCGAAACCGAACCTTATTTAGACTTGTTCATTTTTTGATTATATACCAGAATTTGGTATATTTTTATACATATACAGATAAGTAATGCATGTTAATCAAAAACAGTAACGGTAATAGTCATGCAGCAATATATTTATTTATTTTCAAGTAAAAATCAACAATTTAACGTTAAGAAATACTTTTTTAAATCAATTTTGTAAAAAAATCAACACTTACACCCATAAAAAGTTGCTCGCTAATTGAGAACATATTTTATTGTGTTCACAATATTGTTAATATTATTCAATGAGAGCATTAACTTAATATATCACACTCACACACAATATACATACGCACACCTTAACAAAATCCCAGAAAATATACAAAACCTGCTCAAAGTTCAAAAACTTTAATAAACTAAGTTTGTATAAAAAGGGTTATTATAATATTAAGGAATTTATGGATGATAGTAACCCCACTATGGTGATCACAACCAAGCTATTTCTGATTTCTTTTTTGTTGTTAATTGTGTTACATACATGATTGTAAGAGTGGCGTGGCTACGTCACATGAATAAAGAAACTGACCAGAGGGGAAGCTACATACAAACGGTTCGCTCCGAACACACTCATACATACCGCAGAGATGTGTGCGTGAGCTCTCACCGACAGGTTCACCGACGCTCCGTCGGGGTACAAACCGGTTTGCGCCGGCTCAGTCAGAGTATCCATGAAAGGGCTGTTTGTTAGTCCTGCGCATTTAAATAAATAGACCAACAATATTTCGAAATTTTATACATCAATTAATTTATTAACTTTTTTTGCAATTATTACATAATTAGATTTAAGTATTTTAATTATTATAATTAAGAATTAAGTTATTATAAATTTGTATGGGTAAATAATAAATGTTCTGTATAAGCAAAAATGCCTAATAGTTGTACAGTATGCATGAATAATACTAGAGAAAATAAGGATATTTCCTTTTTTTGTACTCTACTTGAAGTAAGTGCCTTTTTACGAATTATATACAATAAAACTAGGTAATAACATTGATAGGTAAGTGAGAATGTGTTAGATAGGTACGCCGCCGAGTGATGAAGTCGGTCTCACCTACTTGAAACGTTAGTTAATCTAACCTTGACAGTGCCGTAGATGGCAGGATATCCTACGTAATAAGGCTAAATGTTTAACTTTATCCACCCACTTTAGTATAGTGGTAGGTTGCTTCCTTGGGAAGGATATAAGCTACTTTTTGCGAGTCGCGACTCCAGGAGTAAATACCACTGCATTATGGTTGGACTACAATCGCCAGACATTGGTGGGTGTGGTTGGGTTGATGTTGGTGGAAGTGGTGCTGGTGTTGGTGGATAGCGTTGCTGGTGGTGTCAGTGGTGGTAGAAGTGGTAATATCGGAGGTAGTGGTAGTAGGCAGTGGACCTAGAATGACTCCATCAACACCACCACCATCACTACCATTACTAAAACCACCACCACCACCGCCACTACCCACGATCACCATCACAGCTATTACTACCACCACCACCACTTACACCAAAACTCTTGATTTCGAACAAATAATAGATATGTTGTTACATTAATATAAGTTATAATTAATACACATGTTGTCTTATGCTATACAATATTTATATTTTTCCCTTAAATTTTTCACATGCATATTGTGATAACCCTATCAGAATAGGTATACATTTTCGAGGTTGTTAAGAAGCTTCCCCTCTGGTCATTACTCTTTACTCTGTGGCTACGTGTCGGCGAAGTGGGCCCTCGTCCTCGGCCTCGCACTTAAGAGGATTGTGAAGTGCCGATACGCGATGCGAGTAGGTATTTAAAAAAATGCTATCTGTTTCATAACGCACGTTCTGCCTCCCGCCGGGCTACGGGCGTGAACAACACAAATACAATATATTACACTAATTCTCACGCACACTACCAGCAGCAGGAGCGTTCATTCATTCATAACCTACATTTGCGTACATTTACGACAAGTTACATAATGAATTTGTTTGTGTTACTTTGCAATTTTATTATATTGCAAAGTAAATATATGCTCTATGTAGACGTGGGGACTTACTACATATACCTTATAGATGTGGGCTGTTATTTTTTTATGTAATTAGCTACCTGTATACTATGTGAGTGATTATGAGATGAGTATTACATTCATTTAACTAAAATAATTTTATACATTTTATAATAGAAGAGAAAGATTAGAGATAAAACTAAAAACATGCAATTTGCTTCGTAAATCGAAATGATGGGCAACTAATTTCTAAAATCAACAGCTCTGTGCTCAACAGGTAAGTAGGCGTACTTATTTACTTATAATAAATTATACTTACTTTGATCGCGTACCTTCCCACCTTACATAGTATGTACATTGGTTGACTGGTAGGAGATAGACCGAAATTTATTCCACAAAATATAAAAGTATGGGATAACTGATGTTGATTTGACTTCAAAAACGGAGGGGGTTCTATATTCGGTTGTATGTATATTTGCTTTATTTTTATGTATGTTCACCGATTTCTTGGGACCGATTTTGAATACTTACCTATTCTTTTCTTGTTCACAGTTGGTCTCATACAAATTTTATGGAAATCATTTCAACCACTACATATATTGTTGTAATGTAATTGAGTTTTGTTCGTATCACTGTTACTGTGTAATTGCGATGATTCCAAGGAAAATGCTAAAATTTTCGAGATACAAAGATTTGATTAGTAAAATTATAATATATATATATATATATATATATATATATATATATATATATATATATATATATATATACAGGGTATTTTTGGAACGCTCCCGAAAACTAAGACGGGCGACAGCACCAAGTATACCTTTGATCATGGGTGACAAATAAATTCGATCCTGATGAAAAAAAAATCATCTTTTTACAACGTTTTATTAGCTTTATTCACGCGCCATCATGTTAGTACAGCTAAATGAAACGATAATTTCATAAAAAATATCATGAAAATACTGAAACATAAAATCAGCAGTGGAAACTGAATGGATATCACCTGACTAATGGAGGTTAATGTACGCGCGAGCGGTGAAAAAAGAACGCTGGCCTTGAACTTGGGCACTGAGCGATTTATCACATATTGGTACGAAGGGGGCGCGACGGGGGGACAATCCGCCAGTATTACTGTGCCTGCATGCTATTGGTTCCCGCGCTTTGTTCGCTCCAAAAATACAGTCGCATACACAGCTTACTTTGCGACTCGCGACGATGTTTTAAAAAGGAAGGAAAGAAAAATTATTTATATCTATTGTTTTATGACTGAACTAATGAACGAAAAGGTAAATATGATAGGGGAAGGTGAATGGGGAAAATTGTGCAGTAAAGTTAAAAGTGTTGAGGAAGAATACCGAAAAACTTACCATGTGATCGACCTGATGACGGAAGCTCAAGCGAAGATGAAAGTGATGATGAAGTAGCATCCACTAACACCAACACACCATCAACATCTGGCTTCCATGTGACCCAAGACGACATAATGGACGGCGTGCCACCCTTAGCTTAAGTTTTCTTGTTACAAACTACTTTATATTTTACGATAGTAATAACAAATAATGCTCAAGTAAACATTATCCATTTTTAATTCCAACCTTTTCCAAAGTTCTAAGTAGCTAGTAAAGCACCTATTATGATTCTACAATAAAACAATTAATTACTTACTATAATATTATAAAACAATATCCCAATACCATGTAGTACTTTCGAACGCGACTGTAACCATACTCCCTCCACTCGACCTGTATTTAGCTCGGTGCGAAACAATTATGTAACCCGGCCGGTTCGAGTCGCCTCACGCTGTGACGCAGTAGGTTTTAATTTTGTCGGGGTTCGTTATTAATCGTAGTTTTTGAAACAGTTCCGTGTTGATTTTGTACACGCGTGCGCGAGCGACAGCTCAATCGTTTTATTTATTAAATTGTTATTACTTGTGATTATGTGCTGGTATTATTCTTGTTGTTACGTTTTTTGTTTTAATAATGCTTAACGCGTACGTTTATAGTGATTGTAAATACGGCAACATGTTATGTATCCGAACCTAGGTACACGAAGTATCGCTAAATAAATTGTTAAGACGTCGGGGTGGAATAAGTGTGTCATACTGTGCAGTACACAAAGTGATAATCGAATGCGCCCATACAAATTGCACAAAGTGCAAGCTTTAGTTCCGGCAATCACAACCACCGACGAGTTTTCTGCCGTTGGTTATTATACCAGCAACAGCGTGTGCCTGGTTCCATTGAGCACATTATCTGGACGGATGAGTCGACATTTACCAGAAACGGCCTGTGGAACCGAAGAAATACACACGTGTATTCAGAGGCTAACCCGCACGTTGTTCGACAAACCGGGCACCAAACCCGATGGTCGGATAACGTAGGGCAAGTTTATTTAAGGATCGCATACTGGGACCAGTGTTTCTGCCACAGCGACTGAACGGACAGCGATACCTAAACTTTAGAAATGAACAGTTGGTTGACATTTTAGACGACCTATCGTTGGCTGAATATCGCCGCACATGGTTCCAGCATGATGGTGCCCCTCCACATGTCGTGAGGTTCGTCCGTGAGCGCCTCAATGAGCTATTTGATGATCGCTGGATCGGCAGACTAGGACCACACGCTTGGCCACTTCGCTCACCAGATCTGACCCCGTTAAACTTCTTTCTGTGGCGTATGTGAAAGAAAGGGTTTTTAATCGTGTGTGTGATAGTGCTGATGAATTACACCAAAAGATCGTGGATGCTTTCGAGAAACTACGTACGGACTGTGTCGAAGACCACACGATAATGCCTCGCCTGCACCCAAATCTACCTTGAAATGAATGGAGCACAATTTGAGCCGCATCTCATAAGACCACGGAGGATTTAAAGCGGTAAGCTGTTTCATAACTATTTTTTTTAAATAACTTAGTACTGGACTAATCTGAATAGGTACATAACTGAATTGACGTGAATTGCCGTGTAGTGGCGTTCAAGAATATCCACTACCCCATATCCTCCCGTGGGTGTCGTAAAAGGCGACAAAGGGAAACAGGCGGGAGATGGGCAGCAGCATCTTCCTGATAATAGCCAAAATTACAATAAAAAAACTGCGGTTGCCAACCCGCTCGCCAAGCGTGGCAACTATGGCAAATACCCCCCCAATTATCAAAACAATACACAGACGGCCCCCAGTCCCCGGCGGCCCCGCTATTCCTGGCTACGGTGGCGACCATGGTAACGGCGGGGCAGGGGGTGCTAAGAATCTCCGGTAGAGGTTCGGTTGCCACCTACGACGACTCGACCTGGCAACATACAACGCACGCTCCCTGAGGACTGACGAGAAGATCGTGGAGCTGGAAGAAGAGATAGACAAGTTGAGCTGGCATATTATAGGATTATCCGAAGTCCGAAGAGAGGGGGAGGACACGGTAATCCTCGAATCCGGCAACTTGCTCTATCACCGGGAGGGCGACCATCTGTCCCAAGGAGGTGTCGGATTTATCGTCCACAAGTCTCTCGTTAAAAACGTTGTAAAGATCGGGAGTGTGTCGACGAGGGTTGCGTACCTTATACTCAGAATCACCAAACGGTATTCGCTGAAGGTCATACAGGTTTACGCACCAACCTCGGCACACCCCGATGAGGAGGTGGAAAAAATGTATGAGGATATCTCTAGAGCCATGCATTCCTCCAAAACCCAATATACGGTGTTAATGGGAGACTTCAATGCAAAACTAGGCACAAGAGAGAACGGTGAGCTGAAAGTAGGGAAATTTGGAATAGGGCAACGGAACCCAAGGGGCCAGCAGCTGGCCGACTTCATGGAGAAAGAGGGACTCTTTATGATGAACTCTTTCTTCCAGAAGCGGCCCCACAGGAAGTGGACCTGGTCGAGCCCCGACGGTTCGACAAAAAATGAGATTGACTTCATTATGACAACCAGACGACAACTGTTCAGTGATGTCTCAGTGATCGCGAGGGTGAAAACCGGCAGCGATCACCGAATGGTTAGAGGCACACTGAACCTAAATGTTAAGTTGGAGAGGTCTCGTCTGATGAAGTCAACGCTCCGTCCCCCTCGTGCTCTAATCCAAAGTCCCGAAACCTTTCAGCTCGAGTTACAAAACCGTTTTCAGTGCCTAGAAGACTGCAATGAAGTGGACGATATGAATGACAAGCTCGTGGAAACTGTCCATGCGGTCGAAGCTAAGTTCTGCAAGACCCACCGCAGAAGAACACAAAAACTCTCCGATCACACTCTTAATCTCATGGCTGTTAGACAGGAGATGAGGCTACATTCTTCAACAGATTTGACAGCATACAGGCAACTGAACAGACAGATCTCTAAATGCATGCGGCGAGACTTACGCAACTTCAATACAGCTCGTATTGAAGAAGCGATCGAGCGGAACCAAGGCTCCAAAGTCTTTGCCAGAGATCTGTCTGCCAGAAAGAGCCAACTGTCAAAGCTGAAGACCGAATATGGCAGCATCGTTTCCGGGGCACCTGAGATTTTGAGTGAGATTGAGAGGTTCTATGGGCAGCTGTACACGTCATCGTTGGAGCCACACGCAAGTGTGAGTAACGATCCAAGAGCGAGTCTTATTCGACACTATTCCGAAGATATCCCGGACGTCAGTCTGAGCGAGATTAGAATGGCTCTCCAGCACCTTAAAAACGGCAAGGCCCCAGGCGAGGATGGAATTACAGCGGAGCTTCTGAAAGCGGGTGGAAGACCGGTACTTGAAGTCCTTCAGAAGCTCTTTAATTCCGTCCTCCATGGTGGCATTACACCGGAGGCGTGGAACAGAAGTGCGGTGGTCTTGTTCTTCAAGAAAGGTGACAACGCTCTCTTGAAGAACTACAGACCGATTTCCCTTCTGAGCCGCGTCTACGTGCTGTTTTCGAGAGTCATTACGAATCGTCTCGCGCGCAGACTTGACGACTTCCAGCCTCCCAAACAAGCCGGTTTCCGAAAGGGCTTTAGCACCATAGACCACATACATACCCTACGGCAAATTCTACAGAAGTCCAAAGAGTACAATTTGCCACTATGTCTGGCGTATGTGGACTATGAGAAAGCCTTTGATTCCGTCGAAATTTGGGCGGTGCTGCAGTCCCTTCAGCGGTGCCAAATTGACTGTCGGTATATCGAAGTGCTGAAGTGTTTGTACAGTAGAGCTACGATGGCTATCCGAGTACAGAACCAGAGTACGAAACCTATCCAATTGCAGAGAGGTGTAAGACAGGGTGTTATATCCCCGAAACTCTTCACCGCTGCTTTGGAAGACGTTTTCAAGCTTCTGGACTGGAAAGGATACGGAATTATCATCAATGGCGAGTATATCACTCACCTTCGATTTGCCGACGATATAGTCCTCATGGCAGAATCGCTGGAGGAACTAAGCACTATGCTCAATGACCTCAATAGTGTCTCCCAACGGATAGGTCTTAAGATGAACATGGACAAAACAAAGATTATGTTTAATGTCCATGTCACACCTATGCCGGTAGTTGTTGGGAGCACTAAGCTCGAAGTTGTTGACGAGTATGTTTACCTGGGACAAATAGTCCGACTAGGTAAGTCCAACTTCGACCGAGAGGTCAATCGACGGATTAAACTCGGCTGGGCAGCGTTCGGGAAGCTACGACACATCTTCTCGTCAGAAATACCTCAAATCCTTAAAACAAAATTGTACAACCAGTGCGTGTTGCCAGTGATAACTTACGGAACTGAGACGTGGTCCTTCACTGCTGGCCGTATGAGGAAGCTCAAGGTCGTTCAGCGAGCTATGGAGAGGGCTATGCTCGGAGTTTCTCTGCGTGATAAACTTAGGAATGAGGATATCCGCAGTAGAACCAGAGTAACCGACATAGCCCAACGGATTACTAAGCTGAAGTGGCAGTGGGCCGGCCATATAGCTCGAAGAACCGACAACCGATTGGGAAGAAAGGTTCTCGAGTGGCAGCCTCGTACCGGTAGGCGAAGTGTAGGGCGTCCCCCCACAAGATGGAGTGACGACCTGGTAAGACATGCAGGAAGTCGATGGATGCAGGTGGCTCGGGACCGTGCTTTGTGGCATTCCTTGGGGGAGGCTTATGTTCAGCAGTGGACTTGTGAAGGGCTGTAATGATGTCATAACTGAATACATGAGAATAATAAACATACTTACACGATGAATAAAAACGATGAATGAAAACTCCTTTATATTGCTCCTTTTGGGTAAAAGTTCATAAAGTATGCAACACCAACCCGCCACTGCATGTTTGTGTGTCTATCTTTATCTAATCTTAGGGACGATATTGTTTTCCGCGACTTGTGTAAGTGAGACAGATATATGTTTACTTTAAAATTTTAATGATTTCAAAGCTACGTCGTCGCGTTTGGTTAGTGGTTACACTTTTTTCGACGCGCGGCAATGTGGTTTGCTTCTCTAGTTTTGTATAACTCAATGGTGTTACCCTCGTCGGTACTCATATCTATTCATTCCTGACAAGTCTCGTATTCCGTCAATGTAACAATCACGGTCTTTGAAGGTAGTTTCAAAGGCCTCGCAGTCGCATTTAAGGGGGGCTTCTTGCGAGGTCCCAAACAAACACACTTTCACTTTTTTAAGTGTAAAAGTGATCAAATTAATTAGTCTTCTGTGATAAAGTCTGGGCGCATCGCATTTTAGGGGGTTTCGCGAGGCCCCTTTAAGAGGATTGTGAAGCTGTAAATTTTCATACAAAAAGCGATAACGTTTTTCTCCCCGTAAATATAGTCCAATTTTAATAATTTTTGGAAATGTTGTAGATATGACAAAAAGCTAGGCCCGTACGTTTTTATTTTAAATAAATATTGTATACAATATAAGTTATTAGCATCTAAATATATTTTTGACTTAAAATCTTCCTCGAGCGTTTTTTATTTTTTTAAATTAATCTAAACTGATTACTAAAAAAGTAAAACGTACAGGCCTTGATTAAAGTGTACTGAATCTAATAAGACCAAAATTGTCTTATTTTGTAAAGTTTTAGGGGGGTAAAAACGTTATCGCCGGAAACAATATTTCAAAATGAAAATGTAGGCAATTGCCTTCAACACTTGCATCTCTCTCTATCGCACGATACGGGTAGGGCCATATTGTAGTGATGTTAGGGGTGTTGGAGCCGTGGTAGCTCAGATGGTTAGCGCTCGCTATAAGTTTCACAGTAGGTAGGTACGCGAGAAACCCGGGTTCGATCCTCGCCGGCACCAATGAAATTGTTAATTACAATTTTAAGTGGTGATTTACCACGTGCTCGGCGGTGAAGGAAAACATCGTGAGGAAACCTGCATGTCTGACAAATAAGAAAAAAAAATATTTCGAAGACATGTGAAGTTCGCCAACACGCATTGGGGCAGCGCGGCGGACCTTTCCTTGCCCTACAACCCTCTCAGAAATGAGAGGAGGCCTGTACCCAGCAGTGGGACGTGTATATAGGTTGTAACTTTTAGAGGTGTTATCGATATTATTATCGCCTAGGGAAGAGAAAATAATATCGATAACCTAGAAAGATAATACCTCTCATGAAAAAGTTAATGTCTGTGATTATTCAGTGTTTATCGATTATTTAGTTAGTCTTTATTGAATAAGGACATTAAATTAAAAATATTTCGAGTTTACAATAAAGTAGCTAGGCAAATAAATAAAAAGTAACAACTTGAAGAAATTATTATTGTTTATTATTATATATTACTTAATTACACTCTTTCTCGAACTGCCATTTCTCTAGGAACTCGAGGGTCAATCATTTCTGGTAATAAACATTAAAAATAAAATGAGTAAAGTCTTGGCTGCATTTTTGCTGCCCAAAAGTGGTCATAGTATTTAATTTTTTCCTACGCCAAACTACATGGTTTATTAAATTAAGTACGAAAACATGAAAAAGTTGTATCCGTACTACGAAAAACCAAAATTGCCTACCAGTGATATGTAATTATCCCTGGACCTGATAATAGTAATCATGGTTTCTTTTTTCTTTTTGGCCTTCTCGTATCAAACAAAATTTGATATGTTTTAGTTATGGCCTCCAAATGTAGCATATTAGAAGCAGAAATAAGACATTTTCATTTAGAGAATCATGTCCAATAAGCCCATCGGGAGTTGTTCCTAAATAATAAACTTCGGAATCAATAAACAGTCCACACTCCCAAACTTTTAGATTATGTTTCCTAGTCATGATTCTTTGCAAAATGTTAAATTAATAAAATTGTATATATAATAAAATATAAAATTTTTATTTGCTAAATGATTTAATTCTACAATTCTTCGCCCATACAACTTATCTGACACAATCTTGACTAACTCTGGTTCAATAATTAGCTCGACAGTCGAAGACGGTGATGTATATATATATATATATATATATATATATATATATATATATATATATATATATATATATATACAGGGTATTTTTGGAACGCTCCCGAAAACTAAGACAGGCGACAGCACCAAGTATACCTTTGATCATGGGTCACAAATAAATTCGAACCTGATGAAAAAAAAATCATCTTTTTACAACGTTTTATTAGCTTTATTCACGCGCCATCATGTTAGTACACCTAAATGAAACGATAATTTCATAAAAAATATCATGAAAATACTGAAACATATAACCAGCAGTGGAATGACTGAATTTATATCAGCTGATTAAAGGTCAATGTACGCGCGAACGCAAATTCGCGCGGCCCGAAACTAGCGGGCCATACCACAATACCTAATTTACAACACTTGTCGAAATACCTAACTTATCTACTTAACCTACTATTTTGCCACTGTGCTTGTCTCCACGTAGCTACTTTAACCCGAATTTACAGGTTAAATAAACCCAAAATAACTGGTTCGATTCCCCGCTAATGAAAAAATACTTAAATGAAATGTAACCAAGGTGGAGTCATGCGTTTTTATTCATCGTGTAAGTATGTTTATTATTCTCATGTATTCAGTTATGACATCATTACAGCCCTTCACAAGTCCACTGCTGAACATAAGCCTCCCCCAAGGAATGCCACAAAGCACGGTCCCGAGCCACCTGCATCCATCGACTTCCTGCATGTCTTACCAGGTCGTCACTCCATCTTGTGGGGGGACGCCCTACACTTCGCCTACCGGTACGAGGCTGCCACTCGAGAACCTTTCTTCCCAATCGGTTGTCGGTTCTTCGAGCTATATGGCCGGCCCACTGCCACTTCAGCTTAGTAATCCGTTGGGCTATGTCGGTTACTCTGGTTCTACTGCGGATATCCTCATTCCTAAGTTTATCACGCAGAGAAACTCCGAGCATAGCCCTCTCCATAGCTCGCTGAACGACCTTGAGCTTCCTCATACGGCCAGCAGTGAAGGACCACGTCTCAGTTCCGTAAGTTATCACTGGCAACACGCACTGGTTGTACAATTTTGTTTTAAGGATTTGAGGTATTTCTGACGAGAAGATGTGTTGTGGGGGGACGCCCTACACTTCGCCTACCGGTACGAGGCTGCCACTCGAGAACCTTTCTTCCCAATCGGTTGTCGGTTCTTCGAGCTATATGGCCGGCCCACTGCCACTTCAGCTTAGTAATCCGTTGGGCTATGCTCGGAGTTTCTCTGCGTGATAAACTTAGGAATGAGGATATCCGCAGTAGAACCAGAGTAACCGACATAGCCCAACGGATTACTAAGCTGAAGTGGCAGTGGGCCGGCCATATAGCTCGAAGAACCGACAACCGATTGGGAAGAAAGGTTCTCGAGTGGCAGCCTCGTACCGGTAGGCGAAGTGTAGGGCGTCCCCCCACAAGATGGAGTGACGACCTGGTAAGACATGCAGGAAGTCGATGGATGCAGGTGGCTCGGGACCGTGCTTTGTGGCATTCCTTGGGGGAGGCTTATGTTCAGCAGTGGACTTGTGAAGGGCTGTAATGATGTCATAACTGAATACATGAGAATAATAAACATACTTACACGATGAATAAAAACGCATGACTCCACCTTGGTTACATTTCATTTAAGTATTTTTTCATTAGCGGGGAATCGAACCAGTTATTTTGGGTTTATTTAACCTGTAAATTCGGGTTAAAGTAGCTACGTGGAGACAAGCACAGTGGCAAAATAGTAGGTTAAGTAGATAAGTTAGGTATTTCGACAAGTGTTGTAAATTAGGTATTGTGGTATGGCCCGCTAGTTTCGGGCCGCGCGAATTTGCGTTCGCGCGTACATTGACCTTTAATCAGCTGATATAAATTCAGTCATTCCACTGCTGGTTATATGTTTCAGTATTTTCATGATATTTTTTATGAAATTATCGTTTCATTTAGGTGTACTAACATGATGGCGCGTGAATAAAGCTAATAAAACGTTGTAAAAAGATGATTTTTTTTCATCAGGTTCGAATTTATTTGTGACCCATGATCAAAGGTATACTTGGTGCTGTCGCCTGTCTTAGTTTTCGGGAGCGTTCCAAAAATATCCTGTATATATATATATATATATATATATATATATATATATATATATATATATATATATATATATATATATATACATCACCGTCTTCGACTGTCGAGCTAATTATTGAACCAGAGTTAGTCAAGATTGTGTCAGATAAGTTGTATGGGCGAAGAATTGTAGAATTAAATCATTTAGCAAATAAAAATTTTATATTTTTTTATATATACAATTTTATTAATTTAACATTTTGCAAAGAATCATGACTAGGAAACATAATCTAAAAGTTTGGGAGTGTGGACTGTTTATTGATTCCGAAGTTTATTATTTAGGAACAACTCCCGATGGGCTTATTGGACATGATTCTCTAAATGAAAATGTCTTATTTCTGCTTCTAATATGCTACATTTGGAGGCCATAACTAAAACATATCAAATTTTGTTTGATACGAGAAGGCCAAAAAGAAAAAAGAAACCATGATTACTATTATCAGGTCCAGGGATAATTACATATCACTGGTAGGCAATTTTGGTTTTTCGTAGTACGGATACAACTTTTTCATGTTTTCGTACTTAATTTAATAAACCATGTAGTTCGGCGTAGGAAAAAATTAAATACTATGACCACTTTTGGGCAGCAAAAATGCAGCCAAGACTTTACTCATTTTATTTTTAATGTTTATTACCAGAAATGATTGACCCTCGAGTTCCTAGAGAAATGGCAGTTCGAGAAAGAGTGTAATTAAGTAATATATAATAATAAACAATAATAATTTCTTCAAGTTGTTACTTTTTATTTATTTGCCTAGCTACTTTATTGTAAACTCGAAATATTTTTAATTTAATGTCCTTATTCAATAAAGACTAACTAAATAATCGATAAACACTGAATAATCACAGACATTAACTTTTTCATGAGAGGTATTATCTTTCTAGGTTATCGATATTATTTTCTCTTCCCTAGGCGATAATAATATCGATAACACCTCTAAAAGTTACAACCTATATACACGTCCCACTGCTGGGTACAGGCCTCCTCTCATTTCTGAGAGGGTTGTAGGGCAAGGAAAGGTCCGCCGCGCTGCCCCAATGCGTGTTGGCGAACTTCACATGTCTTCGAAATATTTTTTTTTCTTATTTGTCAGACATGCAGGTTTCCTCACGATGTTTTCCTTCACCGCCGAGCACGTGGTAAATCACCACTTAAAATTGCAATTAACAATTTCATTGGTGCCGGCGAGGATCGAACCCGGGTTTCTCGCGTACCTACCTACTGTGAAACTTATAGCGAGCGCTAACCATCTGAGCTACCACGGCTCCAACACCCCTAACATCACTACAATATGGCCCTACCCGTATCGTGCGATAGAGAGAGATGCAAGTGTTGAAGGCAATTGCCTACATTTTCATTTTGAAATATTGTTTCCGGCGATAACGTTTTTACCCCCCTAAAACTTTACAAAATAAGACAATTTTGGTCTTATTAGATTCAGTACACTTTAATCAAGGCCTGTACGTTTTACTTTTTTAGTAATCAGTTTAGATTAATTTAAAAAAATAAAAAACGCTCGAGGAAGATTTTAAGTCAAAAATATATTTAGATGCTAATAACTTATATTGTATACAATATTTATTTAAAATAAAAACGTACGGGCCTAGCTTTTTGTCATATCTACAACATTTCCAAAAATTATTAAAATTGGACTATATTTACGGGGAGAAAAACGTTATCGCTTTTTGTATGAAAATTTACAGCTTCACAATCCTCTTAAAGGGGCCTCGCGAAACCCCCTAAAATGCGATGCGCCCAGACTTTATCACAGAAGACTAATTAATTTGATCACTTTTACACTTAAAAAAGTGAAAGTGTGTTTGTTTGGGACCTCGCAAGAAGCCCCCCTTAAATGCGACTGCGAGGCCTTTGAAACTACCTTCAAAGACCGTGATTGTTACATTGACGGAATACGAGACTTGTCAGGAATGAATAGATATGAGTACCGACGAGGGTAACACCATTGAGTTATACAAAACTAGAGAAGCAAACCACATTGCCGCGCGTCGAAAAAAGTGTAACCACTAACCAAACGCGACGACGTAGCTTTGAAATCATTAAAATTTTAAAGTAAACATATATCTGTCTCACTTACACAAGTCGCGGAAAACAATATCGTCCCTAAGATTAGATAAAGATAGACACACAAACATGCAGTGGCGGGTTGGTGTTGCATACTTTATGAACTTTTACCCAAAAGGAGCAATATAAAGGAGTTTTTTTTTAAAGTTGCAGTAAATTGTTTTATTTTAAATTTGTATATTTTCTTATTAGATGAACAAAAGTAAGCATAACTAATGAAATAAAAGATGTTTTTATTTATTATTTTTATTGTACTAATAAATCAAACAAAAAATAAAGCAAATAAAAAAACAATTTAAGGTTTCTTAAGCGAGATCTGTGTTGAATAATATCTGTTGAATAGTATCTGTATGAATAATAAGTTGTGAAATCATCAGCAAGTTTTTGTCTCTTAAATTTAGTCTCATGACATTAGCTACAAAAATTTTGGTTATCATTAAATTTCGTTGATTTTCTTGTTTATAGAATTTCCATACTACTTAACAACTTCAAAAAGTTTTTATATTTTTTTGCAACAATACTGAGGATAGTTAATGGATTCAGGCGTGACTCTGCGGAAGTATATTTGTAAGATAATACAAATTAAATGGTTTTAATCTGTAATACTAATCCGCTTAAATATTCATAATAGTCCATGCTCTCAAACTCCGCTATGAAGCATCAGTTTGTTATATAATTGCCTTTTGGATTCTTTTTTGTGTGTTTGAGTGTATAATTTACTTTCGTGGTACAATGTTATTGTTGAGGACAGCTAGAGACCCGCCGCCCCGTCGCCCCTTCGTACCCCGCTACCCCCCGCGCACCCCGCACACCGGCGCCGACCCAGTGATGTCGGCGTCCAATCAGCGCGCGTGTGGCTTCATTTGTCGTCGCACGGCACTACTCACAGACTGAGGCACCTTCTTGCGAGATATAAGAAGGGCGTCTCGGTCTGTGAGCTGTTCATTTCACTTCGGAGCGGCACTTAAGAAGAAACCTGAAGAAGACTCAAGACTCCAATTCAAGACCTCCCTCTGTACATAGTGTTAGACATAGTTAGTCAGCGCCGAATCATTGTAAATAGTTAATACAGTATATTAAAAAGTACCATCTTTTCTTCAAGCAGTCCCCTAGTATAGCTAACCTCAGATCAGTCGTTAAGTAATCAGTCAGAAATAAATATACAGTCCACTGTTCATCCATTATAGTTATTTTTAAATATTTATAAATAATGACATTAATCAATAAAAGGGAATGATCAACTTGTATTGAAGATAAATGATCTCACGGGTGTATTGCAAATTCTTTTAATAATTTATTTCCTTGAAGCTCTTTTAATGTTTTTGTAGCTAATGTCATAAGACCAAATTTAGTAGACAAAGACTTAGTTTCGGAAAGTTTGCAATGCAAATTTATTAATATAAAATAAAATAATAAAATATAATTAATAGACCATTCATGAATAAACTAAAATAAGAATAATTAATTATTTAGTATAAAGGTTGAAACATAGTTTTTATTTTTAAACAAACAATTTTACTTGTTTATTTTAAAACAAAATTAACTTAATCCATAAATTATATAGTCTCCCATTAATGTGGAAAAATCACAAAGGCGGAAAAGTGGCAACATTGAAGCTAAATTGCAATATTCGATATTTTATTTTATTTTTTAGTGTTTTAAACGTTAATATGAATATAATATAAATTAAAACTTACGTGTGGAAAGTGATTACGCTTGATTTATTATGTTTTTGTGACCTTGAATCGCATTCTTTCACTACGCATTTACCCATTTTTTGTCGTGAATCGTTCGGCTTAACTCGGACGGCGTCACATTGAACACTGAACCGACGTTCGCTGGGCATATGGCTGTGGCCATATGTGAAGTGGCAACGCTTTGGCGCGGCAATTACTTATCTAGTGTAACATATAAATCAATGGGTAACACTAAAAATTCTTAAGAAATAAAAAACTGAACAAACTAGCAAGTTATTACTCTTATTATATCTTTTCAAAATAGTGTCCATATACATCTTTTTAAAGAAGTTTTTCTTTTATTTTCGGAAATAAATAAAAATCGCAAAGTGCGAGGTCGGTGCTATAAGGCAGGTGACCCAGTGATTCTACGTCTGACGTCACCAAGTAGTCGATTGTTTGCTTGGCGGTGTGCGACGAGGCGTTGTAGTGGTGAAGGAGGATCCTACTGCGAGGTCGTTTCTCCCGAACTTTTTCCAAGACAATTAGCAAATAATTGTTAGTGTAGCACTCTGCAGTAACTGTTTTTCAATCCGCTAAAACAATTGTTGCGTAATGACCTGTCCTTCCTAAGAACGAGGCCACCATCTTTTTTCCCCACGCTTCAACATCTCTTCACTTTAGTTGGCAACTCCTCGGAAGAAAACACCCAGACAGCAGACTGTCTCTTAAGTTTCAGGATCATAACAATAAATTCATTCAGCATTTGAGTCACCTCCATTAAATTTTTGAACCATTTCACGACACCAATCAACACGACGGAGTTTTTGGGCCTCTGTCAAGTTATGAGGTATCCACCGGGCACAAAGCTTCCTGACTGCTAAATATTCATGGAGGATTTTGTGCACTTGATTCATACCGATGCCTTATCTTGTCCGAATCTGCTGATAAGTCACTTTTTTGTCACTCTCTATCACACGCCGCACAACATTGATGTTATCTTCAGTCGTCATCGTAGAAGGCCGTCCCCATTGAGTTATACAAGACTAAATCAATGGCCATCCCTCACGCAGATCATCGGTGAGATTAGTGCGACCACGTTTAAACTAATTAAACCAGTTATAAACAGTGGCACGAGATGGGGCTGCATCGTGAAAGGCCAATCGAAGTCTATCATATCTTTCTTTTTGACTTAAATAACATCAAAATTCATAAAAAAATCAGTGTACGATTTACTGTACTCGCGTTAAATTCATGCTGATGTGACACAGACAATTTTCAATTTGCCACCAAATCGTAAACAAATGACAAATTAATAAAATACATACCTACACAATAATATTGGCAATGAGTTCCATTTTCAAAATTTGAGCTTATTTCTTTATTACATCCTTTACAAGCGGCCAGTTCTCTAAAAACTTTCAGTGTCGCCCTCGTATGTTGTGTCAATGCATGTTAGGTAGGAGAGATCTATTCGGTAGACCCATGGAGCGAAAGAAAAGGGGCCTCGCCGATGCAACTTCGCGCACGTTTTTATTAGTCCAGGCTACGCCTCTGAATGTAAGCAGTTATTTAAAAAGAAAGTCTCGCTGGGTTTCTTGCTGGTTCTTTCAAGGACAGAGGTTTTTTTCGAATCAGTGATAATTAAACAAAAGAGTGAGTTTTAATAAGTATTATTTACAATCTATATTGAATAAAAAAGATTGTGTTTCTGTTTCTGTATAATTATGATTAATATACGAATCACGAACTCATCCGAACGACGCACGATAATCCAGGAACACTAAGTTTCGGCGCCGCCGAAGGTTCGGCAGATTTTTTGCCGAAACCGAAACTAGATTTTTTGCCGAAACCGAATCTTCGGTCGGTCACTGACTCGGAGCCTGTGGAACTGCCATAGTGTTGGTCAGTATTTTGATAGAAGTCCTTTACCTTCCTGGCATCTATTGCTATAGCTGCTTGAATAATACCTATACATTCAGACTGAAAGACCATGTTGTTGGTACCCAGCGGTGCACATATATGGATGTTAAGGTCTCCTCAGTAAGTTTCAGATCCTGTACCTGTATTTATTTTAGAACCATCCATCTGTAGTTGTTTTGGGTTTATACCTTCATTTTGTAATTATATTATATTCATTTTGAAATTTTATCATCATCATTACAGTCCATCACAAGTACAGTGCTGAACACCTACATACTTTGATTTCCTGCATGTCTTACCAGGTCCTCATGGTAAATATACCATGAGGACCATCTTTAAATGATAATTAATAAATTATCATTTAAAGATTTTAGTTCAACTATACAAATCTTATGAGAACTAACAAAAAGAGATCTATCCTCTTTCCTTAGTTTAGTCCTAAAATATTATTATGCAGAATTGTATAGTTTTTGAGATATAACTTTTTATAATTAATTTTTTTATTACAATAAATTTATGGTGTGTTAGATTATTACTTTTATTATATATGTTACATGTTACATTATTTCCACAACCTAATATTTTTTTTCACATCTATTTTCATAGATTCACTATTTTTTTCTGATAGTAAATATTGACAAATATATCAATGAAAAATAAAACAAAAAACTTTGAATGGCTGATTTAAATAAGTATTCTTTTTAGTCTATGGGCTGATCTGAGATATTTGATAAGTGGGGAGTTTTGGCTGGAACTTGATCGGCGGCGGTTTGCTGCAGTTTGAAGTGGATTTTGATATGTAAAAGTTTGTATTGTAAAAGCGATTTTATGTATTAACTGTCTACGCATGTGAACTATTAGTGGAAACGGTGAAACAAGTGCTCTGATGGTGATGGATTCTCAAGATAAGCTGTTTGCATAGGCGCCTTTAGATACCATCGCCAACTGTCAGCTGCCTGCTGGCTCAAGTTGCCGTCAAAATCTCCCAATGGCTGCACAATGTGACGCATCAACATATTGTGAAGCAGTGAACTATGAAGGATAATAATACATAAAGACAAGGCTTGGGGAAATTATAATAAACCGAATAAAAATACTCAAGACTTGGCCTAAAGGTCTAGATACCAGGCCATAAACTCCAAAAAAAAATATTTGATAACTGGGAGTTGAGAGGTCTACCCTCATTTCTTTTTATCGCTTTGTTTTCTACCTTCACTTATAACTTTACATATTATTAAGTCAACAGTCACGAAGTGGAACTAGGGCCCCCACAGCCGCACCTTAATATACAATAGTTTAATACTCTTTGATTTTGAACAGAAATTATAGTTATTTTATAATTAAAATTATTACTTTTCTATAAATTATTTTGAGAGTAATAACTAACATTAGAAGTTAACATTAAGTTAACAGTGGTAGAGCCAGGCGGCAGCTCTTGCTGTCACACGGATGGGCCGGCTCGAACCGGGGTGGTACCACGACCTCACAGAAAACCAGCGTGAAGTAGAGGTTCACCTCTGCGTTTCGCTTGGTGAGTGCAGGTGGCCGGAGGCCCTTTTTACTGGAAATGAGGCATTCCATCTTAGTCCTCACGGGTGACAACGCATCTACATTTTGACTTGTAATTGAGGATAGATGTAGATGTCTATGGGCCGCAGCAACCACTTACCATCAGGTGGACTGTGTGCTCGTTTGTCACCCTTATCCTATAAAAAAAAAAAAAAAAAAAAAGATAGAAAAGGTATTTTGCTTTTAAATGCCATTGTTTTATTTTAAATGCTTTAATGGAAAGCAAAAATCCACCCCGGTATGGGTGATTTCTGGATCTCGATAACAGTGCCACTTACCGGGCCTAAATGTAAATCTAAATCATCTAGGGACCCATTGAAACACAAAAAAAATTCATCAAAATCAGTCAATCCGTTTTTAAGTTTCAGCGAGACTAACGGACAGCAATTGATTTTTAGATATAGAGATGTGTAATATTACTGGCAAACTAGTATTTTGATTTAAAGTTTCCAGAGACAGGTATATGAAATATTTTAAAGTGTGTTGGTACATTTTCACAGTCTACCTATTCCCCTGTTAATCTAGTTTGATTCCATTAATTTTACAATGTCTTAGATGTTTCAGTGATATAATATAGAGATGCATAAGTTAAGCAGTTAAAGCACTGTTGTGGAGCTCTCTTAATATTACCCGCATCATATGTTACTTTCCGCAGCAAGAATGGCCTGGGGTTATGTGGAAAATTCAACTCGGGTCAAACATTACACATCACGGTGTTTATGACCTCAATTGGTTGGTGGGTGGGCTTGACTACCTCATTGGTCTAGTAGTTTAAACTGCTGATTACGTGGTCCCAGGTTTGAATTCTGGGTTGGACCAAAATCAGCTATTGAGTTTCTCCGTTAAGAATTTATCGAGAGAATAACTGCCTATTAAAAAAGTTAGCGGTGTTTTACCAACGTGCCTTGGAAAGTTGTTGTTGGTCCTGCGCCTGGTCTTTCTCCGATCGTGTAGGATTTCTGTCCTATTAAACGAGCGAGGGAACAGAGACCTAAAAATAGGTTTTGTATACGCCTTACAAAATTTTGTACTACTCATTTGAATACCTTTTTGTTTCAGGTTTCCAGCAATTTTTGAGATTGCTGAAAAGTTCGGTGATGGTAATTGGCTGAATGATTTAAAGGATTTTATGAAACACAAGCAACTTATCTACAGGGAACTAATAACAATGTCTCCTAAGCATTATTGGTAAGTTATGTTTGGTATATATTTATATAGTATTAGTAGTAACAGCCTTCACATGTCCTTGAGAATATTTTATTCACCAGGCATGCTGGTTTTCTCATGATTTTTCCTTTAGCATGTGGTAAATCAGCCCTTGAATTTATTTTAAGCAACAGTAGCCTAATGGCCGGATGGGTTCAAATCCACCATCGGTCTACTGTCGTGAACCACTCCTAAGACAAGCATTTTAAGCTTACCACGTAATATTAGTTATGTTAATAGCATTACTAGTATTTTTAAAAATTGTAACTACCGAATTTCATTGGTGTTAGCGAGGATTGAACTTGGGTTGCTTGCATACTCTGAAATTTATTGTGAGCGTTTAACCCGTGAGCTACTACAGCTGTCAATATACAGGGTTATTTTTCAAAGACTAGCCAAATTTAATAAATAAGTTCAAAATATAAATACTTATAGTGACATGCTGGTATAGTTTTGTAATTCTGGGGTATCCATTAAAACGGCATTAATAGTGACGAACTTTATATTGATATACATAACAGAACTTAATAACTTATAATTAAGTAGGATTAGATTTTTACAAAAACTGCGTTGTTAGCTTGCGTAGCGTGGGTAGCCATAGACATAATGCTCTATCCCAAAGGCTAATATGCTCTTTTTGTGCTTTGGCAGCTTGGCGTTTCGCCACACCACCCCCTTACGGAGAATAATAAGGCAAAATAAAGGTAAAAAAAAAATAAGTCCTAAATATCTAAAATATTTCTAAATCTTACGCATCTGCCAGATCTTGTTTTAACTACTCTAGTATCGGATGGCGTAACTGTGTTATTAGGGGTAGGTTGGACTATAGGAGTAGGAGTATTAACGGTTGCTGGGGTCACAGGAGTAGTAGTTTGTTTGCCTGATTCATTATTTTCAATGTAAGCCGGCTTCACACGATCAATGCTTACAGTGACCTTTCTACCATTGACGTCTAAGGTCAGCGTTTTGTCTCTTCTCTGAAGAACTACGTGAGGACCCGTATACGGTGGTTGTAGAGGGCGCCTTACTGTATCATCACAAAGGAAAACGTGAGTAGCCGATGCGAGATCCTTGAAAATGAATATAGACGGCTGCGTGTGGTGAGATGCAGAAATTGGACGTAATATTTCCATTTTTCTTTTTAAATCTGCCACAAAGTCCATTACATCTGCAGGATTATTTGTAAATTTTTGAGGCGCGATTAGCTCACCTGGTAAACGCAGCGGTTCTCCATACACCAGTTCTGCTGCCGAGGTTTTTATATCCTCTTTGAGAGTGCTTCTCATTCTTAGAAGGACGAGCGGTAATGCTTTCGTCCAGGTATTAGAGTGACACATTAGCGCAGCCTTTAATTGTCGATGCATCCTTTCAACCATGCCGTTGGCACATGGATGGTAACCAGTGGTTCGAATACGTTTCGTCGCGCAGAGGTTCATTAGACGCAAGAACAATGCAGATTCGAACTGTCTTCCTTGGTCAGTGGTCACAATATTGGGTACTCCAAAACGCGATATCCAGCCTGCAACAAAAGTTTCTCCAACTTCTTCAGCAGTTATTGATGTTATAGGCCATGCTTCCGGCCATCGCGTGAACCTGTCGATCGCAGTGAGACAATAGGTGTAACCGTGTGAATGTGCAAGCGGCCCTATGATGTCAATGTGTACATGCCTGAACCTTCCAGAAGGACCGTTGAAATGACCAGTGGGTGAAATTATATGGCGCGTCACTTTACTACGCTGGCAGTTTAGACATGAACGAGCCCATACGCGGCATTCCTTCTTCATATCTGGCCAAACATAGCGCTCCGACACTAATTTAACTGTAGCTCGAACGCCAGGGTGACTTAAGTTGTGCAATTTATTAAAAGCAGCACGGCGAAAAGGATGTGTTAGAAATGGTCTTGGTCGGCCAGTCGTGGTGTCGCATATGACTGTTACTGACGTGCCAGGGATGGTGACTTTTTCTAGTCTCAGTGATGAATTCTTCTCATGTTTCTTTAATTCTGAATCTCCTTCTTGAGAAACCGATAATGCTATATAGTCCTCTTCAAGGGATATCGACTCGATTCGAGACATTGTGTCTGCCACGATGTTGTTATCTCCCTTTATGTGTCTGATATCAGTCGAAAATTGACTTATAAAAGACAACTGATTTAGCTGTGTGGGAGGTAATTTCTCTCGGCGCTGAATGAAAGCGTACACCAAAGGTTTATGGTCGGTATATATCGTCGCATGTTGGACTTCTAATATATACCTAAAATGTTGTACACTCTCATACACAGCAAGAAGTTCGCGGTAATACGCGGGCCATTCAGACTGTTTAGCAGTTAATTTCTTGCTAAAATAAGCGAGAGGATGCCAATCGTCTCCTTCTTTTTTCTGCTGAAGACATGCACCTATGTGGGTATTTGAGGCATCCGTAAAAAGACCTAACTCTGCATTGCAATCCGGGTGTACTAGGACAGTTGCTTGGGAGAGGCTCCTTTTGCAGTCTTCAAAACTTTCCTCCAGCTTAGATGTCCATGGGAATGGTTTAGCACCTTTGCTGTTTGTAGAGGTCACAGCATCGATAAGCGGTGCTTGGTGTTTGGCTGCGTCGGGTAGAAAACGTCGGTAATAGTTTATCATCCCCAAGAATCTTCGCATGCCTTGCACTGTTTTAGGCGGTGGGAATTCCACTAAGGCACGGATTCTTTCTTCGGGTGGTCGTGTACCTGTTGCGCTAATCTTATAGCCTAAAAAGGTTACTTCTTCTGCACCGAAGATGCATTTGCTTGGATTGATAACTACGCCGTATTCGTGTAGTCTTTGGAACAATGCCCTTAAATGCTGCTCATGTTGATCTCGGTCTCTTGAGTATACGAGTATATCATCAACATATGCGAAACAGAAATCGAGTCCACGCACAACTTCGTCTATAAACCTTTGAAATGTCTGTCCAGCGTTCCGAAGTCCAAAGGTCATGTAAGGGAACTCGAATAGACCGAAGGGAGTTATTATAGCGGTTTTGCACACATCGGTAGTATTGACAGGTATCTGCTGATATGCCTTTACAAGATCGATGGTGCTAAAAATGCTGGATCCTGCTAAGTTCTGGCAAAAATCCCCTAAATGACGAACGGGGTATCGATCTGGAATGGTCCTGGCATTCAGAGCACGGTAGTCTCCGCAAGGACGCCAGGTTGAATCCTTTTTCAGTGCTAAGTGTAGTGGTGACGCCCATGAGCTGCTGGATGGTCTTGCTGTTCCTACACGAACCATCTCTTCAAATTCTTTTTTCGCAGCAAAAAGTTTTTGAGGTGCCAGACGACGTGCGCGAGCAGTAACCGGATGACCGTCAGTGGTATTAATATAGTGCACTGTAGAATGCTTCAGATTTCGAGGTGCTCCTGGAGGTCGACAGATGCTAGGAAATTCTGCTAAAACATTGGCAAACGGCGAGTCAGAAAGCGCGACCACTTTAACACTTGGTTGGTCAAGACTCGAAATAACAGCGGGAGCAGACAGTCCAGTCTTCCCATCCCGTAGTTTACCTTCTGAGCAGTCTGGCAATAAATGGTAGTATGCCAGAAAGTCAGATCCGATGATACCAGTAGCGACATCTGCAATAATGAAACTCCATTTAAAATCTCTTCTTAGACCTAAATCTAAGCTTAGTTGTACTAGGCCATAGGTTTTTATATTGGTGCCGTTTGCTGCAATTAGTTCATATGGTTGCGGCTGTTTCGGACCTTGCACATGTTGTCGAGGTATGCAACATAAGTCTGAACCTGTGTCAATCAGGAATCGACGCTTGGTGCAGCGGTCTTTAACAAAAAGACGGCGACCTTTTATGGGGCAATCAGTATGCGCCGCATTTGCTGATTGCTGCTGGAGTTTCCCTGATTTGGACCGCTTGGTGCTTGCCAGGAACATGGCTGTATGCATCTGTGGGCTTTGGATGAAAATCTATTGTGATACCAACAGAGCTGCTTGTCCCTCGTTCTAGATTGTGAACGGCTTCTGCTACGGCTCTGGTAACGTTTATTATTACCCGTACCTACTGTTAGACTAGCGACGATGCGGGTTAATTCGTCTACCTTCTGGTGGAGCATCTTAATTTCATCAGATGTCGAAGGAACAGATAAAGCTGTGCCAAGAGATTGATCGATAGCACTGACCTTGTATGCCGATGTTAAATGGGGATTAATTTCATGAAGTTTATCAGCTAAATCTCCAAGATCTTCCAGAGAAGTTTGCTTTTGAGCAACTAAAATGCCCTGCACTTGATGAGGCAGCCTGCTCATCCATATAGATTTCAGCAGTTGGTCTGGAAAAGATGAGCCTGCAAGTGTTTTAAGATGTCGAAGGAAGGACGATGGCTTCCTGTCACCTATCTCCTCTCTTTCTAACAATCTTCTAACCTTTTCATCATAGGACTCTGAAAATCGTGTAATTAATGCATTTTTTAATGTTGAATATGGCTGTGTCTTTGGTGGATCAGTAATGATGTCCTCCACTTCTACTGCCCACTTGGTGTCTAGTTGGGATATAGCATAAAAGTATCTAGTGGTTTCTTGTGTAACACCATTTATGTGGAACTGGGCTTCGAGACCAGCAAACCAAAGTGCGGGACGGTCAGGAAAGAAAGGAGGAGCACGAATAGTTACCCTGTTTACTACAATATTTTCTTGGCTGGTAGATGCATTATCTATGTTATCACCCGTATTCTCCATGGTAACAGAATACTTATTATACAATCAAACTTAATATTAATATTGATATCTTATTAAAATATTCCTTAAATTTAAGTACAAATACTTATAATTAAATGGAATACACTATGTTCTAAGGTAATGTGTTTACATTGAATCACTAATCAAAACATACACAGAACATAATATTATACTTTAAATCATACACAAAATAATGTTAAGACATCACAACACAATATGCAGATTATTTTAATTAAAGTTTAATAGTATCCTAATTACTTGACTTGTCAGTAAATGATAAAATTGTAATAAAAACTTGTTAAGTATTTAGTTGGTAAAGCAAACATATATAATGCTTATAGTTTGAACTTAATAAATGGTTATAATTTGTATGCAGTCTAAGCTAAGTTATGTTCTATATAAGAGAGAACTTTATACAAAAGGCAAGTTATTATTAAATAGCTTTCATAAAAATTAAATGATTACTATGTTGAATGAGCTTAAATCTAATAATTAAAATATGGTTGTAAATTATGAGTTACTAAAACCATAAAATGATATAAGTTAGAACTTAGTCAATAGTTATGTTGTTTATAAGTAATATTAATGTTTTACGCTTTAACCTGGATCCTTCCTGACAGCACATAAACACATGTAGGGGCAGGGTATGGTAAGGCACAATTTGATAAATTGTCAATCACTATTAAAATGCGTAAAACACAACACCAACTGTTTTCACTACCAACACTATAATCACTAAAATATCTCCATTCGCAATACTCTTTCCACGTCGACTGAATATGACTGTAGCTACGGATGTCATGCAGTGTAGGATCTTTGTGAGTAGTCTATAGCATCTGAAGTCAGGTTCGTCGTGTTGGAAAAGGAATTTGTCCAAAATCCTTCTTGAAGGAATGTCGTGGGTCACCAATTTATAGTGACATGCTGGTATAGTTTTGTAATTCTGGGGTATCCATTAAAACGGCATTAATAGTGACGAACTTTATATTGATATACATAACAGAACTTAATAACTTATAATTAAGTAGGATTAGATTTTTACAAAAACTGCGTTGTTAGCTTGCGTAGCGTGGGTAGCCATAGACATAATGCTCTATCCCAAAGGCTAATATGCTCTTTTTGTGCTTTGGCAGCTTGGCGTTTCGCCACATACTGATATACACTTTTTGCAGTTTTTAAAAATACGTTTAAATAAGGTTTCTACATTTATTTGAAAATATCCAAAATTGAATGTGATTTATGGGCAACAACAGCGCGCGATCGTGTGTGTAGAAGTCAATGCACGGAGCTTTTGCCTACTATTTACTTCTTTAATGACACGCTCAATACTATGATTCCCTTTTTTCCCTGCATACTTTAAACGGGCTTAGGTACGTCATAATATATACAATATTTTTTTTATGCTGCTATGCAAATAAAAATTCTACACTACGAATTAAATATATTTTTTTACTCCCACATAAAAGATAGTTCGACATACAAGTTTAGACTACAGAGCGAGGGAAATAGGTGGAGAATAAATGTAAATAATTAGTTGTAGAAAAGATAGCTGAGCTAGGAAGCCAATGATAAGTTGGCGCGATTGAAATAATGCTTACTCAAGCGGCGTGAGCGTACGTAATGAGATCACGGTCAACACCACAGAGTACATTATATATAGGAGATAGAGTCCTCACTTAGAATCATAGCATTAGCGCCATCTATCGATATACGACGTCCCTATAGCTCAAGGAAGGAGGGTGCTTTAATGCAATATTTAATAATTATTTTCAAAGTAATTTCCAAAAGTCAAACCATTTTAATATTGATTTGGCTTTTGGAAATTACTTTGTAGACAATATAATTTAAGCAAATAAAACAACTGTTTAGCGGTTGGATGTTTTTTTATAATGCTTTCTTTTATTATAATACTTATATGCAGACATTTTTATCGTATCAATATCGTCCAATTCCAATCTAGTACCGTTAATTATTTTATTTACATCTCTGCACCAGTTGAATATGAAAAATTTGCAGGATAGTTCCAACATAAAATCGATTGTTTGCGATTTGTAGACTTAGCAATCAAAAAAGCCAAAATCAAGCTCTGAATACAAATATGTTTTCATATATGTTTTAATATTTGAAGTCATAGATTGATTTTTTATTATATATATAATTAAATCTTGCATTTTAGAAAAAATAGTAACTAAATTATCATTTGGGTAGGTTAAATATGTCTTTCCATTCTTATATTCTCTCAATTTTAAAAAATCAATTACATTATTTTTGTTATACAAACATTGCTTACATTTACTACAATTTTTAAATATTTTGATTTTGGCTTTTTTTTAATAAATAGCCAGTTACATACTGTAAACTTGCCAAAACTCTGGGGTTATTTTTTTTTCTTTGTAATCAACATATATTGTATCGTCTATATCAATCATATCTGTGTGGATGGGCTCACTTTCTGAATTTTCGAATAAGGCTTCCATTGATTTAAAAATAGTCTGACAACTATCTTCCTCACAGTTGGAGCCAGGTGAGTGCTGGCCGCTTAAATTATTAATTAATAATGCAGCAAAGGATGATTCAAAGCCAGCAACAGTTGGGTTAGTGTTCCTACACCCATGGCTTCGAATCATCCCAAAGAAATTTTCTAATGGATCTTGGTTGAAATGCCTCATCCACACAGATTTTATATTGTACTCATTGAATAGTTTTTGTATGAGGTATTCCACATTATTTATAGTATGTAACCAATTATTTATGGTGGGAACTGTGACCTGCTTATCATTTGATTTTCCATTACTGATAAATTTCATTGTACTTAATACTTTTTTGGCTTTTGACCAAACAATACTATGATCGGATTTGGGCGTTACTGTCAATAGTAAATTTTTTCCACTCCTCTTCTTTGAATTTTCAAAGCTGCCATTCAAGGAGTCAAATAACTCATCGAAAAACAGGATAACATCAGCAGTTTGCATACACTCAGCAGGCAATATGTTTCTTTCTGAAAAAAATTATTATACATTAGTCTTATAGATTAAGAAATAAACAAAAAAAATCGTCAGTTTTTAGTCCTATTTTTAATCAGACAAAGTAAACTGATGTTTTGAAATGTAAGGTCATGAGACCAATGTAAGGTAGAGCCAAGCTGCAAGTATATTATGATTGCAGCATTAATGGGTCAGCTCAACTAGGGTAGAAAGGACCACACTCTCACATCAATACCAGCATAAAATAGCAGCTTAATGCTGCTGCGTGTCATATGGTAAGTGTAGAGAGAACCAGAGACCCTTTTTATTGGAAATGAGGCATTTCATCTTAGTCCTCAGGGGTGACAACACATCTGTATTTTGATCTTAATTGAGGATAAATGTAGATGTCTTATTAGCCACAGTATCCACTTACCGTCAGGTGAACTGTGTGCTTGTTTGTCACCCTTATTCTATAAGAAAAATATGCCATTATGATAAATAAAGAATTAGTTTACTTTGCCTAATTAAAATATGACTTATGCTGAGTTTAAGAAGTCACTGAGACACTGCCTTAGCATGCTATCCACTCGTCCAGAGAACATCAACAAATATAATAGTAAAATACTTAGGGAACTTCTTACAAAAGCAAATTTTTAAATTACCTGCTAAAAACCCCATTGTAACTGCAACTTTTTGGCTTAACACCTGTGTTGCATATTTCACCTTCATTTTTTGAAATTTGTCCGGATTTATATGTTGATCTGTTAATTTTTTGACTAATCGTATCCCTTTATATGCAGGATCCTCTGCATACAGTTTTAGTATGTGGTCCCATTTTGCAATTTTATTTGTACCGTCAATACTACATATTAAATGTTTATTTATTAAATTATTTCGAATTCCCTTTATTAGGTGAGGCAGGTCATACAGAGAAATAACTTCTTTGTCATCAACTTCAAAGGTGTCTCTGTTTAGTTCCTCATTTTTTTTTAAATATTTTCCTTTAGTTTCTTTGATGAGGGAGTTTATGGCACTGACATTACTAGTCCCTTGGTCACACACAGTTGCTAAGACACGTAGTCCAACACCATGCAACTTTCTAATCACCTCTTTTATTAATGTGGCAAGTTCTGCTGTGCTTGTACTGCCTGAACTGAATGTATATGCCACTGGTTGTTTATAGTTTTTTTGTATACCTCGTATCATAAATACAAGAGCATGGTCAGCTAATTTTATTTGCTTTGATTTTCCATTATGTACAAAGCCTGAAATTTCAACTTTTCTTAAATTGTAGTCAAAGTGTGGGGCAATGGACATCTCATCAAAAAGTAACATGCATAACTTTTCATGATCTTTCATTTTTTGTACTCTCTTTTTTAATTGTTCGAAGAGATTTTCATTAAGCCCTGGTTTCAAATTCGCCCGTGCTATGAGTCTGCTCAGCGTCATAGATGAAGGCAAGACAAAAATATTTTGAAGCCACCTGTAAGCTCTAGGGCTTCGTTTGTATAAGCTTAATGCCATGATTTTTTCGGGCTCTGTAAATCGCCGTCCCATTTTATTTTTGCCTGATTCACGAAACTGCATTAATGTGAACATAGCAGCCAAGGTTGTGAATTTTTTTAATGTATTTTGAAAGGTTCTGTTTTCAGACAAATTAAGAGCCTTTTTTAGTCTGGTTGCATATTTTTCTTTCTTTATTTGCAGTTTATTCACTGTCTTAATCAGTGATCTTTCATCAAACATTGGCTTTTTCTTAGGCAATTTTAGATTTTTATCCTTAATCTTTACTTGTTTTTCTCTTGTTATTTGAGATGAAGTTTCACCTGTAATATTTTTCAATAGACTATAGTATACAATATGTAAAATCAACTGTAACTAGTATTTAAGGAAGGAATAAATACAAACATGAAAGGTCAGATATACATACAGATTTATCAGAGAAAGCAATAAAATAAAAGTCAGTAATGTACATAATCTCTATTGCATTAAATCCTACTTACTAACTATAAACTAATATGTTTTTTTACAGTGTAACTATTAAATAATAGTACTATTACAATGTGTTTTATTTGCAACGAAAATGTTTAGTAAAATAATTGAACACTTTTAACAATTTGATTTGACAACTTTTTACAATTTCAAGATTATAGTTCACATTATTGATAATATGAACTAATCCAATTGCAATGAAAATTCACTGTCATGAAGTGGCATCAAATGAGCCCTAAAAGATCAATTATTATTATCATGTGCTATAGGTCTCATGTCTTTGGAGAATTTATTACATTAAGTTCTTTATAAAGAAATGGTTATTCATTTTATGATATTGTTTGCTCTTGATATCATGTTATGGGAATATTATAAAATGTTGGTTAACAAGATTGTTTATTCCTCTCAGAAATGTAGTAGAATTTCATCTTAATATAATAATATGTTTTACATACCTCTAGAAGTGGATGGCAATACAGTATCCAGTAAAGCATTTTCTGGTCTATTTGTAATGTCAACCAGTGGAACTCTAGCCATTTCTGAACCTGTAAAAAAATTAAAATTCTATACTTCTACTGTTAAAACATCGGTGGTAGCAGAGCAATGGGTTGACTAGTAGAGAATGCCCTTAAGCATTAAGTCCGCCCTTTGTATCCTTTTTTATATGGGAATGCAACTATTTTTTTTAATTTTAAATACATTAATAAATATAGTTGTAGCAGTGTAAAAGTTCACAAAAATAGTGCACAAATGTGAGACAATACTATTTTAAGGAATATAACATTAAATCTTGGCTCTAAATGGTTTACACTTGGCTAGGCAGCTTTCGGGAAACTACGACACATCTTCTCGTTAGACATTCCTCAAAATCTGAAAACGAAATTGTACAACCAGTGCGTGTTGCCAGTGATGACTTATGGAACTGAGACGTGGTCCTCCACTGCTGGCCGTATGAGGAAGCTCAAGGTCGCTCAGCGAGCTATGCAGAGGGCTATGCTCGGGGTTTCTCTGGGTGATAGACTTAGGAATGAGGATATCCGCAGTAGAACCAGAGTAACGGACATACCCCAAAGGATTAGTAAGCTGAAGTGGCAGTGGGCCGGCCATATAGCTCGAAGAACCGACAACCGATGGGGAAGAAAGGTTCTCGAGTGGCAGCCTCATACCGGTAGGCAAAGTGTAGGGCGACCCCCCACTAGATGGAGTGACGACCTGTTAAGACATGTAGGAAGTTGATTGATGCAGGTGGCTCAGGACCGTGCTTTGTGGCATTCCTTGGGGGAGGCCTATGTTCAGCAGTGGACTTATGAAAGGCTGTAATGATGATGATGATGATGAACATTAAATCTTACCTGGCAAGAGCAAGGTGGGAATTGAACCAGGACTTAGTCTTCTACTCCATGTTAGAAATTTTGTCTCAAAATGGGCATGACACACACGGCGGTTTCGATACACATAGTGTGGATCCAATGATGTGTCAAGTCCGACTGCTTGAGACCATGCAAAATACTGATCCATATCCTTATCAGGATTAGGAAAGGAATGCAGGATTGTATCATCTTTGCCTAAAAAAAAATTCAAATATTAGAACTGACACTCTTGTGTATTGTTTAATCTGTTGATGACTGACTCTTAAATGACAGACTGATAAATTTAAACCGTTTTTAAATTAGGTCCTGCATGTTTTCTGGGATATTGTAAGTAAAAGTTTAAAAGTGTATACAATGCCCCATAAAGGAATAAATGTATTTACAGAATGTACATCACTATTTTTAATATTGTTTTTGTATACATAGATTAAATTTTCATAAATGTTGAGTGGTAAAAGTTAATATATGTATTTATTTCTTTAAATTTATCTCTAAGGGATTCCTTTAGACCTAGGTTATGAATTGCTTTCATGGCTCTCTTCTGAAAAATAAAATAGTTGCAATGTCAGTTCCAATCATTACCTTTACCCCATAGCAAGATTCCATATGACATTATGCTATAGAAATAACTTAAATAAACTAATCTAGTGAAGTAGTAAAGTGTAATAAGAAACAGGGAGTCAGGGACCCTAAACAGGGCGATCTAGTGGTTCCGACCACCCTGCTTCCCTGCCCAGCTGTAGATCATGTAGTGTAATAAGAGACAGAGAGCTCAGTTGCATGGCTGCAAGTGCAGAGTGTACATGTCTGTTTATTATTTAAAGTTCTGGCGCGTCAATCTACTCTAGTAAATCATTGCTCGTAACTATGTTGTGCACTAAAGAAAATGATGTATCCTTCTCAATGTCATCGACATCTAGATATATGCCTTATATTTGAATGAAAGAACACAAGAACTATTCCAATAAAGAAATAAGAAGTGAAGGCTTTAAAGTACTACTTTTTTTCTACTAGTACTAATTTTTTCACCCACACTTTCCTTTCCTTCCCTTTTTTAGTTTGGCCTTGGATGATACCGACAGCCAAAGTTACCACTAAAGCAATTTTTGGTTGAAATTTAGAATTGTTTAGCAGGATGAGAGGGCAGGAGTTGAGGGGAGGGGATGGGGGAGCGTCCCCTAACTCCCGACATCACTCTCATTAAAAGGTAATACATTGTTCTTGAAAAATCAAAAAGAAAATTCCATAGACCTAACCTGAAACTAACATTTATCGTCTCCGGCAGGAGGGGGGAAGTGAGTAGCAGGAAAAGCCCCTCCTTTCCCTCATTGCGGAAATGTATAGTTTATGAGTAATGTTTTTTTTTTGTAAAATCATAACCTCACTTTTTTATACAGGAATATTGATCGAAAGTTACTTCTACAATGGCTTCGGCGCTGCGGGAAGTGCAGCCCCTCCACCATTGCGTAGCGAATCACAGGCACTCATGCTCACTTTTGCAGCAGCGGCTGAGGCTTGCACAGGTGCCTGCGATTTGCTACAGCGGGCAGGGGTTGCTTTTCCTCCGCGCCTACGGCTTTAAAAAAACACTCTAGGAGTAGGGCAGACAAAACTATGTGGGGTCGGGGCGTGCTGGTTTAATTGTAGTACAGATTTGATCAGATCAGATATCTTATCTATAAAGTCAGGTTGCCTTTGCTCCCGCCACAACCTTCTAACCTATTACAAATGAAATTATTTCTGGGTGTTCAAGTATTTCTGGGCAGTTTTAAACAGTTCAGAAATAAAACAGTATATTATAATCATTTCTTTATTGTCTGTAAACATAATTTGTTTTTATTAATTCCTCAAAAGGATCTCTTTTATTCCTTATAATTACTCTTCTCCATAAATATTCATATATCAAGTCGGTAAAATTTTCTCTATTATTATAGTTGTCTTTAGCGAAATATCTCTTGACAGAGAGTATAGACGGTAGAATAATGTGACACTAGTCTTATGTCCTTGTCACACTTACACAAAATTCTGTATGCTATCCAGCTTTCACAGTAATTTTACATGTTTTACGCATTTTAGGTTATAATAGTTTTTATTTATTTTTTCAATAACGGTGCATTACCTTTTAATGTGAGTGGTATTATTATAATCGGGGACCAAATCTCTACTAAATAAAACACCTTACTTCACCAAATTCGTGCCATACGATTCTAAATCCAACCCCAATTTTTTGACGTTTAGATAAAGTCAGCGCCATAATGCTAGATGTGCAAATGTTTCCACGTTCGATTAAGTGGGGTCGACTGAGGCAGGAAGCGATTTCTAGCGTAAGTGTAATAAGCAGCGCATACGATAGATAGGGCCCGATAAATCGTGTAATGTAACAAGCCTCTACGCGCTATGTTTCTTAATAACGATTTAGCTTCCTGAGTAATGTCTCATTGATAATGTTAGTTTCCATCTTAAAATTAAAATATTTGATTACGAAATGATTAAATATGTAAATTTAATTTATATTTTTGAGAACTTACGAGTTTTACCGCATCTTGGCACACAACAACCTCTCTCAGAAGCAGCCATATTCCAGGTCAACACAGCACAAATCGTTAGGCAAATCAGGGTCCAGAGTATCATGCGTAGGTCCAACAAAAAAGGCGAGGTCTTAGGAGTCCGGGGATCAAGCAAAGTTGTCGAAAAAATCTTATAAACATAAACAGAGCACATTCACAAACCACGAAAGGAAATGGAATGACAATTGATTGACAAATGACATTATATTGTTGACAGATCGAAATTATCATAGATATCTCTCTTCCGATCTTGCCATAGATAAATGGAGAAAACAATTTGCAAATCATAATAATTCACTTGAATAAATATAAAATAAAAAAATAACACTAAAATTTACTTACTAATTTGTTTTGTAACAAAATAGTAAGTTAGCAAGTTTCGTTTATATTTTTAACTATTCATTATTTTGTTTGATTCTTAATAGCAATCTACGTAAGGTGGAACGACATTTTCTTGGCCTAGCATAGCTAAATTTTAAAATAGCGACATCTACTGCAACATGGACAAACTGTTATGGCGTGTTAATAAGTCTAAGAAAAATTAATGTATGTACTGTTATGCCACTGGTCAACACTGTCAGTGTCAGTTGTTGGCTTGGCTGGGCGAGCAGAGGCAGGTACTTAGTGATGTAACGGTAAATAAAAAAGGGTGCATAAAATAGTAAACGTTAGATATTTATGAATGAAAATCAGTTAAAATAATGCATTACTACGTATTTTGAATTTAAGAGATAATAATGACAGAAATTTTGAGATTTTTTTTAATTAATTTTTCTTCACCATTTGCCTATATTACTTATACTGAAACTTGTCTTCAAATTTGGCCGGTAATTGCAAAATAATCCTTTATAGCTGTTAACTTTGGAAGATGTTACCGAGCTGAGCTAAAAGTGTAGCTCAGTAAATGCAATAACATCCTTCAGAGATAATATAGAATTTAACTTGCTTTAGCCTAGTTTAGGTCTGATTTGACAATAATAACTTATGTAATGAGATCAATGAAAAATGGAATGGATGAAATGGAATTCCTAAACACTAATAAAACATAAAACTGTAAACTGGCCAGTATTAGAAAATAGTAATTTCTAAGTAGACACTTAATATCTTTATGATAAAAATATAAATATTATATCTTTCACATCCATTTTCATAGATTTTAATTCACTGAGGTAAGGAGTTCCAAAGTCTTACTCCAAGAACGGAAAAGATTTATCACACAATCTCGAGGAGTGCACAGGACATTGGAGGGAATGATTTTCTTTGGACCGTAAGGAAAAATCATGACAGGAGCTAAAATTTTTAACGTTCTTTTAAACAGGGTCCCACCTTTATATATTATATAAGTCACAGTAGAGGGCAGAAAGTACATGACTATTCCGACGAAGACGAATTGGGAGCCACTTAAGTTTAGTACGATATTCCGAGACATGGTCATATTTACGAAGTCCAAATATGAAGCGTATACAGAGATTTTGGAGTCGCTCAAGTTTGTTAAGTTACTACTCGGTGATATCAAGGTAACAAATGTCAGTATAGTCGAGGATAGGGAGTAGTAAAGATTGTGCAAGCGTAATTTTGGTTGAAATGGGTAAAAAAGAAGTGAAGCATATGCTGCAAATATTTAACGGCTCACTGCATTAATTTGGGGAGTCCAAGAAAGACTGGAATCCAAAAGAATACCTAAATTTGTAATAATACCATCCCGACATCGGGTTGTAGTTGACATTTCTTTATTTTGGAAATCATTCTTGAACTCCCAATATTTATGGTTTGAGATTTTAAAGGGTTCACTGTTAACCATAAGATCGACTCCAGTCGAGAATAAGCCAGATCGTTGTTGATACATACAACTGCTTTGGTAAGATCTTTAATGGTTTTTTTGTAAATATATTTGGAGATCATCTGCATACAAATGGCAGAGAGAAGATATTTGGGATGTAATGATATTTGGGATGTGATGTATTAATAAAAGAGGAGATAAGACGCCACCTTGTGGAACGCCAGCTACGGTGTCAAGCCAGGAAGAAAGTCTATTTTGGACACGAATATGTTGCCGGCGCCCATACAAATAACTATGAAACCAGGAAATTGCAGTTGAAGATATGTTAAGAGAACGCAGAATCCCTAATAGGATATCATGATCAACAGTATTGAAGACATTGCTGAAATCCAGCAACACCAATACTGTGACTTGATGACTCCATACCGTGGCGAATGTCGTCCGTAATTTTTAATAACTCTGTACTAGTACTAGTCCACATTCGGAAGGATTGAGGATGCTATTTCTTATACAAAAGATGTTTTTTATAGGATAATAGTGACAAGCAGCACACACACACAGTCCACCTGATGGTAAGTGGTTGCTGTAACTCATATACATCTACATCTATCTTCGATTGCGAATCAAAATGCAGATGCGTTGTCAACCGTGAGGACTAAGATTGAATGCCTCGTTTCCACTAAAAAGGGTCTCCGGTTCTCTACACTCACCATACGAAACAAAACAGCATTAAGCTGCTATTTTGCGCTGGTATTCTGTGAGAGCGAGGTTCTTCCCCAGTTGAGCCGACCCATTCGTGCTGCAACTATACAATTAATATAGCTTTGTTGTTAGACCAAGCGTTCTAAAACTTTGGAAAGGAAAGGAAGAATCGAAATAGGACAATATTTAGAAAAACTTGAAAGATTTGCTTTTTTTGGGTAAAGGTATGATTTGGGCGTCTTTCCATTGGGAAGGGAATAACGATGAGGATATGGGAAAATTTAAGATATAGCTTATAATAAAAGTCTAGCAAGAGAATGGTCATTTTACGACTGGCGTAATTATTTCCGATAGCGTCAGAATTATTAGGGAGTATGTGTTTCCTAACATCACAATTTGCAAATTGCCTAAACACAAATCGAGAAAAGCCAGGAGTGGGAAACGATGAAAGTCGAGTCAGTGTTGTTTGTTGATTTTGCCATATGGTCCATGTAAGAAACAGAAGAAAAATGCTGATTAAGAAAAAAAATTGACGTTATTTGGTATAGGGCAGGAACGTGTGTTCCCAACTCATATGGACCTTAAGAAGTCCAAACACGACATGGATCTAACTTTTATACTAATTTATGGATGTGGCGGCGTCGTGAATCTCTACACATCTTGTTGCATTGATTCCGCAGGAGTCTGTACTTCTTCCGAGTCCTGTCATTCTTTAGATCTGATCTGTAACTTAACTTTGCGTTAATTTTCCTGCCTTTCAATCTTTTAAGATCTCCAGTGAACCGCGGGGTTGGAGAATGACGTAATCTCATTGGACGGGTCCAACACTGGTTGAACAAGAAGTGAATTAAACAATGCTACCCGTTCGTTAACAGAGCAGGCCTTTGTAATAACACTCCAATCCATATTAGCAGCGTCTTTTTGTAGTTTTTCAAATAAATAATAATTTGGGCAAGATTTAAATCATCACAATTCAGGTGTTAGAACTGCTCTTCTGCCTATGAGTCCATCTGGATCGGTACCGTACTGTCACCTGTTTCTGCCGCCACGTAGCAATTGCACTGTTTTTGGTCCGGTCAGGTTAGATAGAGGGGCAGTAGCTGAAAGCTGCTCTAAGTCCTCAGAAGTGATAATGAATTAGAAGCTTTCTGTGTTTCAAGTTGGTTGCAGGTGTCCTCGGGCTGCAGTAGCTTGTCATTTCAATTTTATTTTAAAAAACTGGTCATGTGGAAAGAGTAAATCACTATAAACAACATTGCATTCATATTAAACAAGCTGTTTTCATTTTAAGTATTATATGATGTGTTTAAAGGTGATATGCTTATGTATTCTGGTAAGTAATACAAGTTAAAAATGTACTCGTATATTTGTTTTAAGGAAAATTGATGATATAACTCTGCAGGATGTGAGTTATTTTTTTAAAATAGCATCAACCAATAGTCGCAGCTATTACTATACAATATATGTGTTGCAAGATATTATTAGGAAAGGTAATAAAGTCATTAATAACTTCCAAAGCAAAAAGTAAGTTAACTGTCATAAATAATAATTATTAAAAACATTAAAAATATTTTTTACACAAAAAATATAATTATAATTTTATCATTTTTTTTAATGTTTTTTTACAGACCATATACATTAACAGAATTACATTATGCAAAAACTGTAGTTCGCTATCTTATACATTGCTATTTGGCTGTAAAATGGGTGAAGGCCCAGATGAGCCATGAAATACCTCCAGAAGTCGTTATCAATTACTTCTTGCAGTGGATTGACACTGTAAACTTACACTTTAACGAACATGTTGAAGACCAAGTTAGTATGAAGCACATTGTTGAGTGTTGACAGTTAATGACTTCAGTGAATAAACTATTATAAAAGTGGTTTCATCTATCTGCAATTTTATTACAGTTACAGAATTTGGCCAATAAAGTTATGATTCATTTGGATAAAATGCATTTAAATAAATTGGCAAAAAGTAATGACAAAAGATACACTCCAAGACAAATATTTGTAGCAGTTTCTCAAGTCCTCTTTCATCAAAGGCACATGGCTCTAACAGCAACCGCAAATTTAGATACTATCGATATAATAAAGGTAATTTTTGTACTTTTACTCATAATTCACTGAAATATTTCCTATAAATTAAAATAATATAGACTTCCTGGATGGAAGAAATAAGTAAGTTCGTGTAAGTTGAACAAGAAATTATACTTTCCATCGCAAGGACTTTAAAGGAAGCCATACACGTAAGAGTGTAGCTGTCTGGTTCGCCTGTACAGTTACATCCGTTGGGTAAGCTTGAGCTGAGTAAACTCTCAGTTGAAACTTGATCTTCTCGACGCATTAGCGCTAATAGGTTTATTGTTTGTTTTATTGAAGAAAAGAAATTATAAACGAATATACTGCGAAAACTGGTGTAAAGTATGCTTACTGCAAAGAAAATAATATAGTCACATCAACTTATTGAAACCCACACAGAAGGGAGGAGAGGGAGGTATTGGTAACAATACCATATCATAAACCATCATCGACATCATCCTCGCGGCCTGAAATCCTTATAGGCTAACATCACTTACATCACAGAAAATAGACTTAATGAAAGAATAAATATTTGAGTGGAAAAACTATTTCAATTATCTACGAATGCATGAAAAGACGTATCTCAAACTGTTATCAGTGGTGGCTCCTTTTAATTCATATGAGGATACAATGATGAGAGAAGCTATATCGACTCATGAAAGGCTTACAGTGACGTTAAGACTTAAGATACCTTGCTAAAGGATAATCCTAGACTCGGGAGTGTCAAATATTCTGTCATGAATCCACAACTGACGCCTACCCAGTCGACTGCCACATACGCTCAGTTTTGTTTGCTCAGTTAAACTGCAAAAAATATCATAATTAATATATTTTTGGGTGGCCTGTACAGGTGTGTGGTAACCTGCACAATTATGCAACATACACAATCTGGCTTAAACTTGTCAGATACACCCTAGCGTTTAACTACCAAAAACCTTTAAAAATATCTCTGTTTAAAAATATCTCTGATAAAAAAATGCAATTTAATAAAATATTTTATTTTAAATGTCGTTTTTAGGTTTGGGACCATAAATATGGAAACCAGATTGTTGTATTTGCCATTTTTCAAGCAGTGGCTAAAAGATGTGGCGCAGAGTGTGAACTTATTGTGTTCTCGAACCATTTGTTTCTGGAGTGGCGTAGCGACGAAAGCCACCCAAACGCCCAAGTGTTCACTATCAACGTCGCTACCGGTGAACTTGAGCCAAAACGCCGATGTCCATTCGCACAGAGTAACCAGAACGCCCGTTATAGATACAGTGCAGATTCGTTATTGCAGTGCCTCCATTCGTCATTTCTCAAGACCATGGGTGCTATAAAAAGCTGGTAAATATCTACGATAGTTGTCATGTTTACCGCTTAAGCTTCGTATGGCACCATCATTACGTCGCTGAAAACAGACCTTCCAAAATTGTGGTAATTTTTAAGTTACATCATGCAATAATATGTCTAGTGATAAGATTTATGTCTAGTTCTGATTAAAACAGACAGTAAAATCAATTATAGAGATAGATATTCATGGTCACCTTAAAACAATCTACGGAAATAGTTTTTTTTTTATAGGAAAAGGGTGACAAACGAGCACACAGTACACCTGATGGTAAGTGGTTGCTGCGGCCCATAGACATCTACATCTATCCTCTATTACAAATCAAACTGTAGATGCGTTGTCACCCGTGAGGACTAAGATGGAATGCCTCATTTCCAGTAAAAAGGGCCTCCGGCCACCTGCACTCACCAAGCAAAACGCAGAGGTAAACCTCTACTTCACGCTGGTTTTCTGTGAGGTCGTGGTACCACCCCGGTTCGAGCCGGCCCATCCGTGCGACAGCAAAAGCTGCCGCGTGGCTCTACCACTGTTAAAAATGATAGCGTATAGATAAATGAGACGCTCAAATAAGTCAGTCAACCTGAAACCCTGATGGACAAATATTCATATGCTACTCGAAGGGTCACAGTCACTTTGACTAATAAAGGCAGCACTAAACTTGCCGGAATTTTAAAATGGAGCAGCAGCGTTTGAATATTTGGGCATAAAACATATTAGTTAAGCACAAATATAAATATTTAGCGTCAAACATATTATATATTATATTATTCAGTGTACAGTTTAAGCGCTGCATACTTTTTTTATAGTATAGGGTAACAAACGAGCACACAATCCACCTGGTTGTGGTTAGTGGTTGCTGTGACCCATAGACATCTACATTTATCCTCAATAAAGAATGAAAATGCATATGCGTCGTGAGGATTAAGATGGAATGCCTCTTTTTCAGTAAAATGCGTCTCCGGTTCTCTACACCCACCATACAAAACACAGCATTATCAACTAATGTAGCTGCAGCAAGACTCTACCACGTACAACAAAACAAAATAAATATGCCAATCAACATCATCATTATCATCATCATAACAGCCCATCTGAAGTCCACTGCTGAACATAGGCCTCACCCAAAGAATGCGCCACCAAGTTTTAAATTTCTATTTTTTTAATATTTTCAATCGGCATACGTATTATATTCATTAACGTTATTATTCCACTTCCTTTTAGGACGACACAAAATGCGTCAGATCTCTTAGGATTCCTAGGTGGAAATTATAGCATTCCTAGTCCATACGACAATTTTTATCAATATTTGTTCCGGCATATTGATTTGACGGGTTTAAATTCAAATCTAAACCTGAAGAATGTAAGTGTTATGCTTGATTAAAATAAAATAACCAGAAAAAAAATCCTAATTTATCTTTAAATTCAATAGTCTGGCCTTGAGTTATATTACCTGTAAAATTTGTATTGGTGTTGGAAATATTTCTAATACTGTATTGCCCGCCTTGCATCCGCGCATAGTATCAGTGATTTAAAGTGGACTAGTTTTTTTTTTATAAAACTGAAGTAACAAAACTGGAACTGACTGTCCACTTGATGCTGTGTAGTCCTGCAGTCCATCGACACCTGTCACCAACTTCAAACAAAGAAGTCTGCAGATGCGTTGTGACTTCTGTGGGCTAAGATGGAATGCCTCACAAACTGTTACTATACAGACTCATACACTCTTGAGATCGGAGCACAGCACTCACATAGTTCTCCAATTACTGCTATTTGGTGACAGAAATAGATAAGGGGGTAATACCTACCCAGATAAAGGTGTTACTGCGGAGGCAAGGTAGACAGGGCAACCATTCTGTCTCAGCTAGGGTGTCCCACTGAAACTAACAATATTCCGTTAGGACAGAATGTCAAGAAATATTTATTTCGTAATACCCATAATGACCAAGATCGGACCCGCCTTCTAGCTGTTTCGACTAAGGAGTCTGGTCACTGGTTACGCGTTACCAGCAAGTAATTTCTGCACTTTACTTAATGGAGAAAGCTTGCACATAGATGCACTCTGTCTAGAGGCGGCATCTGTTAACCTTATCGGCGCCCATGTGGTACGTTATCCGAATGGCTCTTGTGTCTCTATAAATATTTCTCGGGTAATGGAATATTTAGAGACGATAATAGGAGACCGGAAGGTCTGACTTTTATATCCTGGGAGAGATTCAAAGCCCTGGCTTGGGATATTATGTGTGTTAAGACTGGCGGTTTCACGGATTCTGCGGATACCTTGTTAAGAGCCAAGGCGGCTGAACTGAGTAAATGCGCAAACATGAGTCTAAGAGGTGACTATATATTTGTGCCATTTGCTGCAGACTCCAAGCTTAACTTTCTAACTGTATATCCGTGACTGGTCTTCGCCGCTGGAGACAAGAGGGATGGTTCTTTTCTCATCTAAAAACTAAGTTGGCACTATACTGCGAGTAGTAGGACTATTTTAGTTTTTGATGTTATTTAATTAAATGTTATCAAATTCTTCCTTGTTTTATACTGTACATTAGCATATCATATTATTTCAATCTAACTTTTATTTTTTCTAGCTGACCGAAAAAGAATTACAGATTATAACTTCGTTAATACATTTAAATGCATACGCGGGAGCGACAAACAAAGCAGTAAGCCTTTATTGATTTATCTTTACAAGTTATTTTTTATTTATGTAGTATAGTGCGCTTTTACTATTAGTTTATCATGTTTCTTTTTCTAATCGATAGCAAGATGTTTCTTAAAAATACTTCTTTTGTTTTATTTTGGTGCCAGGCGTAACACTGAGCACATATCAAATCAGCTTGTTAAATTGATGTTAACGATTTTATTGCAGATACATTTCGAAAAATATTTGCAATTGTTTATATACAAACACATTCGTTTCGTACAGGTTAAAATATCTGAAGTGAAAAAGCACCACAGCAGTGTCCTTTACGCGGTAGGTATGATATGCTGCCACAAGGAGCACGAATATGTATGTATAATACGTGGCTGGGATCTGACTTGCGGCCCGGAGTGGCGCGCCGGCATCCCAACGAAGGATCTCAATTTTGGCCACAATCAGCCCTTTTATCACGTGCTAGCTGCCGATCAATCGGAAAGATACGTTGCACAAGGTAAGGTTAATCGTAGCGTTCATTTCGCTATTTGTGAATCAAATACTAAATTCTCAAAGAACATTCGGCTGCGATTTGGTATTCGATCTTTTTGTATTTATTATTCGGCCGAAAAACATTAATTATTGGCCTAATTTCATTGAAAAACTATTAAATTAATAACTTACTTGAATATAATCGATTGAAGAATAATGTAGCAAAAGCACAATGGCTGCTTGCATTACATCCACGCCATCCTAGAATATTTTGACGCGACATGCTCTGCCGTCGAAGGTGGAATTGTTCAGATAAATTTCAGTATGATTGACCTCAACGCCTAAACGAAAAGGTGTACTACTAAAAGCAAATTCCTTCTGTTGGGGAGTTATTTATAACAGCTTCGACGAAAAGCACACTAAAATAAATAATCGTTAGAGTACGTAAATTTCATAATGTCTCAGATTATTTTTAGCCAACTTAAAATAGTCGACGCAAAAAATAGGCTTACAATTTGACTCGCCGTTATTTTTGTAGTATATTATATTACGTGATATCTTCGTCAATTGTTAACCGATTTTGATGATTCTTTTTTATTAAATTGTTGATACTTCACAGTTTTGCACAACAACGCCATATTTACGAATCGGTTTTTGATCCTGCTAGGGTCTGGTAATTCCTATTTTTTAGGAGTTGGAAAAGTACTGTGAAATCCTATTACACATGATATTGACCACAATCAGTTCTACTCCTCTGCGTCTTGCGTTCATTATTAAGCAAAGCAAAATACTTTGAAGTTCCTCTGTAACATTCCCACTCGGGGTGCTCTTCCGTTTTAATTTTAGTCAATTTGACAGTAGTGATGTCGAGAAAACCAGCTATTATCTCCATCTATTTGAATTTAGTAGGTGGTGACCTAAAATACTCATTCCTCTCCGAAATAATTCGGCGAACACTGCTCTTTTCACTCTGCTTGGAAAGATGATTTCCTAAAAAGACAAAACCTAAATATTAAAGGTGTTTAAAATTAATTTGTTAAGATCCCCGTAATAATTATCAAATTTTTTTAAATTAAATTCCTAAATATTTTTCCTATTACCGGTCAATTTCTTGGATGCGATCAAATGGCTGAACCTGCGCCTTGTAAAGTTGCAGGCGGTGTACCGGCATGAAATACTGTCCCACTCTGCTGAGTACGTCAATTTTGCCTTCTCTTCCAAATGACCACGAAACTGCACGTCATTCGATATGTCGACGCTAAGGATTTATATACAGGCTGAGGTAACAAAAGGAGTGCCCCGACACAGGATATAAGACAAAGGAGTACTTTTTAGCGGTAAATGCGCAAACTTGTGTCTTCTGGGGTGATACAAGTTTGTTGCGGTACTTGGCGAAGTTTTTAGCCGAGAATATTAGCGCGGTCGGTGTATAAAGCATCAACAGTGCTGTCGTCCGCATAGCAATGAATGTTACCGGTTTGCAACATATTATTGATATGCAGAAGAAACAGCATTGGTGATAGCACGCAGCCTTGTAATCGGAGCATGCACCGTCTACTACGACCTTGATGCTCCGATCTGGAAGAAAACTGGTGATCCAAATGCACAATTTTCGGAAAGCCCATAGAAAGGAAGCTTCGAAAGAAGCGCTTTGTGCCAAACCCGATGAAAGACCTTCTCTATGTCTAAACTAACAGCCAAGGCTCTTGGACTCTACTGCCTCCGCCCATCTCAGTTAGGTAACCCATAAGATCACCAGCTGAACGACCCCGACGGAAACCACACTGGCACTAATCAGCTGGTCGTCTTCAAGGTACCTCATGAGCTGGCAGTTTGTAATTGTTGTGTTGTTTGTTTGTTTTGTTTCCATTAATGTTGTCTTTGTGTTTCCATGTTTGCATTATTTTGGAGAACAGGGAGGTGATAGCGAAGTCTGTAGTTGGATGGATCTGTGTGGTCGCCTTTTTTAGGGATCGGGTGCACCAAAGCTGTATTCCATGATTTCGGGACTACGTCTAGGGAGTAAGAGTACCGGAAAAGATGCGTTAAAACCGGTGCTAACTCCGGAGCACACGTCTTCAGCACAATGGGAGGAACTCCATCAGGTCCACTCAACTTTCTGACGTCCAGGGAGAAGAGTGCTCTGCGTACCGTTTTCGCTGTGTAGACACCACATCCTGCATGGAGCACTCACACCGCGGGATGGGCGGCGGTGTGTCCCCCCGTCATCCAGAGTCGAGTTGAACGCAAAGAGAGAGCCTAGCAGTTCGGTTTTCTCCTTTGCGGCATGGGCCAGTGAGTCGTCCTCCCTGCGCAGAGATGGCAGAGATAGCTGACAGAAGTTAGAAGACAGAGAGACCAGAATGCACGTGTTCCCGAAGGAAGTCGATCTAGTTTCTCGACAATCCTACCGATGTGCTCTGACTTTGCCTTGGCAATGACACTTGTAAAGGACCTGGAGGCAGTAAATGACGCCACCACATAATTATATCACACCTAAGCGAAGCCGGGACGGGTCACTAGTAATACCTTGTGCATATAACTAGTGACTATAACTTGTACCTAGTCAGGTCATAAATTCTGTCACATGTTTAATATAAAATAATTGAAACAAGTTTATTCATTATGTAACCATTTATATACCAAAATGAACTTAACAAAACATAGATTCTTATGACACTAAAGTTTATTCAAAATGACCTCCGTGATTTTGAATACAGGCCTTCAATCTGCGCAGCCAGTCGTCTATCGCAGCACGAACGAGGTCCATGTCAATATCGGCGGCTGCCTTAATCAAGGATGTCTTGTGTGACTCCAAATTGGGATGAGGCTTTAAGCACGTCTTTTCCTCCAAGTGTTGACATATCTTGTAATCTAACGGATTCAAATCTGGACTGGAGGAGGGCCAGTCTTCGTGCCGGATGAAGTCGATTTCACGCGCCGCCAGCCACTCTTGTGTGCTCTTCGCTCTATGAGCTGGCGCCGAATCTTGTTGGAATACCCAGTGCCTGTTATTGAACATGGTATGAGAAACAGGTTCCACAAGGTTCGTCAGGACTGTATTTTGATACACAACTGCATTCGTTTTCACACCTTTCTCACAAAAATGTACCTCTGTTAAGCCCCAATAAGAAACTCCCAACCATACCATGAACGAGGATGGAAAATGACCTCGTTGGACACGCGGAATACGGTTGCTCGCTTCTTCACTACTGTGTGCGTACACCTTATCATTTTGTTGGTTGTAGCTCTCTTCTACGGTAAAAATTTTCTCATCCGAAAAAAGAATTTCCCGATATTTTTTTCCCGCGTACCGCTTCAACAAAGCGCGGCATCTCTTCAGTCTCAGGTCCATTAGACGAGCATTCAAACGATGTCCTGTTTTTCTTCGATATGGCCGAAGCCCTAAGTCTTCATTTAACACCCTTTTCACCGTGGTTCTGCTTAACCCCATCTGAAGGACCAACAGTTTCTGCTTACGTTTGGGATTTCTTTGAATTCGCGCCTTCACAGCTTTTATCACTGCTGGAGTCCTAACAGACCGAGGGCGACCACTTCTTGACCTGTCATCTACACTAGAGTCTTCATTGTATCGTTTGATGGTACGATAAACGAATCTTTTGGTTATATTCAAATTTTTCAGTATGTCAAAAATTTGAATTGGCGCGTAACCGCAACGATGCAACGCAATAACTGCAACACGGTCTTCTTTATGCGTCCACTCCTTATTTAAAAATGAGTAAAATTCTAAAAAGTATACAGTTTTATTTTCATGAAAAGTTCGAAATTCGAATTCAATAAACTTTTTTGTGGCCAGCATTCTAAAAGAAAAGTTTTTACTGTGTGACAATACCTATTACTGCTGGCCGTATGAAGAAGCTCAAGGTCGCTCAGCGAGCTATGGAGAGGGCTATGCTCGGAGTTTCTCTGCGTGATAAACTTAGGAATGAGGATATCCGCAGTAGAACCAGAGTAACCGACATAGCCCAACGGATTAGTAAGCTGAAGTGGCAGTAGGCCGGCCATATAGCTCGAAGAACCGACAACCGATGGGAAAGAAAGGTTCTCGAGTGGCAGCCTCGTACCGGTAGGCGAAGTGTAGGGCGTCCCCCCACGAGATGGAGTGACGACCTGGTAAGACATGCAGGAAGTCGATGGATGCAGGTGGCTCAGGACCGTGCTTTGTGGTATTCTTTGGGGGAGGCCTATGTTCAGCAGTGGACTTGTGAAGGGCTGTTATGATGATGATGAATACTTATGACCTGACTGTGTATAATTACTAGTGACCCGTTATACTTCTGGTTTCTGATGATGTTAATGCTGTTAGCCTTTTTGACTTTTACAGCTTTAGCAATCTTTCATTACAATTAGTTTAAACAAATAATACGCGTTGACTTGATTTCTAATAACAACATATTGGCAATACTTAAATAATATTATTTCACAATCTCGACGTTCCATGCCGTGGCGTCTCCAAGCGTCTGTATTTCATTTCTCACAGACGCCAGTTGCCTAATACCTTAAAATAAAAATAAAATTGCAGTTTCCAGCGCACCTGCAAAGCATGACAACTTTGGCAAATATCCCCCCTATGAGCTAATACATGGCATCCAACATAGCCCACATATTCAACAGTGCACTTTTGGACTGTAATTAAAGATTATCAAAATATTTTATAAAAATTGTTTCTTAATTTCAGAAAATTTAATCGCTTTGACTCACCCAACCCGGTTGTACCATTTAGAAGAATTAGTAGCTAAAGAATTCAATCATTTTGATGGCTTCAGCTATGTTCTTAATGATCAGAAAAAACTAGAATACCCAGATGAAGACCCAATTGTCGAGGTATTCCGACAACGATCCCATGTAGCGTAAAAGTAATTTATAAGTTTATAACCATAATTTGTTATATAAAATATTATTCAATAAAACTATAATTTACAGTTATCTTGTTTTATTTATATGTTGAATTATTTCAATATTTCGCTATTTTTTTATAGAATAAGGGTGACAAACGAGCACACACAATCAGATAGTAAGTGAATACTGTGGCCTATAGATATCTACATTTATCCTCGATTCAGAATCAAAATACAGATGCGTCACCCTGAGTGTTTCCAGTAAAAAGGATCTTCAGTTCTCTATACCCACCATACGAAACACAGCAAGCTTAAGCTGCTATTTTACGCTGATGTTCTGTGAGAGCGTGGTCCTCCTCCAGTCGACCCGACCCATTCGTGCTACAACCATAGTTGCAGCGTGGCTCTACCACGTCTATCTATTAATTTAATGAAAAGTATAAAAGCTTCGCTCTGGTGGGCCATTGTTTTAACATCAAACCAACCCAAAGATAAAGACCGAACGCTACGTACGTTTCAAGTGATTCAAAAGCTATGCTCATCGCTCTTCAGTTTTTGTTGCGACATTGTATAGTAAACTTGGATTGAAAAAATACTGTAAAACTGTGTACTTGCCATGTAAAACTGTAAGGACAATAATAATACACATTAATTAAACATTCTGATACAATTATTTTTTTCACTGTTGCGTTTTTAAATATCATATTTTTATGTATAAACCTTTATAATATTTAGGCGCCTTGTAATATGAAACCACTACTATAAGTAGCGGCACGAAAGTCTAGCGGTGACCGTTATTGCACATAAGTCGAAAATAACGTTCTTCGTACGCACGCGCTGATTAGCTTGTGCGTATCGTTCGCAAGCGCTCATTGGATCTCCAGTCGCATCTGTGCGTGACAGTACCCATACGAAACTATCCCCCCCACGTGTCGTTCAGCGCTAGACTTACGTGCTGCGACTTATTCTAACAGTACGGAAGAGACGCGGGAGAAGGGCTCCCGAACGGCTGAACATCCACTTATTAGTCGTTCGGGAGCTCTACGGTAGGGCTGTCCTGTTACATTGCAAATAAATTAAAATAGTTCACACTACGTGTGCGGTAAAAACGGCGGTATAACAGAAATTAAAAATCTAGTAAATCAAAAAATCCAAAATATCTGTTGCACATTTGTAAATATATATGATTTAATCCCAACAGGGTAGTTGAGTTAGGTTAAAAGCAAATAAATATTTAATACTACTTGAAATAAGCCTTAAAAATCCGTCAAAATATGACCGATATTGAAGTTAAACACTGAAATTTTCTTTGCCGTCCTCTCACCGCAAAATGGAGAAATCGGAAATATTAGGGATCTTACTTCGACGACAACCCTATGATATAATTTTGGGTGAGTGCCTATGCAACTTGTGTTGAAATAAAAATATGGTGTTTATAAGTAGGTGGTTATACTCAAAGATACGTTACAAATGATGGGGGGATGAGTCACTCGCGTCCGTAGGCTTCGACCCCCTAATCCTAGGCCCACCCTACACGTGTCTCTCGGGTGGTGCTAAACAAGCAAAGCCGAAGAACAGGCTCAGTTCCTCGCCGTGTGGTAGGGACGCAAAAAATACCACCCCCTACTCTAGCACCATGAGGCAAAAAAGAAAAGAAATGGCCCTGAGTTCCCGGCGCCCCTTTAATGGGGCAGGGGTGCGAAGAATCTCCAGGAGGAAAACCGGCGTCGAGGTTCACCACTCGTCACGTTCTGCCTCACGGAGGGGCGAAAAGTGGATTGCGGAAGCCCGTCTGACTACGCTGAATGTATGTGGAGCAATGAATAATAAGATGGATGAAGTGTGTGATATGATCTATGATAGAGGAATAGATGTGTTGTGTAAATGAAAAGAGACTGAAGGGAAAGGATGCCACTACACATGGCATGTATATCCCGTACTGGTCTGGTGTAGACGAGACCGAGCGGGCATGCCAGGGAGTCGGTATCATCCTTTCAGAAAGAATGGGTCACTGTGTGAAAGAGTATGAATGTGTAAGCCCGAGACTGCTATGGAAACGAATGAAAGTGGGCTTAAAGAAGTTGTTTGTTCCAGGGGTCTACGCCTCAGACATGTCTAAGCCCACTTATATCCGAGAGCAGTTTTGGGAGATGGTAAGGATGGTGCTATTGAAATGCAAGGGTAATGAAAATATTGTTATATTAGGTGATTTTAATGGAAAGCTTGGGGTGAAGAAGCTTGGTTATGAAAGGATATTGGGAACGTTTGGTCATGAAAGTATAAATGAGAATGGCGAAAGTCTCCTCACCGCATGTGTGGAAAAGAATCTTTTTGTGACGAACACTTTCGTCATAACAAGATTCACATGTATACATGGGAAAGAGGTGATGATAGAAGCATAATAGATTACAATTTTTTTTTATAGGAGAGAGGGCAAACGAGCTTACGGCTCACCTGATGGTAAGTGACTACCGCCGTCCATGAACAACTACAACACCAGGGGAATTGCAGGTGCATTGCCGGCCTTTAGAAATGAGTAAGCTCTTTTCTTGAAGGTCCTTAAGTCGTATCGGTCCGGAAAAATCGCCATTGGTAAACTATTCCAACTATTTTCAACAACTATTCCAGAGGTCGTACGCGGAAGATAACTCCTAGTGAAACGTACAGTGGTGGACCGCCAAATATCTAGATGGTATGGATCGGGAGTTTTGCCGCGATGTGCGTTCGTGAAATTTGGCGGCTGGGATTAATCCGAACAATTCCTCAGAGCACTCCCCGTGATAGATGCGATAAAATACGCAAAGAGATGCAACATCTCTACTAACTCTAACTCCCCGTGGTAAATGCAAAAGAAAATTGAAAGGGATGCAACATTACTTCGCGGCGCCAGTAAATTGAGCTGATCGGAAAGGACTCAGTCGTCGTCAGAGATGGGAACAGTATTCCATATGAAGCTGAACATGCGCCTTGTAAAGTTGCAGGCGGTGTGCTGGTACGAAATACTGTCCCGCTCTGCTGAGCATGCCAAGCTTTTTAGAAGATAATTTGGCCTTCTCTTCCATGTGATCACGAAACTGCACGTCACTGGATATGTCGCGTCGAGGATTTTGATACTGGCTGAGGCAACAAGGGGAGTGCCTTAAAACTGAGGAGATACGACAAAAAGGTTCTTTTTAGCGGTAAACGCGCAAACTTGTGTCTTCTGAGGATTAAACTTGACTAGATTTAGTGGCCCCTAATCCGAGACTTTGTTCAAAAAAGTCTCGACTTTCAGACAAGTTTGTTCCGGTACTCGGCGACGTTTTCCCGAGAAATATTGGCACAGCCGGTGTATAGAGCATGACCAGTACTGTCATCTGTATAGCAATCAATGTTACCGGTTTGCAACATATCATTAATATGCAGAAGAAACAGCGTTAGTGATAGCACGCAGCCTTGTGGAACAGCAGCTTTAATAGGCTTGTAATCGGAGAATGCACCGTCTACAACGACCTTATGATCCGATCGGCAAGAAAGCTGGTGATCCAATTGCACAATTTCTCGGGAAACCCATCGAAGGAAGTTTCAAAAGAAGCGCTTTGTGCCAAACCCGATCGAAGGCCTTCGCAATGTCCAAACTAACGGCCAATGCCTCCCCCTTGGACTCTACTACCACCCCCATCCATGAGTCAGGTAGTCCAGAAGATCACCAGCTGATCGACCCCAACGAAAACTGTATTGGCGGTCACTAATTAGCTGGTGATCTTTAAAGTACCGCATGAGCTGGCAGTTTATAATGGATTCCATTATTTTGGAGAACAAGGAGGTGATGCCGATAGTTAGATGGGTCTGAGGGGTCGCCTTTTTTAGAGATCGGGTGGACGAAAGCCGTCTACCATGTTTTCGGGACTACGCCTAAGGAGTAGGAGTACCGGAAAAGGCGCGTTAGAACAGGTGCCAACTCTGGAGCACATGCTCTCAGCACAATAGGGAGGATTCCATCAGGCCCCACTCGCCTTGTGGCTGTCCAGGAAGAGGAGTGCTTTGCGAACCGAGCGCTGTGTGAATCGCACATGCGGCATACGTCACTCACACCGCGGGATGATCGGCGGTATGTTCCCCTCGTCACCGAGAGTTGAGTTGGACGCAAAGAAATAGCCTAGCAGATCGGCTTTCTCTTTTGCGATATGGGCCAGTGAGTCGTCCCCCCTGTGCAGAGATGGCAGAGATAGCTAACAGAAGTTACCTTAGACAGCCGTGGCGAGAGACCAGAATGCATGGGTTCCCGAAGGAAGGCGAACTAGTTTCTCGCCAATTCTGCCTATGTGCTCTGACTTTGTCTTGGCAAGAGCTTTTTTGATGGACCTGGAGGCGGAATATTTAAGGGCGCTGTGTTTACATCCAGGGACATTGATGCGTCAGCCCAGGCTCGGTAGCACTCCTGCTTATAGCGTAATACTATTTTACAGGAGCGATTAAACCATGGCTGAGATCTTCCTCCGACGGGCACCACAGAGGAAGGAATAAAAAGTTCCATACCCTGAAGTACCACATTATCGACAGAATTAACGACAACATTGGGATCGTCCGGCGAGAAGCAAACCCGCTCCCAAGGGTAGAATGCAAAGAAAGACCGCATCCTATCACAATCGGCCGACCTATAGTGCCAAACACGGCGGAATGTAACCGCGATTTCAGCGGGGGTGGCACCACACTCCGAACTAGAGAATGGTCCTAGGAGCCAAGACGGGCGTCGACGGAGACTTGATATCTATCCGGATGAGAGGTCAGCAGAAGGTCCAACAGGGAAGGTGCATGATCCTCCACATCTGGAATCCGCGTAGGCGAAGTAACCAGTTGTGTCAAACCATATGCCAAAGCAAAATTATGAACAGATCTCCCAGCATGAACGGTTAAACGTGAACAGAGCCATTTGGCGTGGTAGGTGTTAAAATCGCCGAGGATCACGATCTCTGCGGATGGGATCTGCTGTAGCAAGGAATCTGTAGCCATTTGGACAGTGGCGTAACGTGCTTTTGACGGGCCCTGTATCAAAATTTATTGGGGGCCCCAAATGAAGAGTGAAGATTTTTCACAAATGGAGTAAAAACGCTCGTATTGAATAAAATAATTATTTATATTGAATTCCTGTCCCATAGAAGTCCTTAGAATTTTTGGTTATACACGTTCGGGGCCCCTGTAGCCCGGGGGCCCCGTATCATTGATACGGCTGATACGGCGGTAGCTACACCTATTTAGACTTGGATACTGTGTGGTATAATGTCAAGAAAGATTTGGTCGATGCAGCTACCGAAATATGTAGTGTAAGTAAGAGAACGAATGAAAGGAAAAATAACACGTTATGGTGGGATGATGAGGTACGGATGGAAGAAGAAGCAAAGAAAAGAACATAGCTAGATTTACTAGCAACCAAGGCTGGTAATTCTGGCGGTATGAATGATGATATTGAAAGAAAAAAGGCATAGACATTTTAAATAAGAGAGTAAAAGAAGCAGTTGAAAGGAAAAAGCAAGAATGAACATGATAGAAGAATATCGGATAACTTCCAGGCAAATATTATAATGTTCTGAAAACTCGTAAGAACTGCCAGGGGACATTCAAAACAGCCTAAATACATTTATTTCTCGTATAGCATTCTATACGAGACCAGAATGGCTGATTCTGAATGACGAAGTTTCGAGTTTAAGGAGATGGAAGGAATACTTTAAAAGAGTGTTTATGAGTGATGAGACGTTTAAATTAAACGAAATAGAAATTCTAAAAGAAGAGGAAAAGGATGGGGACATAAGTATAGATGAAATAATGTAAGCAATGAAAAGTATGAAAACAGGTAAGGCAGCCGGATATGATAAAGTATCACTCGAAATGCTAAGGGCTGGAGAGGGAGTGGTGGGTGGCCGACCTGCTTTACACCTTGTTTAATTTATGTTGGGAACTTAAGCGGGTACCGGGAGACTAGTACAAACCGTAATAGTCCCAATATATAAGAGAAAAGGATTGCAGCAAGACTAAAAACTACCGTGGTATCAGCCTTCTTAGCATTGCGGGAAAACTGTATGCTAGATACTAATTAAAAGAGTTATGTAAAAAACTGATGGAAAAATTTGGGATGAGCAAGCGGGATTTAGAAACGGAATGGAGTGTACGGATCAGGTCTTTTCCATGCGCATGATCCCGGAGAAGTTTTCGGCCAAAAACCAGAAAGTTTTTTATGCGTTCATGGACTTGGAAAATGCTTAGACAGAGTGGACAGGGATGTGTTATGGCAAACACTGAACTCATAAGGGTTGAGCACTGAATTGATACAGGCATTGAAGTCTCTGTATAGGGACTCCAGTGCTTGTATCAGGATTAACGGGGCCTACTCGAACTGGTTTGCAATCCATAAAGGTGTCAGACAGGGCTGTGGGTTTTCCTCCGTGGTTGTTCAACCTATTTATGGACAGTTGTTTGGAAAATTTGAAAGTTGAAGAATGCGGTTAAGAATGGGTGAGTTAACCGTCAAATGCCTTTTGTTCGCCGAAGGACAATTCATATTGGTACGTATGGCAATTCACAACGATGTATACTTTAAATGTATGGTAGTGAAAGTAGGGTGTGGCAGAAAAAGCACGCAAGAAGCTGTAGAAATGAAGTCATTAAGGAGTATGTTGGGGATGAAACTGAATGACATGGTGAGAAATTGTGTGATAAGAAATGAGTGTGGTTTGTAAGGTGATGTGACCAGGATTAAGAAAGGAATGCTTCGGTAGTTTGGTCATGTAGAAAGAATGTCGGCTTATCCGACAACATCAAACGCGATGACTCATTGACTTATATATTACTAGCTGACTGTATGTTCTTCTTAGACTGTGACAAAACCTTTTATAAATTTGTTAGAAATTAAATTTGAAATGAGAGCTAACAATAAAAAAAAAGTCCACTGCTGAACATAAGACCTCCCCATAGATTGCATTATACGGGGCATATTTGCCATTGTTGCCAAATATCCCCCGTTCCCGATAACATCTTGTCAAGCGGGTTGGCAACCATTTCAAATATCATTATTATAAAATAAGACTAATATTTCAGAAAGAAACATTAATCCCTATATTTTCCCAACAAATAAACTTCCCACGTCACAAAATCTGTCAAATATTTCACCTTAAGTGGCGACCTCAGTGGACCCTCATTACCAGAGATCTACATAAATAGAGATACAGTGTTATTTTTCAAAGAGTAGCCAAATTTAAACTTAAGTTCAAATATATAAATAATGATAAACCGTTATTGCAGTTTTTGCAAATACGAGTAAACAAGGCTTCTACTTTTATTTGAAATTAAGTACCTATCCCAAATTGAATGTGATTTATGGGAAACAACGTTTTTTCCTACTGATCGACCCTTACGAATGTTTGCGTGCGCGGTAAAATCAGTTAAAATAATGCATTACCACGCATTTTGAACTTAAAAGATAAAAAGGACAGAATATTTGAGATTTTTTAAATTAATTTTTCTTCACCATTTGCCATTTTATTTATTTAAATTATCTATAGTCGTCTTTTGGTTGACCTTACTACACTATATAATGGAGGCCTTGGTTATTATTGGCTGTACTACCACAAGATTTACCTGGGACGTACCTAACCATACGATTATACGTATCTAGAGCTAGAGCAATTTTAGCCATGATAACTTGCTCAGGTTGAGAGTTCCACGTTACTTTTTTCTCGATTGTTACACCCAAGTATTTAATTTCACTACAGAATGCTAGGTCTTCACCACTAAGACGAGGAATTCCTATGTTAAAGGGCTTTTAGCAGCGTAACCCAAGGTGTCTGCGTAGGTCTACTATCTTGTACAATATTAGATCAACCGCGAGATTCCAAAGAAGAATAAACAGTGTATCTCTTTGTAGACATCCTCTAGCAGTTGTGAACCTAATCGAGGTTAAATGGAACCATATTTTTGCCTTTTCTGTTTAAGTGCATCTACAGCACCCACCTGAATTTAAGGCAAAGATCTTCTGTGATCCTGGTAAATGGGCTGACGCTTATAACAGATGTTTTCGTTTCACTGGTGGTGAAGATACAATCAAAAGCTTGCCATGAAGCTCGATTTAATTGCTTAGCTTCTGATAGCATTTTGTGTAGTTTTGCACCACGGGGCAAAGACTCAACTTCCTCGCATAGCTACCTCCACGATGCTCTTTAAACTTTCCCGTCCTTGGCTGCAGTCCACAGGCTATCGCTGAGGCAGCCTAGTAAGTGCGCAATGAATGAATCACATCTTCGCCACGCATAGGATTAGAGTTGCAAGCGCGCGAGGAGGCAGCTACGGCACTAAAACTAGGCTTCTTTTCCCCTTTTACCAGCTTGATGAGTTTCTTAGACTGTCCTTTGGGAGACTCGCCAGAGAGACTAATTTTTTCGCTTAAGGAATTTTGGTCAAGACCTTCCGGCAGAGAGAGACGGTTTTTTCGGCTCTTATGTCGACCTGCTATCAGTTTCCTGTACCGCTTCCGTGCTGCCCCACTAAGCTTGGACGGCCTAGTGTATTCTTATCATTTTTTTCTTATCATTCTTTATTCTTACCATTTCCTTGTTTCGGTGGTCTGGCTGCGAGCATGCCCACGTCCCAGGTTAAGATTGATGTTGCAAGGTATTGGAGAAGCTAAAAGATACTCCTCCAAACCCGCTGCTAATGTCATTAAAATACAGTATTTTTGTATCAAAATGTCATGTATCAATATGTGGTCTATTTTCCTAAGAATAGCTAGGGAAATATACGAACGAGTTAAAATACCACCGAAATCGCCAAAGTCTCGGGTAGGCACCGTTTGCGACTGGACTTCCCTCTAGCCCCACACGCACGTGCGCACAATAAACCTGACACCTTTGATTAGGGGAAGGTTCGAATGAAAAGGACAAAAGAGGATCATCTGGAGCAAACCTCTGTGACTGGACTGTGACCTTGCGAGAGCGGCAGGTGGCGCGGATAGCTCACGGGTGGCTTGCGCCCTAGTTAATTCATACAAGTGGCAGCAGCCGCAGTGAATGTAAGCAGTTTTGTCCTTACCACTTGCTATCTACATTGGATCCTAGCACGCCTACCGTTACGCTTTTTTAACAACTGTGTGTGTTTATAAATACATATCTTGTAATCGTATGAATTGAATATAATATTTTAAAGTAACTTTTATATAGGTACTTAAGCTAGCTTTAACTAGCGATTCAGTCCGCGTAGAACAAACAAAAAACTTCAGTTCTATAATTGTTATTTACTTTGCTTGGACAATTTTTGACTAGATAATGATGTGTCTTTGAATTGGTGATAATCGTCGCTGACTTTATTTTGCGATTAATACTTAAAAGGACAGTAATGACCTTTTTCAGGAATAATGGTCTTTCTACGCTGTGCCGCACCTGCAACGTGCCCTTGCTTCAAATCCTGCGCTAATTTTAACATATCTATACAAATAAATAAAATTGAAGTGTCTGTGTATAATGTTAAGATAGTAGATTTTTACTAAACGCATTTAAAAGTATATACGGTACTTATAATAAAAAAAGCAATTTTTAAAACTTTTTGTCTGTCGGTTTGTTCTGGCTAATTTCCGAAACGGCTGGACCGATTTTGATGGGATTTTCACTGGCAGATAGCCGATGATGTTATAAGGAGTAACTTAGGCTACTTTTATTTTAGAAAAAGAATTAGCGTTACGCGCAAAAAAATTAAAAACCATGAAATACAATCGCAATAAATTCCACGCGGGCGAAGTCGGGCATAACAACTAGTTGAAAATAATATCGTAGTATGATTATGTCACTTACATACCTACTCATACCATGATCTAGTGATGGCGAAAATGGCAGTACAATAGGACAGTTATTTTAATATTTAGGCAGATAGCGTTCTGCCATTTTCTTATAAAGCTGAAGTGACGAACGAACGTAACAGTCCAGCTGATGCTAAGTGGCTATTCTAATTCATGAAGACCTGCAGCCAATTGTAAAGAAGGCTACAGTTGTGTTGTCACCTGTGAGGACTGAGACGAAATGCCTCGCAATCTGTAATTATACTGCGGTTTAAATATCTTCATTTCTCAATATGACCATCGTCACATGAGAACAATAATTAGATAAACATAGCAATAACAATTTGTAATAAACATAGTAATAACAATTTGTACAAAAGAAGACTTGTGTCGGCGGAGGGGCGTGTGTGAGCTGTGAGATTTATTAAGTGGCGAAGCTTGCGAAAACACATTGATTTCACGATGTCTGTCCGTCTGTCCCACGATTATCTCGAGAACGGTTTCGAATTTTCAAATTCTGTTTTCAGCAATCGATTACTGATCACCCAGGCATGTGAACCTCCTATTTTGAAACTGATTGCTCAACGGCAACCGTTAAAAACCGCTACAAAGCTGATTGCTTCGCCACTTTGCTATGCTGTTAGCTTGCTAGCTTTATTTATGGTGTAATTAATAAAATACAACACAATTCTGACTGCTCCTGCTACTTTCTGTAATACCGACTCTCAATACCCCTCATCCTTAAAAGCCGTGCAAGCACTGCTATTTATAACTGGACTTTCCAGTTACATCATAGTAATCCTCGCCAATGTGATTAGTTCAGAAACTGATGAGAATTGAATGAGAAATGTGAACTCAGCGTGAAGCAAATGGAATGGGAAATCCTGCGCTAGAAAGTAGACACCACATTGCCAGCAACCCAGCAAATGTTGCTAAATTTTAAAGTAAACGAGGAGTTTCAAAGGTCTTGACTTTAGATTTAGCTTAATATTTTTCATTAATGAAAACGGAACTTTCGGAGTGCGAGGCCGTAAGTGTATCGCCCACGTCTGGTTATCACGATGGAAAGCAAAGACGGTACTTGGGATCCTTTCGACCTTTTCCCTAGGTAGAGAACTTGATTTACCAGAACCTATGGTTAAAATATTATCAAATAAACGTTTATTTTTAAGAATAAAACATGAAAATAAAAGAAACAATAAAATTATTTTCTTTATTTTTAACTGTTGCAGTGCTTATTGTATTAAATCAGTTTTGTATGAAACAAAATAGTTTAAACAGACACATCGTATGTACATTCAAACTGACAAGAGTTGATAATATTCAATGGGAAACACGTCTAAAGCAATGGCACTACAAATCTGAACGATTGTTCACCTTTTAACTAAACAGATTCTACATGCACAAAATAATCAGAAAAATTATTATAAATTCCAAACAAATAATTGATGACCATTTTCATTGCTGAAAGGGACAATTTTAATAAACATTAAGTAATAAAACCTAAGCTTTTATACCTTATAATAAGTAAGTTTGTTGCCTTTTATATCGTGATTGTTTGTTTGTTATAAGAAAATGGTCACCACTTGTATAAACAAATAAATGTCATAAATTTGTTTTCTTTTTGTTGAAACATTGCAATGTAATTAAGTACTCGATTAGCATAGCATAGCGAAATTGTTAAAGTAATACATATATATATTAATTAATGTAGCAAAATCATCATTTTTCCAAACAAGTATATTTTATTTCTAATTATTAAGCCACCGTTTTACTATGTGAAAGTACCTTAAACCTTATCGATATCGTGTTATCTTATCTTTGTGGTTGGCTTATGTTTGGACAAATATTTAGAACTATATCCAAGGATATCTACTTCAAGTGCCTGAAATTTATGGCCTAGTAATTATTTTGAAACATGTGCAAGTATATTATTTAAATCTTGGTCATTTTACAAACAACAGAAAATTAAAAAATTAAACGTAATGTTCGCTTCAACTAAAAATGAATCATTTAGTATCTACAGATATGCCTTGCAATATCCAATATACAAAATTTATTCATCATCTGTTTTATAATTATTTCGTTATTTACGTTATTTGAGCTTAAGAACGTGATTAGAATGGTCAAGACCAAATATAATGCAGTTACTGTTTAAGAAAATAAAGTTTTAAATTTAAAAAGCTTGACTAATTCAATACGAGCTAATTTACCTGAATACCGACGCCACACATGAGGTACTTATCAATTACGTGAGCCACCAGGTAGTTTACAAGCGATCTATTTTGCCGCAATATATAGACGGCGTATTTGATTCCGCGTTTCACGTGAAATCGAATCCTATAATCCTCCGCCATTTTGCGTCATTTTGCGACTAGCATATTTTAATGAACACTGAACACTAAAACATTGCATAACAATATAAAAAAGCAAGGATTCGTTCGTGAGACTGAGATCAAAAATGGGCGTGCCGAGAACATAACACGAATATTTTACAATATTTAAATGAACCTACTTTAAAATTTTATTTGTATTCATTGCAATAAAAAAAATATTAAAGTTAAAATGAAAAGCGACATTAGCCTAGGTATAACTAGAAATATTATTTTGATATTATCATCACTATTAATTTACAGTATCGGAAACTATCATTAAATTAAGCAAAAACTAAATGATAAATGGAACATGTAACTCGCATTGTAGTGGTGAGTACAGGTTGTCATTTGGATCAAGTTTGGTTGTAAGTTATTATTCCAGTTTAACTGTATGTAAGCGACTGAGGTACACCGTTGACAGTCTTTGATTTAAGGACCCCGTTTTCGTAAGACATTATTGTTTCTCGTCCATTTTCCGTGACCCTGGAAACATAAAATAAGGAAGCCTAAAAAACAACAATTAATAAAAATTGCTAAAACAAAGTAAACTTGATCGTCGTCGCAGAACTACGATATAACTGGACAGGTTAAGTAATTTTAGCAATTTTATAGAATGTATCTTAAAAAATATTTGCACTAATGTCATTATCCAGGCAGAAGAATGAAAAATGCGTATGTATGAGCTTCACGCCAACCGAATAATAATAATAACGTTCTCCAGACCTTTAGGTCACGGTGGCAAGACTCAAAGGTGACCAGCCATCTGCGCAGGACAGGATTGTAGTGCAGAAGTGCACTCTATTCCATCATTCTCATAGTCCGACACGAAACGGATACCGATCAGGCACTGGACCAACACCTTGAGGTGTTTAGCGTTGTGGTGAAGTATCGTCTTATTTGGCTCATTATTTGATAATCGAGTACTCACTTTTTAGTAGTGATCTTTTTCCCGTTGACAATGCGCGTGGTTGTTGTGGTGCTCTTCATGTTGGCGCTGCCGGGGCCCGCGAGCGAGCTGTTGAAAGTCGAAAATGACGTGAACGTGTTCCCGTTGAATGCGGCGTGAGTAAACGCGTCGTCAAGACCTTGCAATCCCAGCCCGAACGGGCTGAACAGGGACGAAGTGAGTGACGTGCTCGGATGACTCCGGCGTCCATGCCGATGATGGTATCCATGCCCATTTAAATCTGTCAAAATGTTCAAAACATTTATTCATTTTGTATTGTCAACTTCAAATCAACTTTAAAAATAGTTTGTTCTTTTGTATTATTATAAATAAACTCTATTGCATTGCACATGATAGCGGTAAGAGTAAAACATTATGTAATAGTATTGTTATAATAGCAGAGAACATTGAATTTTTAGGAATAAAAATAACATTACAATGCCATACATACAGAACAATGCCCCGTGTAGCGTACAAAAATTTATAACTTATCTTTTTTATAGGAGGGGACAAACGAGCATGCGGCTCACCTGATGGTAAATGATTACCGCCGCTCATGAATAACTGCAACACCAGGGGAATTGCAGATGCGTTGCCGGTCTTTTAAAAATGAGTAGGCTAATTTTTTTTTCGTCTTTAAAGGTACCTAAGTCATATCGGTCCGGTTAAATCGCTGGTGGTAATCGATTCCACAAGGAAGTTGTGCGAGGAAGAAAACTTCTTCTAAATCACACAGTGGTGGACGACCAATCATCCAGATGGTGTGGATGGTATCGCGAGTTTTGTCGTGATGTGCTATGGTGCAATTGAGCAGCTGGAATTAGTCCGAACAATTCCTCAGAGCACTCCCCGTGATAGATGTGATAAAATACGCAAAGAGATGCAACATCCCTACGCAGTGCCAGTGAGTCAAGCCGATCGGAAAGAACTCGGTCTTTGACGATTCGAAACCGCTCTACACTGGATGCGGTCAAGTGGAAGGAGCTGGCACTGGGGAGCCCCTGCCCAGAGATGGGAACAGTATTCCATGTGAGGCCGAACCTGCACCTTGTAAAGTTGCAGGCGGTGTGCCGGCATGAAATACTGTGCCGCTCTGCTGAGCACGCCAAGCTTTTGATAGGCCAATTTAGCCTTCTCTTCCAAGTGACCACGAAACTGTACGTATCATAGTCGCCCATCGAGTGTTTTCATTCTTTGAGCCAATCTTCTTGCGAGATTTTATCATCGCAAGTTATTTGGGGTCGGTATAGTATATCTTTCTATTCCATTCTTCTCTATCAGCTGTCTTCTCATCTCTCGCTTCTTTCTTCTGCAACCTCAACACAGTTTCTCTACTCTACTCATACATCCAACCACTTTCATACGACTCTGTAATATATCACGAATAAGACAGTCTGCTTTCCTTGATAAAGTTAGCACCACTCGATTATTAGTATTAAATGTAAAATGCATCTCTCTCTCAGATTCCTTTACCATGACGCTTGATCTAGTGCCCATTTTGTAACTGCGAAGCTTTTGGAAGCCGGACAAAAGCAAAAGTTACAGTACGAACGTTGCATGCGTCATTAAGACACTAGATATTACAAAAGCACTTTGATTTATTTACCAGCAAACAAATCGCCGAACGGAGAGCCACCGAAAAATTCTCGGAACACCTCCTCGGGGTCTCGGAATGTGAATGGGAAGCTGTGATATCCAAACTCATAGTCGTCGTCGGCGGCGGAACGACGGCCACGCGAACTGTTAAGACCTTCTTTGCCATATTGATCATACACACGCCGTTTTCTTTCTGCATTTAAACAAATTATTAAGCTTACAAAAGGAAAAATATTTTAATTAAAAACTCCAAAATAGGTTGTCATTAATATACATTCTGTTAACTTTTTAAATAATATGCAGGGGTTAAATTTAGTAAAATAAAATTTTAGATACTTTGTTAGTCAGTGAATGTTCAAGCTCAGTCAATTTTTTTAAATTAAAATAAAACTTAGGAAACTGTACAAACTTTTATAAAAGGATACTTATGTCATATAATTAATATAAGTAACATGGTAACATGTCAATGGCAACATTAATATTTTTTTTTTTATAGAATAAAGGTGCCAAGCAAGCACACAGTCCACCTGATGGTAAGTGGTTGCTGTGGCCCATAGACATCTACATCTATCCTCGATTACGAATCAAGATGCCGATGCGTTGTCACCCGTGAGGATTAAGATGTAATGCCTCGTTTCCAGTAAAAAGGGTCTCCGGTTCTCTACACTCACCATACGAAACAGAGCAGCATTAAGCTACTATTTTACGCTGGTATTCTGTGAGAGCGTGGTCCTTCCCCGATCGAGCCGACCCATTCGTGCTACAACTATACTACTAATAATAGCTGCAGCATGGCTCTACTACGTACCAAAAAGTTGCTTTGAAATTATATTATGTTTTATTTTATTTTTATCATTGGTTTTTAATAGCGCTGTTTTTTTATATAATATACACCACTTATGTTGTATAAAGGCACATTGGGTACATAGATTTTTCTCCTAGGCATCTAAAAATCTCTATAAATAAAAATCATTTGCTGTCCGTTAGTCTCGCTAAAACTCAAAAACGGTTTGACCGATTATATTGTTTGAATGGGTCCATACATGGTTTACATTCACATTTTGGCCCGGTAGGTGGCGCTGTTAACGAGATTCAGAAATCATCAATCATCGCTAGTATTTTATAAATTATTCATTCAGGAAACTTAAGAGGTTAATGTTTTTATTGACTATCAGTTTCCTATTAAACTATCATGACACATGTATTTGCCTAACTAAATTATACTTGGTGATGTCATTAAGATTTAAGACGTTCATATATGTTTGTAGCAACATGATGATATGTATTCCTCTAATGATTCTATCTAAATTTTTTCCTAACTAGAGAAACAAATAAGTACTCTCATAACTATATTTGTAATAGATAAGAGATATCTATTTTTTTTTAATCTTAAAAAATACTAGTAATGCTATTAAACATTACTAATATTCCCTTTAACCACTTCTGGTAAGCTTAAAATGCTTGTGTTAGAAGTGGTTCACGACAGTAGTCGAATGGCGGATTCGAACCCACGACCTTTCAAGTTCGCGGTCCGCGCCCTGCCATTAGGCTACTGACGCTTTTAAAATATAACTACTATTTATAATGTAACTACTATTTGTGGGATAACTAAACAATTTATTAAAATTCATTATTTCATTTCATTTTTTGTAGAACCTGACCGGCCGGCGAAGAATTTATGGATTTAATTAAACGTGTCGTTTATATGTCATATCAACAAAATATTGAAATAGTGAATATTAAAGCAGAATGTTTAAGGCCTTATCAATAAAATTTTCGAAATCAATATTCTAGTTTAATAAAATAATATTATAGAAAAGGATCAATCAGCACATTTACAAATAATTTTAACATTAGAATCGATGTATTGATAGGGCCCCCCTTGTTAAGTGATGTCATGCAGTGATAAAACTTCCAATTGAAACCAAGTCACAGTTCACACTAAATATTGACATTGTTAGTAGTTAATTCAATAACCAAATCAAATTGTTATTTGCTTTCATATTTATCTGAATATTATCACTTTGTGTCCCATTTTACAATTGCATGATACACATCATATATATGTATATGTATAAACAGTTATTAAACAATGAAATTAATGTAAAACTAACAGAGAAGTTATTACCCCCCTCGCCCCCACCAACCCACTGTGATGCAATGTTAAGCTTAACACTATCACTAATATTATTTCTAATGTAATGGATTGAAGAAATCTTGTTATAAATTTGCTGCAAATAAATAGTAAATAAGATATTTCATCAAAGAAATAAGTAATATATGTATGACTCAATAATAATAAATTATATAATTTAGAAAAATATTTAATTGGAATAAAATGATAATATTCATAATATTAAACTGACAACTAGCCCTACATTAAATTGAAAACTACCAAAAAATCGATGAAAAGGCGTCTCTCCAAAAAACCCCTTGAAGCTAAAGTGTCGGTGCCCATTAACTCCATTCTTGCTTTGATATCTGTGACTGTGGTGACTGGAACCCCGTGCATCATATATTTTCCGCTTGTTTTCTACCCAAGAACAAGATTATAATGTACACTTATTATGAGAATGTGCATACATGCAAAAGAGGTGGCTATATGGTGGAAACATAACATAACTTCCCGTTGGCTATAATAATAATAAAGTTTACTTAAAATGTGAAGAATAATGTCGAAGGGAGACAACTTGATGATTTCATAACTAACACTTAGTCTAGTTAATCTTATAATAATGCTTCATGTAATTTCTAATTATATTTTAGGTTACAATTTTCTTTTATTTATTGCTTTAAATGTTTACATATTTTAGCTGAATTATAAAACTTTGAAAACCAATTCTAATTAAATGCATTATAAAAACGCTAGGTAGTGGAGTTAATAGAAATATATATTTTATAAATAATAAATATATTTTTGGAAAGGCATAATAAATATTACCAAAAATTTGCTACTTATCAAGGATTTTGAGTGGACAATTTAAAAATAAATATATTTTGCTTTTGAGTAAGGAAAAATATTGTGACAGAATATTGTTGTTATGGTTAGAATATTGAAAATCATATACAATTATGCAGACTTTTTATGTAACTTATTTTTTACAAATAAATTTGAAGCTATCATTTTTTTTCTATGTTATCTTAAAGTTAATTCATAGTTAATACTGTATATATGTAGATACAAACTCATTTCAAAATCTTACCATCAGACAGGACTTCATAGGCTTCAGATATTTCTTTGAATCTTCTATTAGCCTCATCTGCATTATCAGGGTTCTTATCAGGATGCCATTTCAGAGCTAATTTTCTATAACTGTATGCAAAAAAAAAGCAATTAATTTATACTGTAAACAAAATGTTATAATAACTATACAGGATCTTTATTCAAATTTTAAACCATTATTTTTAAATTTTCAAAATGTAATAAAAAGCAACAAAATATTAAATACATACGACTTCTTGATTTCTGCTTCAGTAGCAGTTTTTGATACACCCAATGTTCTGTAGTAGTCCACCATAGCTAGTTTCCCACAAGGGGGTAAATTTATCTAAAAAAAAAAGGGAAGAATTTAAGTGTCATAAAAATGAGACAACACAAAATAGAAATACTGTCTGGAGATCCAGAAGTCCTTTTAAAATTATAATTGTAAATAAGCAATAAAAGGTTTATATTATTATCTGAAGTTGGACATAGCACCCGCCTTTGACTTGATTGCCAAATGACGGGTGTATGTCACTATAGAGAACAAAAGAACATCTATTTAATAATTTATTAAATTCAAAGAGAATCTTAAATGTAGTAAATTTAAAATTGTAAAAAATGGCTATGCTCAAGCATAGTAGTTTATGTTTATGTACATAATCTTTGAGTATATGAACATTCATTACACAAATGTTAATACTGATCATACATACAGTGGTAGCCTGACCAGAAAAATATGAAGCCTATAATAATGACGCTTCCTGTGAACTTTAAATGACAACAAATGTTTCACCTAGTCATGAAAACATATAAATCGGACTACAGCTGTTCTTGTTGATTTGGTATTTTTGTCAGAACCTTAATAAATTAATAATATGGTTTAATTAATATTCTTTGTTACCATTAAACTCAAGTGATCTAATAAATATACAAAATGTTGTATGAAAAAAGCTTAAACCATAAGCTTTTTTCATAGAACATTTTTATATATTTTGAGAACATGTGAAATCTATCAAAATCAATGAGCCTGACAATTAGATAAAAATTTAGTATTCAAATATATCTATATAATATAATAATAAGCCTACAAACAACGAGAAGTTCGGAGCGGTTTTTACAAATTCCCCAGAATTCGCGCGCTCGTGGTGTGACGTCCATCCAGTCTTCCACTGCTTAGTATACGCACCATATACGCACTACGCGGGTAACCGCAATGGGGCTAGTCGTCCGGCTGACCGTAGAATGCGGTTGCGAATGCGGCTGCCCGCAACCTGCAGTTAGAGAACCGTTGCGATTTGCAGTCATATCGATTCGTTTCAAAGATGGATTTTATCGGCAATATTCTGGCAATTGGGTGTTCAGAATTCCGCCTCTGGGTTTCAATGTCAAATTTTTCGATAACCATCATAAATATACAACGTGTACACAATCTCACTCAATGGCGGGCAGCCGCAAACAGCCGCACAGTGCGAATAGCAACCGTCCGGCTGACCGTCATTCGGGCCGCAGGCGCAGCCCTCCGAGAGACCGGAGCTGTTTGCGGGTAACCGCATCACAATGCGCATAGAAATAGATGTTACATATATAATTTTTGCTTACGGTCAACCTACGTACGCAACGGTCGAACACGATTGGTTTATCGCAATTTTTTTTCCTATCTAATTTAAAAAATTTGTAAGGGGTTAATTTTAACAATTTAACATGGAAGTTGGCTATGAAAAGGTTAATCTGACAATATACCTAAAGTGAATGGTTTTATGATAGCTCAATATTTATTAAACTAGTGACGATGACAGCAAGGTAAGCATGAACTTATCTATAAAATAGTAGAAGATTTGTTAGGAATATTACATGTTGTCATGTCGTACCAAATCCGGACTGTAGCAACAGAGCTAAGGGTCGTATTTGTCGCAAAGTTTAGTAAGAACTAAACTTGTGTGAAGTAGACGAAACATCTCCACTTTTTAATAATTACTGCTTTTTTATGTTTTTCTACAACAGAGCGTACAGGTTTTCATTTAACTGCTTTTGACAAGCAAACTTGTGAAGTACTACGCCTCTTTTATGTTTCCCTTTTTTAAACTTCACATAAACATACCATGATATTTTCAACTTAAAAACAAAAATTAATTTATTATATGACGAACTGTGTGGTGTAGCTCACTATCACGGGCTCTGGGGTTAGATTTTAGAGCAGAAACGATACTGGGTAGATTTTTTATTGTATAAAGTTGCAGCCTATTTGCGTCCCACTGCTGGACACAGGCCTACCCTCATTTCTGAGAGGGTTTTAGGACAAGGAAATATCCGCCCGCGCTGCCCCAATGCGTGTTGGCGAACTTCACATGTCTTCGAAATATTTTTTTTCTTATTTCTCAAGCAGGTTTCCTCACGATGTTTTCCTTCACCTCCGAGCACGTGGTAAATCAGTACTTAAAATTGCAATTAACAATTTCATTGGTACCGGCGGGGATCGAACCCGGGTTGCTCGAGTACTGTGAAGCTTACAGCGAGCGCTAACCATCTGAGCTACCACGGCTCTTTTTATTGTATGAAAGAAGATATTTTTATATTTTTAGAGCCATGTTTATTGAAAATAGTTTTTCAGGTTCTATGCATAGGTAGAAATATTAGGTCCTTACATATGAAATTGGCATTTTGTACGGGAGGAATATAAAGTATTTTTTTTTGTAAAATATATTTAATTAATCAAAGTATGCACCGTTATTATCTATGCACTTTTGCCATCTCATAGGTAGTTAACTGATCCCTTTACTAAAAAAAAACATGGGGGCGAGAATCAATAAACTCTTTGAATGCGGTTTGGACTGCCGCATCGGAGTTGAATTTTTTTCCTTGTAAGAAGTTGTCCAAATTCCGGAAAAAATGGTAATCTGTTGGAGCAAAGTCCGGGGAATGCGATGGATGTCGCAGACATGCCAATTGTGGCTCATCTAACTTAGTAGTTGTTTGTTGTGTAGTGTGTGGTCTTGCGTTGTCGTGAAGCAGCAGTGGCCTAGAGCGATTGACCAATCTCGGTTGTTTAGCAGCTAGTTCTTTCTTCGTGGTTTACAGTTGCTGACAATAGATATCTGCCGTAATCGTTTGGCCAGATTTTAGAAAGCTGTAGTGAATGACACCGGCGCTAGTCCACAAAACACTCACAAGTAACTTTTTCAGACTGAGTCAATTTTCGTTTAGGGCAGGATTTGGCTGGGTCTCCAGGGTTCAGCCATTGCGACGAGCACTTCCGATTATCGTACAGTATCCACTTTTCATCACAAGTAATGATTCGATTTAAAATCCCTTCATTATTGTGTCGGTTGGGCAAAGTAACAGCAGTCGACGCGTGTTTGCAAGTTCGATTCACTCAATTCATGAGGTACCCATCGTTCAAGTTTTTTTACTTTCCAGATTTGCTTCAAATGGATTAATACAGTTTTATCACTTACCCCGAAGCCTACAGCTATCTCTGAAGTGCTTTGTGATGGATCCGCTTCCACAATAGCCTTTAATTCCTCATTTTCCACTTTGGTGTCCGGCAGTCCACGGGGTTGGTTCTGAAGGGCAAAATTTTCAGAACGAAAACGTTGCAACCAAAAACGTACCGTGCTTTTTTTTCCGACACCAGCGCCGTACACATTATTAAGCCTTCGGGCTGTTTCTGCAGCACTGGTGCCACAGTAGAACTCGTACTCGTAAATATACCGATATTTCATGTTTTCCATTGTGCGGTAATAAGCGACGCCAAAGAAAAAAATAATGACGAAAAAACAAATGAATGACTGTTTTCAAAACTCAAATGTACCAGCTAAATGAATTTATAAATTTGAATTTGAAATTCTTTACCAAAGAGGAGATATTTCAGATGAAAGTGGTCGGTACGACAAAACGCTAATTTCATATATAAGGACCTAATATTTCACACACATTCTTTAAATGCGGGTTGCAAGCCAGGTAGTCTTGCCTGTGCTATCTAACATTTTTTCACTCAATCAAATGACTAGCCGGCCCACTATACTCAACCAAATCTAAGAAATGTATACAAGTGTTTTCACATGATTTAAAATAACATTTTACGTAAATTTAAAGAATAATGAAGTTACTATTTTAAATTTGAACCTTTCAAACAAAACAAAATATAAAAAATTTAACCACAATCAAATTTTATGCCTGACATTGTTTCAATGATATGTCATTATGCATCTTACCATTGTGTTTGGATGATTCAAATTCAAGCTAATGCGACTAATCGATAAAAGTATTTAATTAATCAAACCTCTTTTACATTTTTTGATTTTATTATTTGTTTATTTAAATTTTTATTTTTAGAATTGTATAAATTATATGAATCATGAATTAGACAAGTCTAACTTTATTAAATTTCTGTGAATCCCACTGTGGCGAAGTTCCAAGTAAGTTTAGAAGATTCCGGTTTCCTATACAAAAAATTGGCATATGCAAAATAAATATTTAGAGACATAAATTCAAATAATAACAAATTCAAAGAATAAAAATAAAACCAATTGGGACAATGATATAACATTGTTATTGATGAAACATAGCTAAATGTCAACCACACACACAAGCAGATGAAAGATGATACATGTCCGTGGGAAAAGGTAGGCGCTTCATAAATTGCTATGTGGGATCCGCCGGAAGGGGATTTGTAGAAAATACAACTACCACACAATTGATCACTAGGCCAGTGATGGAAAAAACAAAGAAAATTGTTATGGACAGCTATGAAAGAGACATTCATATTGAATGAATTATAGACAATCAAATAATATTTTATGTAAACAACTATGATGATGACGACAACAGCTCAGTCTAATCAGCTCTAGTTGTAATGAAATTGATTAAATAAATTTGTTTTTAATCTAGTCTGCAGTTTTTAATCTATATAACCTTATCTCTAGAAATTAGCAGTAGGCAATAAATTTTAAAAAAACTGATAAATATTGTGTTTTGAAATTCTGGTATTAATCTAGAAAAAAATTGTAAATGATTACTAACTGTAAATAATCAATATTGATATTTCTTAAGAATTGAATATTGTAGGTACGGATTTTTCAGTTGGAAGGCCTAGTCCAATGAATGTGACAGCTGTCAAAAGGTATATATCTTAGATTTGGTGGAGTATAGCTGCTCAAATTGATTATAATAAACAAAATTTAGATAGGTAAGCCATATTATATTGGTTACCTACATATATTTATTATTGAATGCACTCTTAAGGACATTTACACGCCGATGGCGGTGTGTACAGAGTAGTACCTAGTGTATAATATATACGAATCTTTAAATTTATAATTTACTGAAACTAAAATTCAAATGAAATTTCATACTTAGAGTGATATTGATAATAATACTAATATTTACTGATGTCTGTAAAATAAATTAGTATTGTAAAAATCTTCAACATGATTTTATTTTCCTAATGAGGCATAAGGAAACTATCTGCCTACTCATTACATAAATAACATTATCACCCTGATTTTCATAATATTAAAAATAGACCTGAGCAACATAACATTCAGTATCAAATATAATCTATTGCCATAAGCCAAGGCAACTAAATTGTTTAAGTTTGGCTAAAACTTTTAGATATTATGTCAAAGCTTTAAAAACGGAAAGTAAGTTTTACTAAAGAGGAAACAATAAAATTAAAGTAAAAGATATTTGGATTTCCAACATTTCTAGTTTAAGAAGCCAGCCAAAGAGTTTACAAGTTAAGAGGCGTATTACAAAAAAACGCGAAATTACAAGGTTTCCTCGTTGAAATTTTATGTTTATCGTTCATTTCTTGAAATAACAATTACTTGGTAAAAATAGTTCGTTTTCTCTCCTCAAATAAGCTCGGAATGGATTTTAGATAACTTATTTATTTAATCAGTAATAATCATTCTCCCGATGCATGTTTAGGCAAAAACTCTCGAAGACATGATTTGGGAGCTCTAATTTGTAGATTCTATTGAATATCGACCATCAAAAAAAATATTTTTATCTTCCAAATATCCTACACTTTAATAATAATGGAATACATTTTCGTTATATGCTTTTCACACTAGGAAAAAAAATTCGACATAATTCAAAAAACGACCAAAAAAGCTTCGATTCAAGCTTCTATATTTCCGAAGTTCTACATCACTTAGACGTAAAATTTATACCAAAATAATCATCAACATTTGCTTAAACTATGCTATTATTTTTACTTTTAAAATCGTTACTATTATATTATAATTAATTAAATAAAAGTACTATATATTTAACTGCGCCGGCCATCTGAGATCATTAACGCGCAAGCGCTTGCCGAGGGTGGACCTGCATCAGTTTATTTCGGGCGCTGCATGGTTTCGATACTACTGTAGTGTGCGTCGATTGCCTGCATACTAGAACATTGTCAACTACGACCGCAATTTTTGATCGATCGGTTTAAAACTATTTTATATAGTTATAATTTAGATCACGTCTTTTCCATTAAACATGGTAGGGACAACGAGTCTGCAGCATGTGCACAATTGAACAAACAAAAAAATACTATTATAGAAAAATGTGGTCTATTCATTGACCTAGATCATTGTTATTTGAGGGCTTCACCTAATGGTTTATACAGCAACGGTCTTATTGAAGTTAAATGTCCTATTTCAGCTTTCGGAATAGATTTTGATACGGCCTTTCGACAAAAAAAGTTAAAGGTTATAAATTCAGTGATTCAAGTGTAACATTAAATCAAAATAATGACTGGTTTTACCAAATCCAAGGCCAGCTTCATTTAGCAAATAAACATGTCTGAATACTTGCCATAATATGTATTGGCCCAGATTAATGCAGTAAAAGTACTAAAAATTTACAAATACGACCAATTTTAGATTTTCAATATGTTACCCAAGTTACAAGCTTTTTATGAAAAGTGTGTACTGCCTGAAATTATCGAATCGAGAAAAGTTCGGTCAATGCCGTCGCAGCAAATATTTTTCTTATAAATGATATAGTAATTGACTGTAAGTACCGATTAAAAAAATAATAAGTTACATTTGGTTTATTTATTTATACCACTATTCTACCGGTAGTAGACATAATCGATTATTAACATTCGATTACAGCGTAACAATTAAAATATTTATGTGTACTTATTTTGACACTAAATTTCATAAATAATGAATAATATATCAAAATGGTATATAATAATAAATAATAAATTATATAATAATATAATAATAAATTAATAAGATAACATTAAAATGACACCAAAAAATATTCCATCCACTGAAGTCCATCCTAAGAAAACTCGTTAGATAAGAAACTCGGAAGATCAAGATCGTTTAATCGCCATACTCACAGTATTATAGTGCGAGCGAGTGAATAGATATGAAAGAAAGTATCGGTCGCGTAGTGTGCCGCCCGCTCAGTGCGTAAAATACCTAAATTTGCGAAACGCCGAAATGTAAGAGGGCTCTTAACAAGTTTTACAAATTCATATTAGGTGTGCAGATTTACTTATTATATTTTTATTATTAGCCAATAAGCTTGCAAGTTGTGCCAACAATAGCATTAAACACAGGGTTACTATATTTTAAGGAATTTTAAGGCTAGCTAGTTTTGACCCATAAACAACCTAAAAAGACTAATCTTTTAAATTTAAATTGTGTGTAACATAAAGAACATTTATTGTTATACTAGTTTAAGCTGAATCTAGACACACGGCCGTATATCGGCCAAGATGAAAGGGTGACACAAACCATTTTGACCCACTTTCGAACCCCTCATATCTAAAAAACTACTGGACCTACATCTTCAAGTAATTGAAACTAACTGCAACTAATAACTTTGTCGACATAAACAGCTATACACATAAAATAAATGTCAATTAAAGAAATGTCTTAACTTGCTCTCTCACTTTTCACTAAATGATAATAATGCACTGTATTAATTTGAATAGTTTGAATTAAGAATATAAAACAATGAAGCATAAAAACCAGAAAAGACATCATCATTATTGTCATGTATTTATTTATTTATTTTTTTTATAGGAGAGGGGGCAAACGAGCATGCGGCTCACCTGATGGTAAGTGACTACCGCCGCCCATGAACAACTGCAACACCAGGGAGGTAATTGCACATGCGTTGCCGGCCTTTTAAAAAGGAGTACGCTCTTTTCTTGAAGGTCCCTAAGTCGTATCGGTCCGGAAAAATCGCTGATGGTAATAGATTCCACAAGGAAGTCGTGCGAGGAAGAAAACATCTTCTAAATCGCACAGTGGTGGACCGCCAATCATCCAGATGGTGTGGATGGTATCGGGAGTTCTGCCGCGATGTGCGTTCGTGAAATTTGGCGGCTGGGATTAATCCGAACAATTCCTCAGAGCATTCACCATGGTAGATGCGAAAGAAAATGCAAAGAGATGCAACATCTCTTCGCAGCGCCATTGAGTCGAGCCGATCAGAAAGGACTCGGTCGTCGACGATTCGAGCCGCTCTGCGCTAGATGCGGTCAAGTGGAAGGAGCTGGCACTGGGGAGCCCCTGCCCAGAGATGGGAACAATATTCCATGTGAGGCCGAACCTGCGCCTTGTAAAGTTGCAGGCGGTGTGCCGGCATGAAATACTGTCCCGCTCTGCTGAGCACGCCAAGCTTTTTAGAGGCCAATTTGGCCTTCTCTTCCAAGTGACCACGAAACTGCACGTCACTCGATATGTCGACGCCGAGGATTCCGATACTGGCTGAGGCAACCAGGGGAGTGCCTTGAAACTGAGGAGATACGACAAAGGGGTTCTTTTTAGCGGTAAACGCGCAAACTTGTGTCTTCTGAGGACTAAACTGGACTAGATTTAGTCGCCCCCAGTTCGAGACTTTGTCCAGCAAAGACTCGACTTCAGACACAAATTTGTTCCGGTACTCGGATACGTTTTCCCGAGAAATATTAGCACGGCCGGTGTATAGAGCATCACCAGTGCTGTCATCCGCATAGCAATGAATGTTACCAGTTAGCAACATATCATTGATATGCAGAAGAAACAGCGTTGGTGATAGCACACAGCCTTGTGGAACACCAGCGTTAATAGGCTTGTAGTCAGAACATGCACCGTCTACAACGACCTTGATGCTCCGATCTGCAAGGAAGCTGGTGATCCAATTGCACAATTTCTCGGGAAGCCCATAGGAAGGGAGCTTCGAAAGAAGCGCTTTGTGCCAAACCCGATCGAAGGCCTTCGCAATGTCCAGACTAACGGCCAACGCCTCCCCCTTGGACTCTACTGCCTCCGCCCATCTATGGGTCAGGTAGACCAGAAGATCACCAGCTGATCGACCCCGACGAAAACCGTATTGACGGTCACTAATCAGCTGGTGTTCCTCAAGGTACCGGATGAGCTGGCAGTTGATAATGGATTCCATTATTTTGGAGAACAAGGAGATGATCGCGATAGGCCTATAGTTGGACGGGTCTGAGCGGTCGCCTTTTTTAGGGATCGGGTGGACAAAAGCTGTCTTCCATGAATTCGGGACTATGCCTTGGGAGTAGGAGTACCGGAAAAGACGCGTTAGGACCGGTGCCAACTCCGGAGCACACGTCCTCAGCACAATTGGGGGGATTCCGTCAGGCCCACTCGACTTCTGGATGTCCAGGGAGAGAAGTGCTTTGCGAACCGAGCGCTGTGAGAACAGCACATCCGGCATGGAGCACTCACATCGCGGGATGGTCGGCGGTGTTTCCCCCCCGTCATCAAGAGTCGAGTTGGACGCAAAAAGGGAGCCTAAAAGGTCGGCTTTGTCTTTTGCGTCATGGGCCAGTGAGTCGTCCTCCCTGTGCAGAGATGGTAGTGATGGCTTACAGAAATTCCCTTGGACAGCCTTGGCGAGAGACCAGAATGCACGGGTTCTCGAAGGAAGGCGAACTAGTTTCTCGCCAATTCTGCCTATGTGCTCTGACTTTGCCTTGGCAATAACTCTTTTGAAGGACCTGGAGGCGAAGTTATACTTCTTTTTAAGTATGCTGATGTTTACATCCCGAGTCGCCGAAGCCGCAGCCCAGGCTTGATAACACTCCTGCTTACTGCGTAATGCAGTTTTACAGGAGCGACCAAACCAAGGCTGAGATCTGCCTCCGATGGGTACCACAGATGATGGAATAAATAGTTCCATTCCCTGTAACACCACATCAGTGACAGAGTCAGCAACAGCGCTGGGATCATCCGGCGAGAAGCAAACCCGCCCCCATGGGTAGGATGCAAAGAAAGACCGCATTCCGTCCCAGTCCGCCGACCTGTAATGCCAAACACGGCGGCAACCTGCAGAACGCAACCGCGAAGGGAGCGTGAGTGGCACCATACTCCGGATCAGACAGTGGTCCGAAGAGCCGAGAGGGGCATCGACGGAAACCTGATATCCGTCCGGATGAGAGGTCAGTAGAAGGTCCAACAGGGAAGGTGTATTATCCTCCACATCTGGAATCCGCGTAGGCGAAGTAACCAGTTGTGTCAGACCATATGCCAAGGCAAAGTCATAAACAGATCTCCCCGCATGATCGGTTAAACGTGAACCGAACCATTCGGCATGGTGGGCGTTAAAATCGCCAAGGATCACGATCTCTGCGGATGGGACCTGTTGTAGCAAGGAATCTGTAGCCATTTGGACGTGGTCGATGAGTCGGTCTGTTTCGGCATTACCGCTATGAAACCTATAGAGGTACCCGTAGACGCGCGGATGGTCGTCGCTGTCTACGCGTAGCCAAAGGATGGACAGGTCCGAACCTTCAAGACTGCCGAGGCGTCGAGAACAGATGTCCTCTCTGACATACACGCAAACTCCAGCCCGAGGCACAAAGGAGTGCTCCAATTTGTACCCCGGGCAGGAGAGATACGAAATATCAGCCGGAGAGGAAACCTGCGTCTCGGTCAGAAAGAGCAAGGCCGGCTTCGCCGTCTAGAGATGGTAGTGGACGGCGTTTAGGTTAGAGTGAAGTCCCCTGATGTTGCAGAAATTCACGGATAGTGTGGCAGGGGTCGCCTTGGTATTGTTGCTCAGTTTGCCCCGAGCAGTTATGTTTTTGAGCGGAATTTTGCCCCCCCCCCCAGAATACGCGGGGCAGCCTGAGCACCCACGCTCAGGATTGGAATAACATGGTCGTGGATGCTCAGCGAGGGATTCTCCAGGGGTACTGGTACCCTCCTGGGGTAGTCTAATGTGTAATTCCGCTACCATGTTGATGGGGGGGGAGGGATTGGGCCTCCGGCCACCTGCACTCACCAGACGAAACGCAGAAGCAGGGCTCCTACTTCACGCCGGTATTCTGTGAGGTCGTGGTACCAACCCGGCTCGAGCCGGCCCATAAGTGCAACAGAAAAATCTGCTGCGTGGCTCTACCACCGTAAGTATAACCGTACACCGTAAGTAAGTATTAAGATTAATACAAAGATATATTTTATATAAATTAATGATATCTCACTAAAACAAATTTAAAGAGAGGCTAATGCCCAAATACACAAATGCCACTCAATTTTATGACTCAGTTATATCCCGTGTGTCACAGTCACTTTAACAAGTGATAGAGACAGTGTGAGACTTAACAGTGTCTTAGGGTGGGGTTCTTTCATGTCTCCTGTGGAATATTGTCATTAATGAACTCAACAGCAAATTAAATACCAATCACTTCTACACAGTAGGTTATGCAGATGACCTGACAATACTGGTCTCTGGAAAGACAGCAAGCATGACGTGCAACCTGAACCAAGCAACTCTCCATATAGTGGAGAGATGGTGCAAGGAATACGATGTAACCATTAATCCAAATAAAAAGGTCCTTGTAATGTACACACAAAAACAAATGCTGAATAAATATCATCTCCCAAGTCTATTCAGCGCTATAATCCAGCTATCCTCTGAGGTAAAATATTTAGATCTTACCTATGACAGTAAACTCAACTGGAATAAACACACACATGGAAATAACTGGAATAAACAACAAAATCAACAAAGCTAGTATAACTTTCTGACAATGCAGAAACATGATTGGAAAAAGACGGGGTCTGACTACAAAAATTATACTGTGGCTGTACAAAACTGTAATTCGGCCCATGATCACATACGGTGCTCTGGTACCACCACCACTATAAAGACGCTTCAGCATTACCAGAGACTGGCATGTATGGCTGCCACAGGCTGCATAAGGACTACACCAACAGCAGCCTTAGAGGTGATGCTGGAACTAACCCCGCTTCATCTACACATACAACAAGAAGCTAAATTAGCTACCATTAGACTCAAGACCCTAAATCTTTGGAGCAAGAGTGGAGTCTCTCATACAGTTATAATTGATAGAATTTACTCAAAAAATCTTACAAGCCAAGTAAACAATAAGATCCTCAAACAATTTGTATTAGATAAGAAGTATAAGATACAATTAAATGAAACCAGCCATGGATTAAGCCCAAAAGAGCTTAGAATTTTCACTGATGATTCTAAAACAAATAAAGGTGTAGAATCTGGAACTTTCTCTGAAGACCTCAATATATACATATGCACACTGCTGGGTACCCACAACACAAGTCTTTCAGGTGATATGTATGGGTATCATTCAAGCGGCCATAGCAATAGATGCTAGGAAGGTTAAAGACTTCTCCATCAGAATACTGACCGACAGTATGGCGGTACTGGCCAACAGTATGGTATAAGGTAACTCAGAACTAATATATGAATACTATCAATGATTAAATGAGGTGTGTAAACAAAACAATGTGACTCTGCAATGAATAAAGGGACACAATGAACCCAGAGGCAACAATAGGCCAGGAGATGATCGGCTCTGGCCACTATAGGGCTGGAACCAATCATACCAATCTCCTTTAGTAACGTTCGATCACTGGTATGTAGAAACTTCACTAATCAACATGCTCAGCTTTGGAAAAATCTAGAAGACTGTAGACCAGCTAGGGAGGCTCCGCCTGAAATACAGTTGTTTAACCAAGGTTCCAATGAGACTGAACAAGCCGCAGATCAGAATAGTAACAAGTGCTATCACAGGACATGGTTTCTTTAACAAACATTTATTTACCATAGGTGTTACAGATAGTCCCCTGTGCAGGGCATGTATGGGGGAGGAAGAAACGGCGGCTCACATGTTGCTGACATGTCCGGAGGTCGCTGCATACAGGGCTAAACATCTCGGCACACCGGTGTCACTCGCCGAAGTTGCTTGCAACATCAAAGGACTGTTGAACTTCTTCGTGGAGATTTCATGGCCGAATAATCACATTATTTCTGCTCACACGCAAAATACACGCATGGAATTGTGGAAAACAGCCCGTCGTAAACTAAACTAACATTGTGATAAAATTGAGTAGCGTTTGAGTATTTAGATATTAGTGTTTATTAAAAATTATATTAGTGGTCATCACATTTATTTCAGTGCATTTAATTTCCATCGTAACTTTGAGCAATTATACAGTTTTTTCTTTTTTCAGCCATTACAAAAGCTTAGCTTGTGAACTTTAAAAAATAAAAAAAGTTAGAAATCATATTATGCATCAAACTAAAACTATATATAACCTCAGTGAAAATCATACTTGTGGTCAGATTGTAGTGCAAGCACATAACACTACATGAGGATATAGCATAACATAACACAATATCATAATATGTATATTAACTACTTAAGACAACTATGAATCAAGGACATTTTAAATATTTTTATAGACTTGTGTAATTACTAGTAATGAAAAACAACTAAACATGTTAATTCAATACTATTTTTTTTATATAATTTGGAGATACAAATCATATTACTTGCCTTATTGTAAATCAAACTTAATAATTAGGTAGGTACTTTCGTAATTTATAATATAATATACCATGTTTTTTTTTTCTAGATAAGATTTAATGCTTTTCTTGAATGCATACAGCTGATAACAGATTATAGTTTATCTTTTATGCTTTATTTCATTTCCGTTTATTTCATCTTTGTACTTATGAACAAGTCTAAGAAAAAGTAGGAAGAGCTGTCTTACACCTACACACTGTATGATGCATACTGAAATGTTTAATATGGCACATCACATAATTCAAAACATCATTTCAAAGTGATTTAGTAAATTATTATCAACACTCTTATACTTTAATGCTTAATTCATGTAATAAAATGCATAAAAACCTTAAAATAACATTTGTTTTTTCCGGTGAATATAAAACAGGTGTAACCGCAGTCACCAAAAACGATGTTTTTTACTAAATGTCGGAATTACACAATTCACTACCACACTTCTGTCACTTGTATTTTGACCAGGTTCAGGTCGTGAATTATTTGGAGATCACAAACAAATTATTCGAAAGTGACTTCTATTATGTTGTACACATGCACGAAACGGATGATTGGTCTTGTCCAATGACACTAGTGTTCAATCTCCATGAGAGAATAATAACACTGTAATCTAATCACTCTTTTGTTATAACCAATTTTATATTCCAAAACATTAAATGTTAGTATGGACTTAAAAATTTAATTATACAAAAGACGGTAAACCTGAATTTTGTGACCGCACCTTATTTCTAAATAACACACTGACATGTAAGTCTATGTACTAAGTAGCAATATGAAAAAAGTAGTAACAATAAAAATTACAAAAAATAGTTGCTGGCATAGATTAGCATTAGCATAACAAGAGAGTTGAAAATTTGATGAACAAGGGAGTCTTGTGTAAAGTGTAGTTCGCGAACGATGAACGAATAGGAAACGTAGCTGTATAGAGATGAAGCATATAGACTAGAACAGATATAGGCACTAGGTATTAAACGAGACTAGGTTGCACCTGTTCCAACTTTTAAAATACTTGATCCACCTAGTCTCACTGTGCTACGCGTCGCAGGGCACTGGTGTGGCAGCCCGTAGAGATGAGTTCGATATCATGTCACATGTTAAAATCATCGATATTTTAAAATCATTTCATCGTGCAATGACGACAAAATCATCAATGCTTTTTTAAATCATTACTCGAATCGAATGAATGAACGCGAAATTCGGTGATTCGGACGGATCGTATCGCTCGGGCGCTGTGGCTCTAATTGCGACTTTTGCGAGGCTGCGCGATCGCATAACTGGGCGCACGTAACGGCAACAATGCTTTCACTTCTTTGTTTACGTTTGTGCGCGAACTCGAGAAGTACGCTAGCATTTATTTAGTATTTCGTGAATCATTGTTTTGATTAGACAAGAACGCCAGATTGCCATGAAATACTCAATAGTCTTAATTATCTTGCAGCAAATATCACAAATGGAAACATAGAAGATTTCTATTATTATAAATCAATACTTATATACACTGCCATGAATGTCGCAAAAAAATAAATAAAATTTCGCGGGCTAACTCACAAAGTCGATTCATGTGTACTACTAAATAACTAATGATAAAGTCACTAAGCCATTAAACCGTTCCGCTATCATTTCAGTATCTACTCATTAGTCATTACTCATAATTGAAGTGCCGTGATCTTATACTCAAATAAAAATCATTGATGATTTTGGCATTGTTCCCGTCATCGATATTTTTTTGTCATTGTTATTCAGTCATTGATACAGAAAAATTATCACTCAGCCCATCTCCAGCGGCCTACTCGAATCGCAGAAGTACCGGCGTGGCAAAGCGAGATAGCATTTTTTTGCCGTAGTTACTATGTAGTATGCTTTGCCACTCACTCGTGTTTGCCTAAATCATTCGTGTGTCAGTCATTTGAATTTTAACTATATTTCAATGTACATAAAAGTAACACGATGCGCACCCGTATTGTGCAAGAATATATTCTGTAATTTTTAACTACACTATTCCGCAGTATTTCTATCTTTGTCTGTCAATACTTGAGACTAGTCGGGACTAGTCCTGGGGACTTCAATCAAATACTAGGCAGATTTTATACACTAGGTACTCGTAAATACCCAATGCGAATGGAGACCATATGATGCAGCCAAGTGTCTAGTACGGACTCGTGCGAATGTGATCTCGGCACCGTATTGAATGATACCTATTCGACTTATTTAACAATAAGTTTTCGTAACGAAGTTTTGTTATGTGGTTAAAGAACTTTCGATTTATTTTTTATTTAGACATTAAAGTATTTATTGCTTTAAAAAAATTGCAGTAGTGTGGCTTGGGATTATTTTAAAAACAATGGTTGTAGATAGGTAATTAAAAAACAAAACAAAAATAACGTAATAAAAAAAAGGAAAAAAGGACAAAAATCGCATTACTCTTAAATAAAAAATGAATTAAATTTTTTTAAATACGCCAACAATCTAGAATGTAGATAATCTTAACGTGTCCAGCCTGTGTAAAGTATGAATGGATGATTGATTACTATTCATTACCTTCACGTATCGGCTGTACGTAAAGACTAAGCATACTTTAAAGTGTAAGCTATTCTAACAATACCAAATTTTATGCGTACTTCATGGACTAGGTGGAACAGGTGTGTGGATCGAGTATTTGTATGGGATTAGACTAAGTACACCTAGTACATAATTTACCTTGTACGACTCATCTCTATTAGCTGTACTAGAAGAAACGTTTAAAAATGCTGATCATATTCGTTCTTATAGTTCTCTTCGTACACCTACACTCGCAAAGAAATCGCACTTCTCTTCTGAAATGTGAACGAGTGCGAAAGAACGGAAGAGTCGGTGAGTATGTCATTCGGACAAAAGTCAACATAATGCTAATGTTGACCGAACCGAACATTAAAGAAAGATACATGTTAGGTCTCTAGTATATGATGTTAGGTATCCGAAAAGAAGCGAGATTCTGTGTTCGCAAATAATTGTACGTATTATACTTAATAGATAGAAACAAACAAACACTTGCTAGACTTCGTTTAGGCACTCACACTCACGATTGAATAAACATTTAATAAAATTGAAGTTTTGTTATAACAACTATGGAGGAGTATTTTATGTGATTTTTGTTATTGTTTTAACACTTTTGCGTCCTTGGATGCTTTTTATTTTCACTTGCTAAGGTTAAATAATTTTATTTCACTAATTATTTTACCACACCAATTTGCTTTATTTGACAAAGAAGGACACGAAGTGGTGCGACGGCCTTAAGAATGAACAAAGTGCTTTCGAGAACTAATGACGTCCTCACAGAAAAATCGGACGTCATGCAGCGATGGAGCGAATTTTATAGAGAAATGTATGCGTGTGATGATCTTAGTGAGGGATCCGGGGATGACGCCGTGACTGGTACGCCAGACCTGGACCTCGATGACACTGAGGTCATCAGTATGAAAGAGATTGAACGTGCGATTCGAAGTTTGAAATGTGGTAAGGCTGCGAGACTAGACAGAGTTACTGCTGAAATGGTCAAGTATGGTGGGCCTCGCGTCTGGGACAGCTTTTATCTGCTGTGCAATTTGTGCTGGCGGACGGGGGATGTCCCGGATGATTGGCGATCCGCAGTCATTGTGCCTTTATATAAAGGTAAAGGTTCACATTTTGACTGCGGGTGCTATCGGGCGATCAGCTTGACCAGTTTAGCAAGTAAAGTTTACTCGAAGGTTTTGAAACGTAGGATGCAAGAGAAATCGGAAAGATTTCTATGGGAGGCACAATGCGGATTTAGACCTGGAAGAGGATGCACGGATCAAATGTTTTCTCTACGCATGATCACGGAAAAGCTTCTGGCTGCTAACCAGAAGATTTTCTGAGCTTTTGTGGATCTTGAGAAAGCATTTGATAAGGTTGTAAGGAAGAAAATGTGGGAACTGTTGCCGGGGTACGGTGTGGATGGTCGATTGCTAAGGGCTGTGCAGTCACTTTACTGTAACTGTAAAGCTTGTGTGCGGGTAGGGCATGACCTGTCACCCATGTTTAGCGTCCAAACGGGCGTGAAACAGGGTTGTGTCATGTCTTCCTGGCTGTTCATACTGTATCTCGACAGCTGTTTACAGAAGCTGAAAGATAGCTGTTTGGGTGTGAAATTGGGTGACATAAAAATAAATTGTCTGCTGTATGCTAATGATGCAGTGCTTATTGCACCATCAGAGGCAGAACTGCAGGCATTAGTCACGTGTATGAAAGAGGAATGTGAAATTAAAGGTCTCCGTTTGAATGCTAATAAAACTAAGGTTCTGGTATTTGAAAGGGACGAAGAGAGAACGAAGTGTGAAATATGGGTAAATCAGGAATGTCTAGAACAGGTAAATGAAATTGTATACTTGGGGAGTGCTTTTAGCCGGGATGGAAGATGTGATTTAGATGTGGACAGGCGTGTCGCTGCCGGGAACAAAGTCAATGGTGCCCTGACTGCGTTAGTCAAAAGGCAAGGCGTAGTGAAGAGTGCACGCCTTGCAATACATAACGCAGTGTTGGTACCGACTTTGTTATATGGCAGCGAAACCTGGGTGTGCCAGAAGAAGCATAAAAGCAAGTTGAATGCAGTGGAGATGCGATCTCTTCGTAAAATGTGCGGCGTTACCATGGCCGACCGAAAGCGAAACGAAGAGATTCGCAATATGGCAGGTTTGAAAGATGACCTTATCACAAAAATTGATAAGGGCGTGCTCGATAGTTTGGGCACGTTGAGCGAATGAGTGAAGACCGAATGGTGAAGAAAATATATAGCGCGAAAGTTAATATTAAAAGGTGTCGAGGTAGACCGAGACTAACTTTCGAAGACCATGTGAGCAAACTGCTCGAAGAGGGGAGGGTCAAGAGTACTCGGATACCTAGACGTGCATGTATGAAGAAGATAATTAATCTGAAAGAACCGAAAGAGGTATGTAAGGATCGTGACACTTGGCGATCTGTTCTCTCTGGCTACCCCGTCAGGGATTGTGCGTGAAGATAAGTACTAAGACAAAGAAATTAATTATCAAGATTGAACATTACGATTCGAGCAGATATCGACCGACTGAGATTGACTGATGCAACCATTCAATACAGATAGATACAGTTTAAACGGCTTAGTCGTACTGATTACCGAATAGAGCTCATAGAACAAATAGAATGAACTAGTTCACTGTCCGTAAAGAACAAGTACAGAGCGATTTTTAAAGTGACGGATCAGGCACAAGACTAGAGTTGCGCTAGCACTTCTTATTATAGTCTTTGTATATATACAGTAATCTATGTTATAGTCTTTGCATAGATTTAGTATATATACATCAAGGAGGTTGTAAAATATAGGATGTGCGCACTTCATATTCTTCTTAATAACTGGCTTTACCGCTCTGGGATATAGCCCTTCTGAGCCTGAAGTTACAATATATTATAATAATTATCCTTCATAGTATACTGCTTCACAATATGTTGATGCATCACATTGTGCAGCCCTTGGGAGATTTTGACGGCAACTTGAGCCAGCAGACGGCTGACGGTTGGCGATGGTATCTCAAGGCGCCTAAGAACACACCTTATTTTGAGAATCACATCACCATCAGAGCACTTGTTTTACAGTTTCCACTAATAGTTCACGTGCGCAGACACTTAATACACAAAATCGCACCACTTTTACATATCAAAGTCCACTTCAAACCATTATTTAAACAATAATACAGGAGCAGCAAACCGCCGCCGGTCAATTTCCCGCCAAAACTCCGCGCACTTCATACTAGAGCAGTGATGCACAGACTTATTAAGACTAGGGGCCACTCGGGCAAGTTATGAACTGATGGCGGGCCGCCAGAAGTATAGGTAATTAAAGAAAATAAAGATTGATAATAATGTATTAAAATTGAAAAATAATTTATTAATTTGAAGCGTGGCACTGCATAGTGCTTACAATCATTTTTATATTTGGCTCAAATCTACTTGTAGCAATACGTAAAACTGCTTCCAAACTTTCATTTGCAAGGCGGTTTCGAATTTTTGTTTTATTATTATTTAGTATTGAAAAGGTTTGTTCACATATATAGGTAGAACCAAATAAGCTGGCACATTTCAGAGCGTTTATGTGCAACTCTTTGTACGTATTGCATACCTTAAGCGAAAGCGCAAGGTAATGTTCTACTATCGCCTAAAAATTAAAATTCCAACATTTTATCGAATAAAATCGTATCTAGCAATCATATTATACATATAAATGATATAAAAAGCACATTGTTAGAAAGATAAATGATTGTTGAACTTATTAATAATTTTTTTAAATCGATTAATTGCTATTTTTAAATAAAAAAAGGGTTTTAGTGGCTTATGGTGTGGATTTATCATGTCCCTGTAGCTTGTAAACACTATAACTTTTGAAAATATCAATTGTTTAACTCAATCTATTTTTTAATCTCTTCATCAATCATGTGGGAAGCCACTGAATGTAAATGGCAGTGTAATTTTGTTTTGTTTAGCTATAATTAATTTTTTTCGGCTCCAAAATGGCGAAATTTTCGTTGATTTGGTTGCCTCGTATATAAATATTATGTACTACGTACTAGAGGCGACACTGCACTATGTTACGCTGTTCCATTCAATTGCGGCAATGTCACCGCACTTTAATCAGTCGCTCGCTAGGCGCTTGTAGAGTTGTCACGTGTTGTGTTGATTTAAAAAAAATCTCTTGATAAAATATGCCGCGATGTGTTCTTAGATATTGCACAAAAAATTCACGAAATGTTAGTAAAAACCAAGGAATCGCTTTTCATCGGTAAGTAAGTTACTTAAATAATAAAAAAAATTATAGATTAATAATTAAAAAGTTATTTCTTTGGCGCCAACTTGTGTCATGGAATATAGATTATGAAATTAATTTGTTCAGATACGACATTTCTGTGAGCAAGTGTAGGACGATCATATTATGCACAATTTTTTTTGTACAAATAAATATACCTAAGTATTTATAATTAGGCTAAATTTCTTACGTTTATATTTGCTGATTAATCTTTTATTTTATTTTTAAAATTTCCACGTCCAAGCCACGAAAACCGAGAAAAGTGGATTAAATTCGTCCAAAATAATCGTAGAGATGTGGTTACCAACAAATCATACATACATTTGTTCCTTGCATTTTAAAGAAGAGGATAAATATAGTACGAAGAATTCAAAAATTAACAAAACTTGTATTGTTTAAAGGCACTTAATTAAATACCTAATATATATTTTTACAATAACATTTATACATCTTATTAATTTAAATTAGTTTTCAGCAAAAGCAACAAATAAGTGTATATACATATAATTCATGTTTAAACAGAAATGGTAGAAGTTTTTAAAGTTTTACTATGTTTTCTCACAGTAATTCATAAGGCATAATATAAATAGTATCAGCTCTATGTCCATGCCTCACGCAAACTTTGGTTAGGGCTATTGGGGACCCAGTTCTTGATTTAAATAAATATATTTCGTAAAACTGTTTTTTACGGATTTTATCGCGTTTATTTTATTATTTTTATTCCCGACGTGTCGAGTGCTTTTTCACCCCCCCCCCCCCTCCCGTGACCATGGGTTGCTGTAAAGCACTCGAAACGTCGGGAATAAAAATAATAAAATAAACGCGATAAAATCCGTAAAAAACAGTTTTATTCAATGTGTAGTGTTCGCGTAAATATAAGAAATCATTAAATATATTTCATTAGCTTCGATTCCTTCCAATTTATATAGTTACCTTATAAAATATTTATATAAAATTGTAATTAAAATGCTATTGTGATAATATTATATATTATCATATTAATTTACTTCATATCATGCAAAATAATTGACAAATTATTAAAAATTGAACTCGTTTTAATAAATTAATTAACAATATATCGCATCTTCATTTCGAAACCGTTGGTACTAAACGACATTTTCACGAAAATGAGATAATAACGTCATCTTACTTAAATCGACAAAATCTACAGAATGAACTGGACAGGGCTATTTATATCCCAATATTTTGGTAGATAGCGTTAAATTAAAACGCCACTAAACTGAAATTTAAAATATAACTACAGAGGAAACCATTACTATACCAATTGTAACCTGTCCCTTAAGGAGTCGACATACAATTTTATAAAAAAAGTGTAACTATTTGTTTAAACAAATAGTTACACTTTTACCACCTAGTAAGACAATTCATGTTAATCAATTAAAAAAAAATCAATATATGTCTACCTAATAATAGTACTAGGTAGACAATTTTTTATCGTTATCACAAACAAACCAGTTTCATTCATAGATGTCACCGGCATCATCTCATTTTCTGGATATAATGTGTGGTCTACACCAAGGTCTAATTCTTCTAGCTCTGGTACATCTTCGTCAACTAGCACATCTTCATCGTCATCATCTAGTAAATCTTCAGGTAGGTATCTAAAGTTATACCTAATTTATTCTTGTTGTGTACTTGAGTGTGTTGTAAATGTTTTTGCTTTCTTTTTTCGATCAAATAAGGACTTTTCTCATGATAAAGCAGATAAAGACCCTGACTACGTAGAACCAGTTGCATATACACGACGTGTTTCAACATTTTTATCTAGCTCTTCTTTTAGAATAGAATAGAATAGAATAATTTTTTATTCAATATTGATTATTACATAATTCTTATTGAAAGTCATTTTTTATTTACCACTGGTTCGGAAAATACCTCTGTCCTGGGAAGAACCAGCAAGAAACCCAGCGGGACTTTTTTTTTCAAACATATTTCACTTAACAATAATTTCATTTATACAATTTTTAAATGATTTTTAATAGAACCAGCATGGTGGCGATCACCTTATTCCCAGGGGTTATTTTCATTCATGTATTCCTTGATATTATAATAACCCTTTTTGTACAGTTTTTCTTTAATAAAAATTTTAAACTTGTTTATTGATAAACTTTGAATATGTTCTGGGATTTTGTTGTAAAAGCGTATACATTGCCCCATAAATGAATTACTGATTCTGTGGAGTCTAGTAACTGGTATTACAAGCTTATGTTTGTTCCTAGTGTTTAAAGAATGCACATCTTTATTCTTATTAAAGCTATTTATGTTTTTATGTACATACATTAGATTTTCATAAATATATTGCGATGCCAAAGTTAATATGTTTATTTCTTTAAATTTTTGTCTGAGGGACTCTTTACAATTTAGGTTATAAATCGCCCGAACGGCTCTCTTTTGCAAAACAAATATAGCTTCAATATCAGTCGCATTACCCCATAGCAAAATTCCATAAGACATTACGCTATGAAAGTAACTAAAATACACTAACCTAGCTGTCTCAACATCTGTGAGACTTCTAATCTTTCTTACAGCATATGCTGCAGAACTAAGTCTGCTTGCTAATTTAGATATATGGGGGCCCCATTGAAGTTTCGCGTCAATAGTAATACCGAGAAAAACAGTGGTATCCACAAGACTCAACTCCTCCCCATTTAATAGCACATTGGTATTCGAATGTTTTACATTAGGTATTGTAAATTTAATACACTTTGTCTTATTGCCGTTCAAGAGCATATTGTTGGCGTTAAACCAATGTACTAATTTCGATAGAGCATTATTTACATCGTCATAATTAATTAACTGCCGTTTGAGTTTGAAAATTAAAGAGGTATCGTCAGCAAATAATACTATATCGTGATTGTCCCCTACAAGATAAGGTAAGTCATTAATATAGATTAAAAACAGGAATGGGCCAAGAATCGAGCCCTGAGGAACGCCCATTGATACTACTGATCCGGAGGAACCTTTACCATTTATCACGACTTTTTGAGTTCTGTTACTTAAATATGAAGTAATAAGTCTAAGCGCCAAATTTTTTACACCGTAATGTTGTAGTTTCCTGATTAATGTTTCATGATGAACACAATCGAAAGCCTTGGAAAGATCACAGAAAACACCTAAGGCATCCTGTGAATTCTCCCAGGCATTAAAAATATATTTCATAAGCTCAACGCCGGCGTCAGACGTCGAGCGACCCCTTGTAAATCCAAATTGGTTTTTATGAAGTAATTTATTTGTATTAAAAAAAATTAACAATTGATCCAAAATAATTTTTTCAAAAATTTTACTAAGAGTTGGTAGTACAGAAATAGGTCTAAAATTAGCGGGGTCTAATGTACTACCAGATTTAAATAAAGGTATTACTTTACTATACTTCATTAAATCAGGAAACACACCAGAATCGATACAAGTATTAAAAATAATAGCAAGATGAGGTGCAATTAAATCTATTATGGACGCAATAACTGTCACGGAAATCCCCCACAAATCTGCGGTTTTCTTTACATCAATGGTTTTGAAGTATTTTACAATATCTTGCGGTAATACTTTTTCAAATCTAAATTCTTTTAAACAGATATTAACATTCTGTTTGAGTAATGACTCGGCGACAGTTGGAGAAGAATTCAAAGACTCTGTTGTCAAAATAGGAATATCAGTGAAATATTTCTCAAACACCGCTGCGACTTCTTGATTTGATTTAGTCAATTCATTGTTAATTTTTAATTGATAGTTTGCGTTACGAGGTTTTTCATTACCGGTTTCGCTATTAATTATACTCCACGTCATTTTAATTTTATTCTTAGCCATCTTAATTTTGTTGCTAATATGTAACGATTTGGCTGTGGAGCAAACTTTTTTAAACATTTTAGAATAATTTTTGACATATTCTTTAAAAGCATCAGAAGGATTATATGATCTTTCATGGTAAAGGTCATATAACCTTCGTCTGCTTTTATGAATTCCCACTGTCGCCCACTCATTAAATACCTTGCGACTGTTTCCGGAGAATGTTTTAGAAGTAAATGTTTTTTTAAATTCATTGCTTATAAGGGTAAATAATTGTCCATATAAATAGTCTGCATTGTTCTTATAAGAAAGTGATGGAAGGTTTTTTACCATATTACTTCTAAATCTCTCCAGGCGTTTTGTATTAATAGGAACAAACACACTTTTCTCAATTACCTGTTTTTTGTGCATATAAGGTAATGAAACCAGTTGTCCACAGTGATCTGAACTAAGTTTTTGAATTATTGATTTGTTGATTGGTACAACACCTGTAAAAATATTATCAATACAAGTTGCACTACACCCTGCAATTCGTGTGGCTTCAAAGAATAAATTATCAAGATTATAGGATTTGAACAAAGAGCAAAATTTAATACTGATGGAAGAAGTTTCCAGGAGATTGATATTGAAGTCTCCACACACTACAAGAGATTTATTCTGTTTATTAAGCTTAACTAAAACTTCTTCCATAATTTCCTCAAAGGTATCATAATTTGAACATGGGGGTCTGTAAACACTTACAACAATAAGGTGCTCAAGCTCAACACATGCCATTTCTACAGTACGCTCAACAGAGAGGCTCACAATGTCTTTACGTTCTTTACATGATAAGGATTTATTAGCTAATATTAAGGAGCCACCACGTAATTTAGTATCTCTATTGAACGAACTGACCACCTGGTGATTACTGAAATTAAATATGGAGTTGTAACTTTTTAACCAATGTTCAGTAATACATAAAATATGAATAAGGTTACTATTTAAAAATAATTCAATTTCTAGTTCTTTGCCTAACATACCTTGTATATTTTGATGCACCAGGTTAATACAGTTTTTATTATTGCTATTTTGTGAAATTACACAATGAAGTATAGTTGAATTGTATTCTAAGGTATTTAAGTTATCTTTGCTAGAGATTACCTCTATTGTCTTATTATCTAATTTAAATTACTTGGAACTAATTCCAAATCATTTGTGAAATTATTTTTCTGCTCAATAAAAGCAGGTGTTAAGGTAGCCAATAATTTGGCTGGGTTAAAATATAAATAATGAGATAGCGTATTTGCTACCAGTCTCAAACTAAACTTTGATAGGTAATACCTATCTCTTGTCAAAAACTTCTTAATTAAATTATTAATATCCACTAAATGAAATTTATCATTATTATTCTTACAATTAAATGTCAAATTTAAGTTATTATTACATGTCGAATTATGCATCATTAAATTTAAATTATATCTTAGTTTATTTTCCTGTGGCCACCCCTCTATGTAAGGCAATGTAAACAAGATAACTTTAACCACATTTATGTTATTGAGATATTCAATATATTTTAATAATTGATTCTTGTTCATATTGCCTCTTCTCCCAACAAAAATTATTAATATACTATTAGGGTTAAATTTAGTAGTTAAAATTTTATTCATAATATCACTGAATGATGCTCCATGCATGCAGTAATTACTTATCTGTTGCCTTTTTAAACAGTTATTCAATGATATACCCAAATTTTTTCCTATGTCATCACTATACACAATTACATTATTTTTTTCATTACTTTTTAAATTTATCTGCTTTGTTATGGTACTATCATAGAGTGCAGGTAAAGAAAATGAAGTATTACTGCTTGTCATATTATTAACACACACTGTCCCTAAAGAACCTGGCATTGAGTGCTGATATTCATTTTGATATTTTAATAAGGAATCAAAACGTTCCTCGTTATATTTACATGACTTTACCAGATTATCCATGGCCGGTATGTGTTCTTTTATCTCATTCCCTGCTGATTTATACTTATTTGACATAGTTTGTAATGAAGTTTGAAGTGATAAAATTTCTGAATTAAGACACTCTATTTCAGTCTCATAACAATTTTTCATGTTTTCCACCTCAATTGAATATAATTTAATTTTACTAATTAACTCTTGCTTTTCCTTACATACATTTGAATAACTTTTAATATTAATTTTAGTTTTAACTAATTTTTGAACTTTCCTAATATATTTATTGATTTTTATATATTTTCTTAATTTCCTTCTGCTGCATGTAATCCTTTCTGCTGTTCTTGATGAGGTAGAATCTTTAGTCAAATCTATTGTTGTGGAGGGTTGCAACGTTTTATGAGATTTACATTCTACGAGCTAAGTTTTCTAAGAGCTAAGAGCTAAGAGCTAAGAGCTAAGTTTTCAACATGATAGTGGTATGCAGCAAGTACATGTCGAAGCTTTGAGTCACGAGATAGTGTAAGAATTTAATTCAATTCAGCAGGTAAGGATTCACGAGGTTTGCAAGAAGTTGGTCCAATTCAGTAGCCAAGTGAGTACATTATTGATTTATTATTGTAAGAGATTAATGTTTGGGGAATAACATTTTTGGTTTAATTGCCATAAAAGTACTGTTTTAAGTTTTTTTGAATACCTAAATATTGATTTGAATTATTATGTTTTAAATGACCTGTGCATAATAAACCTGTGAAATATATTTAACAGTTCATATAATAGCTAGAACTATATTTTTAATATAGTAACATAGTTTTTATACTAACTCTACATAATTGAACCGTAATTGAAAAAATAATTTATGCAAAAGTGTTACTATAAAAATTAAAATGATTATAAAAATAATTATAGAATATATTAAATTAAAATGACTACACATCTTAAAAAGAAACCATAATTTTAACAAATAATCTCAGAAATATCTCATAATGTGTTCATTAATTCTTATTAAGAGGTAAATAGTAATGCAAAAATCGTAAATTAGCTCTCCTGCAAAATTTAGTTTTTTTGTATAGTAACGGTTTAATTGATGGTGCGATATGTACTCTAACTAAACAATAATTAAATACCTACTTATCATTCTACCTAGTACGCATAATCTATTATGATAAAAAACCGCGCATGCGCGGTAAGACTGATGCGCAACGACATAGAGTAGCGCATATGTTTTGTTTGAAATAGCTGTTCTAGTACGTAAGTACATTATACTTCAATGTATATAAATTGTTTCTGTAAATGGGGATCTACAGCCACAGAGTAGTTTAATTCACAGAGTACCTTTGTATTAAGTTTAGTTCAGCTCACTTCAGTCGCCGTCGTGAGCGGACATAGTTTCGGTTGTTTTCAGTGGCTCAAAAAGATCGCTGTACAAATACCATTGATATAAGAAAAGTAGAGGATAAGCTGTAAATTGCATATATATTTTTTGGTTATACAAATATCATGCAAACATGAACCTTGCCAACAAAAATATATCTGTCTCATTCTCACACGTTATGATTTTCAAATGTAAAAAGAGATAAGTACATATCGTAGACTTCAATTTTCTGTTGCCAGTTTTCATAAATGTCACCAAGCTCCACCTTGAAGCATGACGCCATTTTAGGATGACGTTCATTTGTGGTAGTTCGTCTGTCATCTAAGCCTTGTTCGGAGTTATTTTGCAGTGTTACAGTGAATTTTGACTATTTTGGAGCTTTTTTGTTCATTAGTAAAGGGTAATTGAGCAAAAACAACATGACAAAGTGTTGCATCAATGGATGTAATTCAAATTCTCGTAAAAATGAAGAAGGATTGTCATTTTTCAGGTTAGTCGTAACTTTTTTCCTTAATTGTATATTTTTTCGTGTGAATTGCGTTTCGTGTTCATGTTATGGGTTCTAAATCGTGTTTCCCGCTATTATCTAGAATTTCCAATGACTATTATCATGTAAATTTAAACAAGTAAACATTTTGATTGTTTACATTTTTACATAGTGTTGTCCTTACGTGTTGTCATGTTTTGAAATTATCGATATAAATTTTAACAATATTTTTTTATTAAACTGGCTTTACGGATCTGGGTTCTAGCCCTTCTGAACCTGATTAACAATAATATTAATGTAGTCATGACCAAATAACGTTTTAGATACGTAAATTGTATATTTAATCAAACGATCGATTGGGAGCCTTTCGTTTAAGAAAAGAACTTGAAAATAGTGTAAATCGTAAATTTTCTATAATAGTTTTATTCATCAAAAGATTTGATGATGTTAAGATTATTTTTGATTGGTACTTAAGGGTGCATAATATTTATTTTAGGTTGCCAAAAATGAAGGCCTTCAAAAATTGTGGATTGAAAATATAGGCCAGGAAAACATAAAACCTGCAGTAGTAAGAAGAATATGTTCCTTGCATTTTGAAAAAGAATGTATAAATAGAACGCTGAATGTAGTTCGGCTTAAGGGTGATTTGGTTCATGTCTAAAATAAATTTTCTGAGTAAATAATATTATTTCGTCACGAATAAATGATTTTAATCAGTATACATTATTGTTACTTTATTTATTTTTAATCCTTACTCTCTCGTTTACCTCCAGTATCCACCACTAATTACGCTACTGGTGGAAGACATTACAACTTGCAGGTTGTAAACAATATAAAATTGATATTTTGTGGTGTTACACAAATGGGATATAATGAGAAATGAGTATGGAAGTGGAAGTCCGAAGTGGCGCAGCCACCCCTATTGATCGAAATGTTGCATGGAAATTGGTTGTCGTATGGTATGAACATGGGATGCTGAAGATTGAGGAATACGTTAGGATAGTTAAATGATTAATGGATTGTGTGAACGGTGGTATGGTTAGAAAGGGGCTGCTCAACTCGATTAGATTACTGAGATAAATAAATAAATAATCTATATTATCAAAAAAAAAGAGAGATGACGGCTAGTAACTATGTATGAAAGAACACATGCTCCACAAACTTTAAATAAATCAAGATAAAGGTCAGTCCACTGCACGTTCATGGTGACTTGAACTGGGAACCGACCATTACCACGAAAGAAAGGTGTTGTCGAATCTTTATGGCGGCTTGGAAGTTAAGAGCGAGCGCTAGTCCGTGCAGATATATTTGAAAGAAAACTTGATGGTGTCTCAGATCACAGTACGTAAAGCGAAGCGTGAAGGTACAGGACTTGCGCTCGCAACTAACTTCCCAGCCGCTATAAAGTCTATATATATGATATAATTCACGCAACCTGGGCGCATACCGTTGGGGCTGGTTCGATATGGTGAACGACAAAACCACTGGAAAAAACTTAGGGGAGACTTCTGCCTAGTATTGGGCAGCATGGGCTGGACAAAAAAATCATACGAAGCCTAATACATTGCATATAGTGGTGGTTTCGTTAATCTCTGCAGAGGAAAAAAAATGCATGCGTCGACCCAGGGACGCACGGATGGAGTGCTTATGTGCAGATTTCCGTCGTTACGAAAAAACGTTAGCTCGTTGCACGAACTCAGTATAATATTCTGGTGCACGTCGTATACGTCTTCTGAAAAGAAAGGAGTTAAAGCTCCAATCAAGTGCTCTTTCCTTGGTCTTTTCGCTCACTTTTGACTGTTGCTTCACCATATCTTAAAGCAATTACAGTTTCAAAACTTTTCTATTCTGAGTTGAACGTAAGATTTATTTATTTATCATCTCAATACAACTATTATTACAGGATTAACCCAATTCAATAGTGTAGTGATCTAATATTTGTTTATTTAATATATACCTATGAGATGGATGGTACGTCTTAATTTATATAGCATCGATACTGAAAATATCGACAAAAACAACGCTATTTCTTGTGGGTGGAGTCGTCGCCATATTTGAGAAACACTTGACTTCAAGTCACGTGACCACATGCCATATCCCCTATTTTTCTTATATCTATGACAAATACACAATATTCGAATAACCAAATTTCTTAAATACTTGATTATAATAATAATAAGAGATTTTTTTATTACAATATTTAAAAGCACAGAATAAATAATAGTAGTACGTACTAAAAGTAAGTAGTATAATTTTTTTTGTCATGGGTGACATTTTCATGCTTTTCGAGGGTGTCGAAACCGATAGGGTTGTCGAAATGTAAATCCAAGATGGCGGCCGCAATAGGTATCAATTTTTTCATCATGGGTGTCATTTTCATGGTTTTCGAGGGTGCTGAAGCCGATAGTGCTGTCGAAATGTAAATCCAAGGTGGAGGCTGCAATAGGTATAAAATTTTTCATCATAGGTGTCATTTTCATGGCTTTCGAGGGTGTTGAAGCTGATAGTGCTTTCGAAATGTAAATCCAAGATGGCGGCTGAATTAGGTACCAATTTATTCATCATGGGTGTCATTTTCATGGTTTTCGAGGGTGTTGAAACCGATAGTACTGTCGAAATGTAAATCCAAGATGGCGGCTGCAATAGGTATCAATGTTTTCATCATGGGTGTCATTTTCATGGTTTTCGAGAGAGTTGAAGCCGATAGTGCTGTCGAAATGTAAATCCAAGATGGCGGCTGAAGTAGGTACCAATTTTTTCATCATGGGTGTCATTTTCATGGTTTTCGAGGGTGTTGAAGCCGATAGTGCTATCGAAATGTAAATCCAAGATGGCGGCTGCAATAGATATAAATTTTTTCATCATTGATGTCATTTTCATGGTTTTCGGGGGTGCTGATGCCGATAGTGCTGTCGATATGTAAATCCAAGGTGGCGGCTGCAATAGATATCAAGTTTTTCATCTTGGGTGTCATTTTCATGGTTTTCGAGGGTGTTGAATCCGATAGTGCTGTCGAAATGTAAATCCAAGATGGCGGCTGAAGTTGGTACCAATTTTTTCATCTCGGGTGTCATTTTTATGGTTTTCAAGAGTGTTGAAGCCGATAGTGCTGTCGAAATGTAAATCCAAGATGGCGGCTGCAATAGGTATCAATTTTTTCATCATGGGTGTCATTTTCATGGTTTTCGAGGGTGTTGAAGCCGATAGTGCTGTCGAAATGTATTTAAACTACTTTAATAATTCCGTATAATCATGTTATACGTAATTTTTTTAATGCGCTTAAGGTTTGCCCAATTGGATTTACCAATATATTTTTATCAATGCAGCGGTAAAAGTTCAGCAAGTCTCCTTCGTTGAATTTGTTGCGTAAATCTTGGTCGTTTTGAATGTCGATAATTTCTAACAGCATTGACTGTGGCGCATTTTCAACTGAAATCGTGAAAAGATTGCTGAATATGTTCAACAGAGGTTTCACTTTTTTAAACTCCGAAAATCTGTCTTGAAAAGATTGATTCAAAATATCTAGCTTTTCTACATAACTGAAATTAAGCGCAGTTTTGTTGATCTTTTCAGACATTTCCTTATAATTCTGAAAATGATTGTAATTTCCAGAATTCAATTGCGATCTGAAAAGTGTCAGCTTGCACTGAAAGGATGATACATGAGCGTAGAGCTGATATCAGTTGATTTTTGCTTTGAAACCGTGTGTTCAAGACATTCAAATGATTTGTAATATCAACTAAAAAAGCCAAATCACACAACCAATCAGGATTTTTAAGTTCCGGGATATCCCATTGCTTTTCCGCCAGAAATATTCCAATTTCTTCTATTAAATTTAGAAATCGTTCCAGTGTCAATCCACGACTTAGCCACCTTACATCTGTATAATACAGTAAATCTCCATATTCGCTTTCGATGTCATCAAGGAATTGTTTGAATTGCCTGTGATTGAGTCCTCGTGATTTTATGAAATTTAAAGTCGAAACTACCACTTTCATGACATTTTGAAATTCAATTTTTTAGAACAGAGGGCTTCTTGCTGTATAATGCAGTGAAACTGCGTGAGATCTTCAGCGTTTATGTTTTTTTCTTGCAGATGCTTTATCAGCAAAGTAACTAGCCCAGAATTGACACCAATCATCGAAGGAGCACCGTCAGTCGCAACTCCCGATAATTTTGATAAGTCCAAATCAGTTTTTGAACACTCATCCAAAAGTACATTGAGTATATCAACTCCTCTGGTTTGACCTTTCAATGAACACATTCCTAATAACTCTTCTAAGACTTCAAAATCTTGAGTAACACCTCGTATGAATATCAGAAGTTGAGCTGTGGAACTAATATCAATGGATTCGTTGAGTGCTAATGAAAAAAATTCAATGGTCTTAGTTTTTCATTTAATTGTTCCGCAATATTACCTGACAAAGATAATTTGTTTTTGGATAGTCATACGATTCACTTGAATTTTCTCAAACTTTTTTGCTGCTTCTGGACACATTTTCTTAGCGGCAATTTCAATGCATTCTTTTATAAAATCCCCATCATTGAAGGGGCGACTTCGCTTTGCTATCATTCGAGAAATTTCATAACTAACTTCTGTAGCTGTTTCTGAATCTTGAATGGGTTTTGAAAACATAGCTTGCTGACCAATAAGCTCCCGTTTTAAAGACAACATTTTTTGCTTTCTTAATTCGCCTGTAAACTTGGTAAAAGTAGGATGCTGCGTTTCATAGTGCCTTTTTACATTATGTTCCTTTGCAATCGCAACAGAATTCTTGCAAATTAAACAAACGACTTTGTTATGCGACCATACAAAAAAGTATTTCTCAGTCCAAATTTCTTGAAACTGCCGATTTTCATCTTTAACCTTACGTTTTTTACTAGGTCGTGGCTTGTCCATGTTGCGTTCAAATCCTGGCTAGGATTAACACAGCACCTAAAACAATTACAGTACCTACTTAAATTACCCATCCTTTTCTAAATTACCAAAAATAATTGATTAAATAGGTAGGGAAACGCTTATTAATAACATAGTTTTACTTACGATTTCACAACACAATTATACACGGCACTTGACGGGAAATCTACGTTGAATGTGGATCAAAATATATGACACCGGCTAGTCGAGTTAAATTCTACACTAGAACTATTGACACTTCACTCAAATTAAAACCGAACTGTCGGTCGCAGCGGTTAGCGTGGCTTTTATACCGCGCGTATAGAGTCGAAAACTGTCTGGAAAAATCACGAAACTGACTCTGGAAGCTTCGTGTATCTACCTACGCGAGCAATCGGCAATTCGGGACTATTGCTATCTCGCTTGCTCTAACAATATAACCCGTGGATAAGCCGCCACCGCGCTGCCGATAAAATATAATATAGGAAATAGCTTTTTCTACTAGTTGAATACGTTGGCTTTGAAGAAAAATTTTTGGGCTTTGATTTTTATCTCATACTTTTTCAGTGATAATCTAGATTATTATTATATTATTTAGTATTTGCATTTGTGTCTAACTAACTTATATTAGGATTTTACACCAAAAGGAAAGATAGCATAAAAAACTGAAGTCACACAAAGCTGGTAAGAGTGTAGATACTGCTTCTTTTGTATAGACATTTTCTCTGTTGGTGCTGGGATCATATATATCTTCGAGTGTTTATACTAGTTTTTTAAATTATTCTACAGTGGTTTAACAACGTCATGATGAGCAATTCATTTTGTCTCTGAGAGTCTTTTGACGGATACACCTACACTTTTTATTAAAGTTTCCCATTGACGTGTGGATGATGAAAAAACCTGTAAATTTTTTCTACTGTTCCGAAAAAAGTTAAACTTGAATTAACGCTCCTCAAGTGAGTGCACTCCACATAGATTTAGCGAATAATTAGCACAAGGCGTTTTCTACGTGGTAAAGCCATGCTGCAGCTATATAAGTAGTATAGTTGTAGCACAAATGGGTCGGTCGGCTTGACCGGGGAAGGACCACGCAATCACAGAATACCAGCGTAAAATAGCAGCTTAATGCTGCTGTGTTTCACATACACATAGAAAGTTTATGGTTTCGAAATTCAAAATTGAACCGTCACGTCAGTTGTCAAAAAGAAAACAAAATTATCTATTATCTGTGTGGATGAAATTCGGATACACGTCACTACGGTGTACGGCTTTCGGTGTAAAAAATTTAGCGCTTAGACTTATTACTTCATATTTAAGTAACTTGCTTACTTATCTCCATGCACAATCCCTGACGGGGTAGCCAGAGAGAACAGATCGCCAAGTGTCACGATCCTTACATACCTCTTTCGCTTCTTTCAGATTCATTATCTTCTTCATACATGCACGTCTAGGTATCCGAGTACTCTTGACCCTTATTATATATATTTAAGTAACAGAACTCAAAAAGCAGTGATTAATGGTAAATGTTCCTCCGGATCGGTAGTATCAATGGGCGTTCCTCAGGGCTCGATTATTGGCCCATTCCTGTTTTAATCTATATTAATGACTTACCTTATCTTGTAGGGGACAATCAAGGTATAGTATTATTTGCTGATGATACCTTGTAGTGTTATGCTACTTACATATCATTTTACACTATTTTTCCATTTTGTTTTGATATTTTGCATCACTTTTCACGCTATCAGTTATGCTACTTACATATCATTTTACACCATTTTTCCATTCTGTTTTTGATTTTCTGCATTTATATTTTGCATCACCTTTATTTCCATAGGATCCTTTAACGTTTTTACACAATAACAAATCATTTTCACTTCGTATTTTCACGCTATCAGCACCGTTTAAATCGCTGTCAATGGAGTCTTACCTTTTTCTATCTTTTATTGAGTTCTCCGTAACTCTGCAGTTTCAGGTTTCGTGCGCGCTGCCGCGCTATAGTTTTTCCTATATGAATAATATCTCATTTCTTACTTAATTGTAACTGTTTTTCAATTATATACCTAAAACCAAAAATTTATATTTTTGACAACCATTATTTATATGGTTGTTATGGTAACTTTTATTCAAATTCGTCACTGGTTTGATATTCTTAGTTCGATATTTTCACATAAATACTCTTTCGCTCTAGGTCATTTACAATAAATTTCCTTTTAATTTAAATAATTTCTCGTTCTCTCTAAAAAGGTATAAAAGCCGAACAATCGGAGAATACAGGGAGTTTCGCTTCAGTTCTCAAACGAGAAGCATCTACTAAAGGCCTTATCCCGGGGCCGCATTGCCCCGGGATCCTGCAAGCCTCCATCTACATTTGAAGTCGTCGGCGCATCCTGCAGGCCAGGCGCATCCTGCAGGCCAGGCGCTGCTGACGTCGAGAAGATCCTCAGCTCTGTGGGTATTGAGGCACTGAATCCGAGATACTGAAGAAGGTCATCTCGGAATTCAATGGCAAGAGTGAAGAACTGATCGCGCAGGGTCGTGAGAAGTTGTCGACCATGCCCGTCGGTGGAGCACCGCCCGTGGCCGCGGTCGCCGCTGCTGCAGCGCCGGCAGCTGAAAAGAAGAAAGAAGAGAGAGTCCAAGAAGGAAGAATCTGAGTCTGACGATGAAGTTATGGGCTTCGGTCTCTTCGACTAAAGCTTGCTTAAATTATTTTTTTTTCTCTTTTCTTCACCTTTACTGCGCCTTGTCCATTCCCTTTTGATTTAATTGCTTTCTCTTTCGTTCTTAACTCATTCATCATTCATTTTTTTTATAAAATTATTTTTGAAAGCTGAAACGAGACGAATCATAACTTTTCTAAACATTTATTAACTGTTAATTTGTATATATGTATAAATATCACCATTTTCACCTTATTATTTTTATTTCTTATAATTTGTTTGTTGTTTTGTTGTTCTTAGGTTAGGGTTTTTTTTAATTGTCGCTTCACGACAACCTCTTTAATTTTCAAACTCAAATGGCAGTTAATTAATTATGACGATGTAAATAATGCTCTATCGAAATTGGTACATTGGTTTAACGCCCACAATATAGGCAATAAGACAAAGTGTATTAAATTTACAATACCTAATGTAAAACATTCGAATACCAATGTGCTGTTAAATGGGGAGGAGTTGAGTCTTGCGGATACCACTGTTTTTCTTGGTATTACTATTAACGCGAAACTTCAATGGGGCGCCCATATATCTAAATTAGCAAGCAGACTTAATTCTGCAGCATATGCTGTAAGAAAGATTAGAAGTCTTACAGATGTTGAGACAGCTAGATTAGTGTATTTTAGTTACTTTCATAGCGTAATGTCTTATAGAATTTTGCTATGGGGTAATGCGACTGATATTGAAGCTATATTTGTTTTGCAAAAGAGAGCCGTTCGGGCGATTTATAACCTAAATTGTAAAGAGTCCCTCAGACAAAAATTTAAAGAAATAAACATTTTAACTTTGGCATCGCAATATATTTATGAGAATGTAATGATGATATAAAAACAATAAATACATATATAATAGAATAACATAAAACATAAATAGCTTTAATAAGAATAAGGATGTGCATACTTTAAACACTAGGAACAAATATAAGTTTGTAATGCCAGTTACTAGACTCCACAGAATAAGTAATTCATTTATGGGGCAACAAAATTCCAGAACATATTCAAAGTTTGTCAATAAACAAGTTTAAAAGTTTTATTAAAGAAAAACTGTACAAAAAGGGTTATTATAATATCAATGAATACACGAATGAAAATAACCCCTGGGAATAAGGTGATCGCCACTATGCTGGGTCTATGAAAAATCATTTAAAAATTGTATAAACGAAATTATTGTTAAGTGTAATACGTTTGAAAAAAAGTCCCGCTGGGTATCTTGCTGGTTCTTTCTAGAACTGAGGTATTTTCCGAATAAATAAAAAATGACTTTCAATAAGTATTATGTAATAATCAACATTTAATAAAACTTATTCTATTCTATTCTATTCTACAGTTTGTACATTAGATCAATTTTTGGTATGTTGCAGCTATGTAACCAAATGAATTTAAGGGTTAAGAATCTCATACTAAGCTTTACTACGACTTTTTTTACTTAAAAAATGGGCTCGGACAGTATCCACTCTGCCGTCTATTACAAAAATATATAATATATGGTTATCTGCGCAGTGTAATATTATTTGGATTGGAACGAATAGAATGACGTAACACAAACTTGAAGAAAGGCGGTTAAACTACGCGAGGAATTCCTTAATCGGCGGCGAGTTGACGGAATAGTATAATACCTCATCATCATCATCATCATCATTACAGCCTTTCATAAGTCCACTGCTGAACATAGGCCTCCCCCAAGGAATGCCACAAAGCACGGTCCTGAGCCACCTGCATCCATCGACTTCCTGCATGCCTTACCAGGTCGTCACTCCATCTCGTGGGGGGTCGCCCTACACTTCGCCTACCGGTACGAGGCTGCCACTCGAGAACCTTTCTTCCCCATCGGTTGTCGGTTCTTCGAGCTATATGGCCGGCCCACTGCCACTTCAGCTTACTAATCCGTTGGGCTATGTCGGTTACTCTAGTTCTACTGCGGATATCCTCATTTCTAAATTTATCACGCAGAGAAACTCCGAGCATAGCCCTCTCCATAGCTCGCTGAGCGACCTTGAGCTTCCTCATACGGCCAGCAGTGAAGGACCACGTCTCAGTTCCGTAAGTCATCACTGGCAACACGCACTGGTTGTACAATTTCGTTTTAAGGTTTTGAGGTATGTCTGACGAGAAGATGTGTCGTAGCTTCCCGAACGCTGCCCAGCCGAGTTGCATCCGTCGATTGACCTCTCGGTCGAAGTTGATAATACCTATAGTTCGGCCGTTCATAGAATGCGTTCCTGACACCTATCAGTTATTCACGACTAGTGATGGGCACAACATAACACTGAGTACGTTACCGTTCTTCCAAAATGAACCGTCGCGTTATTTTTAAGATTATTTTCGTTTTAAATTGGCGGAATCATTTAAAATTTATATTTTAGTCATTTAAGTGGAAACCAAAAAAGTTAATATTAATATAATAAAATTGTTTTATTTATTCTTTGTTACAAAGTTACAATCTGTATTTCTATGCAATAAAGTACATTCAATTGAATGTGCGTACAGAATATTAATCAGACTCCGATTCGCTTGAGGAGGTGGTGTCTTCATCATCATCTTCGCCTACATGTATAATTATATTATTATCAATAACAGTATCAATCCTGATATCTCGGTCAAAATGTTCCACAATCAGGTTTTTAGTCTTCTCAACAACCTTTGCCCAGTCATCTCTTGTGACTTCCCCGCAGGCTTTTAATATGGTCATCATCTTTTTCATGCTCAATGGCGGGGAAGTATTGTGGCGGGCGGCGTAACCTTTTATTTGAGCCCAGATTAGCTCAATCCCGTTATATTGGCAATGATACGGTGGAATTCTTAGAACGCGATGACCGAACTCCAGAGCCAGTTCATCGATTTCGTATCGCACATTTGCCGCTTTATTTTCTTTAACTAATTTAATTAGCTCTGGTTTTAGCATCTGCATATTTGCGTCAATGCCTTTTGCTTGTAACCAAGTCACCATTTCTTCTTTTTTATTAGCTTGGGTAGGTGGTTTCTGTATTTGAACCGAGTGATAGGAGGCATTATCCATGAATATTACAGAAGGCTCTGGTAGGCTGGGCAAAAGCACGTTCTGGAACCAGTCTTTAAATGTAGTGGCATTCATTTCCTCGTGGTAGTCATTTGTGGTTTTTGATTGAAATGCCAGTAACGCGCTCTCCACAAAGTCGTATTTTGCAGAACCTGCGTGGCATATTATCAGACGGGCCCCCTTACCCATTGGTACTTTCGACGTCGACGCTTGTGTATCATCCGTCCAAGAACGGGAAACCGTGTGATTGGCGTTTAGCCATGTCTCGTCAATGAACACGACATTATCTCAGTTATCAATATTTTTTGCTTCTCTCAAAAAACTTATCCGTTTTAAAATTATGTCGTATCGTTCTAATAAAATTTTTCTTTTGTCTGTTTTTTTATACGAAATACCAATATCTTTTAAGATTTTGGTTAAAGCAGTTTTACCCTCGCTAAACAGTCCAGCTTCTCTTAACGATGCCAAAAGCTTCTTCCTGTTGAGATTTTCATTTCTGGAATAGTAACCATATATATGATTTCTGATTGCATCGGCGTCAAAGGTGTCAATATCTGTCACAGGTTTAGTTCTACGTTTCTTCTTCGGAGTACGTAAAATATTATCTTCCGTGCCAGTAGAGCCGAACTTTTCTTTATTAATATTTGTTATCGTTCGTTTGCTAACTCCAAGCGCCTGAGAGACGCGTTCTTGTACTTGTTCGACAGGTAACAGGGGTCCGCCATTTAGCCGCTCCCGCTCAAAGTAATCTTGCAGCTTAATGTAACTCACGGGCTCCACTTTTCAATGTTTGTGCACGTTTAGGCATTATTATGCACCAAAAGTAAAAAGAACGCAATACAAAACACAATCGAAGTCCAATTTAGCGCCGATGTCAGTTTGAAAAGCAGAAACAGTCCATTAAACGAAATCCAGGTAATCAAATAAAAACAGATCGAAAATACTTGAAGAACGTGGTCTATGCGCAAGAAACGACAACAGACGACTGTTTTAGCGTCACAAAATGGCGGCCCATAACGCCATTTGGGGTTACCATTTTCAACCTAAATATAAAAATGCTACTTTCTTTCGCGCGTTCGGTTTGGTCGTAGTTTTATTTTTATATTTAATAAAAGTTATCTTATAGTCCATTATTTTCAAATTCTTAAAAAGAAAAACAAAACGTATTATTTTATAAAGTATAACTGTATAAGAACAGATTACGATACTGTTATTGCCTGTTATTCTTAGCACAGCACTACAAATATAAAGCGCTGACATAACCTTGTAATAGCGCAGTATAGATTTAGAAAAATATTGTTTACCAAGTTATTTGACACTCAGTTTGGCACAAAATTATAACATTCATTGATTATTGATATAATAATGTTGTTTTAATGCTCATCAATTGTTAAAACGGTAAACAACCAGCAAAAGTATTTTTATCGTAACTGCAACGCCATTACAAAGTTACGTCGTCAGGTCAACCGCGATTCGCGATCGAACGCATTCTCTGAACGGCCGAACTATAGTTGTATAATACCTACCACAAACTAATAAGAAGTGCTAAAACGCTGCGTTATTCTAAAGTGCGTATGGAATAGAGTTTAAAAAATTATTGGAACGCACCACCATCTGAACGTATCCAGTTCATAAAAGAATACAAAGAAGAAGTTTAGAGCTCGTTCAATTTTGAAATTATTGATTTGTCATATCGATAAAATGAACTTAATCAATTATAATTTTTATTTTGTTATAAATATTATAAGATTTGAAAAGATCATATATTTTGCGTACGATTTCGAATACATGATCGTACATCGTACTAGGGCCAAAAGATCGTATGAATACGATTTAAATCGTACGGGTGGCAACACTGGGCAACAATGATTTTGACATAAGTACAAGTGTTGCCGGAATAGAAAAAAATATTTCTACTCTTTCAAATAAATGCGTTCTGGATTTTATTATACGTTACTAACCCTGAGTAACGAAACGTTATAATTTTAGGACGTAATTATTTTAATTAAAATACATTATTTTTTGAATGATTTACGAATAAATTAGGTCCTATTTAATTTCTTGCTTCAGTAGGAGTAATATGGCCAAAGCCATGTTAAATAAAGCTAATTAATATTTGTAACAATTTGTCCTTGAAAAAGTAGAATGGTCACTGGGACACTAAAAAAATGTTTGATAACATTTTTACAATAAATATAATCTCAATAAATTTATTCTTTTAATGAAAATTAAAGTTAAAATACCATAAAAATTTTCGTATTAATAGACTAATATAACAACAAGGGAAATTGTTTTTTTTGTCATATTTATAAAATTAGATATTTATTAAAGTATGAGGTAGCGGGACAAGAAAAGATAACAAATGTACATCTTTTCTGAGTATGACTCCTGTATTTCTTAATAAGGAAAGATTATGCTGTAGAAAGGATGTGCTCTGCTGATGGTGATGTACTTCATCTATTTTGATGCTGCCTTGTATTTACATCTAACTGCTCACTATGTTCTATGAGTGTTTCATAACGTTAAGTCGTTACTGGAAACTATTCCTTTTATTGAAATAATTATGAGAGTACCTAATGTCTAACTATACAAATAGAATACTTTCTAATTTAACCAAAATAAACCAAATTATTAAAATAAAAACAGATTTAATTAATAGAATCAGGCGTTACTTTGCGGAAATCCATTATATAAAAGCCTTTAAAAAATTTACTTCGCAAATATCCGCGTTATAAAATAAAATAATGAGTCTTACCTAGTATGAAGAGCACCTCCCGCCCTCCCTCAATTGCGTGCACTATCCCCGTCACCACTAAACCCAGCACCGCTACTCTCAACACCACTACACTAGGCAAGACACACCACTGACGACAATACGACACGTGTTTCGTTCTCAGGTGATATAGACTCTACGGTGGCTAACCGCTAAGTGAGCGGCGAGCCAACACAACTGCTATTTATACAGACCGCTGACGCAACCGCTCTCTACTTAAGAAGCGAGCGTACTGCGTCATGCGATAAAATGATGTGATTGTGAACGTCATGTCTACGGGTGCCTCTATACGAGGCAATGCAAACACATCAGCCACGTCCAAATCGCTGCAGACTCCGTGCTACAACACGCCCCATCTGCAGAAATCGTGATCCTTGGTGATTTTAACGGCTACCACACTGAATGAATTGGTTATCATTCAACCGATCTTACGGGAAGAACTGTTTATGACTTTGCCTTGGCATATGAACCGACACAAATGGTTACTTAGCCTACGCGGATTCTAGATATGAAGGTTTTTGCACCTTCCCTGTTGGATCTTCTGCTGACCTCTCATCCGGGCGGATATCAGGTATCCGTGGACGCCCCTCTTGGCCTCTTGACCATTGTCTGATCCGGACTATGGTGCCACTTACAATCCCATTCGCGGCTACTGTCTGCAGATTGCCGCCGTGTTTGGCACTATAGGTCGGCCGATTGGAACAGGATGCGGGTTTTTTTGCATCCTTCCCTTGAGGACAAGGGTGGGTATGCTTCTCGCCGGATGATCCCAACATGATTTTGTCGCTGATGTGGTACTTCAGGAAATGGAACTCTTTATTATATCATCTGTGATGTCTGGTTTGGTCACTCCTGTAATATTGCATCACGACATGATAGGAGTGCTTCACCAGCGCTGTTAAAAATAAGTATAATTTCGCCTTGGTACAATACGGTTTACACAACGTTCGCTGCGCATAGCACTACTTTCCCTAGACGTCAAGTCGAGTGGGCCTGATGGAGTTCCTCCCATTGTGCTGAAGATGTGTACTCCCTAGTTGGTACCGGTCGTAACGTGTCTTTTCTAAAACTCTTTCTCCCTAGGCGTAGTCCGGAACTCAAAGAAGACAGCTTTAGTGCACCGGATCTCTAAAAACAACCCAAAATCGGCCGCTCAGACCTATCAAACTTGTTCTCCGAAATAATGAAAACCATTGTGAACTGTCAGCTCATGAGGTTGAGGATCACCTATTATAAAGTGACCGCCAGTACGATTTCCATCGGGATGCTCAGCTGGTGATCTTCTGACTTACCTGACTCATAAATTGGCGGAGGCAGAGAGGGAGACCCTGGCCGTTAGTTCGGACATAGCGAAAGCCTTCGATCGGGTTCGGCACAAAGCGCTTCTTTCGAAGCTCCCTTCCTATGGACTTCCAGAGAATTTGTGCAACTGCATCAGCAGTTTTCTTGCAGATTGGCGCAAAAAAGTCGTAGTAGAAGGTGTGTACTCTATTTACAGGCCAATTTATGCTGGTGTTCCACAAGGCTACTAGCTATCACCTACGCTCTTTCTTCTGCGTATCAATAATATGTTGCAAAACAGTAACGTGCACTGATGATGCTTTATACACCGGCTGTGCCTATATTTCTTAGGAAAACATCGCCGAGTACCGGAACAAGCTTGTATCTGAAATCGAGTCTTTGCCGGATAAGGTCTCGGATTCGGGCGACTAAATATAATTAAGTTCAATGCCGAGAAGACACAAGTTTGCGCGATTACCACTAAAAAGAACTCCATTGTCGTAACTTTTCAATTTCGGAGCACTCCCCTAGTTACCTCAGCTAGTATCGGACTCTTCGGCATTAAGATATCGAATAACGTGAAGTGAAGAGTGAAGAGGCCAAATTGGCATCTAAAAAGCTTGGCGTGCTCAACAGAGCGGAACAGTATTTTATGCCGGCACACTGCTTGCAACTTTACAAGAGGCAGGTTCGGCCTAACATGGAATACTGTTCTCCTTCTACTTGACCGCATCCAGCGCAGAGTGGCTCGAATCGTCGACGACCGACGAAGAAGAAAGACGAGACGGAGAAATATTGCATGCTTTTGCATTTTTTATCGCATTTACCACGGGGAGTGTTCAGAGGAATTTTTTTTTTTTTTTTTTTTTTATTGTAACAAAATCTACAGCTTGTACATTTACCAATATATAAACGAGAGAACATTTTATGTTATATAGAAGCCTTTATAGATTTACATTTTTTTTTTCCAAAAATTTTTTTTTTTTTTTTGTCTTCAGCAATGTTAATAAATAGTTTACAGCGTATAACATAAGATAACTTTACCTACGTCGATGTTGTAAGTATTGTATGTTGATATTACGAATACTGTTTACTGTATTGTGTATTACCATATACCGTATATTGGGTATTAGTGTGATGAGAATGAGAGGAAGTGCGTGTGTGTGTGTGTGTGTGTGTGTGTGTGTGTGTGTGTCGCAACTTCAACCTAGTAAGCAAATTAATTCAAATTATTAGTCACTGCCAAGATCTCAGTGACAGCTTTTTTGAATTTGGTCTTGGTCATGCAAAAAGGGTCAATGCTAGAGAAGTATTTATTATATGTTCTTAGTATCCTATTTGAAACAGAGTTCTTTGCATAGTTTGTGTAAGTTGATGGTACATAAAATAGTTCCGTAACTCTAGTACGTCTCTTTGGGGTACAAAAACTCATAAGCTGCTGGATCAATTGTGGGCAGTCTAGGGCGCCAGTACAAACCTCGTATAGCAGCATCATGTCAGCTTTACATCTACGATCTTTTAATGTTAATAATTTGTGATGCAGACAAGAGCTATGATAGTCTTCGCTCTTGCGCCTGCCATGGTAATTGAGGTGCCGCAGGAATCTACTCTGTATACTTTCTATGGCTGCGACATATTTTTTATATTGGGGATTCCAACTAGTAGAGCAATACTCCAACACGCTGCGGACATATGCAAAATAAAGTGATTTAATGCAACTTAAATCGTTAAAAGGCTTGGTGACACGCATGATGAATCCAAGATTTTTGTAGGCTTTGGTGGTTATTAATGTAATGTGTTCTGAAAAGGTTAGCTTGCTGTCTAAGGTCACTCCCAAGTCTTTAACGCTGTTTGTTTTTGATATGGGATAGCTGTCAATGTGGTAAGAATATTGTATAGGTTTTATTTTACGGGTAAACGAGATTGATATACATTTGTCAATATTAGCTGTTATGCGGTTATTTTTGTAGTAAAGAGCAAGCCTGTTTAAATCTTCCTGGAGGAGCTGACATTCCTTTTCTGAGTTTATATTCATATATATTTTCTTGTCGTCTGCATACAAAAGAAATTTAGCGTGTTGTAAACATGTTCCTATATCATACAGGTAGGCTATATACAGGAGAGGGCCAAGCAGAGATCCCTGCGGGACACCTGAAGGCACACTTATATAATCAGATCTGTAACCACCTATGATCACAGCTTGGCTGCGATTAAAAATATATGCTTGGAACCATCTTAATAAATCACCGCAAATCCCAAGTTCTTGTAGTTTTTGAAGCAGGATGACATGATCCACACGGTCGAATGCCTTTTCGAAGTCCGTATAGATCACGTCAACCTGCAAACCTCCGTCCATCCCACGCAAGACGTCGTCAATAAAGAGGGATAGATTGGTAGTTGTCGAACGACCTTTAACGAAGCCATGTTGTTCGGGTGGAATGGAAGGCATTAATACTGGATATACGTTATTATATACTATTTTCTCTAAAACTTTACTAAAGGTATTTAATATTGAAATTGGTCTGTAGTTTTCGATTTTGTTTTTCAGTCCTTTTTTGTGTATGGGTACTATATGTGCTTGCTTCCATAATAATGGAAGGCTTCCTTCTTTTAAAGATCTATTAAATAAGATTCGCAAGGGCACACAGAGTGAAGCGGTGCAATTGACTATAAAAACTGGTGGTATATTGTCTGAGCCAGATCCTTTAGTCAAGTCTAAACTTTTAAGGTGTTTGTGAACCAACTCATCTGTTACCTGAATGTCGCTTATGATATTAGTAGATGATGAACATTTTGTTGAGATATTAGAGTATGTTGAACCAGGATCATTGAACATTTTTCTAAAGAAATCTGCAAACGCCATGCTTATGTCTTGGCCGCACTGAAGATTTTTGTTGCCATATTGCATATATTTAGGATAGCCCGAACTTCTGTGACGTTTATTTTTAATGTAAGACCAAACAGCTTTAGGATTTGATTTAATATTGTATTCAGATTTTTTTATATAGGCCTTATGAAGTTCTTTCGCAAGTTTTTTTGCTCTGGTACGCAGAAGTGCAAAGGCATCATAGTCGATTGGATTATGATGGAGCTTCCAAAAAGTGTGAAGTTTATTTTTTTCCTTTATGATGTTGATGAGAGCCTTATTATACCAAACAGGATACTTTTGTTTAGATCTTTGGAACACACATGGGACGAACTTATTAATTAGGTCATATATTATACTGTAAAAATATGATACAGCGTCCTCTAGTGACCCTACACTAAGTGTGTCCTGCCAGTTTGTCTCCTCTAAATGCTTACAGATCTTCGGATAATCCGCCTTGTAAAATAAGTGTTTAAAATGTCCTTTGTGTAACATGCGAGGAGTCACGATGTCCGCGGCGTCAATTGTAAGAGTCGGATGAAAAACATCTTCCTGTACGAGCGGCGTAAGCGATTTACTAACCTCTACAATAAAGTTGGTAAATATCAGATCAAGAATATTATTGTGGGTGTTTACATGTAAGTTATGCTGGTGGAGACCAAGAATACTAATCTGATTTAGTAAGTTCTCTGCAGAGTCTTGCAAATCGGTACTGCCCTTTTTTAATAGTGTGTGGCCATCCGATGTCCATTGAACACAAGGAAGATTGAAATCGCCACATATCAAAAACAAATCTTCTGGATTTGAGGACATAATAAAAGACAATGAAGCAGTGAAACTTTGTAAACGTTGAGGCAACATGCTGTCTGGAGGTAGGTAAATTGCGCAAATATGTAAATTATGACAAGTGCCAAGGTCTCTCGCATCTATCGTAATCCAGAGACATTCAAGATTGTCATGAGACCAATCGGGTTGAACCTTTGCAGAAAACCGTTCCGCAGTCAGAACTATAACGCCACCACCACGTCTATTCCCGCCGCGATCCCGGCGAAAGATATTGTACCTACAGTCGGAGAGCTCCGCATCAAGAATACCGTCGTGCAACCACGATTCTGTAACTATTATTATGTCACTGTTATTGTTCAAGATGTTGTTGTAGAAATCCTGTGTTTTTGTTCTTAGACCCCTTACATTTTGGTATTGCAGATTCAAACTATTTGGTTTAATTTTATTGTATGTCAATTGTCAACTTATTACATTTATGTAGTACATACAGTTTTGTTATGTAATATTTGTAAGTAAGCATAATATATAAAGTGTGTTTATTAGAGTCGCAACTAGTGAATTGTGTATGTGTCAGTGATGCGTATAATATGTTTTGACATGGTTTAATGAACAAAGTGTGTGTGTAGTATATGTGTATGTGTATGTTTAGACGCAGATAAAGTTTCGAAAATAGTTCTTTTAATTTGAATTTAAGTTTTAATTTTAATTTTAAGAATTTACAAAAAAACAAAAAGCTAACAAACCAAAAGATATTAAACGATGAAGATATATGTAGTTGGTTTAACAAACTAAGTGAGACTACACAATTTTTTTCAAATCTGAAGCGGTGGAGATTAACAGTGGAGGTGAGCTGTCGTTGCGTCGTACGTAAATCCGACAGTTTTTTGTCCATACGTAACGATAAGCAGATTCTTTGGCTTTTGCTTTTGCTTCAAGGAGAAGTTTTTTGTTACGTGGTGTTAGGTGCTCGTTCACATAGATGACTTTGGGGTCGCCAGTAGCTAATATATCTTTAGTCGATAAGTCCCTACATTTTCGCACTGCAGACAAAAATGTGTCTTTATTCAGGCGTGATTTGAAGCGCGCGATGATCGTGCGCGATTGCTTGTTGGATGATCGCTGCGGTTTAACTCTGTGAGCGAAATCCACATCTGCTTCTAATAATTTGTGGCCAGCCTTTTCTGCTATTTTTGTAATAATGTCTATGAGACATTCGTTGCTTTTTTCTGGTACTCCTACAATTTCCACGTTTTGCTGACGGACCCACTGTTCTTGCTTAGCAAAATCGTGCTCGATTGTCGAGATTTTTTTCTGCATATCCTTAAAGTCGCTGCGGAGAGAGGAGTTTTCTGTTTTTAAGCACTTGGTATCCTCAGTTGCTACGGATAGGGACTTCGTTATATCATCGTACTTGTCACCGACATATTTTATTGATTTTTCTAGTTCACTGATGTTATCCCTAATAGCTCGGAATTCGTTGCAGATCAGATCTTTAATAATACTAGGCACTTCATTCCTGATTATGTCCAATATATCTTTCCGCATTTTGTTAGCAAATTCTGAGTCGAAGGGATTTAGACAGTCCGGAGAACGCGGACGGCGACGTCGAGTCATTACGTAATCATCCCTGCTTTCTGCTACATCCTCGTTATCCGAGCACTGCATAACCCTTACGGGTGTTTCGCTATTGTTTCCCTTCGGTTGTTTGGCCTTGCAACTAGGGCACTTCCAGGATACATTTTTTTTGAAGTTGTCAGCCTTTAAGCCCACACACAGATAATGGTATAGCTTATTACACGTTGTTTGGGTGCAAATTATACTTTCTGTGGTTTTTACATTCTTTTTGCATGCATTGCAATTGCTCATTTTGCTTATAAAAACGTTATTGGTTTCGAAAGGTAAATACTGAATAATTACAGGTAGATAATAATAAATAATGAACACTTATCTGTGAGCGTATTAGTTACTCGGCGTGAAGTCTGCGAACAAAAGGTCGCAAGCGCCGTGTATTCCGTGTCGCTTACGCGTTTCACCACATAAATGATGCCGTCGGTAGTACACACAATAGTTTTGCACTAACACTTGTATTTTTTAATTATTACTTCAAGATATGTTATTTCCTTTCAATAATATATTATGTAAATGATAGTTAGCACTGTACAAAAATCTATTAGGTAAGAATATTTGCTCAAGAAGGGCATTTAACCATTAAAAAGAATTTTTGAAGCGGAGATAAATAATAACACTGCATTCTGTCAACAATGCCGATATATATATGATATTTTTCGGATTATATAATTGTTCGGATTAATTCTAGCCACAAAATTTCATTAAAGTATTTCACAAATCCACATGATAGGGATGTTGGGCGGTCCACTACTGTTGGACCGATACGACCTAGTGACCTTCAAGAAACTAGCTTTTACTTCTTTTTAAAAAGCCGGCAAGGCGCCTGCAATTCCCTTGGTGTTGTATTTGGTAGTAGGCGGTGGTCGACACTTGCCACCAGGTGAGCCGCATGCTCGTTTGTCCCCCTCTTGTATATAAAAAAGATAATAAAACGAAGTAGACAGTTATCTTTAACAATGTTATATTTATGTTCTGGAAGTGAGTCTGTAGGTGATTACAGTTCGAGCCGTTCGCGGTCATGGGCCAAAAAGTTAAAACTAGAAAATTCTTTATACAACTATAAATATAACCTATTTTATAGGATAATAGGTACATAATTTTTATCAATTAGTACTACGATTAATTAACACACGTCGAGCCTGGGTGTATACAAGGCGTGAGGATGAGTCAACCGTCAAAAACGCCATAGTTTCTTAGTTCATAATATAGGTTTAAGTTACTATATTATTCTTTATTTTGGTCTTTGTTGCCCATGCATGCCCGTGCATGCCCATACCATCGCGCACCTCTTTCCCAACTCTACGGTTCCTATTGTGACGGCACATTATATATAAAAATCGATTGCTGTCCGTTAGTATCGCTAACACTCGAAACTGGCTCGACCGATACTGATGTAATTTTTTGTGTGTGTTTCAGTGAGTCTCTGGATGGCTTAGATTCACAATTGGACCCAGTAGGTGGAGCTTTTGTCGAGATCCGGAAATCATTCGTGTGAATTCGGGGCGGATCGCTAGTTACGTACAATTATAGTAAATATTAATTTATTTATATTCAAAGTCATCCAAAAATATCATAGAAGTAATATTTTGAACAATTAAAATGCATTAATAAGCATAAAGTTTACATTAATTTTGAACATTTAAGTATTGTAGGTAAATTAAAGGCTTAAAACTTAATATCGACACTAAAACTCATTAAATTTACTAAAAAGATCTCCTTAAAAAATTCAAAGATATTAATTAGTTAAAATACAAGATGATTGTATTACATTAATGAAGATAAATTAGATTTATAGGTTATATTATAATTGAGAAATGGGTCAAAATATTTCTTAGTTATAGAGCGTAACTAATACTCTAAACTAACTCTAAAGTAACTAATTCTCTAAAATTAAATATAACAATAGAACCTCCGTACAAAGTTTCAACCAAATCCAAGGGGGTCTTTTTTCCATACATTTTAATTTTTTTACACATTTTTCAACCACAGGTGCGGCATAAAATATAAGATAAAAGTATGCCGTTTGCTCTAAAAGACAAAGTAAATAAGAAAATTGACTGATTAACACGTGCGGGTATTCTGACTCCGGTAAATTATTCTAAACATGCGACCCCTACTGTACCCGTATTAAAGGAGAACGGTAAAGATCGCAGGTGATTACTCACTAACATTTGTCGTGAAGCGACAATTAAAAAAAAAAGAACCTAACCTAACAATAACGAAACAACAAAAAAAAATAGAACAAAAAACATAATTTATCTAAAATTTTAAAAAGATATTTACAATTTTATATGAAAAAAAATGAAGTATGATGATGGTAATGGGTGACGTGATTTACAATTATTTAAAAAAAATAATAATAAAGATAGATGAATACTGAAGCGGAGCCTGAAAATCAAAGTGGCACACCGCACTTGGCGGTGGTGGCACGCAGCGCCTGGTCTAGGCACACGCAGCGCTTGGAGTAGGCACACGCAGCGCCCAGAGTAGGCGCACGCTGCGCTTGGAGTAGGCACACGCAGCGTCCAGAGTAGGCACACGCTGCGCCTGGAGTAGGCACACGCAGCGCTTGGAGTAGGCACACGCAGCGCCCAGAGTAGGCGCACGCTGCGCTTGGAGTAGGCACACGCAGCGCCCAGAGTAGGCACACGCTGCGCCTGGAGTAAACGCTCACAGCGCCTGGAGCAAGCACGCACAGCGGCTAAAGATAGCGCGGGCACTAGTAGGTGGAGGCGTAGGCGTGGCTAGGCGACGACTTCAGGTGAAGGCAGAGGCTTGCAGGATCCCGGAGCAGTGCGGCCCCGAGATAAGGCCTTTAGGAGATGCTTCCCGTTTGAAAGCTGAAGCGAGACTGCCTTTATTGGTTTTTTTTTGCGCCCGAAGCAATTGGAAAAGGGCTACTACAGAGGGAGGCGGAAAATGCATTATGCATACCACGACAGCCGGTCTGTCCTGGTTATGTGGGACTCACTGCCTACCGGGGGACCTAAGTGATACCTGCTAAAAACCGCCTTTAGGGACTGGCAACCAGCTGTTTAAAGCTTCTTATGCCGTATCGGAAGCGACCCTCTTTTGGGAAAAGAGGGCGCAGACGTCTACGAGCCGCTGAGGGAGTGCCTACGAAGGCAAATTAATTATGAATGTTTTAATTAGAGTTGGCCTGAGCCGCCAGGAGGCAGTTCAGGTCGTTTGACAGTTTATTTGGCGGGTCCGAGTGAGAGTTTCTCGGCCTGCGGACGCGATAGCGAGAGGGGAGTGGGGCTGCATAAGTAGCTGCCTCACGAATAAGATGATTGGAGTGCGACTCTGAGGCTTTGAACAAGTTCTCAGAGAGTTTTTTAAGAAATTGTTGAATTGTAGGGAGCTCTAGGTCCCGATGAAGGTCGGCATTACGGACGTACCAAGGTGCGTTCGCAGTTCGACGACAGAAAAGATTTTGAACTATTTGGAGTTCATTAATTTTTTTTTTATAGGAGAGGGGGCAAACGAGCATGCGGCTCACCCGATGGTAAGTGACTACCGCCGCCCATGAACAACTGCAACACCAGGGGAATCGCAGATGCGTTGCCGGCCTTTTAAAAAGGAGTAGGCTCTTTTTTTGAAGGTCCCTAAGTCGTATCGGTCCGGAAAAATCGCTGGTGGTAATCGATTCCACAAGGAAGTTGTGCGAGGGAGAAAACTTCTTCTGAATCGCACAGTGGTGGACCGCCAATCATCTAGATGATATGGATGGTATCGCAAGTTCTGTCGCGATGTGCGATGGTGAAATTGAGCGGCTGGAATTAGTCCGAACAATTCCTCAGAGCACTCCCCGTGGTAGATGCGATAAAATACGCAAAGAGATGCAACCTCTCAACGCAGTGCCAGTGAGTCAAGCCGATCGGAAAGAACTCGGTCGTCGACGATTCGAACCGCTCTGCGCTGGATGCGGTCAAGTGGAAGGAGCTGGCACTGGGGGACCCTGCCCAGAGATGGGAACAGTATTCCATGTGAGGCCGAACCTGCGCCTTGTAAAGTTGCAAGCGGTGTGCCCGCATGAAATACTGTCCCGCTCTGCTGAGCACGCCAAGCTTTTTAGAGGCCAATTTGGCCTTCTCTTCCAAGTGACCACGAAACTGCACGTCACTCGATATGTCGACACCGAGGATTCCGATACTGGCTGAGGCAACTAGGGGAGTGCCTTCAAACTGAGGAGACACGACAAAGGGAATCTTTTTAGCGGTAAACGCGCAAACTTGTGTCTTCTGGGGATTGAACTGGACTAGATTTAGTCGCCCCCAGTCTGAGACTTTGTTCAACAAAGTCTCGACTTCAGACACAAGTTTGTTCCGGTACTCGGCGACGTTTTCCCGAGAAATATTGGCACGGCCGGTGTATAAAGCATCACCAGTGCTGTCGTCTGCATAGCAATGAATGTTACTGGTTTGCAACATATCATTGATATGCAGAAGAAACAGCGTTGGTGATAGCACGCAGCCTTGTGGAACACCAGCGTTAATGGGCTTTTTAATTGAGGATAGATGTAGATGTCTATGGGCCGCAGCAACCACTTACCATCAGGTGGACTGTGTGCTCGTTTATCACCCTTATCCTATAAAAAGAAAAAAAAAATCGGAGCATGCACCGTCTACTACGACCTTGATGCTCCGATCTGCAAGAAAGCTGGTGATCCAATTGCACAATTTCTCGGGAAGCCCATAGGAAGGCAGCTTCGAAAGAAGCGCTTTATGCCAAACCCAATCGAAAACCTTCGCTATGTCCAAACTAACGGCCAACGCCTCCCCCTTGGACTCCACTGCCTCCGCCCATCTATGGGTCAGGTAGACCAGAAGATCACCAGCTGAGCGACCTCGACGGAAACCGTACTGGCGGTCACTAATCAGCTGGTGATCCTCAAGGTACCGTATGAGCTGGCTGTTAATGATCGTTTCCATTACTTTGGAGAACAAGGAGGTTATGGCGATAGGCCTGTAGTTGGACGGATCTGAGCGGTCGCCTTTTTTAGGGATCGGGTGCACCAAAGCTGTCTTCCATGAGTCCGGGACTACGCCTAGGGAGTAGGAGTACCGAAAAAGACGCGTTAAAACCGGTGCCAACTCCGGAGCACACGTCTTCAGCACAATAGGTGGGACTCCATCAGGCCCACTCGACTTGTTGACGTCCAGGGAGAGGAGTGCTTTACGCACCAAGCGCTGTGTAAACAGCACTTCCCGCATGGAGCACTCACACCGCGGGATGGTCGGCGGTGTGTTCTCCCCGTCATCTAGATTCGAGTTGGAAGCAAAAAGAGAGCCTAGCAGATCGGCTTTCTCCTTTGCGTCATGGGCCAGTGAGTCGTCCACCCTGTGCAGAGATGGCAGAGATGGCTGACAGAAGTTCCCTTGGACAGCCTTGGCGAGAGACCAGAATGCACGTGTTCCCGAAGGGAGGCGAACTAGTTTCTCGCCAATTCTGCCGATGTGCTCTGACTTTGCCTTGGCAATGACACTTTTGAAGGACCTGGAGGCGGAATTGTACTTCTTTTTAAGAGCGCTGGTATTTACATCCCGGGACGTTGATGCGTCAGCCCAGGCCTGGTAGCACTCCTGCTTATAGCGTGATGCTAGTTTACAGGAGCGACCAAACCATGGCTGGGATCTGCCTCCGATGGGCACCACAGAGGATGGAATAAAAAGTTCCATACCCTGAAGTACCACATCAGCAACAGAATCGGCAACAACGCTGGGATCCACCGGCGAGAAGCAAACCTGCCCCCAAGGGTAGGATGCAAAAAAAGACCGCATCCCGTCCCAATCGGCCGACCTATAGTGCCAAACACGGCGGCAAGCTGCAGATCGCAACTGCGATGGGAGCGTGAGTGGCACCGTACTCCGGATCAGACAATGGTCTGAAGAGCCCAGTGGGGCATCGACGGAGACCTGATATCCGTCCGGATGAGAGGTCAGCAGAAGGTCCAACAGAGAAGGTACATGGTCTTCCACATCTGGGATCCGCGTAGGCGAAGTAACCAGTTGTGTTAGACCATATGCCAAAGCAAAGTCATAGACAGATCTACCCGCATGATCGGTTAAACGAGAACCAAGCCATTCAGCGTGGTGGGCGTTAAAATCACCGAGTATCACGATCTCTGCGGATGGGACCTGTTGTAGCACGGAGTCTGCAGCCATTTGGACGTGGTCGATGAGTCGGTCTGTGTAGCATTACCGCTATGGGACCTATAGAGGCACCCGTAGACGCGGGGATGGTCGTCGCTGTCTACGCGCAGCCATAGGATGGACAGGTCCGTACCTTCAAGACTGCCGAGGCGTCGAAAACAGATGTCCTCCCTGACGTATACGCAAACTCCAGCCCGGGGCACAAAGGAGTGTTCAAATTTGTACCCCGGGTAAGAGAGATATGAAGTATCAGCCGGAGAGGACACCTGAGTCTCGGTTAAAAAGAGCAAGGCCGGCTTCGCCGTCTCTAGATGGTAATGGACAGCGTTAAGGTTGGAATGAAGTCCCCTGATATTGCAAAAATTCACGGATAGCGTGAAAGGGGTCGCCTTGGTCTTATTGCTCAGCTTGCCCCGAGCAGTATTAGTCGCGAGCGGAATTTTGCCCCGCCCAGAATACGCGGGGCAGCCTGAGCACCCACGCCCAGGAGTGGAGTGGTTTGGTCGTGGATGCTCAGCGAGGGATTCTCCAGGGGTGCTGGTACCCTCCTGGGGTAGTCTTCTGTTCAATTCCACTACCATGTTGATGGGGGGGGGGGGAATTGGGCCTCCGGCCACCTGCACTCACCAAGCGGAACGCAGAGGTAAACCTCTACTTCACGCCGGTATTCTGTGAGGTCGTGGTACCACCCCGGTTCGAGCTGGCCCATCCGTGCGACAGCAAAAGCTGCCGCTTAGCTCTACCACTGTTGAAATTTTAGGGTCAGCATGAGCGAAAATGGGGCCCGCGTAGGACATGACTGGTCGTATACATACCTTATAAAGAGTACGCTTGTCTCTGAGGGACATATTACTGTGTCGGCCCAACATACTGTTGAGCCTACTCAGGTAAAAACGTGCGTGACGGGTTACTCTTTTGACGTGGGGCCTGAAGGTGAGCCTTGTGTCCAGAGTGACACCTAAATATTTGGCAGACGTATGCCAGGGGACAGGGGTCCCTAGCATACGTATTGGTGGAGTGTTTTTGAGACGGCGTCGTTTATAATCGAAGTGAACGGCGGAGCTCTTCTCCGGGTTCACATCGATGTGCCATTTTTTGAACCAAGCTCCTAGGTCATCAACTGACTTTTGAACCTTGTTACGTATGAAAGGTAGCGAGATACCTTTACAGTAGAGAGCAGTGTCGTCTGCGAAGAGGGAGATCTGAACACCTTTCGACGGGATGGAAATGTCGTTGGTAAACAGAATGTACAGCAGAAGAGCAAGTACTGAGCCCTGAGGGACACCAGCTTTGATGGGGCGCTGTGAAGATAGCGTTCCTTCGTGTCTAAAACGAAAGGTACGATGCTTTAGATAAGAGGCCACGAGACGTACTAGACGATCGGGGAGACCTATTTTGTACAGTTTATAGATAAGGCCTGTATGCCAGACTCTATCAAAGGCTTTAGCTATGTCGAAAAAGACCGCGATGGTCTTATGACGACGAGGATAAAAACCGCTGAGGATATATTCCACAATACGGTGAACTTGTTGGGGATGCCTTTATTGGCCGATTGTTCGGCTTTTATACCTTTTTAGAGAGCTCCGCGCTCGACGGCGGATCTGGGATAAGAACGGGAAATTATTTAAATTAAAAGCAAATTTTTGTAAATGGCCAAGAGGAAAAGAGTATTTTTGTGGAAGTATTGAAGTAAAAACATCAGACCGGTAACGAATTTGTATAAAAATTGCCATGACAACCAGATAAACAACGATGTCAAAACATGTCAAATTTTGGTTTCAGGCTCGTAATAGAGAAACGGCAAGATTTAAGTAAGAAATGAGATATTATTGATATAGGAAAAAAGGTAGCGCAACAGCGCGCACGAAACCCGAAATTGCAGTTACGGAGAACTAAATAAAAGATCGAAAAAGGTAGACTCCATCGACACCGATTTAAAAAGTGCTGATAGCGTGAAAATACAAAGTGAAAATGATTTGTTATTGTGTTTTTGTGGTCTAAAAACGTTACAGGATCCTATGGAAATAAAGGTGATGCAAAATATCCAGTGAATGCAGAAAATCAAAAACAGAATGGAAAAATAAATTTAAAATAGTGTAAAATGATATGTAAGTAGCATAACACTACACATTAAATAAAGACCTTCTAATCGATGCCACACATAGAGGAAGCCTTTGCGAAGTTTGTCTATGTGTCGCTTGCAAAGACCTCGACCAGCAACTGAAACCCCATTCTGTTAAGGTGGAAGCTCCAGGGTGGCCCGCGAAATTAAAATTTTGAATTGTCCTTTGAATGAGTTTTTCCAGACAAACATGTACTTATGGGTAATATGAACTTACAGGGTTGTATTGGTGATTTTAATGATAATAATTCTGTAAACACATAATCGCTACGGTCGCGAATCATATTTTGTTAAATATACAACCTAACCCTGACCTGCAAATTCCAAAAAAAGGCAAGAAAATTTGAATTTCGCGGGCCAACCTGGAGCTTCCACCTTAAGCTCCGGATACAGAGCATTTTGTCCCGCATCATGAAGCGGAACACTCCGACGTGACGATGCAACGTTGCATAGTGCCCCGCAACATGGCCCGCAACATTTTACGTGACGCGGGACATGTTGCTTGTTTTCACACCGAGAGCGAGAGCACCACAAACTATATAGAAACACTACGCGTAAGAGCACGTGTACCGTACCGCGTCAGTGAGTCAGTGTTGATCAGTGTCGCGCCATTTTTTACCGGGTGTAGTCGTGTGCGCAACGTGCCTTGCAACATGTCAGTAATGTGGGGAAACGAAACCGTGCTTCTTGAGCTTTATGTTTTGTTGTCGGATACTTAAAACACAAACATCTGGTACTATTCTAGCGATCAGTTGTTTCGACACTAGAAAAGTTTACGACAAGGTTGTATAAGAATCTCTAGTTGACAAGTATCTTAATGCAATGGCAAGTCTGATATTTGGATCATCAGCGTTCCATAGTATTGTATGTATATTATGTTTGGCTATGGAAGGTCCGATCATTTGTAATAAAGTTTCAAAATCAGATGTTGACATTCGAGTAAAATTCACAAAAGATCCGTTATACATTCGGATATCACTTAAAATATTAATTCTTCTTTTTTTTCTCTCGTTGTAGTAAGAAATTCAGCATCAATCACCTTTTTTTTCGCTTATGTTTCACTCCCGAAATAAGTACTATATACGCATCACTAATCGCCACAACATCGTCGGGTGACATTTCTATAAACACTGACTAGTGTGGCCTGCAAAATGTTCCGCGACATATGTCTCGGAATATTCCACGTAGTTGTAGAGCACCATGTTGAGCAACATGCCGCTCCTTTTGCCCCCAAGTATAACCAACAGGGCCCCCGCTACCATATGTGCAAAGTGTGCAATGCACACGGGCGTCATCCTTTAGCGGCGCTAAAACCCAGGGTCAAAAATTGCAAAAATGTCCAAAAAAAAACATTAATTTTAAAATAAAAGTTGAGAAATTAAATAGGATTAGGTATAAATACACACGAAATGTTATTAGTATATCATCCACTTACTGCCGATACCTATGTTGCGAGAACATGTCAGGCGGTAGTTTCTTGATTTTTCATGTTTAGACATGAACAATGCCCGGAGTGCTTTATAAGCGATGCATCGCCAGAAGCATTGAGAGGCGTTTTCAAGCCGGTTAGTTCACTGGACCGTGCAACAAGTGCATAAAAACAAGTAATCCTATTAATTCTTACATTTAAAATTATTTTGTGTGTGTTGTATAATATTTTGTTTACTACTTTTTTTTCTAAAAAATTAAGTGCTGAATACCTGCTGACTGCAATTTCAACGGTTTGATTTTTTATAAAATGATAAGTGTTCCCTACTTTATACTATCAACCTTAACCCTTTATAAGAATCCTATCTGTTTCCTATTCCCGTCTGTTTCCTGTTTTTATCTGATAACGAGAGGTTAATTCCTAATTCCCATAAGTACTAATTATTTATTTGTTTTTTCAGGATAAAAGAAAGAGACCTTCAGGTGCGAAGTTTTGCGAGAAAAAGAAACTGAGACTACAAGAAAGGGGAAAAATGGCTGAATCTTTATAGCACTTCTTGCAAAACAATGAAGATTCCACGGAGACTATCGATGCGACTGAATCTCAAGATTCTAAATCCGTAATATCAGTAACTGTGAGTGGACCATCTGAAATTTCAACAGAGGCGAACGGTAACATCAGGTCCTGCAACAAGTTGCGGCGGTTGTAACAGCAAAACAGCTTCTACTGATGCAGAGCCCGATGAAGTGATGACACCATCCTCGTCTACAGTACTTGAACAATCCACTTCAGGTAATTCAGCTAGTGTAAGAAGTTCGGTAATGTCAGCTACCGAAATACCTGCTGCAAGTGACGCTTTCGATGAAGGCTTTAATAAGGCTAGCGTCGATATAATTCTATCCGACCCCGGTTTGTGGCCCGAAATAATCACCAATGAGATAGCTAGAATATTGGTTAAACGTGGTCCGCCCTTGATAGACATCAGTTTTAGCTTTCCTAGTAATAAAGATAAGAAAAATTTTCGTGAAAGTGCTTTGTAAGAAGTCTAGCAAATGGAGAAAAAGTCGAAAGAACTTGGCTTATTTACTCTATTTCTAAAGATACTGTATTTTGTTTTTGTTGTAAGTTGTTTTGTAAAACTCCTAACGCTTTTTGTGATACAAATGGGGTATGATTGGCAACACTTGTCTTTGCTAATAAAGAGACACGAAACAGCAATTTTACACAATAGTTACATTAACACGGGTAAATTAAAAAAAAATGTTGGAGACATCTACGACTGTTAATGCTTATCACCTGCGGATTTTAGAAACGGAAAAAAATATTGGCGCGACGTTTTGGAAAGAATTATTGCGATTGTTAAGTATTTATCTACACAATGGTTGGCATTTCAATGTTTTTCGAAATTACTTTTCGAACATGATAATGGAAATTTTCTAAAAGCTGTTGAGATGATTGCCTCTTTTGATTCAGTGATGGGACAGCACGTTAGCCGAGTGTATAACTCCTAAATAAAATGTGTTAAAATTACTCATTATTTAGGCGTGCAAAAACAGAATGAAATAATTGAATTATTGTCGTCTAAAGTAAGAAATAATATTTTAGAAATAGTTCGCAGTTCAAGATATTTTTCAATAATATTAGCTGGTACAGCAGACACTAGTCATACTGAGCAAATTAGTCTTGTTCTGAGGTATGTTGTCCTTAACACAACTTCAAAAAAGGTTGAAGTTAAGGAAAGTTTTATTGCGTTTAATCCAATACTGGATTCTACAGGGAAAGGGATATATACATTTGTGACAGAAATTTAGAAAAAATTAGATTTAGATATAAAAAATATTAGGGGACAAGTTTTTGATAATGTGGCAAACATGAAGGGACAGCATGTTGGGCTTTAAAAACGCATTCTTGACGCGAATTCGAGAGCCCTTTTTGTACCTTGTGCGGCTCATACTTTGAACTTAACAGTAAATGACGCTTCTAAAATGTCAGATGCTACAGTAAACTTTTTAATCTTGTGCAAGAGTTATATAATTTTTTTTCATCATCCACATAAAGGTGGGATATTCTGAGAAAAAATGTCCCTGGGTTAAGTTTAAAGCCTCTAAGTGAGACAAGATGGTACAGCAAAATTGATTCAATAAAGCCCCTTAAACTTTATTTAATTAAGGTTTGCAAAAGTCTTCTAGAAGTAGCTGAAGATAATTCCTTTCACATTGATGCAAAACATAAAGCGAGTGCCCTCTTAACGTCTGTACAAAAATTTCAATTTATTTGCGGAATTATTATTTGGCATGCCGTTTCATTTCACATAAATATTGTCAGCAAACAAATGCAAAGTGCTACAATTAATATTAAAGTATGCCAAACCTACCTAAAAATTAAGTTGATCACTTCCAGCAATATAGATCTGACCAATCGTTTGAAGAAATTCTTGTACAAGCGAAAGAAGTAGCACTCTATCTCGAAATTGAAGAAGACTTTCCACCGTTACCAACGCTCAGGAGGAAATTTATACCAAAACTGTTTGACTATGAACACCGAGATTAGGCCCCTCATGATCCAAAAACTGCCTTTAAAATTAGTTTTTTCTTAAAAATTATAGATCAAACATTAAGCTCTCTAAAAAAAACCGATTTGACTTATTAAATGAGTATGATAATATTTTCTGATTTTTAGCGACATATTCAAATTAAATGACAGCGATATTTTAAAACATTGTTCTGTTCTTGAAGAACGACTGACTCTCTGAGATCAAGATAATAAGGATATAGACTCCAATGATTTGTTCAGGGTGAGGCAACTTTGTATGAAAGCTGAAAAATCTGCACACAATCATGATTTTATCAATATGCGTGTTGGGCTTGTAAAAATAAAGCGAGATAAAATATCGCTGTCTCTTTCTTTAATGTTGTTTTAGATTGCACTTTTTAAAAATTAGATAAACAAATTCATACTACAGGGGAAGAATATAAAAATGTTAATTCGGTGTTAAACTTTTATTGGTTTGCTCTTTAAAGTATAATTACATACATATTACTCTGAGATTCGCACAATTATTTTACCTATTAATTGATTTAAATTAAATTATTAAATATTAGCAGAATTTTATCAACAGAAGCCATGAATTAATAGAAAAAGAAAAAATTACATTTATTTGTTAACGTCTTTCATATTGAAAAGATTTTCTGAAATTTATTAAAATTTATTTCATAGGTTTAGTTTTTAATATTTATTATTCATTTTTGCTTAAATTTAGTTAGATGGACTTCATTTTCGTATGTACGCAAATATACAGTCATAATATCGTCGTGAATGTACAGTAAAGATTTTTTGTGAGATGTTAATTCTGTATAAGATATTGACTATAAATGAATTCATTATTTCAAAGTTTTATGCACGATTTGTGACCATCATTGAAAGTAAGTTAAGTGTTGTGCAAATAAAAATCACAAAATCATCTGATCACTTTCTGCAAGTTTCCTATGATCGGAAAAGAAAAACTTATGACAATATTGTGGTAAGGCTATAAACATTTTGAGTTTTTTGGCCGTTATTTGTAGGGTTTATTACTATATGGACTCGAATTGTATCTGTTTCAGATCACGTATTTGGGCTGAGTTAAGTTTTCATCATGAGAATTTCGCTGATTTAAATTTACGTTAATTATCTGTGAAGAATAACTCTCTGACAATAACATGTGTTATATATTAGTAACGTGCGTGGAAATATTATGTGCAAAAGCAATAAAAAACATCAATAATAATGTGTAGTTTATAAAACAATCTGTATTTAAGGGGCGTATTACAAAAAAACGCGAAATTACAAGGTTTCCTCGTTGAAATTTTATATTTATCGTTCATTGCTTGAAATAACAATTACTTGGTAAAAATAGTTCGTTTTCTCTCCTCAAATAAGCTCGGAATGGATTTTAGATAACTTATTTATTTAATCAGTAATAATTATTCTCCCAAAGCATGTTTAGGCAAAAACTCTCGAAGACATGATTTGGGAGCTCTAATTTGTAGATTCTATAGAATATCGACCATCAAAAAAAATATTTTTATCTTCCAAATATCCTACACTTTAATAATAATGGAATACATTTTCGTTATATGCTCTTCACGCTAGGAAAAAAAAATCGACATAATTCAAAAAACGACCAAAAAAGCTTCGATACAAGCCCCTATATTTCCGAAGTTCTACATCATTTAGAAGTAAAATTTATACCAAAATAATCATCAATATTTGCTTACACTATGCTTTTATTTTTACTTTTTAAATCGTTACTATTATATTTTAATTAATTAAATAAAAGTACTATATATTTCACTGTGCCGGCCATCTGCGATCATTAACGCGCGAGCGCTTGCCGAGGGTGGACCTGCGTCAGTTTATGTCGGGCGCTGCATCGTTTCGATACTACCGTAGTGTGCGTCGATTGCTATCGTAGTGTGCGTCGATTACCTGCATACTAGAAAATCGTCAACTACGACCGCAACTTTTGATCGATCGGTTTAAAACTATTTTATATAGTTATAATTTAGATTACGTCTCTTCAAAAATGTGGTCTATTCATTGACTTAGATCATTGTTATTTGAGGGCTTCACCTAATGGTTTATACAGCAACGGTCTTATTGAAGTTAAATGTCCTATTTCAGCTTTCGGAATAGATTTTGATACGGCCTTTCGACAAAAAAAGTTAAAGGTTATAAATTCAGTGATTCAAGTGTAACATTAAATCAAAATAATGACTGGTTTTACCAAATCGAAGTCCAGCTTCATTTAGCAAATAAAAATGTCTGAATACTTGCCATAATATGTATTGGCCCAGATTAATGCATTAAAAGTACTAAAAATTTACAAATACGACCAATTTTAGATTTTCAATATGTTACCCAAGTTACAAGCTTTTTATGAAAAGTGTGTACTGCCTGAAATTATCGAATCGAGAAAAGTTCGGTCAATGCCGTCGCAGCAAATATTTTTCTTATAAAAAATATAGTAATTGACTGTAAGTACCGATTAAAAAATATTAGTTACATTTGGTTGTTATATTTATTAAAACAGGTTGCAACCGTTTATTCATTTATACCACTATTCTACCGGTAGTAGACATAATCGATTATTAACATTCGATTACAGCGTAACAATTAAAATATTTATGTGTACTTATTTTGACACTAACTTTCATAAATAATGAATAATATATCAAAATGGTATATAATAATAAATAATAAATTATATAATAGTATAATAATAAATTAATAAGATAACATTAAAATGACACACCAAAAAATATTCCATCCACTGAAGTCCATCCTAAGAAAACTTTGTATTATGGAAGATCAAGATCGTTTAATCGCCATACTCACAGTATTATAGTGCGAGCGAGTGAATAGATATGAAAGAAAGTATCGGTCGCGTAGTGTGCCGCCCGCTCAGTGCGTAAAATACCTAAATTTGCGAAACGCCGAAATGTAAGAGGGCTCTTAAGAAAATAAAATTACATAACTATACTTATTTATAGTTTTATTTTATCCCACATACTGATCTAAAGTATATTCGAGTAATTTTGGTGCAACCTCTCAAATATATGGGAATTTACCTCATAGGTTTGTGAGGATTTAGCCAAAATTACTGGAATAAGCGTTAAATAAAAAGTTACAGAATACAAAGGTTTGAAATTCCCGCTAAAAAAGTTTTATATGGGCGTCCACCGTAGCGCTTTTCGTATACACACATAAACACGTGTTTTCGTTTTTTAGTATGAAGTTGGCGCACTTCTCTTGATTTAGTGTAACTGTGTTCTGAGGATTTGTTTAATGAAATTAAAGCGTTAAAATTGATTTCATTACCTGATGATACTGACCCCTTAACGTAGAAGCTCCAGGGTGGCCCGCAAAATTCAAATTTTCTTGCGTTTTTTGGAAGTTTTCCAGAAAAACTCATTGAAAGGGCTAATATGAACTTACAGGGTTGTATTGGTGATTTTAATGATAATAATTCTGTAAACACATAATCGCTACGGTCGCGAATCATATTTTGTTAAATATACAACCTAACCCTGACCTGCCAAATCCAAAAAACGCAAGCATCGATATATATGTACTACGCACTAGATTTCCCATTCCGAACATTGACTATGTTCAACTGAACTGTACTGCAATCCGTACACTAAATTAAATATTGCGTATATTGAAGATTTGCGAATTCCATAAGATAATTATTATTACTTTTTATTTAGAAATATGTTTGTTTAGATTAAAATAAGAGTATTTTATATTAAATTAAAGTCGGGAAGACTTTACTTGCGCGACTCTACTAACTCCCGCGCATGCGCGAAGACATAGATTAGCGCACAATTTTTGTTTGTAATAGCTTTTCTAGTACGTAGTAAATGTAACTCAATGAACCCAAGAAAATTGAATTTCGCGGGCCACCCTGGAGCTTCCATCTTAAGTATTTTACAATATATTATATTTGAAAACAATTTAATCTGCACCTTTCCAAATGTAAGCATTTCACTAAGAATTCTTCTGACATTACCTGTATCTGTAGCTTCTGGCGAGCGATCTTTTTCAAAGTTAAAAATTATTTAAAATTATTTAAGATCGACAATGCTTCAAGAAAGATCTGAGCTAGCGATATTAGCAATTTAACAAGAAATTTTTCATGGTATAAATTTTAGCGATGTAATTAATGAATTTGCAGTAGCAAAGTCTCGGAAAATATCGTAGCTACAATAGCTATTTTGCATGCCGAGCGCAAAGGGCATAGGTATGTTCTACTAGTGCCTAAAAATCAAGATTCCAACGTTTTGTCGCATAAAATCGTATCCAGCAATCATATTATACATATAAATGATATAAAAAGCACATTGTCAGAAAGATAAATGATTGTTGAACTTATTAGTATTTTTTTTAAATCGATTAACTGCTATTTTTACATAAAAAGGGGTTTTAGTGGCTTAAGTGTGGATTTATTAAGTCCTCAAGGCTTGTAAACACGATAACTTTTGAAAATATCAATTGTTTAACTCAATCTATTTTTTAATCTCTTCATCTATCATGTGGGAAGCCACTGAATGTAAATGGCAGTGTAATTTTGTTTTGTTTAGCTATAATTAATTTTTTTTCGGCTCCAAAATGGCGAAATTTTCGGTGATTTCGCAGCCTTGTGTTAGAATTTATTTCAGTAAAGAGAGACTGCCTGTGCCTCGCTCACTCGCTCGCTTAGTTCGGCGTAGCCGTTGTGAGTGTATACTGTATTGGTTGTTTGCAGCGGCTCAAAAAGATCGCTGTACAAATAAATACAAAATATTCGAAAAACAAATTTCATACATACTCGATTATTATAATAATCAGAGATTTTTATTACAATATTTTAAAAGCACAGAATAAATAATAGTATAGTCCGGCCGTTCAGAGAATGCGTTCCTGACACGTCGCGATTGAACTGACGACGTAAATTTGTAATGGCGTTGCAGTTACGATAAAAATATTTTTGCTGGTTGTTTACCGTTTTAACAATTGATGAGCATTAAAACAACATTATTATATCAATAATCAATGAATGTTATAATTTTGTGCCAAACTGAGTGTCAAATAACTTGGTAAACAATATTTTTCTAAATCTATACTGCGCTATTACAAGGTTATGTCAGCGCTTTATATTTGTAGTGCTGTGCTAACAATAACAGGCAATAACAGTATCGTAATCTGTTCTTATACAGTTATACTTTATAAAATAATACGTTTTGTTTTTCTTTTTAAGAATTTGAAAATAATGGACTATAAGATAACTTTTATTAAATCTATACTAATATAATAAAGCGGAAGAATTCTCTGGAACTACTAGTCCGATTTGAAAAATTATTTTTGTATATTATAGACAGATTCATGTGGAATAGTATAGGTTTTTTTTTTACTTATTATAAGCCAGTGTTTGACTACAATCTCACCTGGTGGTAAGTGGTGATGCAGCCTTAGATGGTAAATCGCACTGTCTTATCGTAACAAAAGCCTATTCACTCTTGCCTTGAAGACGCCTAGATTGTATACGGACGGAAAGATAGACGCCGGCAAATTATTCCACTCCTTTGCTGTACGCATTACAAAAGACGAAGCAAACCGTTTGGTTCTAATGCGTGGGATATCGACAACAAAGGGATGCAGACCCGCCGACCGTCTGGTTGTCCGATGGTGGAAAGGAGAGGGAGGAATTAGGGCGTGTAATTCCTGCGCACACTCACCGAAATGCATGCTATAGAATACCGAGAGACTGGCTACTCTGCGCCTGTGCTCAAGGCGCCCAACCAAATCAAGGTCACCAATGAGCCTATTAGCACGTCTCTCCACTGAGTCCAATGCTGCCAGGTAGCATTTTGCAGCACCAGCCCATATGTGACAGCAGTACTCCATGCAAGACCGGACTTGCGCTTTATATAAGGTAAGAAGCTGCCCCGGCGTGAAGTACCGCCGCACCCTTGCAAGGACACCAAGTTTCCTTGCGGCTGCTTTGGCTCTGGACTCAATGAACCGCCCATAGTTTAGGTGTGGAGAAAATTCAATCCCTAACAACTGAAGGCGGTCAGTGTACTCCAAGGATACATTTCGGAAAGTAGGGGCCAAGGTGAGCGGGCTCCTTTTAGCGGTAAAAAGACACGCTTGTGTTTTGGAGGCGTTAAATCTCACGAGATTGGCATTGCCCCATTCGGAAACTGCCTGTAGGGTGAGACTCACACGCTCAACCATAGCCTCTCTTTCTGACTGGATTTGATCCCGACTAGCCCGGGTGCTTGGTTGGTATCTCTCCACAACTGTGCTGTCATCTGCATACCCATAGACACCGGGAATGAGCAGATCATTTATATGCAACAGGAAGAGAATTGCGGAGAGAACGGACCCCTGAGGAACACCGGCGTTAGTCGCCACAGTATTGGATGAGCAGCCATCTACGACGACCCGGAGAGACCGTTCACTCAGAAAGTCCTTCACCCAGACAATTAGGCCAGGGGATAAGCCGTACGCTGAAAGCTTGCGCAATAGACTAGCGTGCCAAACCCTGTCAAAAGCCTTCGAAACATCTAGGGAAACAGCAAGTGCTTCACCACGGTTCTCGAGAGCTTCGCCCCATATGTGAGTGGCATACGCTAGAAGGTCCCCAGTTGATCGATTTCGGCGAAACCCGTACTGGCGATCACTGAGGAGATCATTTTGCTCTAGGTATGCCATAAGGTGGGCGTTCAATATACGCTCCAAAATCTTGCAGAGTATGGAGGTAATTGAAATTGGCCGATAGTTGGCAGGGTCGGTACGGCTACCTTTTTTAGGCACAGGCTGCACATTGGCCAGCTTCCAAGATTTAGGCACTATTCCAGTCCTGAATGAGAGGCGGAACAAGCGTGTCAACACAAGAGACAACTCAGGTGCACAGACCTTTAGAACTATAGCTGGTATACCATCAGGTCCACTAGCTTTGTTCACGTCTAGACTTCGCAAGATTTTAAGAACCTCCTTGTTGGTGATACGGACCTCAGCCATAGAGGTACCGCAGTGAGGTAATTGAGATGGCACGCTGTTGCTACTGTCCAGACGCTAATTGCAAGCAAAAAGAGAAGCAAATAAGTCCGCTTTCTCCTTAGGCGCATGCGCTAGTGAGCCATCTGGTTTTACCAGAGGAGGCAGCGTAGACCGACAGAAGTTTGTCTCGACCGCTTTGGCGAGAGACCAAAAAGCTCTACTGCCAGATGGTTTGACAGAGAGCTTTGTGCCGATGCGTTTAATGCGGTCGAAACTGGCTTGGCGTAATGCCTTTTTGCACGACTTGGCGGCTTGGTTAAAGGCTCTCTTCTTAAGGCTAACATCCGGAGCTTTACGGTCTCGAGCATCGACCCAGGATAAGTACGCCATATGCTTGTGCTTTTCAGCACGAGCGCACTCGGCGTTAAACCAAGGGCGAGCTTTACCACCAATGGGCACGTCAGCAAAGGGGATGAAATACTCCATCGCTTGACGTATCACATTGGTTATGGCATCCGCGCAGCTCGATGGGTCTTCAGAGGAGAAGCAGACCTGCCGCCAAGGATAAGATGCAAAGAAATGCAGCATCTCATCCCAATCTGCTGACTTGTATCGCCACATTCGTCGCACTCCGTGGAAATCGTACTTAGGTGGGGAATATAATGACACAGATTTCACCAGACAGTGGTCAGAAGTTCCCAAGGGTGAGGTAACCTGAACATCGTACCTGTCTGGATCGGTCGTTAGCAGAAGGTCGAGGCAGTTGGCTGTGTGCCCATCCACATCAGGTACCCTAGTCGCTTGTTGCACCAGCTGGGAGAGCCCCAGCGACAAGGCAAAATTCCACGCCTCTCTCCCAGCGTGGTCGGTCTTCTGGTATGGGAACAGCCAGTCCTGATGACAGGCATTAAAGTCCCCCAGAAAAACCAACTGTGCATTAGGGTACCGATTTAGAGCCACATCAGAGGCCTCACTGAGGTGTTCAAACAGCCTAGTTGTCTCCTGGTCACCGCTTGTGCGATCGGTAGACTCAAGAATAAATAATTTTATCCATTCCAGTGTCTATCAATACCCAGATCGTAGAGAAAGTGGGGTCTTCAAGGTGACGGAGACGCTTACAGCAGATGTCGTTGCGGACGTACACACAGACTCCTGCGCGCTGATGAAAATTATGCTCCAATGTGTACCCAGGGTAGCCAAGGTACGCCGCATCTAGAGGACATCTGATCTGCGTCTCAGTCAAGAAGAGTAAGTGCGGCTTGTCAGTCTCAAGGTGGTAATGGACTGCATTGAGATTACAGTGCAGGCCTCGGATGTTTGTGAGGTGCACTTTAATGGAGAGGGAGTGCAACCGCTGTACAAACTTACTCTTCTATTTCCTTTTTTCATCAATGGTGGGAGTGAATAGGTTGAGAGAATGGCAGTTGGACGAGGCGTCACACATATAACCTAGGGACGCAAACAGAGTCCTAGCATCGATGGTACCTAGCATGGAGATCGCGGGGACGCCCGAACCCCCCTGGAAATCGCCACCAGGCCCTCTCCTCCGGTCGCCAACCGGCATGGTGGAGCCATCCCAGGATTTTTCGTAAGATGGCGGGGCAGCCTTTCATGAGTGGCTGGCTCATTAATTGGGCCCCCAACTATCTACGGTCGGCCAGCGGTGCAACCGTGCTTCGGATCCCGCTAACCTCCATAACCAGGCACCTGACACTAAGAAACGGCCGCGTCGCAACCGGTCCGTATGCGTAACGCAACTGTCCAGACCCATTCTCCCTAAGAAATGGGTTTCACCTAATATCATACCGGAACACGATTTGCATCATTTGGCGGTATGTCTTTGCCAGGTGGGTGGTAACTAACCCCCGGCCGGGCCTCTCACTAGTAGAGGACCAACCTACCACCAGTATGTAGTACTGCTCGTTTAGCACTACCCAGGGGATACGTGTAGGGAATCAGGATTCAAGTAATTCCTACGGACGCGAGCAGCTTCATCCCCCAAAATCTAGCATTAAGCTATATCACTCAGCTAGTTAGCCTAAAATATGAATATTTGTTAAGCAAGTCAGAAGAAAAAGCGCTCCCGAAATTATTTATCCGCGTATGCTGGTGTTATCGTTAGGGATACGTAAATACAATGTTCTAGAAAAATAAAGATCTTTACTCCGTCTAAAAAAAAGTCCGCGATACCATTTGTCTATTTCTTATACATAAGCCATAATTAGGTATTTTATAACAAAAAAATATTGAAAATTAATAAAGTGATTTATGAGCGTTATTATTAGGCATGGCCTATTTATCCTTACGAAGGAAAGTTACTTCATCATCAAGACAATTTTATGAAGATAAACTTTGTTCTTTTTACCATGTTATTTCGACGCATAGTTTAAGAGATAATGTAAAATTAAAATAATTCAATACTTGGCTGGGCGCGCGAATGACACATAAACCTTAGCCGCCCGATGAGAACTGCGAGAACTGCTCAACCGGGAGGGAGAGGGAAATTGGATAAAACTTAACTTCGCTCTACATCATACATAATATGCCGACAGATAAAAGTAATCCATTAATTATGCCAATTTTTCCATCCATTGCTACCAAATAAAATATTTAATTTCAATTATAAAATGCTTGAACTAGGTCATGTCGCGCACCTCCAACACGTGATGACGCGGGTGAAACCGCAGGGCACAGCTAGTATAAAAATAAAACTACGACCAAACCAAACGCGCGAAAGAAAGTAGCATTTTTATATTTAGGTTGAAAATGGTAACCCCAAATGGCGTTATAGGCCGCCATTTTGTGACGCTAAAACAGTCGTCTGTTGTCGTTTCGTGCGCATAGACCACGTTCTTCAAGTGTTTTCGATCTGTTTTTATTTGATTACCCGGCTTTCGTTTAATGGACTGTTTCTGCTTTTCAAACTGACGCCGGCGCTAAATCGGACTTCGATTGTGTTTTGTATTGCGTTCTTTTTACTTTTGGTGCATAATAATGCCTAAACGTGGACAAACATTGAAAAGTGGAGCCCGTGAGTTAATCATCAAGCTGCAAGATTACTTTGAGCGGGAGCGGCAAAATGGCGGACCCCTGTTACCTGTCAAACAAGTACAAGAACGCGTCTCTCAGGCGCTTGGAGTTAGCAAACGAACGATAACAAATATTAATAAAGAAAAGTTCGGCTCTACTGGCACGGAAGATAATATTTTACGTACTCCGAAGAAGAAACGTAGAACTAAACCCGTGACAGATATTGACACCTTTGACGCCGATGCAGTCAGAAATCATATATATGGTTACTATTCCAGAAATGAATATCTCAACAGGAAGAAGCTTTTGGCATCGTTAAGAGAAGCTGGACTGTTTAACGAGGGTAAAACTGCTTTAACCAAAATCTTAAAAGATATTGGTATTTCGTATAAAAAAAACAGACAAAAGAAAAATTTTATTAGAACGATACGACATAATTTTAAAACGGATAAGTTTTTTGAGAGAAGCAAAACATATTGATAACTGAGATAATGTCGTGTTCATTGACGAGACATGGCTAAACGCCAATCACTCGGTTTCCCGTTCTTGGACGGATGATACACAAGCGTCGACCTCGAAAGTACCAATGGGTAAGGGGGCCCGTCTGATAATATGCCACACAGGTTCTGCAAAATACGGCTTTGTGGAGAACGTGTTATTGGCATTTCAATCAAAAACCACAAATGACTACCACGAGGAAATGTGTGCCACTACATTTAAAGAGTGGTTCCAGAACGTGCTTTTGCCCAGCCTACCAGAGCCTTCTGTAATATTCATGGATAATGCCTCCTATCATCATCATCATCATCATTACAGCCCTTCACAAGTCCACTGCTGAACATAGGCCTCCCCCAAGGAATGCCACAAAGCACGGTCCCGAGCCACCTGCATCCAACGACTTCCTGCATGTCTTACCAGGTCGTCACTCCATCTTGTGGGGGGACGCCCTACACTTCGCCTACCGGTACGAGGCTGCCACTCGAGAACCTTTCTTCCCCATCGGTTGTCGGTTCTTCGAGCTATATGGCCGGCCCACTGCCACTTCAGCTTACTAATCCGTTGGGCTATGTCGGTTACTCTGATTCTACTGCGGATATCCTCATTCCTAAGTTTATCACGCAGAGAAACTCCGAGCATAGCCCTCTCCATAGCTCGCTGAGCGACCTTGAGCTTCCTCATACGGCCAGCAGTGAAGGACCACGTCTCAGTTCCGTAAGTCATCACTGGCAACACGCACTGGTTGTACAATTTTGTTTTAAGGTTTTGAGGTATTTCTGACGAGAAGATGTGTCGTAGCTTCCCGAACGCTGCCCAGCCGAGTTGAATCCGTCGATTGACCTCTCGGTCGAAGTTGGACTTACCTAGTCGGACTATTTGTCCCAGGTAAACATACTCGTCAACAACTTCGAGCTTAGTGCTCCCAACAACTACCGGCATAGGTGTGACATGGACATTAAACATAATCTTTGTTTTGTCCATGTTCATCTTGAGACCTATCCGTTGGGAGACACTATTGAGGTCATTGAGCATAGTGCTTAGTTCCTCCAGCGATTCTGCCATGAGGACTATATCGTCGGCAAATCGAAGGTGAGTGATGTACTCGCCATTGATGTTAATTCCGTATCCTTTCCAGTCCAGAAGCTTGAAAACGTCTTCCAATGCAGCGGTGAAGAGTTTCGGGGATATAACGTCACCCTGTCTTACACCTCTCTGCAATTGGATAGGTTTCGTACTCTGGTTCTGTACTCGGATAGCCATCGTAGCTCTATTGTACAAACACTTCAGCACTTCGATATACCGACAGTCAACTTGGCACCGCTGAAGGGACTGCAGCACCGCCCAAATTTCGACGGAATCAAAGGCTTTCTCATAGTCCACATACGCCAGACATAGTGGCAAATTGTACTCTTCGGACTTCTGTACAATTTGCCGTAGGGTATGTATGTGGTCTATGGTGCTAAAGCCCTTTCGGAAACCGGCTTGTTCGGGAGGCTGGAAGTCGTCAAGTCTGCGCGCGAGACGATTCGTAATGACTCTCGAAAACAGCACGTAGACGCGGCTTAGAAGGGAAATCGTTCTGTAGTTCTTCAAGAGAGCGTTGTCACCTTTCTTGAAGAATAAGACCACCGCACTTCTGCTCCACGCCTCCGGTGTAATGCCACCATGGAGGACGGAATTAAAGAGCTTCTGAAGGACTTCAAGTACCGGTCTTCCACCCGCTTTCAGAAGCTCCGCTGTAATTCCATCCTCGCCTGGGGCCTTGCCGTTTTTAAGGTGCTGGAGAGCCATTCTAATCTCGCTCAGACTGACGTCCGGGATATCTTCGGAATAGCCTCCTATCACTCGGTTCAAATATAGAAACCACCTACCCAAGCTAATAAAAAAGAAGAAATGGTGGCTTGGTTACAAGCAAAAGGCATTGACGCAAATATGCAGATGCTAAAACCAGAGCTAATTAAATTAGTTAAAGAAAATAAAGCGGCAAATGTGCGATACGAAATCGATGACATGGCTCTGGAGTACGGTCATCGCGTTCTAAGAATTCCACCGTATCATTGCCAATATAACGCGATTGAGCTAACCTGAGCTCAGATAAAAGGTTACGCCGCCCGCCACAATAATTCAACGCCATTCAGCACGAAAAAGTTGATGACCCTATTAAAAGAAGCCTGCGGGGAAGTCACAAGAGATGACTGGGCAAAGGTTGTTGAGAAGACTAAAAACCTGATTGTGGAACGCACATTCAATTCAATGTACTTTATTGCATAGAAATACAGATTGTAACAAAGAATAAATAAAACAATTTTATTATATTAATATTACCTTTTTTTGGTTTCCACTTAAATTACTAAAATATACCAAAATATAATAAATATTACCTCACTGCAATACCTCTATGTCTGAGGTCCGTATCACCAACAAGGAGGTTCTTAAAACCTTGCGAAGTCTAGATGTGAATAAAGCTAGTGGACCTGATGGTATACCAGCTATAGTTCTAAAGGTCTGTGCACCTGAGTTGTCTCCTGTGTTGACACGCTTGTTCCGCCTCTCATTCAGGACTGGAATAGTGCCTAAATCTTGGAAGCTGGCCAATGTGCAGCCTGTGCCTAAAAAAGGTAGCCGTACCGACCCTGCCAACTATCGGCCAATTTCAATTACCTCCATACTCTGCAAGATTATGGAGCGTATATTGAACGCCCACCTTATGGCATACCTAGAGCAAAATGATCTCCTCAGTGATCGCCAGTACGGGTTTCGCCGAAATCGATCAACTGGGGACCTTCTAGCGAATGCCACTCACATATGGGGCGAAGCCCTCGAGAACAGTGGTGAAGCACTTGCTGTTTCCCTAGATGTTTCGAAGGCTTTTGACAGTGTTTGGCACGCTAGTCTATTAGGCAAGCTTTCAGTGTACGGCTTATCCCCTGGCCTAATTGTCTGGGTGAAGGACTTTCTGAGTGAACGGTCTCTCCGGGTCGTCGTTGATGGCTGCTCATCCAATACTGTGGCGACTAACGCCGGTGTTCCTCAGGGGTCCGTTCTCTCCGCAACTCTCTTCCTGCTGCATATAAATGATCTGCTCATTCCCGGTGTCTATGGGTATGCAGACGACAGTACAGTTGTGGAGAAATACCAACCAAGTGCCCGGGCCAGTCGGGATCAAATCCAGTCAGAAAGAGAGGCTATGGTTGAGCGTGTGAGTCTCACACTACAGGCAGTCTCCGAATGGGGCGATGCCAATCTCGTGAGATTTAACGCCTCCAAAACACAAGCGTGTCTTTTTACCGCTAAAAGGAGCCCGCTCACCTTGGCTCCTACTTTCCGGAATGTATCCTTGGAGTACACTGACCGCCTTCAGTTGTTAGGGATTGAATTTTCTCCGAACCTAAACTATGGGCGGTTCATTGAGTCCAGAGCCAAAGCAGCCGCAAGGAAACTTGGTGTCCTTGCAAGGGTGCGGCGGTACTTCACGCCGGGGCAGCTTCTTACCTTATATAAAGCGCAAGTCCGGTCGTGCATGGAGTACTGCTGTCACATATGGGCTGGTGCTGCAAAATGCCACCTGGCAGCATTGGACTCAGTGGAGAGACGTGCTAAGAGGCTCATTGGTGACCTTGATTTGGTTGAAACCAATCTTGTCAGCCTTGAGCACAGGCGCAGAGTAGCCAGTCTCTCGGTATTCTATAGGATGCATTTCGGTGAGTGTGCGCAGGAATTACACGCCTTAATTCCTCCCTCTCCTTTCCACCATCGGACAACCAGACGGTCGGCGGGTCTTCATCCCTTTGTTGTCGATATTCCACGCATTAGAACCAAACGGTTTGCTTCGTCTTTTGTAATGCGTACAGCAAAGGAGTGGAATAATTTGCCGGCGTCTATCTTTCCGTCCGAGTACAATCTAGGCGTCTTCAAGGCAAGAGTGAATAGGCTTTTGTTACGATAAGACAGTGCGATTTACCATCTAAGGCTGCATCACCACTTACCACCAGGTGGGATTGTGGTCAAGCACTGGCTTATAATAAGTAAAAAAAAAAAAATATATAAATTTTAAATGATTCCGCCAATTTAAAACGAAATTAATCTTAAAAATAACGCGGCGGTTCGTTTTGGAAGAACGGTAACGAACTCAGTGTTATGTTGTGCTCATCATTAGTCGTGACTAACTGATAGGTGTCAGGAACGCATTCTCTGAACGGCCGAACTATAGTACGTACTAAAAGTAAGTAGGATGTAATATTTATACTTGAATACGTCTTGGACTTTTTGGAGTGACATGAATGATGATATGATGATCATATTAGCATTATGAGTCGTGCACTTTGGATTTTCCAAACTTTTTCAAATTGAAGTTTGACATAAAATTATCGGAAAATTGAAAGTATAATAAGGTTATTAGTGAAAATTTGTGTGTATTTAAAAAAATTAAAAAATAAATTCTTCTTCACACCCATTTTAAAGCATTTACTTAACTAATGGGGTACAGACACGTTTTTATAAATACTAGAAAATAACCCAAAACTAAAAATCACATCTTTTTTAGGAACAAATAACAGAAATATTGGGCTTAGCTTTCCTCCCCGTCGAATTGGGGGTTGATCCGTATTTTTACAGAAAAGTTACACTATTATAAACACACACATAAAGTTACAACATGCGGAAAGGCGTAATTTTTGAGAAAAAAAATATCGGTTGTCTGTAAAGTCGGTTTACTGACGATAGTTGAACGTGACAACGTTATAAGAAATATTTAATATCGAAAGAATCATTACTTTTATCGCCGCAATTATCGTTGCTATAAACAATTGACACCACATTCGCTCGTTCCGCGCTCTCGCTTGCACTTTAAATGGAACGCCTAGGTAATGCCGCATGAGTCATGTTTTTTCGTGCGTGCAGCGAGCTTCATCGATTTATAAGACGTTGTCACGTCAAAAAGTTATTGAAAATCAGTTATTCTTGCATTGTTTATATCTAATCCTACCATAAAACTGACGCCATTTTGTATTGTCATTGTCGTCAGTAGGGATGTCGATTCTTCCCGAAAAGGTCGATTTTTAAATCGATTCAAATCGTAAGCTGATGTATCGATTCACAAAAAATCGATTTCTAAAATATCTATATTTTTTGTGTTTGCATTTATAATGTAAATATAAAACCATTTTATGAGAAAAAAATCCCCTTCATCATAAAATATAGGGGGACTGATTCAGAAGGATTTCTGTATCTATTTTGAGACTGCTACGTCTCCGGCGCTGCGGGAAGAGCAGCCTCTACGCCTTAGCGTAACAAATCGCAGGCATCCCTCCTCGAATTTATTTTAATTTATTTTGTTATGATTTTATGCTGTTTGTTTCATTTTGATATTTTAGTCTAAAAATAAATATGACTTCTAAAGTTCAGTTTTTTGCTTTATTTCAAGCACCTACCTACCTACCTACCTTCAAAAAAATAAATTAAAAAAAACATGATCCAAAATGCCTTAACGGGCGCCTAAATCCTTTTTGCACACAGGCGCCAGTAGCCCTTACGGGAGCTCTGATAACTAAGGTTTTACCTCCCTACTTACAATTGTAGCTTGGGAGCAAAATGGTTTGCGGGAAACATAACGCATCCAAACCTTTTCACTAATAAGTATTACAGTTTTATGTTGCAGTTGTGAAACGCCTTTGATGTTCGATGATAAATCTGATACCTCTTTAGGACAGATGGTAGATTCACATGCAGCTACCAAAACTCAAATAGTTAATAAAAATCTTAGACACAGTGCTAGATTTGGAAAAGACTCTACGATGAATCTGACAAGCTCCAATGAAGTCCTACGGTACTATGAGAATATGCGTAGGTTATAAGCATATCACTGATTGACTGTGTTTCTTGCTACGCGCGCTAGCTTCTTCGATCGCGTTACTCACTCATCCGAGCGCTACGTAACCTGAACTCAGTTATTTAGTACATAAATTATGTTAGGAAGTAAATAAAAATAAATTTGCGATACATATTAAGATATAATATTTATAGGCAGGTAGATAATATAGTAGGTAGCTATTTATTTATTGGTATGTCTTTGTGGAGTAATTCTTTTGTAAGTATTCTCTGGCTGTGCTGTGTGTGTTGTCTTTGTCACCCCTTGGTGCTTGAAACCCGGGGTGGATCACCCCCCCCCCCCCCCTTAAGCCGTCCCTGTGTAGGGGTACTGCGGGGCACCTTGTTCTATCGCACTTTTGTTTTCTATCAACTTTAAAAAGGAGACGGTACTCAATTCGATCGTATGTTTTTTTATGTGTTACCTCATAACTTTTTTCTAGGTAAACCGATTTCGATGATTCTTTTTTTTATTTGAAAACTGGTGCTTCTCATGCAGTCCCATATAAATTTGATCAAGGCTGTCCAATAGTTTTTGAGTTATTCTTAATAATTTATATTGAAGTGGGTTGTACAAAATGTTTAATTTTAAATTATTTGCGAATAATGTCAGTGACCTGAAAAATCGTTCAGTGTAAGTAGACCTCCCAGTACTGGTGACTGCCTACTAATGCAAGATCAGCATATTATACAGGATATTAGTTTATCACTTGGTCGATAAAAGAAAGAGACTGAAAATAGCTCCACTTCTCATTGCCACTTTTTCATTAATAATGCCGTCGCGTGAGCAAAAAATGTGAAACAGATAAGTGACGGCTCCGTGGTGCAGTGTTTGTTAACTGCCTAAAGTACAGGAGAAAATACTAGTGTGCAGGTAACATTTTTTTTAAAAGAGAGGAAGAGAGACAAGAAATGAAATTAAAAATTTTGTACAACCGACTTCAATATTAATACGCATTATTAAGGACCACTCCAAAACTACTTTTATACGTGGTAGAGCCATGCTGTAGCTATATTAGATATTAGTAGTATAGTTGTAGCACGAATGGGTCGGCTCAACCGGGGAAGGACCACGCTCTTACAGAATACCAGCGTAAAATAGCAGCTTAAAACTACTGTTTCGTATGGTTAGTGTAGAGAACCGGAGACCCTTTTTATTGGAAAAGAGGCATTCCATCTTAGTCCTCACGGGTGACAACGCATCTGCATTTTGATTCGCAATCGAGGATAGATGTAGATGTCTATGGGCCACAGCAACCACTTACCATCAGGTGGACTGTGTGCTCGTTTGTCACCTTATCCTATTAAAAAAAACTACTGGTGAGATCTTGATCAATTTTTATGGTATATATAAATTATAAAGTACCAGTTTTCAAATAAAAAAAGAATCGTCGGGAATTAATAAAAATAAGAAAAATAAGTTAATTAAACGCGATAAAATCCGTAAAAGTAGTTTTATTTAAAAAAAAAAAGAATCATCAAAATCGGTTCACCTAGAAAAAAATTCCGAGGTAACACGCATAAAAAATCGATACGACTTAGGGACCTTCAAGAAAATAGCCTACTCCTTTTTAAAAGGCCGGCAACGCATCTGCAATTCCCCTGATTCCCCTGGTGTTGCAGTTGTTCATGGGCGGCGGTAGTCACTTACCATCAGGTGAGCCACATGCTCGTTTGCCCCCTATAAAAAGAAATACAGACGAATTGAGTACCTTCTCCTTATTTTTGATGTCGCTTAAAAATGGTCAGTAGGTAAATTATCTGAGTTTCAAAGACTTTCACGTTGTTATAATCTTAATTTTTCTCTATGTTGCATATTAACCTTCCTCACATTTAACAACAAATGTTCTAATTAACAAATTACTAATACATTGCATACCTGTGTATTCTACTACCAACTAATATCAAAGGATTCAATTTGTTTTCTCACAACAGTAGGAGCGGCCTTAACAAAGGCGCGTAAAGGGTTAAGTGATACAGACTCTCGCAAACGGACGTAAGGTGCTTTTTGATTTAATACGCGTGCCGCATTAATTTTTTTTCCATTTAATCAATAGGCTATTTTGATCAAGGTCATATCCGAGGCATGCAAAGTATTATGAACATTAGCGACGTTGTAACTATGTTTAAACTTGCAAGTTTGCTATCAGAGAGTGCGCCTTCTGTTCTTGTACCATTATTTATTCAGTGCCCATACGAAGGTAGCACGGTGGGCAAAGCTTCCTCAACTCGCAGTACGTGTGTACCGTGTGTAGTAGGTATATTTCTGCTTGCAGCTAACGTCTGGGATTGTTATTAAAGGTTAGGTAATAAGTATTTTCGCTTTTGTAAGGAAGAGATAGAGATGTATCTGTTACCCTTTAAGTAGTGACATTATTTAATGTAGGAGCAAGACGACTAGTACTAAAATTTTGTCAATCCGCTCACCTAGCGTGACGATTATAAGAAATTGAACGTACAAAGGAAGAGGGTCATGCCCCGGGGTGTAGTATTATGGGCAGATGCATAAGAATTGAAATAGCAATAGCAATAGAAACATCAATGAACTTCAATTAACCAATTCGTTGCGGCACCGATTTTCGACAACTTTTAGCTGTGGCGGCGAACAAATATTTCACCACTGAACCACTGAAGTTGATGACACTCCTATTGTGCAATCAGCTATGTGTAAAAATAATTTTCTTTTTTATCCTTTTTTCACTTGTGTAGGCCTAATTAAGTTTAGTTGACTTAAAACATCAGTTACAAACGGAAGGATACTTGTTTTTAGTGGGTAACTACGTATTTTTCTACATGTTTCTTTGAAATTAAGAGTGACTTTTTTATGCAGAGATTACAAACCTTTTGTACTATTTTTTGTTTTATAAAAAATAATTTATATAAGTAGGTACAGCTAAATCACCCTGGAAAACCTTGGTTTTTATTAAATTAAATTTCCACCTAATAACATTTGTAATTATCAAACAATCTCATTTCATTCATTGATATTTACAAATGTTAAATATTATTTAATGTTATACAAATGTAAAAGTAAAGTCGATCTGAAAACGTCTAATTAGTAAGAATAGCAAAACAAGTGTTTTCAAAAGGAAAAAAACGCCGGCGGATTGACAAATGACTATTTATTAGCAAATTTTTTATCCATGAACGGTTTCGAACTGTTTCAAGCAAAAATACACCTTATACCATATCACAAGAGCACATGGTACTTCGTAGTATATGATAGTAATACGACGGCTGTTCAACCATTTTAAGCAAAATTAAACAATAAGACAAACGCATTGTTTTTTTTTTTAACAGGAGACTTGTTTTCCAGAAATTTATTTACAACTTGAGTTTGTGAGCGATCGCAATGAGTGCTATTATTTGTTACTTATTAGACTATTTTTCCACAATATGATTTAAAACCCACAAAGTAAAAAGAGTACCATGTACAAGTTAAAAAAAGGTTGTGTCAACCCCTAAAAATTTCAAATTTCTTAAAATATCCAGAAACGAAGCTGTAGGCGTGAACTAAATAAAGAATATTTTGTTCTGGACGAATCTTCCAAAAACGCAATTAGAGCGAGTTATAACGATTTAAAAAAAGACACGACTCGCGTGTCATACGCCACACACAAAAATAATCACTGCATTGAACCGGTTAAAATCGCAAATATGCATCGTCAAATAATTACGTATGTAATTTTCAAAAATTAAACTTTTAAATTCGTCAATTTAATTTAATGACAAGCCATGCAGCATTTTATCCTTGTCCTCGGAGGTGACAAGTGACAACGCATCTTTGTTTTTTTTTTTGTTTCAAGTTGGTTAAAGGCTAATTTCATATTCAATTTTAGTTTCATTATTGTCGAAAATGTCTATGAACTGCAGTAGCCGCTAATCATGAGGTGGACTTTAAGATCGTTTCTTTCTCTAATAATAAAAAAATCTAATAAAAATAATAACGAAAGAACTTAACGGCTTAAGGGCTGTGTAGAACGTTGTTCAATGATGGTGTTGAGAACACAACATTGTTATTCCAGGGTGCTAAAATAAATGCTTTAGCGTTTTCCCGACGATGACGCTCTAAAATAGAGCCCTAGACGCATTTCGTGATTAAATTTCTGCTAACTTAACCAGAAACAACAAAATAGTGAGAATTTGTCTTCCATTTTTAGGTAATTCATTAGTAAAAACCATGTAAAATCTTTTCCACTGACGTTAAATTAACTTGCTACATATTTATTTATCTATGCGTAAAATCAAAAAGGTAATAAAGATGGTAAACAAGGAAAGGATTACTTATTAGCAAATAATCATTTATTATACTTAATGGAAGACTTTTTGAGGCATACATGATCATTATAGCAGTACAGACCAAAATTGTAACATACAGTAAAATACTTTTAAAAATGATTTGTTATAGGTTGATACATAATCTTAAATCTTCGACCATGCTGATATAAAGACGTTCTTAGATGCTTTCAATTACTATCATATTGTCTTGAAACTACTTCACGACTAAATTGTGCTTTTAGTACGTATTATCTAAAAGTACAGTACTTCGGATAAAAACGAACACGTAAATAAATGCTAGTAATACTGTGAAGTCTCGTATATGCAATGCAATATTGTGATTTTCACACATTTAAAATCCTTTAAAAATTTTCCTCAAAGTATCCAAATATATTTCTGCGTGTTTCTTTTCGAATATCAAAGCCGGTCGAATGCGGATCGCTTTCTCACCGCACACTCCGCTGAGCACACCTGAAATGTAATTAATAATAATAATTAGTTTATTATATCAATATAATACCTATACAGATCGTGGTATATCATAGGCGAAATAAATTTAACAGTGTAAGAGCATCCCTGCACGGCTAGCATGGGCTGGGGACAAAAATTTTATCCCTCGATTATATCCACTGACAAGAGATAAAATTATCTTGTCCCTATGCCGAAGCACGGCAACGGGGAGAAGTATATCCCCGTTTGACGTAACGAGTAAACATATATCCCCCGTCTGTAGCATGGAGCTAAATGAAAGATAAAACGTTATGCTTTTTTGACATTTGAAAGGGACAATTCAATCCTAGTGCATTGAACGTGGGTTTAAGTTTATATTCATACAAAAAATCTATCTAAGTCTAAGTTTATCTCCCATTTTATCTACTGTGGATATTATATCCACCGGTGTGCCCATGCTCGAAGGGTGGATAAAACTCAGCGAGGGGATAAACATTTTCTCCTTTCCCCGGAGATAAAATTGTCTCCTGCCCAAGCTAGCCCTGCTGGTGCGAACTCTGCCAGCACCGAAGACATTATGAATTGCAATTTTAAGTGCTGATTTTACAACGTTCTCGGCGCTTCAGGATAAGGTCGGGATGAAACCTAACTGTTCAACGAATAAAATATTTCGAGAACATGTGAAAACCATGTCAAGTATTGAGTGGTAGGACTGCTTTTCTACCTACGAGTCCGTCTGGGATATAGAGGGTGGCTCTTACATATTGGCCGTCAAATAGCAGAGCTGGCACTGCTGTTTCGGTCTGAAGAGTATAGACGACCAGTATAATTACAGCCAAGGCATGTAAGGCATTCCTTCACAGTCCTCAGAGGTGACATCGCATCTGTAGCCTGCACAGGTGTCCATGGACTGCAGAAGCCACTTACCACCAGGTGGAATCTACCAGTTTCATAAGAAAACAAAAACATGCGTGAGAAGTCGTGGAACACTCGGTTGGAACGAAGTTCCTTTCGTAGTATATTATTATTGATAAACGTGTTATATTATTGATTACCAAATACAAATAAATTAATTACTAGCGTCTGTTAAAATGAAGCGTCATTTAAAATAAAATAATATTTATTTCATGGATGGATATTATTCCATCTCGCTTCCTTGTAACCGCCAAGGCCGTCTACACTACGTCAGAATGGGTCGAGACGGAAAAAATCTTACACTTTTTCTCGTCTAGCCCCAATCCGCCAAATTAGTACCGTACGATAAGGAACTTCGTTCCGAAAATCGCCATCACGTACTGGTGCAATGCGGCGAACTAATTGCTCCATAACCTTCATAGGTATATTTGGCTGTAACTTTCTAAACTTTTACTAGATATAGGTATTCCAACTTTTCTAATCAAAATTGTCAAATTTAGAGTATTTTTTCTGTAACTCCCGTACATTTAAAATTTTAGTAGATAAACTAGTTTTGTCATTTATTCCATTCAAAATCATGCATTTCAAAATATGACAGCTAAACACACTAACCGTTTTTCTTTAAAGTGTTATTAATCTTGTCCCTAAGCTCAGTTGTAGGTGCGTTGTAAGCTAAAAATGTGCCACGTCCTCGAACACTGTTAATAATATTAGGGTACTCGTTCTCCAACTGGTGAAGACCTTCCTTTAAATACTTTCCGGTTTCATGAGTCTGACAAATTAGATTATCATTTTTAATGACTGTTAGCACTTGCTTCAAAAGGATTAATTTTCCCGGATCTCCCATCCAAGTGTTGAAAATTCTATAGGGGTGTAGTGGCCTGTAAATAATTGTAATATCTTCACTGACTTAAAAAATACACAAGCAATTTAACTTTGTATTTTTAAATGGCATCCACACAAACAAACCACAAAGTGATCTCTCTCGTTCTTGCAAATAATATTAAACAAATTGTGTACCTATCATTTTTATTGGTTTTGCGGATAGATAATGAGACTTTAAGGGTAGAATAAATAAAACCAAATTTTGTCGGATTAAGGTTCAACAGATACAATAAAACGCTTTACCTCTTATTATGCGCATATATTTCGATGACAATTTAGGACTAGTTTTAATATTCCAACATGACAATGGTTCGAAGCGGCATAATCAGCGTTAAAGCATTTCTGAAAGACTAATTAGTGTAAGAGTTAGTGTGTTTGTGGCCTGCAAATAGTCTGTATCTAAATCCAATCGAAAATGTGTGTGTCTTTTAAGGCAGAATCCTCCTTGAAGATATCCTGAATTTAAGAGGAAATGGTGACAATTAGTGATAAAAAAAAATTGTGATTATCTCATAGGGGGGATATTTTCCATAGTTGCCACACTTGCCAGGCGGGTTGGCAATCACAGATTTTATTTATTTCTTAGTTGTTATTACGAAGACGCTGCTACCCATCTCGTGGTTTGTTTCCCTCTGTTGCCTGTTGCGACGATATGGGGTAGTAGATATACTTACACCGCCTCTACACGAAATATACTTTAGGAGATATAGCCCTTCAGCAATTAGTCACTAAATCTTGATATAGGAATCGCATTTCTGACCCCGTTGATACTGGAATTTTCTTGGAAGTTTGAATTCAAAATAGAATCAACTCAAAAAATAATCTAATACAAATGTACAGGTTTATTTTGCAATAACCGACAGAGAACATTCAGAATAAATAATATAGGCAAATGGTGAACAAAAATTAATAAAAAAAATCTCAATCATTCTGTCCTTTTTATCTTTTAAATATAAATTGCGTGGTAATGCTTAATTTAACTGATTGCGCGCGATTGAGAGCGCACGCACACATTCATAAGGGTCGATCTGTATCTGTAGCCAAAAACGTTGTTGCCCATAAATCACATTGAATTTGGGATAATTTGAAATAAAAGTAGAAGTCTGATTTACTCGTATTTTCAAAAACTGCAATAACCGTATATCATTATCATTATTTATATATTTGAACATAACTTTAAAAGAACAATGGCAGACTTTCATACATAAAATTAGTTAAGAAGGAATGGTAGCGTCTATATATCAAATATATCTTAAAATGTTAAGCGTCAGTCCCTTAATAACTCTGTCAAAGAATTTTGTCCTGAGAAGGCGTCAAAAAAAAGATATTTAGATTTGAACATTTTAGGTTATGTCTTATGTCACTTGGAAAAAGTCATGGTTCCTGTGGTTGTTTGATGTTAGCTTAATACATAATACATAGTTGAGAGTTTTTAGATTATTGTATCTCTATCATATATTTCCATAGTATAAATGTATATTCCTGGGATGGCTCCAGGGTCTTTGTGTCATTGAAATTCTCAGAAGGGCTCGAACCCAGAGCCGTAAAGCCAGTAAAAAAACGGACATTTTGTTATATCTAGTGTTGCCATAATATTAAATGGAATTGTTACATAGTACTATGATTGAGATAATGTATTATTGTAGGAAGTTCTTTGTAAGATACTTATTTTCAACCATATCACTTTTATTTTTATTACTACTGATAGTATAGTTATTACTAATAATAACTTAATATAAAAATATTTTGTGTGTTGAGTTGGTAGTCTTACAAAGTGTATACGAAAATAGTATGAATATACTAAATGGCAACACTTGAATAGAGTAAAATGATTTAAGTCATTTGATATTCCCAAAAATGTTTGTATTTTTCTGTGGCTTTAATTCAAATAAATTTTTATTTGAAAAATCATAGAAAAATAATAAAACTCATTTTATATATAACTTATTTCTAGACGCGATAATTTTTGTCAACTACCTATTTTTCTGCCATTGTTCTTTGACTACCTTAATAAAATAACCTTGTATAAAATTGAACTCTTTGTAATCTCAAAATAACAGCTTTTTAATTTTTGTTGTAGCACGAATGGGTCGGCTCGACCGGGGAAGGACCACGCTCTCACAGAATACCAGCGTAAAATAGCAGTTAAATATGCTGTTTCGTATGGTGAGTGTAGAGAACCGTAGACTCTTTTTACTAGAAAAGAGGCATTCTATCTTAGTCCTCATGGCTCACAACGCATCTGCATTTTAATTCGCAAACGAAGATAGATGTAGATGTCTATAGGCCACAGCAAGACAGCAACCACTTACCATCAGGTGGACTGTGTGCACGTATGTCACCCTTATTCTATAAAAAAAAAACTACATCCGCAGAAGTTTGGAGCAATATTCCTCTGGAAATAATATGTGAAAACTTATGAGAATCAATAGCACGTCGTTGTTGAGCTGTAACAAACGGCTGAGGCTTCCCAAACAAATATTAAATATTTATTTATTTACATGTTTGTACCATTAAATTACACCATTAGTTACTTCATTAACTGTTCATATTTATGCTAATATTCTTTTGCTGTTTCTTTTTAGTTTTTAGTAAGGTGAACCCTTAGAACTTTGTAGTTTACGTTTTATTATTACGTTATATTTTTATAAATAAACGGCTATATGTTAATTTCTAAAACTGACATATTACTTCATAATGTGGATATCATAGATAAATAGGTTATAAATTAGCCCTCTAAAATACGCAAAACATTTGTTTTCAAATTAATTTGTACTAAAAAAGTCATACTACTGCGTTTCTAACTAATATAGTTAGAAACGCAGTAGTATGTCCACAACTGTAGGTATTTCTAAGAACTGTTTACTTAAATTATAAAATAGATATCTACATAAAAGTACGCACATTTTTTAATTAAATTCTAATATGGGACAATGCTAGGCAAAGAAACATTCAGTTTTCTACCCTGTCCCTTTCTATGCGAATTATAAATGCGAGCAATTATTTAGGTCATAATTATACTTACTTGAATTCTTCGCTATAATAGAAGCCACCTGTTAACATTTTTTTACTGAAAGTAACGATTTCAGGGGGTGAAGGTAAGTTAAAGTGCTCGTGACACCACATCTTGCCGGTCGGCCCGCAGCCTGTCTGTACCTCGTCAATAATGAGGGCTATGCCATTCTACAATATAATGATCAATATTATTAATACAATCACGCATAAAATATGTTTATAATATTCCCTGATCATTTTGATTGTACATATAATATCCTAAAATTAGGGGTTAGAATTTTCAAAAAAAAATATAGTAGGCGAAGCTATTATATTTTAATATGGTGTGAGGCTGTTAAAAATATTCTTTAGAAATAACACATTGTCATCATTAATACAGTTTTCACAAGTCCACTTCTGACCATAGGCCTCCTACAACGAATGCCACAAAATACGGTTTTGAGCAACTTACTACAACGATTTTCTCCTTTTTTTAGCAGGTCGTCACTCCATCTATTGAATTATACTATGTTTTCTTTATTTTTCCAACATTACCATATTTTTACAGATTAAATTCTCGAAAATACTAAGTTGAAACAAAAATGTAAGCAACCGCGTTGCAACAGTGACGCTGTCATAATTTATGTAGTTACCCAAACATGTAATGATTTGAATTTAAAAGTAATTTGTTTAATGTAACTAATGTAATAATTTCTCGCATGGAGAACACATTATCCAATTTGGTTCTGTGCTATAAAAGGCTACTTCCAATCCTCTCGCCGAGCGTGGAGAATGAGGTAAAACCGCCAACAACGGGAAAAGTTTATATCCAGCATAAAACTTCTAAGGAGCGTATATCAAAAATACGTCAACTTCGTTTATAATATCACGTATATACGTGGTAGAGTCATACTGCAGCTATAGTAATAGTATAATTGTAGCACGAATGGGTCAGCTCGACCGGGGAAGGACCACGCTCTCACAGAAAACCAGCGTTAAATAGCAGCTTAACGCTGCTGTGTTTTGTATGAGTGTAGATAACCGGAGACCCTTTTTATTGGCAAAGAGGCATTCCATCTTAGTCCTCACGGGTGACAACGCATCTGCATCTTGAGTCTTTATTGAGGATAGATATAGATGTCTATGGGCCACAGCAAACACTTACCATCAGGTGGACTGTGTGCTCGTTTGTCACCATATCCTATAAAAAAAAGCTTAAGGCTGCTGTGTTTTGTATGGTGAGTTTAGAGAACCGGAGACCGCTTTTATTGGAAACGAGGCATTTCATCTTAGTCCTCACGGGTGACAACGCATCTGCATTTTGATTCGCAGTCGAGGATAGATGTAGATGTCTATGGGCCACAGAAACCACTTACCATCAGGTGTACTGTGTGCTCGCGTTTATCCCTATCCTTTAAAAAAAATTCTTAAAAAGAAAATGGCAATTATGGCCTTTGGTTTTCTTACTTGCCTGTTTTTTACAACATGAGTAATGAGACAATCGACACAACAGAAGATAATATTAAACTATAGTTATAGTAAATAGTTAAAATATTTACTTTTTTGCATATTTTCTGAAGGCTTTTAAAAAAATCTGGAGATGCTTCATTATCCCCACCCTCTGCTTGTATTGGTTCTACGATCATTCCTGCTACAGGAATACCCTTTTTGTGATACTTTTCAATAACCTCCTCCACTTGCTCCAGGCATCTAAAAATTTAATTATATAGTTATTACATTTTTGTGCAATATTTTTCAACATGCACAGTTTTCTTTTAGTCTCGGAAATACTGGACAAGAGGTGTCGTAGTGTTTCAAAGTGAATAGACTTGGAATTGCCAGTATATTTTTATCAGTTGGTCAAAGTTAGACCTTTTTTGGTTAGTTGGGTGTCAGTGCAAGTTATGTTGCTGCACCCCATACTATTAAAGTGCAATAGATGTCATTGCGCGCACTTGCGCTCGTTCATTGCACCGCAAAAACTGAACAGCTATTGTTACCGTTATAGTCAACCCTAAAAAAGGAAGTGAGTAGACAATGGTGATTAATTTAGAATGGGCTAATCGTCACACCTATGCCAGGTTTGGAGCACTACTTTCGAAGTTGTTTGTTGACAAGTAATAACAAAGTGTCCGGCAATACGTAAGTCCAACTACGACCGAAAGGTCAATTAAAGGATCCAACTCGACTGGGAGATTTCGGGAGATCACGGCACATCTTTTCGTTACATATGCTTTAAAATCTATAAGTAAGCGCGCGCTCGTGCTGATGCGCGCCTTACGTTAACAAACAAGTATTTTTCTCTTATAAGTATTTAGCCACTTTTGATATTTATTTTTGAGTTTTTATTCAAGTATGGTCTCTCGAAAAGCCAAAAGGTACTGCATAGCATGCGGGTGCTTAAATAACAATAGGAATGTCGACTTTTCATTCTTTACTGTTCCTAAGGATACCGAAAGGTAATAAATTATTATTTATAGGTAGATCTAGATAATTAGGTACTTAGTTACTGGCGCCACAGTTACAGATTTATTATTTGATTAGCCACCCGACCACAGCTTCGCAGTTTTCGACTTTTTCGCGTATAATGCCAATGACCTTAAAATGCGTTCAGTGTAAATAGACCTACCAGTATTAGTGACTGCCAACTAATGCAAGATCATCATATACTGGTTATAGTTTTACACTTGGTCGATAAAAGAAAGAGATTGAAAATAGCAGCACTTCTCATTGTCACTCTTTCATTAATAATACCGTCGCGTGTCGCATGTTAGTAAATAGCAAAAAATGTGAAACAGACAAGTGACGGCTCCGTGGCGCAGTAGCTTAGTAATGAGTTGCAGCGCTAAGGGCCGCGGGTTCAAATCCCGCACGGAACAAATATTTGTATGGCCTACAAATAATTGTTCCGGGTCTTGATATTTGTCCTTGGGCAATTTGTGTTTGTTAACTGCCTACACGATACAGGATAAAATACTAGTGTGGAGACACGTTTTTTTTAAAGAAAATAAAAAGATACTAATACATTGCATAACACCTCGGTGTATTCTACTATATACCAACTAATAACAAAGGATTCAATTTGTTTTCTTACAACACCTAACCGTACAGTAGGGGCGGCCTTAACAAAGGCGCGTATCGGGCTAAGTGATACAGACACTTGCACGCGGACGTAAGGTGCATTTTGATTTAATACGCGCGACGTATTCATTTTTGTTTCGACGTAGGCTAATTTCATGAAGGTCGCTTCCGAGGCGTGCAAAGAATTATAACTTTAACGTTGTAACTAGGTCTAAACTCGCAAGTTTGCTATCAGAGAATGATCGTTCTATTCATGTACTATTATTTATTCTGTGCCCAGACGAAGCCAGCGCGGGAGCCAAGTTTGAATATAAAGGATAACTCACGCTAGACCGTGCCGGGTCCGAGCCGAGTGTCGGCCGTAGCACGGTCACCGAGCCGATCCCGTGCATGTTATTGCAACCGACCGGGCCTCGACCGAGCAATTATCGTTGCGCTGTGATGTAGTATACTCGTCCGAGCAAAAATACTGTTGTAATTAGACTACAATCATGTTGAATTTTGACGATCTGGAATTAGCGGCTATTGCGATCACTCTGGGCGATGAAGAATCTGATAAATCTTCTACTACAAGGAAATGGCCGAGCCGAGTCGAGTTGTTTCCGAGCGTTGTCCGTTGCCCGGCCGTCACTCGGTTGCCGCTCGGTATAGGGTGAGTGTGTCCATACAAAATATATGTAATATTAGTTGACCGTGCTACGGCCGACACTCGGCTCGGACCCGGCACGGTCTAGCGTGAGTCATCCTTAAGACTGAGATCTATTATGAAGAATAGACCAGTGATGTGACTGACACATAGGTATTGTTAACATATTGTAAATATAATAATATTCTAAATGTTTTTATCACATAATAGGTATATGCAAAAGATTATTTATTTTATGTAATTTATAAAATAAATACAAATTATGGATTACTTTATTACTATCGATATGAAAATAAGGCCGATATGAAAACAGATGGGACTTGTATGACTTTTAAAATGTTCAAAACTATTATCATTTTAATGTAACTGTGATTACATATTATGTGATGTCATATTAATTCAGCACAGCGCATGCAAACTAAATGAGAAAATTATGAAAACTGAACTCGTAATAATTAACATTAGAATCTAAATAACAAGAATTATTGGTAGAATGAGCAGTAGGTACTCGTATGTCCCTTCTGATGCGAGCTGAGCTAACTACTATATATTTACTGTGGCTAAGGTAGTAAAGTTTCACATAAGAACTTGTGCTAATTAACAAGGGCCGATTTTTACATCTCGTCGACCCCCAAAGCAGTTTTCGTTTATGTACTCCTTCCCTGCTCTATGTCTATGATGACAAAAACTAACATTTTGCAATGTTTTTGTTTGAAATAGCTGCTTTAGTACAATGAGCACATTATACTTCAATATCTTAGACTTTCTTTATTATTTAATACATTGAATATGTATTATGTACACGGAAAAATTGTTAAAATGTTGAGTTCTTTCTTAATAATGTGCTTTGGCGACAGTACTAGTATAAATTGTGCCCGTGCTACGAAATTAAACGGCTTGGTCCAATCGAACGCGTTGACAAGAGGTGGAATGCTGCTGGTAATTTTTTTTTATAGGATAAGGGTGACAAACGAGCACACAGTCCACCTGATGGTAAGTGTCTTCGTTTGCGAATCAAAATGCAGATGCGTTGTCACCCGTGAGGACTAAGATGGAATGCCTCATTTCCAGTAAAAAGGGCCTCCGGCCACCTGCACTCACCAAGCGAAACGCAGAGGTAAACCTATACTTCACGCTGGTTTTCTGTGAGGTCGTGGTACCACCCCGGTTCCAGCCGGCCCATCCGTGCGACAGCAAAAGCTGCCGCGTGGCTCTACCACTGTTAAATGTCCCTAGATATCGCCAATGCTTTTAATAACATGAAATATCAAGTAATATGTTTAATACAATGTTAATATGAGTTGGCCCTACGCGTGGATCAAGGAGGCATTGAACCACCATAAAGTAAATGTGATTGCATCCTCAGCCTAAAACTTTTGAACTTTTTTTCTGAGAGATACATCTCTTACCCTGAGCGAGAAAACGAAGAAGTATATTAAGGACCTGAGGTCGCGTTAGGTCCTTAGACCGCTTCTGTGAATAATTATATGAATTTCATCCAATCGTTGGTATAAGCCTATTATGCATATGATACACTGGTCTTACCAGTGTACCTGTGACATAGGTTGCCGGCAGAATACGATTGCTGGTACTAAAAGTGGTGTTAGTCAAGTCAGTGGTGATATTCATCGGCATCGAAAAATGCCGCCACATGTGTTCCTCGATAACTCGATCCCGCGAACTTCCGCGAGCACTTTAGGCGTTGGAGACACTTGGATAATGGCAATGGCAACCGAATTAAAGTGGCTGCCATTGCCATTAGCCGGGAAACCGGGAAGCCAGGGTCCGTTAGCAGCTTGTGGAGTTATCCTCTCCTAAAAGGGGACAGCGAATAAAACTTTACAAGAGATATGTTCAAGGCATATTTAAAATAAGTTTTATTTACTTTTGATCTTCTTCACAGTTCTCACGTTGGTGCTGATCAAGTGGATATTTGTATTTTGGAAAAGGTGCCACGGGCCAATCGAACGCCGGACAGTCCAGCTTATGTATTGCCTTTGACCTTGTAGTGGACAGCGCACCAAAAGTGCGACCGTGAAAACCACCCTGAAATTAAAAAATCTATGTTCAGTTTATTTCTCTAAAATCAGTCAAATACTATAAAGTCGTGGGTCTTTTTTATATTTTAAGAAAATTATTAGTACTAAATCCAATAGTTTAGCATGCAAACAAATACTCATTTTCAAACAAAGACGAATCGAAAATCGATCATAAAATCCAATCGTAATAAATTCTACGCGTGCGAAGTCTCGGGGAACAGCAGTCTGAAATAAATTCAAATTACTTCGACGAAGTCCGCACATGTATAATGACATTTCTTAGTCACATTAAATAAATCGAGTTAGTGTTTGTTAGTGCACCAAGGGGTAATTTCTAATTTCCCTTTTTAATTATTTTCTTTGATAATTTTCTTCATTTATCCCTAGATTGAATTACTATCATGGTAAGTGTAGACCATAGACTTAGAATACGTCAGTATATTCTAAGTCTATGGTGTAGACAAATGCAATTAAATTGTTTCTTCAGTCGTTCTGTGGTGTGTGTATGTGGGATGTGTTTTATCACGATTACAAATAAGTAACTGAAGCAATAAATGACTGACTCTTTGGTCTAGTGGTCGTAAATGCGGTTGCTGATGCTGGGTTCGAATCCCGGGTCGGGTTAAAATCAGTTATCGCTTTTTCTGTCAAGAAATTCTTAGTAGCATCCGAAAGTCTGGAAGTTGGCGGTGTTCTCACCCCCGTAGCTCGGAAATCACGTAAAGGTATGCGCCTGTTCTCTGTTCATCCGTGTAGGATTATAGACCCGTCGGACTATGAGAGTGAGGGAATAAAGTGCACATACACTTGCGCACTATAATCACGTCCTGCTCACATGGCTAGTTTCCGTTGAGACTGGCCGCCGTGACCGACATCAGGTCTGCAGGACAATATTAAACTAAGCTTAGCGATCTAACTGAAAGTTTTCACTAACCCTTTGGATAATACCTAATGAAATTCATTTTTGAAATCTTTACATATTGTTTACATTAGTTATATTTTGTTTCCATATGGGTACATTTGTGACGACATTACTTCTCACATTTTATTATAATAAGTATCCCTTATCTAAGTAGAATGTTTCACGACTTTGGAGGAATGGCGGGCGGCAAAACATTGGAATTTTTTCTACAGAACATACAGTTTTTACAGATCTATTGCTGTAGAGCTGTGCCTAATCGACCGAGCAACATAGGGAACAAAAACAAATGTACTCGTAGATCGCGGTCTGATTATAGATAACTATCAAGGAATCATCATCGTTTATATCCCTCTGTTTCGTCCTACAATACTGGACCAATTTAATATTCTTTTTATTAAGAATATTAAAAGATTGTTTAATTTGTCTGATAATGGCTAATGTCTGATAATGGTGATATAATTGGACAATATTATGTGTAATTTTTAAAGGTTTCTATTTTTTTAAATAATTGTTTTATAAAAATAAAAAATATAAACTTAATAAAACTTAATCAATTTAACAGTGGTAGAGCCACGCGGCAGCTTTTGCTGTCGCACGGATGGGCCGGCTCGAACCGGGGTGGTACCACGACCTCACAGAATACCAGCGTGAAGTAGAGGTTTACCTCTGCGTTTCGCTTGGTGAGTGCAGGTGGCCGGAGGCCCTTTTTACTGGAAATGAGGCATTCCATCTTAGTCCTCACGGGTGACAACGCATCTACATTTTGAATTATAATAGAGGATAGATGTAGATGTCTATGGGCCGCAGCAACCACTTACCATCAGGTGGACTGTGTGCTTGTTTGTCACCCTTATCCTATAAAAAAAAGTAAAAATATTCGCTCTAATGTCATTATCCAGTGAAAAACAGGAGGAATACGTCTGTGTGGACTAAACACCGCCCAGATAATTATCCTCTAAATCTTTTAAAAATTCTTTTTAATATTTCTTTAAAATTACTTATTTTGTGTGGTCTTAGTTTTGATCAGGTTTAAGACTTTGTAAACAACTTTATAAACAAACAAAACTCATTAGACCATTTTTTGCCTTGACCGATTTTTTATTTCATTTCTCATCCTAACATTTTATGAAATCACCATACCTTAAAAGACAAAATAGATAGACTTGGAGCTCCTGGTGGCTGATTAATCATACAAGACTCCATTTCTTCAGGTGTAAAGTCCATTTTTCCTCCACGCTCTTTGTTACGATACCACATGAAAACACTTTTATATGCATTCTCATTAGAACAGGACCCACACATCATTGTTGCTACGCAATTCAAGCCGGAAGGCGCAACTGACATTAACACATTCTTCAACATTTCAGGCCAGCTCAAAGAAGGGAATACTCCCAAGGCCGGCCGATTGACAAGTTCTTTCTAAAACAAAACAATACAGAATCAGCGAGCTATTCACATTTTTGCTTTCTAAATTCTAGAATTGTATACCTTGGGTTACGGATCAATTTTACCTTACTTTTTAATCTACGTGTCAGTACATGGGCCTGGGTATTCTAAGGGGTGCGGTGAACTCGTTATTACATTTGTCACCCATGGCACAGAATAAATGCCCGTGGGCTCGCAGGCCCGCGGGCCTACTAGCGCGTGAACGTCGTGGCAAGCGTATGGAATACTCTAGTATACCCCAAAATGCGGTTAATGTAAGTTATTTGATTGTTTTATTTTTTATTATAATTTGCCTTTGTTCATTGTAACTTAATTTTTTATTTTATTCTGTGAAATTTAACATCACTTGACGCCAAACGTAATGCTTTTTTTACAAAAACAAATATTACAACTTTCCCAAACAAAACTGTGTAATGGCCATTTGCACATACCTAAAGCAATAAACATCTTCGATAATAATAATAATAATTTTGTATTCACTTATAAATACCATTATGTGATTACTTTAATATTGAACTAAATTTCATCAACATTTTTGCTGATTTAATTACCTATTTAGGAAAATAAACCGTGTGGCGGCGGCGCGCGTTGTAAAAGACTTAATCACCCTGTTGCTTATTAAGCTGCATTGTAGCTCGAATGGGTCGGCTCGACCGGGGAAGAACCACGCTCTCACGGAATACCGGCGTAAAATAGCATCTTAATGCTACTATTACGTATGGTGGGAGACCCCTTTTACTGGAAACTAGGCATTCCATCTTAGCTCTCAGGGGTGAAAACGCATCTGCATTTTGCAGTCGAGGATAAATGACGATGTCTATGAGCTACAGCATCCACTTGCCATCAGATGGACTGTATGCTCGTTTGTACCCTTATTCTATAAAAAAAACCCAAGTCGACCAGTTGCGTGGGTGTCGTAAGAGGCGACTATGGGGAATGCCAGAAAAATATTATGGCTTCCGACAGATGATGGCGGTATAACAATTTCGTTTAGGTCAGACGTAAGTTTAGTAAAATATCGAGACCAGCGATGGGGGCAGCCTCAAAGTTGCAAAACATCTGACATCTACCGAAGTCGACACGACGTGACGATAATAGCAAAATCACATGGGGAGACGCAAATGCCCAGCATCCACTGCTAGAGATTTGCCTTTGCATTTTTATGGGCTGATGAAGAAAAAAGAAATACATGTAAAATTGCTAGTCTAACCCGTACTTCTACTCTTCAATTTTTAGATCGGTAACTTAATTACTTTTTTATTCTTTTGTAATCGACTGCACCCAGTATTTTTTTTTATATAGTGACAGGGCTAATTTTTGACTGTAAACTTTATCATATTTTTTTAAATGAAAATTGTTTACTTTTGCTATTAGTTTATCTATAATATTATTTTACTATATATTATTATGACATATCGCACCTTCGTTTCGAAACCGTTACTAAACGGAATTTTCACAAAATTGAGATAATAACGCCATCTTAATTAAATCGACAAAATCTACAGAATGAACTTGACAGGGCTATTTATATCCCAATATTTTGGTAGATAGCGTTAAATTAAAACGCTACTAAACTGAAATTTAAAACATAACTACAGACGAAACCGTTACTATACCAATTGTAACCTGTCCCTTAAGGAGTCGACATACAATTATATAAAAAAAAAGTGTAACTATTTGTTTAAGTACGGCTGATTTTGTCATTGAGGTAAATGATTTACTTATTTTTATTAGATAAAGTGTGGTTTTCGGTTTATTCACAGTTATAACTTAGAATGTATACTTTAATTCTTCAAATTTAGTACCATAAACTGTTACTTTCTGGATAAAATGGCGACATTAATATTTAGCTTAAATTAATGATTATTTATTTAGTAGAATTATTGAGTAAATTATTGAGTAAAGTAAATCGATTATTACAAGTGTGACTTTTATTATATTTACTTTATGATCCCCTTCATAATGTCGTAAATGAAAATTCGCATAGTCGTGAAACGGCTCCTGAAATGCCATCTTGTTTAAAAGCTGAATCTACAAATTGTTCGTGTACTTCTGAACCTATTGTGCAAACTAACAAATCTCCTCTTGAGATGCAACCACTGTTGACAAATTATGCTGTTCCTGAAGAACTGAGATCATCTACTGCAGCCGCACCTTTAATAAAATCTTATAAAGGATTAGTGGGTGTTAATAATGTACATCCAGAAAATGAGATAATGCCGGTGACATCTATGAGTGCAACTAGTTTGTTTGTGGTAACGACAGAAAATTGTCTACCTAGTAGGTACTACTATTAGGTAGACATGTATTGATTTTTTTTTGAGTTGATTGACATGAATTGTCTTACTAGGTAGACAATGTTTTGTCGTTATCACAAACAAACCAATTTCACTCATAGATGTCACCGGCATCATCTTATTTTATGGAGGTAATGTGTGGTCTACACCAAGGTCTGATTCTTCTAGCTCTGGTACATCTTCGTCAACTAGCACATCTTCATCGTCATCATCTAGTAAATCTTCAGATAAGTACCTAAAGTTATACCCAATTTATTCTTGTTGTGTGCTTGAGTGTGTTGTAAATGTTTTTGCTTTCTTTTTGCGATCAAATAAGGACTTTTCTCCTGATAAAGCAGATAACGACCCTAACTACGTAGAGCCATTTGCATCTACACAACGTGTATCAACATCTTTATCTAGTTCTTCTTTTCAACATGATAATGGTATGCAGCAAGTACATGTCGCAGCTTTGAGTCACGAGGTAGTGCAAGAATTTAATTCAATTCAGCAGCCAAGGATTCATGAGGTTTGCAAGAAGTTGGTCCAATTCAGCAGCCAAGTGTGAGTACCTCTTGCACACGTAAATGCAAAAGAAACATTGATTGATTTATTATTGTAAGAGGTTAATATTTGGGGAATAACATTTTTTGTTTAATTGCCATAAAAGTACTATTTAAATTTTTTTAGAATAAATAATGATTTGAATTATTATGTTTTAATTGACCTGTGCATAATATACCTGTGAAATATAAGTATTTAACAGTTCATATAATAGCTAGAATTCTATTTTTAATATAGTAACATTGTTTTTATACTAACTTTATATAATTGAACCAAAATTGAAAAAATAATTAATGCAAAAGTGTTACTATAAAAATTAAAATGATTATAAATAACTTCATAAAATTACTAAAATGACTTCACATCTTAAAAAGAAACCATTAATTTAACAAATAATCTCAGAAATATCTCATAATGTGTTCATTAATTTTTATTAGGAGGTAAATAGTAATGAAAAAATCGTAAATTAGCTCTCCTGCAAAATTTAGTTTTTTTGTATTGTAACGGTTTCGAAAAAAAGGTGCGATATGGTCTTATTATTAGTTATTACTGTCAGTCATAAAACTTAAGTATTTTTCTTAATTTTGTGGGGGGGGGGGGGGTTAGTTACGTTTTACTATTATGTATTGTTTTGATTCAGATCTTCAAAATGCCACCGTTATAACTGTGGATGTTGCCATACCCTCCTCAAACATAATGACCGGACTAATAAAGACAATGGGGCTAAAGAATCTGCCAATAAATAACCTGTTTACGCATCAGTTACTGGCAGCGGCTGACCCACGATTTCAGTTCCAGCTGAAAGAAGTAATGGACCTAATTTCAGCTGATGAACAAATTACTAATTAATACATTCGACAATAAATCCTCCTCCGTCTAATAAACAAAAAATTGTCAATACAAGGGAATCTGTAGACATTTTTTAAAATCCGCAAAACAGCAGTACTATCACATCACGAAAAAAACTGATACAATGTTTTATATAATATATTAATGTTACTACATAGTGTTTAATTCGTACAAAATAATTTTGATAAAATATAAAACCGGTAAAAACCCAGCGGATCAGTCGCCTAAAGTGATTACCGAAGTGGGAAGACGAGTGGCAACCTGACGTACCGATAAACAAAGTGGCGACCGGCGCCCCACGAGATGAAGTGACGAGTGGTAAGAGATGCAGAAAGTCAATGGATACAGGTGAATCAGGACCGCGCTATGTGGTATACTTTAGAGAGTAATACCAAGAAAAACAGTGGTATCCAAAAGACTAACTCCTCCCCATTGAACAACACCTTGGTATTCGAATGTTTTACATTAGGTATTGTAAATGTAATACACTTTGTCTTATTGCCGTTTAAGAGCATATTGTTGGCGTTAAACCAATGTACCAATTTCGATAGAGCATTCATAATTAATTAACTGCCGTTTGAGTTTGAAAGTTAAAGAGGTATCATCAGCAAATAATACTATACCGTGATTGTCCCATACAAGATAAGGTAAGTCATTAATATAGATTAAAAACAGGAATGAGCCAAGAATCGAGCCCTGAGAAACGCCCATTGATACTACCGATCCGGAGGAACCTTTACCATTAATCACTACTTTTTGAGTTCTGTTACTTAAATATGAAGTAATAAGTCTAAGCGCTAAATTTTTTACAACGTAATGTTGTAGTGTCCTGATTAATGTCTCATGATGAACACAATCGAAAGCCTTGGAAAAATCACAGAAAACACCTAAGGCATCTTGTGAATTCTCCCAGGCATTAAAAATATATTTCATAAGCTCAACACGGGCGTCAGACGTCGAGCGACCCCTTGTAAAATCAAATTGGTTTTTATGAAGTAATTTATTTGTATTAAAAAAAATTAACAATTGATCCAAAATTATTTGTTCAAAAATTTTACTGAGAGTTGGTAGTACAGAAATAGGTCTAAAATTAGCGGGATCCAATGTACTACCAGATTTAAATAAAGGTATTACTTTACTATACTTTAAAGGTATTACTTTACTATATTTCATTAAATCAGGAAACACACCAGAATCGATACAAGTATTAAAAATAATAGCAAGATGAGGTGCAATTAAATCTATTATGGACGCAATAACTGTAACGGAAATCCCTCACAAATCTGCGGTCTTCTTTACATCAATGGTTTTGAAGTATTTTACAACATCTTGCGATAATACTTTTTCAAATCTAAATTTTTTAAACAGGTATTAACATTCTGTTTGAGTAATGATTCGGCGACAGTTGGAGAAGTATTCAATGACTCTGTTGTCAAGATAGGAATATCAGGGAAATTTTTCTCAAACACCGCTGCGACTTCTTGATTTGATTTAATCAATTCATTATCTGTTAACATTTTCCACTGTCAAAAGCTACGTATATTTAACTTATTTTATTTTGTTATTTAGAGGCCAATTCTGGCTAATAAATTTGAACAAAAAGATCAGTAAATATATAAGAGAGTGGTTATAATAATATTTTTTTGATTTCAGACACAATACTCATTTATAAAGGAAAATATTTCTGCTGCGTCGTTGTCAACTGTCAAAGCATAACAACTACATACAATTTTTATCAAGATGGAATAAATCCAGGAAAGTAATGTGATAATATTTCATTTAGAGAGTAAAGTGCTTTTATTTAGACCGTAAATGATTGTGTTTCAGGGAAAGATGCGGGGTACATCACATTTCAAGTTAATATTAAGCTATCTAATATAAAGACTTTTAAGTGCTGTAGAGATCTCTTTAGATTTTTTAATGAATATCTCTGATCCGCTACATTCACAGCCTGATTTCCTACAGTATCAAAATTGTGCCGACGGTAGGCTGTTTAAAGGTAAAAGGGGATTAAATATACATATTAAACGATGCCACAGTAAAAGTATTTCGGCTTCACAGCCTACCGTAGAAATTCACAACTCTATTAGCAATTCTTCTAATGACACAAATTTTTCCCTTTTTTCGGAGCAAATTTACAATTACGAGTATCTATATATTTATTTTTCTATATATTTTGAGCCACGCGGCAGCTTTTGCTGTCGTCGCACGGATGGGCCGGCTCGAACCGGGGTGGTATCACGACCTCACAGAAAACCAGCGTGAAGTAGAGGTTTACCTCTGCGTTCCGCTTGGTGAGTGCAGGTGGCCGGAGGCCCTTTTAACTGGAAATGAGGCATTCCATCTTAGTCCTCACGGGTGACAACGCATCTACATTTTGATTTGTAATAGAGGATAGATGTAGATGTCTATGGGCCGCAGCAACCACTTACCATCAGGTGGACTGTGTGCTCGTTTGTCACCCTTATCCTATAAAAAAAAATTATCATCGTAATGTACCAGTGGTTAAAAGAATTCCTAGAGGTGGGAGGATGCAGCTTGCTAAAGCATTGTCATGCACTATTCAAAATTGTTTCACTAATAGTGAAAATAGTTGGCAAAAATTATTTACATTCGCGTATTCCCATTTTCATTTTGATAAAACAATAAATAAATCAATTACGTCTCAACTAAAAGAGACATCTTTTCAAAATTTCGATTACCCAATTAATACTCATTTACCTCGACCACGTCCTAAATTTGATTTAAAAAAAGTTGTTGAGTCGAAAGTAATGGATGGCGACTTAAAAAATGCATCCCGTATTTTATTCTCAGACGACATCCTGGCTCCTCGTAATGTAGAAACTCTTGGAAGCCTTCGTCAAAAGCATCCTACGGTCAAACCTTTTTAGGGTTTACCGCTGCCTCCCAAGACTTCTATGCAACCATTACAAATTTCTGAAAAAGACACTTTAGAAGCAATTATGTCATTTTCGAATTGCTCTGCTGGCGGCATTAACGGAATTACGCCTCAACATCTTAAAGATCTGTAAGCGCTTCTGCTGGTGACGCCGGCGGAGTACTTCTTAAAGACATTACAAAATTATGTAACTTTATGCTTTCTGTTAATCCGCTTAATGTTAATCCAAATTTCATTGCATTATTATATGCGGCAAGATTATGTGCCTTCAAAAAAAAAAGGATAACGGTATCCGTCCTATTGCCGTTGGTTCCACATTTCGACGCTTAACTTCAAAATTAGCTTGCAGGCACATAATCTCTAACCTTAAGACCAAATTTCAGCCTACTCAACAAGGCTTTAGCACTAGAGGTGGCTGTGAGGCGGCGGTACATTCAGTGCGTACATTTTTAACTAACTCTGATGCAGATGTTCTTGTGAAGGTTGTGACCTAAGGAATGCTTTTAACTCTATCGATAGGGTAACCTTGCTGAAAGAAGTGGCTAACAATACCCCCGAAATTTATCATTACGTTTGACAATGTTATAGTCAAAATACTAACTTGTTTTACGAAAACCATGTTATCGATTTTGTTGTCGGTGTACAGCAGGGTGAACCACTGAGTCCAGCACTATTCAGTTTGGAATTCAACCCATTATTTCAAATTTGAAATCCAAGCTGTATGTCTGGTACCTAGACGACGACCTAGACTGGGAGGTAGAGCAGATGACGTCCTCAGCGATATTACTCATATTTTTCGAAATTTCAAAAATATAGGTCTTGTACCGACTAGCAATAAATGTGAAATATTTTTTTCCAATAATTTATCTACTTCTCATAGAGACATTTTAATTCAAAATTTCAATCATATTTGTCCAGGAATAAAAACTGTCAGTACGGAATCACTATACCTGCTAGGTGCCCCGTTGTTTTTGGATAGTATCAAACCTGTTTTAAAAACAAAATTTGATCAGTTTTTAAACCACGTTGATAAATTGTATAAATTAAGCCCCCACATAGCTCTTACTATTTTAAAATATTGTCTTCTTGTACCTAGATTAACATACTTACTCCGCTCGAGTCCAGTCTAGAAATGTTCGGATATTTTAAAAGATATTGATAATAATCTTAAAATAGCTATAGAAAAAATTCTAAATTTAACTTTAAATACAACAGCCAGGACTCAAGCTACTTTACCTATAAAGTTTGGTGGCATTGGTGTAAGAAATCTTTCTCGCGTTGCATTGCCTGCTTTCCTTGCTTCCGTGCATAGTGTCAGTGACTTATGTAACATAATTATAAATAATAAAGTAGACCTATGCTTTGCTACGGAAGCAGGGCAGACATGGCAAACGCTTTGTCCAGGTGAAAATGTTCCACTGGAAGTTAACCAACAAAAACAGTGGGACATTCCATTGGTACAGGGCGTGCAGAAAGATTTGTTTCATAATTTCCATAGTGACCAAGATAAGGGACGCCTTCTAGCTGTTTCGACTAAGGAATCTAGTCACTGGTTTCAACCCCATCAGTGCCCCTGCGGTAGCAGCGTCGACAAGTTTGAGCTCCACGGACTTTCATGCAAGAAAAGCGCTGGTAGGTTTTCACGACACAATTCTTTGTACGATGTCATCGGAAGGGTTCTTGTCTCTATTAATGTTCCCTCGGTTTTAGAGCCTTGTGGAACATTTAGAGACGATGGCAGGAGACCCGACGTTATGACATTGGTCCCTTGGGAGAGAGGCAAAGCCCAAGTGTGGGATGCTTCTTGCGTAGACACTCTGGCGGCCTCTCATCTCAGGGGTACCTCGTTTAGAGCCGGGACGGCATCAGAGGCAGCTGAGAGAGATCTCTGAGAGATGACTACATATTTGTGCCATTTGCTGTAGAGACTATCGGTCCGTGGGGTCCACGTGCGGTGAATTTCCTAAAGGAACTCCATCCGCGGCTGGTCGTTGCTGCTGGTGATAAGAGGGCTGGTTCTTTTCTCGCAAAGGCTAAGTATAGCCATTCAGCGGGGAAACACAGCCAGCGTTCTTGGCACGATACCGCGGGGAGTAGGACTATATGGTAATTAAGTTCCTAGTTTTAGTTTTTTTTTTTTAATTACTATTATAGTTTGTAAATAAGTATTACATGTAATATATACATTTATAAGAACATTCATTGTTAATTTTTAATTGATAGTTTGAGTTACGAGGTTTGTCTTTACCGGTTTCATTGTTAATTATACTCCACGTCATTTTAATTTTATTCTTAGCCATCTTCATTTTGTTGCTAATATGTAACAATTTGGCTGTGGAGCAAACAATACCTATCACTTTACATAACCATACATATACTTATATAATTTACACTACAACACACATTCCATTTTGGCGTTAACATTAAACGGTTCTTAAAATTAGAGCAAGTAAAGTAAATTTATATAGTTTTCTAAATCATTTTAATTTATTAGTCTCTAGAAATTATAGAGTAGGAAACTATTTATAACATTTTACGTAAACTTTTAGATTAAATTGGTATGTAATATTGTAAGTGAGGCAACATTTACATTTCATTGCAGCATTTGAAATAAAAGTAAGGCATTAACATAAAAGGATATCACAGTTTTTCAAAAACGTAATATATATATTGTACCTTCTAATCTATCAAGTTTACATGTAAGCGATAACAGGGAGTTTATCCCATTTCTAATGTCAGAAAATGTAATAAGATGGTATTTTTACAAATAAAAATAGTGTGAGAATAGATGTTCTACTTGCTGCCTTGCTTACGCAATTAATCTTTATCAGAAATACAATAAAATTACGCCACAGATTAGATAATAGTTACTACGTAAATGAGGCACAGCGCAATTATCAAAGATGTTATTTTTACAAATAATAATAGTGTGACAGTACGTTCAACTTGTTCTCTTGCTTACGCAATAAACATTATCAGCAATAACCAATAATGCATGACGCACCGTATCGCAAATACATTTTTTTTCTTTTGTTTTGTTACTGGGAGGCTGTTATCGTTAGAGATATGCAAAAAATTCGACCATACTGTAACGTAAATAACACGTGTCGGTCAATTTCAAATGTAGTGTAACGTCATTGCATACTTTTTTGGTGTTACAAAATGAGTTAAGTTTGCGAATTACCCACACCGCTGCTTATAACAATATTACTTTTATTTACTTGTTCCAATGGAACAATCACAAGGACACAATCACGACAAATATAACCGGCAACAAAATCGCCCCATCCTACTGTTTAGGTCGTCTTGTTTAGTCGAGAAAACTGGGTCGAGGCCACGGTTCCTGCCAGTAATGGCTAATTGTCAGACGTAAACTACGTACGGTTCGCTCATATAGAGCTGTTAGTTTCCTCACGCCGTTCTCGGTACGGTCCAGTCAGTCAGGTAAGACCCTGTTGGATAAATTCCAGCTGGTCTACATACAAGTGGACAAATAACCGTCTATATTACCTTCTTTTGTTCTCCTTCGCCATAATTATATACAGGGCGGCAAGATTTCCCGGGTTGCCAGTCCTCCCATTGGGCACGTCCCCGGGTGGCGGATATGGGAATGCTATATTACGCAATGCTATATGGGAACTGGCCTTCTCAGCTTGAAGTCGCTTCCGGTATACTTAAAATGTAAAATGCTCGCACCTCTGCACGCACTGTTCACAGCAAGTTGCTGACTAACACCATTAACACGTATTTTAAAAAACAGAAAGTGAAAAAATAAGAATATTTTTATTCGTCACTTTTCAAAGTGTAAATTCACTCAGTGAAAATAATTTATAAGAATTAGTTTTAATTAAAGTACACAGATCTTACCAAATAATGTTCATCCTTAAAGGCTTCCATCAGCTTTGGATGATTATACCCGATAGGAACGGACGATATTTGCGTAAATGCATCGAGAAACGTATTTCCATCGGCATCAACGAAGTAATTTCCAATGCACTTGTCATAGTCGGCGAAAAGCTGTACCGAACCTGTTTGCTGAAATCCAAAAAAAATAGAACAATGAGCAAAATTATCGAATACCTTATTTATAGCGATTTATATGATATACTCAGGATAATTTACTGTAATTGCCACCTTTTGTACACAAAACTGTGACTAAGAGAGAAGCTCTTTAATTGAATTTATTTAATGTCTATTGTCATAGCAATAATTGCATTAAATTCATTTTGAATCAAGTTATTCGATGCAATTATTTGAAAAGCGAGTGCACTGTGAGATTGTATCGATCGTTGGATGATTTATTATAATATATTAAATTTATTACTAGGTAAATGTGGTCCACAATTGTACAAAAGTTTCTATTTAGTTTTTATGAATTTTGTTTAAACATATACGAGAGTCTGTTATAGGAGTTTTATGCGCTGAATTACAACGTGGTTCGGTGATAAAATGGTGAAAAACTTCGTGAGAAAACCTAGACGTCTGAATAGTTATAAAAAAATCTTGGACGTGTGAAAACCGCACCACGCAGAATTTTGTGATAGACCTTGCGAATCTTGCGAAAAAGTACTATTCCCCGTTTGGTGGCGGATAAGAATACCCACTACCCCATATCTTCCCGTGGGTGTCGTAAGAGGCGACAGAGAAAAACTGAGGCAGAAAATAGGCAGCTGCATCTTTCCGATAACAACAAAACAACAATAAAAAAAATTGCGGTTGCCAACCAGCTCGCCAAGCGTGGCAACTATGGCAATATACCCCCCCATGATTAAAGTTAAGAAGAAACGGCCCCAGTCCCCGGCTGCCCGGCTATTCCTAGCTACGGTGGCACCCATGGTAATGACGGGCCAGGGGGTGCTAACAATATCCGGTGGAAGTTCGGTTGCCACCTAAGACGACTCGACTTGAAAACATATAACGCACGCATCCTGAAGACTGACGAGAAGATCCTGGAGCTGGAAGAAGAGATAGACAAGTTGCGCTGGAGTATTATCTGTGGTCTGAAGAGAGGGGGAGGACATAGTAATCCTCGAATCCGGCAACTTGTTCTATCACGGGGAGGGCGATCATCTGTCCCAAGGAGGTGTTGGATTTATCGTCGACAAGTCTCTGGTTAACAACGTTGTAAAGATTGCGAGTGTGTCGACGAGAGTGGCGTACCTTATACTCAGGATCACCAAATGGTATTCGCTGAAGGTCACACAGGTCTACGCACCAACCTCGGCACATCCCGACGAGGAGATGCAGGAAATGTATGAGGGTATCTAGAGCCATGCATTCCTCCAAAACCCACAATACGGCGTTGATGGGAGACTTCAGCGCAAAACTAGGCACAAGAGAGAACGGTGAGCTTATGGTAGGGAAATTTGGAAGAGGGAAACGGAACCCAAGGGGCCAGCAGCTGGCCGACTTCATGGAGAAAAATCTTTATGATGAACTCTTTCTTCCAGAAGCGGCCTCACAGGATGTAGACCTGGTCGGGCCCTGAAGGTTCGACAAAAAATGAGATTGACTTCATTATATGATGACCAGACGACAACTGTCCAGTGATGTCTCAGTGATCACAAGGGTGAAAACTGGTAGCGATCGCCGAATGGTTAGAGAGAAGCAGAAGCTTAACGTTAACTTGGCGAGGTCTCGTCTAATGAAGTCCACGCTCCGTCCCCCTCATGCTCTAATCCAAAGTCCCGAAACCTTTCAGCTCGAGTTACAAAATAGTTTTCAGTGTCTAGAAAACTGCAATGAAGTGAACGATATGAATGACAAGCTCGTGGAAATTGTCCATGCCGTCGGAGTTAAGTTTTGCAAGACCCGCCGCAGAAGAACACAAAAACTCTCCGATCACACTCTTAATCTCATGGCTGTTAGACGGGAAATGAGGCTGTAGTCTTCAGTAGATTTGACAGCATACAGGCAACTGAACAGACAGATCTCCAAATGCATGCGGCGGGACTTCCGCAACTTTAATACTGCTCGTAATGAAGAAGCGATCGAATGGAACCAGGGCCACTCACACACACACACCACACACAAGTCTTTGCCAGAGATCTGTCTGCCAGAAAGAGCCAACTGTCGAAGCTGAAGACCGAGTGTGGCAGCGTCGTCACATGACCGAGACCGTCGTCTGAGACACCTGAGATTTTGAGTGAGATTGAAAGGTTCTAGGGGCAGCTGTACACACCATCGTTGGGGCCACACGCAAGTGTGAGTAACGATCCAAGAGCAAGTTTTATCCAACACTATTCCGATGATATTCCGGACGTCAGTCTTTGAGTGAGATTAGAATGGCTCTCCAGCATCTTAAAAACGGCAAGGCCCCAGGCGAGGCCATCCTCTAATTACAGCAGAACTTCTGAAAGCGGGTGGAAAACCGGTACTTGAAGTCCATCAGAGGCTCTTCAATTCTGTTCTCCATGGTGGCACTACACTGGAGATGTGGAGCAGTGCGTGTATGTGGTGTGACAAGTGCGGTGGTATACTAACTACAGACCTATTTCCCTTATGAGCCGCATCTACGTGCTGTTTTCGAGAGTCATTACGAATCGTCTCGCATGCAGACTCGACGACTTCCAGCCTCCCGATCAAGCCGGTTTTCGAAAAGGCTTAAGCACCATACAGCACATACATACCCTTCGGCAAATTGTACAGAAGTCCGAAGAGCACAATTTGCCACTATGTCTGGCGTATGTGGACTATGAGAAAGTCTTTGATTCCGTCGAAATGTGGGCGGTGCTGTAGTCCCTCCAATGGTGCCAAGTTGACTGTCGGTATATCGAAGTACTGAAAAGTTGGTACAGTAGGGCTACGATGGCTATCCGAGTACAGAATCAGAGTACGAAAGCGACAACGCTCTCTTGAAAAACTACAGACCGATTTCCCTTCTGAGCCGCGTCTAAGTGCTGTTTTCGAAAGTCATTACGAATCGTCTCGCATGCAGACTCGACGAATTCCAGCCTCCCGAACAAGCTGGTCTCCGAAAAGGCTTTAGCACCATAGAGCACATACATACCCTTCGGCAAATTGTAAAGAAGTCCGAAGAGTACAATTTGCCACTATGTCTGGCGTATGTGGACTATGAGAAAACCTTTGATTCCGTCGTAATTTGGGCGGTGCTGCAGTGCCTCCAGTGGTGCCAAGTTGACTGTCGGTATATCGAAGTACTGAAATGTTTGTACAGTAGGACTACGATGGCTATCCGAGTACAGAATCAGAGTACGAAAGCGACAACGCTCTCTTGAAAAACTACAGACCGATTTCCCTTCTGAGCCGCGTCTAAGTGCTGTTTTCGAAAGTCATTACGAATCGTCTCGCATGCAGACTCGACGAATTCCAGCCTCCCGAACAAGCTGGTCTCCTAAAAGGCTTTAGCACCATAGAGTACATACATACCCTTCGGCAAATTGTACAGAAGTCCGAAGAGTACAATTTGCCACTATGTCTGGCGTATGTGGACTATGAGAAAGCCTTTGATTCCGTCGAAATTTGGGCGGTGCTGTAGTCCCTCCAGTGGTGCCAAGTTGACTGTCGGTATACCGAAGTACTGAAATGTTTGTACAGTAGGACTACGATGCCTATCCGAGTACAGAACCAGAGTACGAAACCTATCCAACTGCAGAGAGGTGTAAGACAGGGTGACGTAATTTCCCCGAAACTCTTCATCGCTGCTTTGGACGACATTTTTAAGCTACTGGACTGGAAAGGATATGTTATTAACGTCAATGGCGAGTATATCACTCACCTTCGATTTGCCGACGATATAGTCCTTATGGCAGAATCGCTGGAGGACCTAAGCACAATGCTCAATGACCTCAATAGTGCCTTCCAACGGATAGGTCTTAAGATGAAAATGGACAAAACAAAGATCACTTATATAACGTCCATGTCACACCTATGTCGGTAGTTGTTTGGAGCACTAAGCTCGAAGTTGTTGACATGCAGGAAGTCGATCGATGCAGGTGGCTCAGTACCATGCTTTGTGGCATTCCTTAGGGGAGGCCTATGTTCAGCAGTGGACTTGTGAAGGGCTGTAATGATGATGATGACCTTCCGACTTTTTACCCCAAGTACAGTTGAACAATAAACACTTTAATTTTTTTATAACCAAGAAACGTAGAATAAAATTAAAAAAATTGAGCGGAGTTCACTAAGCTGACTGCCAACCTTCCTGGCACTTGAAAAAAAAAAAGAAGAAGAAGAACCACAAACTTTTTTTATAGAATAAGCGTGACAAACGAGCACACAGTCCACCATGATAAGTGGATGCTGTGGCCCAGAGACATCTACATTTATCCCCAATTAAGAATCATAATCCAGATGGGTTGTCACCCGAGAGGACTAAGATGGAATATCACTTTCCAGTAAAAAAGGGTCTCCGGTTCTCTACACTCACCATACGTAAAATAGTAGCATTTACCTGATATTTTACGCTGGTTTTTTGTGAGAGCGTGGTCCTTCCCCGGTCGAGCCGACCCATTCGTGCTACAACTACACTACTAATATAGCTGCAGCATGGCTCTACCACGTATAACTTAAACAAAAATCATATTTACGTATTGCATTTAAATCAAATAACACTTCCTCGTTTTAAATAATATTATTATATAATTTATCAACTCTGCAATATGTTCAGGAAATTACCAACACTAACTATTTTTAACTTATTACTGAGTAAACGTAATTTGATATCCTGGATAAATTCGTCTCCTTTAATGTACATTTGCAATCGTGTTCTAAATTCCTTGGCTACAAAGTTTTTGGAAGCATTCCAAAAACGTTACTAAATTAGGATGTTTGTCTTTAACTCTTTATAATATAGAGGCAGTTCTCAGCCTGCGCCCTCTTTTTCCAAAAGAGGGTCGGTTCCGATTCGGCAGAAAGGCTGAGCATACCACGACAGCCGGCTGTCGTGGTATGCTTAGGCCCGTATTCACAAACGACACATACATAAGTATGGTAGCAACACTATGCTAAGTAAGGTATTTCTCACTGCGTTCGTCATGGCAGGCCGCTCATTTCATGAACGTTTATTTGTCGCACTATGCGTAGCGTAAAGTAGCTAGCGAGCTACTTTATCTGTGCGTTCATTTTGATGAGCCCATAGTGTCGTCTAACACTCAAGTGACGTTTATGAAACAAAATTTCGTCCACTGTGCGTTAAACCCTACTGTGCGCACGCATAGTATCGTTCTTGAATACGGGTGTGAGTGCATTCACCACCTCCCTCTCGTTTCTGGGGGTATCCCTTTTCATTTGCTTCTGGGCGCAAAAAAAACGCAAGTTTTAATTTGTTTTATGTCAACATTCCAATGAATTTTTATTCCTGTGAGGCATTCCTTTTATTTCGGCGTTGACCTTTCAAACAAGAAGTATGTATATATTTTTATAGGTATTCTTATATCAACTAAGTATCTTGGACCAGTTATTATCATGATTCTATATATAAATCTACATAGCTGAGGGAGTAAATCGCAAGAAAAATAATATACGAATTCCGATTCGGTGGATAATCGGAATTTAGACATTTTTGGAAAAATATTTCGGAGTATAACGAATCTACAGTCAAAAACGATGGCTTTCTGAACCTCCACAACTTACATAACTAGATAATCGTCATATGATGCTTGAATATAATTATGTAGATCTTCTTGCCCTGTGGGAGATCTCCCCTTTTCCTTCCACGACCAAACATTTATAATTGAATGTTTATTTTTTTAACTTTTTTGTTTAGATCAAAGAAGGCTCTTGATAGCCAGAATAACTGAATAATTTATAGAAGAAATATCAAGTGTAGTATGCGTTTTTCTGCATCACGGATCCACAGACTTTTTCGTAAAAACGAGTACATCGACATTTACTTTTTTTTAAAGATTGTTATAGATAAAACTTCTCACTCGCATATTATAGAACATATAAATAATGGTTATTTTCTCTCACGCAAAGACAAAAACGTATGTCATGTTGTGGCGCTTAGGCAGCAGGTAACAACAAGCAGGTAGCTATTAAAGGTGACTTAAACAAGGTATTTCGGTCGCCAGTCTACCTCTAAAACTTACTACTTTTAAAAATTATTAGTCATAATATTTTTTAGATTATTTTTAAATTTAAAAAATATTTTGTCTTGTGAATTTTTTCTTCTTTTTGTGTTCATAGCTATAATTTGAAATTTAATAAAGAAATATTAAGTGTAGTACAAAACCTTAATACTACATGATTGTGCGTTTTATCTAATGACACCATTAAGGGTTGAGTATATCCCTATTTTATGTGTAGATCATCATGGGTCCCGGGCTTATAGGTTATAAAATGGTGGCATTTCATTACATGTCCAGATAATCAGACAGTCTCACACAGATCGGTAGATATTAAATATTAGGCGAATTTTCCGGCCAAGGGTGCCCACGTGCTTTATCAAATAAGCAGACAATCATTAACGAAAGCTAAACTGTTATTGCTTTTGTAAGAACTTGTATACCTACGTTCGTAAGCCTTTTACACGTTAGGAACAGCGGAACGAGATAGGGATAACGAGAAAGACAGTAGAGAGTGTGCTAGGGCATATATCCAAGGCTGATTACTTCTATTTTTTTTTTACTATTTTTACTTTTACTTTTTTCTGCTATCTTTAGTCGATAGTGTCAATATTACATACGTCATACACAGAGCGACGTTTGAAATGAAAAGGTGAATTACATTACATTCGAATTTTCGACTTTAAAGGTTAGGACTTCCCTTTTTTGGGGGTGGTTTTTTTCATGATGTTTTAAGAATTAAAAAGCTTCCTAAAGAAGCATTTGGAAAATCGTTTAATTGATTATTTTGTTTTAGTTTCATTTTATATTTCTTGAATAAATGTACACATACGATACGTACTTGTATCTTATGTACATTACTCAATATTATTAGATTATTAAAAGGCTCTGGTGGCAATTAAAACCAAAGCTGTTGAAAACGATAAAGATAGTAGGGCCATCATAGCCAATTAAACAGAGTACCATCTCCATGCAGCCAGTAAGGTTTTTTCGATTTATAGAATTAGGGTGACAAACCAGCACATAGTCCACCTGATGGTAAGTGGATGCTGTGACCCATAGACATTTAAACTCAATTAAGAATCAATTTTTTTTTATAGGATAACGTTGAAAAACGAGCACACAGTCCACCTTTTTAGGTGGTCCTTTTTACTGGAAATGAGACATTCCATCTTAGTCCTCACGGGTGACAACGCATCTGTATTTTGATTCGCAAACGAGGATAGATGTGTCTATGGGCCGCAGCAACCACTTACCATCAGGTGGACTGTGTGCTCGTTTGTCACCCTTATCCTATAAAAAAAAACCTGATGGTAAGTGGTTGCTGCGGCCCATAGACATCTACATCTATCCTCTGTTACAGATCAAAATGGAGATGCGTTTTCACCCGTGAGGACTAGGATGGAATGCCTCGTTTCCAGTAAAAAGGGCCTCCGGCCACCTGCACTCACCAAGCAAAACGCAGAGGTAATTCTCTACTTCACGCTAGTATTCTGTGAGGTCGTTGTACCACCCCGGTTCGAGCCGGCCTATCCATGCGACAGCAAAAGCTGCCGCCTGGCTCTACCACAGTTAAAAAATGCAGATGCGCTGTCATCTTTGAAGACTAAGATGGAATGCCTCGTTTCCAGTAAAAAGAGTCGCCGGTTCTCTACCCTCATCATTCAAAATACAGCAACATTCAGCTGCTACTTTACGCTGGTATTCTGGGAGAGCGTCGTCATATCCAGGTCCAGCCGACCCATTCGTGCTACAACCATAACGTAGCTGCAGTGTAGTTCTACCACGTAAAAACTGCATTAACTTTCCTCTAGGCTCATGTCAATATCAAGAAAAAGGCATTTGTTAGACCCCTACCTAAAATATCCAATCCTACTCTTTCCCCAATATTTCCGTCCTATTTCTATTTTTCCCTTTCTTGTAATCACTATCACCACCTATCATCAGGTGGGATAGTAGTCAAGCAACGGCTTTTTACGGTTAAACATTGCTCACCAAGTTATGTTGAGAATAATTTTGGTAATTGAGCGAAGTCAAAATTATTTTCTTTAACATTATTGCAACCCGGAGTTATATTTCTATCATAGTAAGATATAATAATATTCTTAATGATTGTATTCTATAAGAAAGGTTCTTAAGTGGCAGCCTTGTACCGGTAGGTGAAGTGTGTAGCGGCCGCCCACTATATGGAGTGGCAACCTGGTATCGTAATCGTGCTTTGTGGTTTGTGTCATTCCTTGGTGGAGGCTTGTGTTCAGCAGTCGACTTGTGAAAGGTTGTAATGATGATATTCTTTAAGATAGAACAACTACTAATGAGTTGATCGTTTTTTCTTACTTAAAAAAATATATTGATCTCATTCTTCAGATTCAGGACATACCTTATTATTTTTAATTTCATCTATATCTCCAAACTATTTTTTATCTCTTAACTCTCAAAATGATAATAAAAGTATAATTAATATAAGCATATTTAATCGCGTACAAGTAATAGTAATAGTATCTAGTCTTTCATCAACGCTCTATCTTTCTAAAGGTCAAGAACATTTAAGTAGGTACTTTATATAAATCGTGATATCAGTATGAGATATTGAGTCACTATTATAATAATAATATTAAAATAACTTTATCTATGTCAATGTGCCAAAAGCGATAAAGACCGTTTTTACCTACTGCCATTTGCTATTACTAGTATAATATTTTTTGTACTGTGGCTAAAAATTAAGATAGGTACCAAAATAAAAATATAATTAAGTATTCAAGAAGACGATATGTTTATTGACAAAAGCCTGTACATAGCAGATCTTAACACCTTATAAGTATGATAAAAAGTGAAAAGTGAAACATTCATAACATGAGTTTTTTCTATAGTTACCTTTATAATTAGAGATTAAAGACCATGTTTATAGGTCTTTTTGAAATGTAAAAATAAAAAATAGGTACCTCATTCAACCTAAAATGAAATTCTTTCTCAACTTTCATAGGACGATAATGGATAGATACCTTACGTAAATCGTAATTACAGTTACACGTCATGTGAATTTGAAACAAGCCTAGTTTTTGGTTCATATAATCTTTAAAACTACAATTGACCCCCGTACATAATGCTTGACTGGGCTCAATGGATTGGCGCTCAATTGGATGAAAATGAATCGGGGGCATATTTACAATATTTTCAAACCTGGATGTACTATCGACTACATATGTAGGTACTATAATACTACGAAATATGGATAAAACAGTTTCTGATCTTAGACTGTAATATCTTATTAAGTACTTACTATGAACTAAATTTAGCTGAACTATTTTGGTATTTTGTTTTCACCAAAGTCAGGGTTACCAATAAGTCTCTTAGCATGTCTTTTCACTTAATTCAACCCTGATAGGTGGCATTTTGCAGCACCAGCACGTACGGCAGGACACGGCAGAACTTGCACTACATATAGGTATAGGGTCATAAGCTATCCCAGCATGAAGTACCGCCTCACTCTTGCAAGGACACACACGAAAGATGATTTTAAGTAATTTACTAAAATCAACGTTGTGGTTTCGTGTCGACTTATGACGTAGGTACAAAGTTAAACATTTCAATTCACGTATAATTTTAAAGTCAAGTTCACGGACGAACACGGTGTGTACGTCAATGGTTTGTGAGTGTGAAAGACCTGAGTCTTTAACGAGCGGGAGGATTCCTTCGTGAGCATAACAATATATTTATGGGGTGAAGAGTTAAGAGCGATATATAACAAATTGGCTTATAATCGCACTTTCCAGTTTCCATAAATAAGGAAAACCTCTATAGGGCTTTAGTGGCGCCATAGACCACAAATAAATATTTTACTGCATATCGAAAAGAAATGGAAATAAAAAAGATTCTTTTAGCGCAGGGCTTTGCAACGTTCGACCTAAAGGGTCACTGACGGAAATAAAAGTAAAATGACGGAATCGTATTGTCGTGTTAAAAACTTAAAAGGCTACGAACAAACTATATACAACAAGACTAGTTTATTTATTTTCGAAATAGGATATCGTATGGATTTTGCTGTGGGGATCAGTAGCTGATGTTGAACATATATTAATTTATACTACAGAAAAAATGTACAATATCGGACAAAGGGACTTACTCAGAGATCTTTTTCTTTTAAATATATTGACTCTTGCCTTTCAGTTTATATTTGAATTATGTTTGAAACTCTTTTAATACCATTGATAAAATAAGTTATGTCCATAACTTTCATATTATTGGCAAAACAAAACAAATTCTAAACGGTCAAACTTTTAGCTTAATTAACGGGACCTTTTGGAAATATCTAGCTGGTTGTTCTTAAACCAACCTAAATAAGACACAATCATGCCTAACGTCGTAGTTAAAGAGTGAAAAAATCTAATTATTTTGGCATGTATCCCAAGGATCAATCGAACTTAGAAGCTTCAATATATGCGACTCACCTCGGTGTTAAAGTGGTTTCCTAAGACAACGAGGATTTTTATTATAAAGACAAGTGAGTGCCACACATTGCCAGTCTCTATCTCTAGGCAGCCCTAAAATCAGGAGTAGCCTCATGATTTTTTTATAGGATAAGGGTGACAAACGAGCACACAGTCCACCTGATGGTAAGTGGTTGCTGTGGCCCATAGAAATCTACATCTATCCTCGATTACGAATCAAAATGCAGATGCGTTGTCACCCGTGAGGACTAAGATGGAATGCCTCGTTTCCAGTAAAAAGGGTCTCCGGTTCTCTACACTCACTCATACGAAACACAGCAGCGTTAAGCTGCTATTTTACGTTGATCTTCTGTGAGAACGTGATCCTGCCCCGGTCGAGCCGACCCAGTCGTGCTAACAACTATACCAGTAATATAGATGCAGCATGGCTCTACCACGTAACAAAAATGATAACCGAATTAGCCTAGTGTTAATGTGTGTTAACTACTAAAAGTTTTGGCCATGCTTGTGATTGATTTCAAAACCAAATTAAAAATTACAAAAACCAAGAAACTTATTAAACAAAGAACAAAGAAGACAGTTTCCTTCACTTAATCGTCGCCTTATCTATAAAATATTTAGGAGAAAGAAAGAAAACAATAAGGAACACATATTACAAAAATCCAAAAAAATACGAGTAGATTTCACGCCGTGAGGTTTTCTTATAAAATTTATTATGAATTTAGATAAGTCATCCATCCGGGGCATTATAGATAAGGTAAGCACCGAACATAGACTAGTTTTGTGGCAATTCCTAGTTGCAATTGTATGGCCGTCGAATAACCGTAGGTATATTGCACAACGCATTGTAAACTTTCTGCAATGTCATGGTATATATAGTGCGGTGGTATTTTGCAGTTATAGTTTAATTTAACGCGTCCGATTCTATATCTATTCCTATATATCCTGCCAGTTGTCGCAAATACGGCAAATATCCAAATAAAAAGGTAAATATCAAGCGATCTATGAGGGAGGCCTTCGTTCAGCGGTTAACTTGTTGCATGGATAGACTGTAATGGTAACTGGTAACTCAATGTTGCTTACGTGCCGTACACTATTAGATTTTTATAGCGAAAAGGTGAGTCAGATTGAAATAAAAATTTAACTATGCAGTGGAAAAAATGTTCTTTCATACATCGGTCATCGGTGGTCTACAGTACGTCCGATGCCCCAACTGCAAAAGCAAGTTTGTAATCTCTTAAAAAAATATTTTTGTGGTATAACTACACTTTTATGGTTTTTGTATTTTCTCCCTTAATGGAACTATGAAACTGATTCTTTTGAAATTTCATGATTCTAGGTCAGCGGGAAGTAATCTGTAGGTTTTGATGGTGAGTATGCGAGAATCAAAAAATGTGACATAAATCCTATTTCTAATCAATTCTTTGAGATTATTTTACTACTCCAAGGGACGGTCCCTTAGAGTAGTTATATGTAATTGATATTAATTTTCTTTGAAATACGGAACCTCTAAAACGGATGTTTACTGTCTACAAACATTTTTATAATATCAGTTGTGGTACCTAATACAATTCCCTCCCACCCCCCAACCCCAGCAACATAAAATTGTTAATTCCAATTTTAAGTACTGATTTATCACGTGCTCGACGGTGTAAGTAAACATTGTGACGAAACCAGCGTGTCGGAGGAGCCCTAGAGAAGCGCGGCGGTCCAATTGCTCCAGTAACCTCTCAAATTAAAGGAGATCTGTGCCTATTGCCTAACAGTGGGACATATATATGTAGATTTTTAATACTTGTTAACTATCTCTAGACAAAAGAATAACAACAGTGTATACTGACCTGTAGTGAACTTAATTCTTCTAAAAGTTGTTGTGATTTTGGCCCAGGTACGGAAGTTTGTATGTTTGGTTTCGCAGGTTCCCCTTTTACTCCGACAGAGGAATTTCTGAAAACTTGAAATTACTTACGTTCAACACAAACTCCATAACATTAAACACTTAAATTAAACTACATTTAAATTAAAGTGTGTGTCTGTAATATCTATAAATATCGGACTTATATTAAGCTCGGGGGGGGTTATTTATATAAAATGGTAATTTAAATCTTAATATGAATAATCATTTTTAAAAACTTTATCTGTCTGTCCGTCCGGGCTAATCTTTGTAATGGCTAAACATATTGTGATCAATTCTCATGCTTGCTATGAGTAGGCTTAAGGTCATTAGTTTTTTTTAAGTAAAATTATTTGATATATAATTTCACTTTATGCATTGTCATTAACCCATGTCGCATATAGTATATAATAATAATATAGTTTTCTAGATAATAGCAAACTAGAACTTTATGGTTTTCCAATAAACAAACTACTATCCCAAAGGTTACTATTATAGATCAGCAAGCTTATTTTTGTCGCTAAATCACGGGTAAAATATTGTAGCAAATAAAAGGAAAATATAAATTGTGTATGATATCTTTGTATATATATAACCTATCGATGATCCGTGGCAGTCGAACGGCAGAGGATAGACGTTTGCTTAAAATTTCATCGGACGCAAGCAACCCAAGTTATATCAACGATGCTTGAGGTCCACTGAAATAGTTAATCACAATTGAAGTGCTGATTCATCTTTTCATTGAATGATCATTCAGTGAAGAAATTTTACAAACATAAATTACACATGGTTCAATATTATGTCAAGCATGTAACAATTAAAACGATGCGGGAGTCGAAATCACGCCCCGTTGCTCCGACCGCCTAAGAAAATGTTTTGAAAACATAATGAAATACATCAAAATGCATTGGGGTAACGTGGTGGACTCTTCCCTGATCCAAAAACTTTATAAAAATGAAGAGGAACCTGTTCCTAGGACTTAGGTACTTAAGCTGTTCTTTTATTTTTGACATTTTATTGCACACGTATTGTTACAAATCCTGCTCATAGCACACATCCGTTATCGCTCAAGAAAACCTGTTTGATATTAAAAATCATTATTCCATACTTATAAGAACACCTTACAATATCTATATTTTGGTACAATTTTGAATCTTTTTAGCCGACTTCAAAAAACGGAGGACTTTTTAAATTAGACTATTTTTTGTTTGTTTTTTTTGTATACATAATATGTTACATGATATCTTCGTCAATGCTGAACCGATTTTGACATTTCTTTTTTCATTAAATAGGATATACTGGAGAAAATATTCCACCCCCAAAGTTTAGCAAAACAAGTAATGAAGTTTTTAATATAACTATTTAGATGGCATTAAGATGTAATTTTCCTTTTTAATTTCTTCAAAAGACCGACAGAGTGATAGTGAAACAAGAAATGGGCAGCAGCATCTTCCTAATAACAACTCACAATGATAAGAAACAGTGAAACCCACCTACCAAGCGTGGCAACTATGGCAAAATCCTTCCTATGAGGCAATCTATGGAGAAAGCATGTCAAACAGTGGACTTTTATAGGCTGTAATAGATGGAAATGTCTTTTTTGATACCAGTACCCGCGCCCGAGTAATTTTTAATTACGATTTATTATAACAACTTCAGAAGTTTTAAATTTTGGCACGCGCGCCTGTTGGGACGGTTGTTTTCATCATTCATGTGTTCGTGGCGTTCCGAGCTATGGATAACCAGAATTGCCGTAAATTGATAAAATTATATGTTTCAAAGTCACTGCTGTGGAATAGCAAAAGTCGTTTTTATCATAATAAAGCGCTCGGAAAAGATGCATGGAACTATGATTACACGACCGACATACATGTTGAACGATTAAACACTGGTACGGCTGCCGCACGCGCCAGGCGCGCTTATTTGATACACTTCGTACATTTGGAACGCGTTCCGTGGAACGCACTGGTCAGCGCGGACATTCATGGCGCGCGTGCCAGGAGCGCGTAATCGATACGCGGCTTTATGCTTCCTTGTCCGTACACTTTTCGAGTGTTGAAACAACTGAATAGCAGAATAGTACCACAAGTTTGTGGTTTGAAGTATCCCATAGTAAAATATGATTCTTGTAAAGCTCAAGAACTAAAAGCATGGTTTCGTTTCCCCACACTACTGACATGTTGCCAGGCAAGTTGCGCACACAACTGCACCCAATAAAAAATGGAGAGACACACGTGACGCGGGACAAGTGCCCTCAAGCATCAAGCAACATGTCCCACGTAAAATGTTGTAGATTGAGTGTTCCGCGTCATGGTGCGGGACAAAATGTCTCCTAGTGTATCCGGGACTTAACGCTACTCAACTTTGTACTTTGCAGTGAAGAAAAACTATGCCGAAGGGACAGCTGCATTATAAAGAAAAAATAACTTTTTGGCATGTATGTACATACGTACTGCGTCATAGTATGTTAACTCGTACTGGAGAGCAGGGCGGCCAACTTTTCCTACCTATACTATTACTCTATTAATAATGAGGAGCAGGTTGAGGATAACCAGGGAAAAGTAGAAGTTGGTTTTGTTTTAGATTAAATAAGTAACGCATCGCCTTACGATGATAACGTAAGAGAATCTATCACCCCTGTGATATTAAATTTGATGTGATAAAAACATCACTTACAAATATAATAACAAAGCACTAAAAAAGCATTTATTTAATAGGTAATATTAGTCCAATCAAAAATTAACGGTTATATAATATACTAGTGATCCGCCCCGTTTCATTCGGTTGATTTCTGGATTTCGACAACAGTGCCACTTACCGGGTCCAATTGTCAAAAGCACTCAGGGACCGACTAAAACACAAAAAAATCATCAAAATCGGTCCAGCCGTTTAGGAATTCAAAAACAAACGTACAGAATAATTTAAAATTAAAAATTTTGTATAACCGACTTTAATCTAAATTATTAAGAATAAGCAGAATAACTCAAAAACTATTAGTCAGACCTTGATCAACTTGACCACATGTGAAGCACAGTCTCCTTTTTGAAGTCGGTAGAAAAATATTTAAATGATTGCAAAATGTACCCTATATTAGGCTTTTACTCTAAATAACTTTACGCAACGCATGGCCGCAATGTAATAAAAATACATTTTCGTTAGTTATTTTTTTTTTTAAGATTTAAACATATTTATAAAAAATATTATGGCCATCTGTTATACGTATTATTAATTTATCAAATGAGAAAATATTAATATTATTTTAACTAAAATAATATGTTTATTAAGTTACGTATTTAAAAATTTTATAAATTTTATATATGAAGGTATTACTGTGACTTAATAAAATATTTATTTTATATTTGCTAATTAAAAATTAAAAAAAAAATTAAAACTCACGGACTGAGGAAAGCCTTGATTTTTTAATTAAAAAAAGGCTATGTGTTGATCGTAGCATATTGCCGGTCTTCAACATCCGCAAAAAATTAACTGTAATAATTCAATTTGTTCCATTAATCATCATTCACCATTATACGAAAATATAAATTAAGGTTATACATAATTAAAATAATATTTCTTTTAATACTCTCATAAAAAAATCACAGGCTACACACCTGCTTGCATAAGGAGAAGTTGGTATAATACTAAACTAAATTATTACTCTTTGTTGCGAATTGATTTTAACGATGCCCTCCAATAGCAAAGAGTATTCGTTTTATACGTGAACGCTTCTCATGACCGTGATTGTAAAATTTAAATTGAAATTATTGAATTGACATTGATCCTCTCGTCGTACGTCAGGGAGTACGAGATACGAGTATCACAGGACACCACAAGCACAGACTAACTAGTAGTTTCGGTTTATACAAAGGTACTCTGTGAGTAGATTCTTCAAGTATAACTGTCTCAGCTCTCAACTTGGCCGGCCCACCGGCCTAACCTAACCTGAAAGCCTGAACACCGAGGAGTACAATTATTTTTAAACATTGACGGGCTCTCGGAACTTGCGCGCATGCGCGTTTCAGGTCTACTGTGTTGCCAACAGTTAAATTAGCCCTCCATAGATTCACCTTCTAAAACCATCAGAAAACCACTAACAAAAAGTGACCCAGAAACAGAAACAGAAACAGAAACTTTTTTATTCAATATAGATTATAAATAATACTTATTGAAAGTCACTCTTTTGTATAATTACCACTGGTTCGAAAAAAACCTCTGTCCTGGGAAGAACCAGCAAGAAACCCAACGGGACTTTTTTTTTAAATAACAGCTTACAATCATGTATGTTACACAAATTAACAACACAACAAATTAGAAATAGCTTGGTAGCGATCACCTCATTTCCAGGGGTTATTATCATCTATAAATTCTTTAATACTATAATAACCCTTTTTATACAAACTTAGTTTAATAAAGTTTTTGAACTTTGAGCAGGTCAAATTTTATATATTTTCTGGAATTTTTTTGTAAAAGTGTATACATCGCCCCAAGAATGAATTACTGACTCGTTGGGGTCGAGTAACTGGTACTACTAGCTTGTGTCTGTTCCTAGTATTTACAGAATGAATATCACTTCTTTTTGTAAAACTACTTTTATTTTTGTGTACGTACATTACATTTTCATAAATGTATTGAGAGGCCAAAGTTAATATATTAATTTCCTTAAATTTTTGTCGCAGCGACTCTTTAGGCTTTAGGTCATAAATTGCTCTTATGGCCTTCTTCTGTAAAACAAATATAATTTCAGTTCAGTGTCAGCTGCGTGTCCCCATAGCAAAATACCATACGACATTATGCTATGGAAATAGCTAAAGTAAACTAGTCTAGCTGTTTCAACACTAGTTAGACTTCTAATCTTTTTTACGGCATATGCTGCAGAACTAAGCCTGCTTGCTAGTTTTGATATATGGGGGCTCCATTGAAGTTTCGCGTCTAGTGTGATTCCAAGAAAAATGGTGGTATCTACATGACAACTTTTTGCGTTCTCTTACTTAAATATGAAATAATTAATTTAAGAGCATCACTTCTTACACCGTAGTGTTGAAGTTTCCTGATTAATGTTTCATGGTGAAGACAATCGAAGGCTTTGGAAAGGTCACAAAATATACCCAAAGTATCCTGTGAATTCTCCCATGCATTAAATATATATTTAATCAGCTCAACACCGGCATCAGTTGTCGAGCGACCCCTTGTGAAACCAAATTGATTTTTATGAAGTAAATTATTTATATTGAAGAAATTTAACATTTGATCAAGAATAATTTTTTTAAAAATCTTACTAAGTGTTAGTAGTACAGAAATAGGTCTAAAATTGGCGGGGTCTAATGTACTACCAGATAAATAAAATAATAAATAAATAAAGGTATTACTTTATTATACTTCATTAAATCAGGAAACACACCAGATTCGAAACTAGTATTAAAAATAATAGCTAAATGAGGCGCGATTGTATCTATAATAGACGCAATAACTTTAACGGAAAGTTAAAGTTTAAGTTTAAGAAAGTTTAAGTTTTAAAAAATTAAAACCCTACTCTCATAATCCCTACATTTTCCACCAAACAAATTTTTGTTTATTATGAATCAAAAAAACAATAGGTATATTTATAATTGAATACCTTCATTATTACATACTATGTAACAAAATATTAAATTTCTATGTAAATAACCAATCAATCAACATACAATTATAAAATCAACAAGTTCAATTCCAGCGCTGATGGCCGCGGGTTCAAGTATTTGTATGGACTACAAATAATTGTTCCGGGTCTGGATGTTTGTCCTTATGAAATATATATATATATATATATATATATATATATATATATATATATATATATATATATATATATATATATATATATATATATATATATATAAGCTGCCCCTACGATACTGCACACGGTCACGGTGTAAGTATATCCACTACCCCATATCATCCTGAGGGTTTCGTAAGAGGCGATAGAGAGAAACGAATCAGATGGGCAGCAGCGTCTTTCTAATAACGACTAAATATAAGAAACTGCGGTTGTTAACCAGCTTGCCAAGCGTGGCAACTAAGGCAAATATCCCCCTATGAGGCAATTTGCGCTTTTTAATTAGCTGTAACCGAAACGGTAAGCTATCCCTACGTTACCATAGAAAATCCTAGTGTGGTTACGTGACGTCAGGTTAAGTGAGGTAACGTTATTTAAAAAAAGAAAAAAAGAAATATATTATTTCATCAAGTGCTATTTTAATTTAATTAAATCGTCTTCAGATGAATTATTTTTGTCGGCACCATCATCATCGGTTTCCATCATTATCCTTACGATTGTACTACAAAATTTGCATTTCGACACTTGGCCTGTAGTACTTTCAGTCACTTGGAACCATTCCTTTAAATGTGGACCTTAAAGCCAAGAATCCCGTAACTTTTGCATATACTGTGGTTTCGGTATAGTGACGTATGAATTCGCGAAAAGGGTGCGACACTGAGTTGAGGAGGACTGTTGTTAGGAGAGGGACTGTTGTAAACCACCAAAATGGATCGTCTGATATCACATCATGTCTGACGAATCAGTATTGACTACACAAAACACTCCTGATATGAAGTAGTAACATATTTTGAAACGTATAAGTGGCCTAATGGTTGAGTGATCATCTTTCCAATTATTGAAACTGAAATCTACTGAACCACTAGAAAAAACCACTAGTCACTAAAAGCAATATTTTTCTACTAGAAGGGGGTCGAAACCATCAGTTTTGGTGGGAAATTCACTAAGTTGGCAACACCGCAGTGCTGCCACATGACAAACTAACCACTTGAACGTCCAAGCGACGCGGCAACTTTCCGTATATACACTCGTATCTATGGCGGCAACAATACTCTTGAACGTCCCGGCCCCGGTCGTTACTGTATTTGTACGGTCGGATCGCGACCAGTTCGACTAAAACGGTTACCATGGAGAAAGTTCTTTACCTATATCACAATAAAAATCACCACAGAAAGCTAATGAAATGCAGAATTTAATTATGCTAATAATAATTTACTCAATTGACGTACAACAGGTAAAAAAATTGATTAATTTTAGAAATCTAGATGAAAGACCCTAACATTTTTTTATTTTCTTTGTTAATATCGCAGTATCATTTTATTTATATATACTTATTGTACAATTATTAAAATACATGATCTACGCTATCCAATAATGCCAATAACGTTATATGAATGTTAAGTATTTCTAGGCAAGAATACCTAAAATATTGACATACTCCGTTCTAGAGTGTGATCTCCCGGGCGGCCATAGATCTGTATATATACTAGAGATAGATGTGCGACTCAAATTTAATTTTCTTTAGTATCGTGCTTTGCATAACAGACGGCGCTTACAAAAGAAGTAACAGTGGTAGAGCCACGCGGCAGCTTTTGCTGTCGCACGGATGGGCCGGCTCGAACCGGGGTGGTACCACGACCTCACAGAAAACCAGCGTGAAGTAGAGGTTTACCTCTGCGTTTCGTTTGGTGAGTGCAGGTGGCCGGAATCCCTTTTTACTGGAAATGAGGCATTCCATCTTAGTCCTCACGGGTGACAACGCATCTACAGTTTGATTTGTAATAGAGGATAGATGTAGATGTCTATGGGCCGCAGCAACCACTTACCATCAGGTGTACTGTGTGCTCGTTTGTCACCCTTATCAAATAAAAAAAAAACTTGAAAAAAGGGAAAAAATATACCCATCTGCTGGACGCAATCCGGGGTCTTTAGATTTCGGGACCGCCCGATTATCCACCTGTACTATTATAACATTAAGCCTTATGGCGAAATTAGCCTTCGTATTCTAATAATATTTTAGCAGTTTTTCATTGTCCGAAAACACAGATAAAATGGCATTTTCTAAAAATAAATAATGTTCAATAAATATTAATAACAATTTAAGCGTAACCAGTGACCGCTACTAACTGCTTAGTGCGCGTGGATTATTGCGTATGCATAGACTTAATATATAAGTGCCCTCTAGTGAGATTAAAATAAGTAAAATAAGTCTAGCCTAGCGTTTCGGAATGTAGATGGAAGCACATAAAACGTATCATTTTGTTCGTAAAATAATGTTCTAAGTTGCATGCCCATGCGGGCGGCTATAAAATGTGGCAAGATGGCCGCCCGCTTTAAGGTCCGTTTACACGATTATTTGAGCATGGGTATATATAAAATATAATTAATAAAATATGTTTACAAAAAACTTTATTTTTCTTAAATATAAATAAAAAAATATGTAAATTAAAAATTTAATTTTTTATCTTTCTTATTTTTAAAAATTTAGTTTAAAATTATATATAAGCTTATATTACATACCTACAATTATATTTAACCAATTAAATTTAATTAGCGAAACTCCGGGGGAAGAATCAGTATAAGAGATATATTCAAAAAAGTTTTTTTCGGATCCGTGTTTTTTTAATTTTTGGAAAAATATATTCGCTGTAGGCTCATTCTGTCTATTTTCTGTCTACCGAAGGCCTCTGCGACCTCGCTGTGAAGGAATTTACAAAAATATTGAAACATATTTTATCCAAAAAATTTTAAAATAAGTCGAATCTTAAAAAGAATTGTTTCGGAATATATTCCCCGATACTGATCTTTTCGCCGGAGTTTCTATAATGTTGTATAATGATGCAAGGCCAAATTAAATAAAAAAGCAGCCATATATTGTTTATACTTATATCTATAAACCTATAAAACAACAACTATTTATATGTTAAAAAGGTGCAGTGCCAAATAAAATAAAAAAGCAGTCACGAAAAATCATGTTAAATACACTCGTAATTTCTCGTTTCGAACCCTTAATTTGACATATATGGTAAACGTTACGGGCGGCTGTAGGCGCCCGTACATTAAACCTGGGGAACAAAATACAAAAACGTAAAATCCTTACTACTTTCACTATTTTCCTTTCACTTAAGTATATTTAAATATTGTTAATAACCTGTTTTACTAGGTAATTATAAGAAATATTTTATTAAAATAAATAACATATAATGCAAGAACTTAATGAAAGACCGACACACAAAGGCTAGGTTATCGCATGTCGATTTCATCACATATAAAAACATCATTACAGACTTTGGATTCATAAAACTTGAAGATATAAAAAGAAAACATCCTGAAGATTATTTTCATATATAACACTAGTAAAAAAGTATAATAAATACGTTATTACTTACATTTTAAATTAAGAACTCACAGTAATACCGGCCACTACACAAAACTTGACTCAACGCTTGTTTATTTTTTTTTCAATGCCATCTGTTACCTGGCATGGACCTTTTACTAACCCATAGACGCGTTTTTAAATATAGAGCCATCTAGTATAACATTCATAAAGCTTTTTGTAACATTCTATAGATAAAAAGACGTTTAAAGTTTAGAAGTCAGAGAGGCCGCTCTAGTCGCCGTAACGTTCAACCGGAAAAAGTTTTAGGCGACTATGGTCGCCCGGACGGTTGAGTGGCTAAAAATTTGTCAAATAAAATTTTCTGTAAATCGTAAAATAACAAATTAATTTAAATTTATTTCATGTTGTTTAACATCCATTAATAAAAAAAATAACGATCGCATACGAAATCGTTGTGGTGGGAATTCATTGATCGATAAAAACCTAAAATACAATCTTTCTTTATATATAAAAAGTACGTGTCACGTTGTTTGTCCGCGGTGGACTCCTAAACTACTGAAATTTTTGGTCAATGTGCAGTTTGGTCCAACTTAAAAGATAGGATAGCTTACATCTCAATTTATAGTCGCAATACAATATTATTTTATTGAAAATTATTTGTCTATTATTTGACAGTCACAATTATCTGTTAGCTCCAAACGATTCTGACAGATGATATCTGTTGACTGGATTGAGTAAATATTTTATAGATGGCGCTATGTTAAAAATGCAAACGTTTAATATAAGCTACAATTTAGTAGTATAACCACTACGTACGTACTGTAAGTATTCAACAGATAGAACCGAATTAAAAAAAAAAATTGCAGACTGTGTGCAGTTTGGTCCAACTTGAGAGATAGGATAGTTTTTATCCCGATAAGTGACCCTCAATTTTTTTATTGCTAATTTCAGAAGTTTTTTTGGGAAAGCAAATGGTTGTTCGGAAAGGGCAGAAAAACGTCTGCCTGGTCAGCTAGTTATATATAGATTTAATAGGTTTATAGGTTTTAATTAGCATTTAATCTACGACTTTTTGCCACCAGGGTATGGAATGTAGAGTATAAGGAGAAACATCTTATAAGGGGCGAAAGTTGAAAAAGTGTCCTACTATAGTTCGGCCGTTCAGCGAATGCGTTCCTGACACGTCGCGATTGAACTGACGACGTAACTTTGTAATGGCGTTGCAGTTACAATAAAAATATTTTTGCTGGTTGTTTACCGTTTTAACAATTGATGGGCATTAAAACAACATTATTATATCAATAATCAATGAATGTTATAATTTTGTGCCAAACTGAGTGTCAAATAACTTGGTAAACAATATTTTTCTAAATCTATACTGCGCTATTACAAGGTTATGTCAGCGCTTTATATTTGTAGTGTTGTGCTACCAATAACAGGCAATAACAGTATCGTAATCTGTTCTTATACAGTTATACTTTATAAAATTACGTTTTGTTTTTCTTTTTAAGAATTTGAAAATAATGAACCATAAGATAACTTTTATTAAATATAAAAATAAAACTACGACCAAACCGAACGCGCGAAAGAAAGTAGCATTTTTATATTTAGGTTGAAAATGGTAACCCCAAATGGCGTTATGGGCCGCCATTTTGTGACGCTAAAACAGTCGTCTGTTGTCGTTTCTTGCGCATAGACCACGTTCTTCAAGTGTTTTCGATCTGTTTTTATTTGATTACCCGGATTTCGTTTAATGGACTGTTTCTGCTTTTCAAACTGACATCGGCGCTAAATCGGACTTCGATTGTGTTTTGTATTGCGTTCTTTTTACTTCTGGTGCATAATAATGCCTAAACGTGGACAAACATTGAAAAGTGGAGCCCGTGAGTTAATCATCAAGCTGCAAGATTACTTTGAGCGGGAGCGGCAAAATGGCGGACCCCTGTTACCTGTCGAACAAGTACAAGAACGCGTCTCTCAGGGGCTTGGAGTTAGCAAACGAACGATAACAAATATTAATAAAGAAAAGTTCGGCTCTACTGGCACGGAAGATAATATTTTACGTACTCCGAAGAAGAAACGTAGAACTAAACCCGTGACAGATATTGACACCTTTGACGCCGATGCAATCTGAAATCATATATATGGTTACTATTCCAGAAATGAATATCTCAACAGGAAGAAGCTTTTGGCATCGTTAAGAGAAGCTGGACTGTTTAGCGGGGGTAAAACTGCTTTAACCAAAATCTTAAAAGATATTGGGTTTTCGTATAAAAAAAAACAGACAAAAGAAAAATTTTATTAGAACGATACGACATAATTTTAAAACGAATAAGTTTTTTGAGAGAACCAAAAAATATTGATAACTGGGATAATGTCGTGTTCATTGACGAGACATGGCTAAACGCCAATCACACGGTTTCCCGTTCTTGGACGGATGATACACAAGCGTCAACGTCGAAAGTACCAATGGGTAAGGGGGCCCGTCTGATAATATGCCACGCAGGTTCTGCAAAATACGGCTTTGTGGAGAACGGGTTACTGGCATTTCAATCAAAAACCACAAATGACTACCACGAGGAAATGAATGCCATTACATTTAAAGAGTGGTTCCAGAACATGCTTTTGCCCAGCCTTCCAGAGCCTTCTGTAATATTCATGGATAATGCCTCCTATCACTCGGTTCAAATACAGAAACCACCTACCCAAGCTAATAAAAAAGAAGAAATGGTGGCTTGGTTACAAGCAAAAGGCATTGACGCAAATATGCAGATGCTAAAACCAGAGCTAATTAAATTAGTTAAAGAAAATAAAGCGGCAAATGTGCGATACGAAATCGATGAACTGGCTCTGTGGTACGGTCATCGCGTTCTAAGAATTCCACCGTATCATTGCCAATATAACGCGATTGAGCTAATCTGGGCTCAAATAAAAGGTTACGCCGCCCGCCACAATACTTCCCCGCCATTCAGCACGAAAAAGATGATGACCCTATTAAAAGAAGCCTGCGGGGAAGTCACAAGAGATGACTGGGCAAAGGTTGTTGAGAAGACTAAAAACCTGATTGTGGAACATTTTGACCGAGATATCAGGATTGATTCTGTTATTGATAATAATATAATTATACATGTAGGCGAAGATGATGATGAAGACACCACCTCCTCAAGCGAATCGGAGTCTGATTAATATTCTGTACGCACATTCAATTCAATGTACTTTATTGCATAGAAATAAAGATTGTAACTTTGTAACAAAGAATAAATAAACAATTTTATTATATTAATATTACCTTTTTTTGGTTTCCACTTAAATTACTAAAATATAAATTTTAAATGATTCCGCCAATTTAAAACGTAAATAATCTTAAAAATAACGCTGCGGTTCATTTTGGAGGAACGGTAAGGAACTCAGTGTTATGTTGTGCCCATCACTAGTCGTGACTAACTGATAGGTGTCAGGAACGCATTCTCTGAACGGTCGAACTATATTTACTGAAAATAGAGATTCCAAAACCTACCACAATAATATATATATATATATATACTCTCCATAATGAAGAAATTATGGAGTGTAGAGTAGAAGGAGAACCATCTTATAAGGTGCGAAAGTTGAAAAAGTGTCCCACTATATACTGAAAATAGAGGTTCCAAAACCTACCACAATAGCGCTGGCGTCTGAAAAACTACGATATGAATATAGCTGTTGCAGACGGAGTGAAGTCAGCTGAATTCAAATATTTGAAAAATTTAATGACTAGAGTAGTTAGTAAAATGCTAGTATACAAAACCTCAACTATTTATGTAGTACAAAACCGAGCGGATTGATCGGTCCTTTTTTATTTCTTTATCTTATTCTAATTAATTTCACCCTTATTGGACGTGTTTTCAGGGACACTTTTCATATAAGGAGATGGTCCTCCTTGTACTCTACACTCCATACACCAGGGCATCGCCACTTAGGAACGGAGTTAGGAAAATTCTAACTAGAATTTTTGTTATGAAAATGTAATAATTAATGTTTCTTTTTGTATTGTTAGTTATAATTTATATTGATTAGAATAGAAATGAATAAAAAATTACAGATAATTCTAAAAGCAGGAAAAAAGGTTAAAACATGTAACAAATCATTTAAAAACCACTGAGGCATTGTTTTGTGTATTTATGTAATACTCTAGAAAACGATAAAATTTTATTTCAAACGCTACTTCTTAATTATATGAAATTTTGTAACAAACAACTTTACCTTAGTCCCTATTAACAACATTTGGTGAACGAAAGTTGATATTAAAGACAGAGATATTAATACAGGGTTATTTTTCAAAGAGTATCCAAATTTTATATTTAAGTTCAAACATATAAATGATGATCTACCGTTAATGCAGTTTTTGAAATTATTCCAAATTGAATGTGATTTATGGGCGATATGTGATATACGAGTAGGCGTATGCGCGCTCCTCTGTTTCACAACGTTTTTATAAATTTTCAGTTAAATTGCTTTTTCAGGCATTATTTTTGCAACTTTTAAATATACATTGTAGCATTGTAAAACGTCTTTACATTGGCTGTGTTTCAAGTCAGCTAAACGAAATAAGAGCTCACGTCTCCAGTGCGCTGTTATTTACTTGGACGTATTTTTTGCGCCGACCTGATATCTAGTTGGTATTTTTGATTGAAGATCTCCTAAGCTAAAGATGATCCAGACTGTTAAACTGCATTTCGGCATCAAAAAATATGAATGGATTCAGCATGCGAAAGAATATTCTATTAAATTTTAACTAAGACAAAAACAGTAAACAGATTTAAGTATAAACAAACATGTTGCGTTTATCTTCCACGTTAAACAAGGCATTGGTGAGCATGGCGGTTGCATTGCATTGAAACCACCGAAAAATATGTTTAATTTTAATTTAATAAAAATATAGCATTTAAATGTGTATTTTTCTTAGTTTAATACAATTATACAATGGTAAATAAAATTGGCAGTATTTAAGCATTTTTCACTCAGACTAGCAGGTTTTTAACCAAAGTAAGACAGGGCCTGTATTTTAAAGATGGTCACACTCACTTATTTATCTATGTATTAAATAGACGTGGGCCGTAACGTCTTTTGAACGTAATCGGTTTTACGTAGTTTTGTGAATATGAGTAACTAGTTTCAAAACTGCTTATTTTTGTAACTAGTTACTTCTGTATACAGTATGCAGTATGCGTTGGTTAGTTTTGCGATTGTATTGTGTATTATAATATTAGTTTTACTTTTATGTTATGTTATGCTTACGAATATGTGTATGCTATGCGTATTATTTGAGTATAAAAGTAATTTTGTCAATTGAATTTACCTTTATACTTTTCTAGGCTTAGGACTGGCTGCAAAATTTCTTTTTCAAAGTTATTTTTGTGAATTTTTCTAAACAGTATGCACCCGTATTTAGAAGTTCATTTGAGTTTATGTACATTTTTTTTCTATTTACAGTTAACGCATATTTTGCAGTTTGATTCTTTGAATCGGTTTGGATTCAAATTTACATTTAAATAAGTTAGTTGGGCCACTTTATTTATTTCCAGACGGGTGCGACGTTCATTTCATTGATTGTAAGACCGGTTTTACTAAATATTCGCTCATAAGGAACGGAGGTAGCGACTATGTTCCCGTATCTTCGTAACAAAGTGGCTAGGTTGGGATAAAGCAAAAAATTTTTAAGAACACAGTTCACAGACTCGAGACAGTAACATTCGTCAATCATCCCTTGCATTTGTTAACTACCTAAAATTCTGATAGAAGCACGGTCAACTGGTCAAGGTCGCAATTTCTTTAAGAAAACATTGTCATAATGAACTTTATTTCTTTCCAATTACATATAAATTCGCATGGGCCTTTGCATTATAAAAAAGAAGCACCGATTACAATATTGCCGTCTCTTTTTATCTCGCGTGTAAGCCATACCTATGCCGAAGAGACTCCTTACTCTCGCTGTGCGAGTCGTATATCGTTTTACGTACCTATAATCATCTTAAATAACCTGTTTCAAAACGAAACGCTTACGTGCGGCGGTCGTTATGTGAGTGTCAACTGCGTACGTAAAATAATCGTTACATTTTTTTCCACGAAACTGGGTATACGATTATCAGTCTCGTAAGCAGTTTCTGAAACCGATTACGTTAAATAACGCTCACCTCTAGTATTAAACGGGTTAACGGGAAAAACCATAGAGATATACTTTTAAGTCAGTGTTAGGGTATTATAGATACGTAGTATCCACAAAGTAGTCTATGGGTATTAGTGTTCTGTGGTGGGAAACTGTATAGCACAGACACAGAGTACATTTTATAATGATGCTGCTGTATAGGAGTAGGACAGTTACTATACTCTTTGGTTACTATACTCTTTGGTGGGAAAAACAAAGTGTTTTTATGTAGAAACAAACAGCTAAATTAAAGATAATCACAAATTTTCAATAGCAATTAAATGAGATAATAGCATACAATGTTACGCAAAGTTTTATTAGCGACAGATGTTACGCTAGCATGTGTTCAACATGCACTTTCAACCGAAAAAGAAGAAATCATGGGGCTGTTAATTGGAGAGGTATTGTATAAATATAAATATTATATTTAAAATAAAAAAACATTTCTTATTGCCGCGAGATACAATGATGCATATGGCAGCAATTCATAATCACACCGAAAGGACTTGTGAAGAGCTGTAATAAAGATGATGATTCTTTGATACTGGTCAGAAACTGTAAACTGAACTGAGGAAAAGGTTTCATAAACAATAACTGGTTGAAACATCTATATATTGTGGTGTAAAGAAACACAATTACTCAGTGTGCCATGTTATCTTAACTAAAACAGCCAAGAAACTAGCTGGTCACTGGCCTACATGAAGAACTATGTGTTTATTTTTGCAGGAGAAAGGGATTCTACTATTAAAATCAATGAAGTGAAAGATGTATATTAAGTAAATTATTTTAGTATACATGTGACACTATGGTACCTAATATATGATGATGACTGAATGAGGAGAATTGATCCTGGTAGGCGAGGCCTTAAGATAAAAAATACTTAAGCAAAGGATCACCATTTTCTTCCTATGGGCTCATATCTCTTTGCCTGCCAAATATGGCAATTTGGGCGATTCCTCTTCTTTCACTTGAAGGCATATACTTAAATGTGGAGGAATAAAACTTTAATAGAGGGAGGAATAAAAATTTACAGATTTTATCACATTTGATTTAATTTTTTTTAATTTCTAACATTTCAGGCATTTTACATCACCCATGGTCACGAGGGGCACTGAGGTGTTTGATGTCCTAATATCATAGTTAACGAAGGCTACCTTCAACTTTTAATTATTAATTTTTGGTCCGATCTACGTAAAACAATCTTACAGTATCTTGAAGTAATATAGTAGCATGCTTGATGCAGATGGCAGCACACAGCCACCTTCTTTATTGAAATTTGGATGCATTTTTGAATTCCTTGCCTTGCATTGCGTTGCGAAGGCAGCGATCACCTTGGTAGGAATCTATGTTCTTTTGCGATGATTTGTGGTCTATTAAATCTGATATAATGGTTGACATGATCCTGAATGATCAGGACATTGAACACCTCAGTCCTCCCATGACCCTGGGTGCTATAAAGTGCCCAAAATGTTGGAAATAAAAAAGTTAAAATTAAGCGTTAAGTTTTTTCCGTGTAGTATTCGCGTAAATATAAGACCATTCCCAACAACGGTATATCAAGTATACAGAGTGTTCCAGAACTCAACCTCAAGACGAAACAGGGTGACAGTACTGATTGTAACCATCATGAGAAAAATCAGAAAAAAATATATCCCATGGTGAAAAGTGGTGTCACTATCTGTCTCGGTTGGTCATGGCAAACATGTCCACTATCCATCTCTCACATCAATAAAAAACATTTGAACTGAGTAAAATGGGTTAGCACAAATCGAGTTATTCGAGGTTTTTATTTTTTTTAGTATGAAACTAACAGGTATTGTACCATTTTACAATCTTGATTAAATGCGCGAACTTTTAATGGCACTTTAGTAATTTTAGCCAAGGCACTTTAGTAATTTTTTTTTTAAAGGAGGGCCTTTCAAAATCAATAAATTTTGTATATATGCCCATAATGCTTGCGCATCACTGAGAGTTATGTCGCGGTTAAGCATCTTCAATTACATTGCACGGTGTGGTGCTGTAGCTTCGTCCGGTTGGCATCACGAGCTATCAAGTGTTTAAGTTTAAGTACCTACGTAAGAATTTTATTATATTTGTTGAATCGTATTTATTTGTGTCGTATTAGTAAGCTCTGGGTCTAAGCGTTTACTGTAAATTTCGCCCGGGTTTGATCCCCGACAGCACCAATTAAATTTTTTATTGCAATTAAGTGCTTATTTAGCACATGCTCGGCGGTGAAGGAAAACATCGCAAGAAATCTTGTATGTCTGAGGAATAAGAAAAAAAAATTCGAAAACGTGAAGTTCGCCAACACGCACTGGGGCAGCACGGCGGACAATTCCTTGCCCTAAAACATGTACGAGTGCATAATAAAAGTAATGTAATTACAACCATAGGGCGGAGACCTGGCGTCCTGAAATACAGACGTAAAGCCTAGCTCAGGCACCAGTCTCCCACAGTATAATATTGAGGCTATACTATAATATTCTGTTCAATAATTTTGTATTGTGGTGAGAAAATAAATTATTATTATTAACAATAAAAATATTCATAGGATGAAATATGTATAAGATCGATCGGTAGGTCATAAATCACATTTACTCGTATTTTCAAAAACTGCAATAACCGTATATCATTATTTATATATTTGAACTTTAGTTTTTTGGCTACTCTTTGAAAAATAACCCTTTATATGTCACCGTATGTAAATGTATTATTTTTACCAATTATGTTATTTTTAACTCTCATTTTTTTTTGAGATAATAAACTCTTTAAACCTAAACTTAACTTATTTGTTACCGGCAGGTTCATAATAATAGCTCCTTAGTATCAATAGTATCATCTGTTATATTACGTCGCCTGGATAAAAAACCAGATCGTGTGGAAATTTCTGAAGAACAGTTGGTACAAGCGACTCTTAGAGCTGAAGAACTAGCTGCTGAAGTTGGTAGACCACTACGTGTAGTAGGGTGGTACCATTCACATCCCCATATTACTGTATGGCCATCACATGTTGGTAAGAAAATAAATATTTTATCGCCTAAATATTATTTTTCTATGTTTGTTACGTCTGTATTTTTTGCACCCTTGATAAATATCTATATTATAATATATATTAAGCTATAGGTATAAATACTATTATAGTATCTAACCACTTCTTTTATAGATCTTGCCACTCAATCAATGTACCAGCGAATGGATTCCAGCTTTGTTGGCATTATATTTGCAGTGTTTTTAACTGACCAATCTTCCAAAGCACCTTCGGTAATTTTTTTTTTGTATAACAACAGTTATTTGTTAAGTTCATCAGTGCCAAACTAGATTTCCTTAAGATATTATTAATGACAAAATAATCCATTGTAAAAATTTTATTATTCATTTTATAACTCAGGTACAAATCACATGTTTTCAATCAATTAATGAAGGTTCAAGTCAAAGTAGAAGGGAGATAGAATTAGAAATAACAAATAATAATGATTCTTTGACTGTAAATAACTTTGAGGTAAGTAGAAAAATATAGTAGAAGTATTCGTAAATTTTATTTTTATTTTATAGATAACAATTACATTATTTTATAGATATTGACACAGTTACCTGCGATATTAAAGGAAGAAGAAGATGAGTCTTACAATAATGAGGCTGGTCAAAGTGAAACTGATGACATAATTACTAAACAACATAATGCAGCAGTAAGGACTATTGCTATAGGACATATTGTAGAAAAGGTAAGTTCTACTTATACAGGGTTATTTTTCAAAGAGTAGACAAATTTTAAACTTGAGTTCTAATATATAAATAATGATGATATACTGTTATTGGAGTTTTTGAAATTACGAGTATATAAGGCTTCTACTTTAATTTGAAATTATTTCAAATTGAATGTGATTTATGGGCACCAATTACGCTTAGGTGCGGTCTTCTGTGTGTGATTCAAAATATTTATGCCGACCGACTGACCGTTACGAATGTGCGCGCGCGTAGTAAAATAGAAGGCGTTACTTATTTATGAATGAGAATCAGTTAAAATAATGCATTACAACGCATTTTGAATTAAAAAGATAAAAAGGACAAAATGTTTGAGTTTTTTAATTAATATTTCTTCACCATTTGCCTATAATACGTATTCTGAACCTTCTCTACAAATTTGGCCCATTTCATATTACGTTCGCCCTGTTTATTGTATGAGTTAAATTGGTAAAAGTAATGACCCTATTTGATTCAGCTATTGTACGGTCTTTACAAACCGCACATTTCTGCACATCAGCATTTTTACCTTATTGTATAATTTTTCATTCTCATCAATTCAGTACGCAATCACTCGCCGTCGCGCATTGTACTCACTATCAATAATATCAGAATAAATTACATAATCAGTTCTCAGACTTTATCATTTCTATCAACTTCTAAGATTGTACAGCACAGCAGCTTGTATATCTTAATGGTCCTTCGAGCGTTGATCTAGTGCTGGTAAAATCAAAGCGGGACCACGCGGTTCGACAATGTGACTTCGTTTCACCCGTTTAGCGCTGCCCGTGTATTACCGCCTATTCAGCAAAAACTCTACAAGTGACTTTTTCAAGCAATTGCGCAGTGAACAAGTTCCTGCTACAGTATACATCATCCTAACAGCAGTCATTGGTAATCATCACTCCATAGGTGGTAATCATCTTATACGTGGTAGAGCCATGCTGCAGCTATATTAGTAGTATAGTTGTAGCAAGAATGGGTTGGCTCGACCGGGGAAGGACCACGCTCTCACAGAATACCAGCGTAAAATAGCAGCTTAACACTGCTGTGTTTCGTATGGTGAGTGTAGAGAACCGGAGACCCTTTTTACTGAAAAAAAGGCATTCCATCTAAGTCCTCACGGGTGACAACGCATCTGCATTTTGATTCGCATACGAGGATAAATGTAGATGTCTATGGGCCACAGCAACCACTTACCATCAGGTGGACTGTGTGCTCGTTTGTCACCCTATCCTGTAATAAAAAAAAATCAATCACGAAAAACATTTTTTTGCCTTTGTGTTTCTGTGTATGAAGTGCAATAGCTAATCGGTCGAGTCGGCCTCCTACAAGAGGGTTTCGCCGACCAGATTGAGAAGGCGCATATATTGCATTAGGATACCGGAACACTTGGCAACAACATCATCTCCGTGACTTGGAAGCATCCGTCACCGGATTATCATTCAAATCGTCTATTAATCAGAAAAAAATGGAAGATTTACTATCAACTCAGCAACCACTTCTTGTGTTCGGAATCCCGAACGGAAAAAAGCTGCTCCGAACGTAAGTCTTCCATAGATTTTGTATGAGTCGCATCACACATTCGTAAATTCCGCACGGAACGCGCTCAGTGTTCGTCATAGATAATAATATACTATATAGGACTTAGATGAACCACTCTGACAAAGTATTAGGTGACGAAACGAGAGAAGGTTCTTCAGCGCTTTTATAGATGGCGTTAGGATTATAAATTACCTACTAAAAATTAAACTAGAGGACGCTATCAACTAGGTTCAGTATTATTTCGTACATATTTCAATAAAATTAAAATGTATATAATTACTAACTAAATTTGCTTTAAATAACTGTTTTAGTTGACCATGGTATGAATTACTTAGTTTATTCACATAGAATTATTCTATACAGGGTCACTTTTAATTTAGTAAAGACCTTTTGGGAATATATTGGTTACATCATTACAAACAATTTTAGCGAGATCAATCTTCACAGAATATAATACATTTACGAAAAAACTACTTTTAGGGTTTTGTTATCATGTCTGATTCAAAGACATTTAAATAGTAGTAGTAATAGACCGGACATCAGTAGCAAAATTGTCGTTTGTAACTTATGTCCTATAGGATATATCTCCGATTTTTGTCATTTAGTCTTAGTGACATCGTCAAAAAGTCAAGACGCATTCGTTTCATATATTTAAAAAATATTTTTAAAGAAAATATGCCCGTTTGTGCATTAAGATATTATAAGTCACGATACGGAGCAAAAAATGAACGTGATATCGGTTTATTATCGTTAATATAACATATATTTACCGAATAATCTTTAAATTTTATTATTTCCAGTAGATTGTTCTAGAACATTTATTTTTATTGTAATAAGCACCCTCTGTTATCCAGTAAACGTCACTATTTAGTTACCAACTTTAAAGTTTTTTTCGTGTGATGGAAGACATGATAAATAGATTTATACAATAAAATAATCATGTATATTCTCTATTATTATATCGAAAAGCATTTCAAACTTAGTAATCTTCACCAACGTTATCAATACTTTGATATCAAAACGGTAACATTCCTAAAACGAGGCTATATTTATTAGCGTCACCTACTGGGGAATAGCTAAAATGTTGTCTTAATAAATGTTTAGCGTTGTTTTGCTATTTTTAGCTAGCGGGTGCCACACGTGCACTAGCTCAAAGTTTTTGTATATAAATGTTCCTAATGTCCGCTCTATAGTATACCTATATATTTAAATCTCTTTGGTCTGACTCCTTTTAAGTCTGTATTTTGTAGTACCTAAACAATGTAAATCGTCAAAGAAAATGCCATATTTATTTTACTCTTGATATCAGTATCACACACACATTGTGTGGAAATCATTAAACATAATTAAATGAACAAATGACATTCAAAAAAAATCACAAATATTAAAATTTATATCAAGTAAGTATGACCGCCGGGCCGGTCGACGCCTGCGCTCAGCTGATTGCGTTGCGAGTGCCTACTAAACCATTCATCACTGTGCCTATTGCACCAGGGCGCCACTTTAAATGACTTTACATTATCGTTTCATATACTTCTTTATTTTGCATAAAACCATTTGATGAACTATTTGATTATTTTATTAATTTCTTTAAGAATTAATAGACATACTTTAATAGACATTTAGGTAGTTTTTTTACGAATACTGTTTGCTAGCAACGCTGCCTGCATCCAAGAGGCAACACCTTAACGTCGCACATGCGGCGGCCCAAGGCCAATCCAACGGTATATTATGACGTCGACACAGGTGTCATCGTCATCAAAGGCGCCGCCTGCCCTTTTCGGTTTGCAGCCATCGATTTGGTGATCGATGTTTGCAGCACGTGCAAATTAAATGAGTATTATTAACCGGTTCAGTGCGGATGGCTTTTGCGTGTGGCGTATGACACTCGAGTCGTGTCTTTTTAATAACCGTTTATAACTCGCTCAAATTGCGTTTTTGGAAAATTTATCCAGAACAAAATATTCATTATTTTGCAAGTAGTTCATGAATGCGGCTTCGTTTCTGGATATTTTGAAAATTTGAAATTTTAGGGGTTGACAACCTTCTTTTTAACTTGTACATGGTACTCTTTTTACTTTGTGGGTTTTCAATCATGTTTTTAAAAGATAGTCTAATAAGTAACAAATAATAGCACTCATTACGATCGCTCACAAACTCTAGTTGTAAATAAATTTCTGGAAAACAAGTGTCCTGTTTAAAAATAAACAATGCGTTTGTCTTTTTGTTTGATTTTGCTTAAAATGGTTGAACTGCCGTCGTATTACTATTTAAACAGTTTTTCGCTAATAAATAGTTTTTTGTCAATCCGCCGCCGTAAAGCGCCGGCGTTTTTTTTCTTTTTGAAGACACTTGTTTTTCTATTCTTACTAATTAGACTTATTCAGAGCGACTTTACTTTTACATTTGTATAATATTTAACATTTGTAAATATTAATGAATCATAAACCTTATTTTTTTCCCAAATTAAGGTTCTTGATTGTTTGATATTTACAAATATTATTATTAGGTGAAAATTTAATTTAATAAAAACCAAGGTTTTCCAGGGTGATTTAGTTGTACATACTTATATAAATAATTTTTTTATAAAACAATAAAGAGTACAAAAGGTTTTATACTCTCAATTTCAAAGAAAACACGTAGTTACCCACTAAAAACAAGTATCTCTCCATTTGTAACTTATGTTTGATGTCAAATAAACTTAATTATGTCTAAACAAGTAAAAAAAAAGCATAAAAAAGAACATTACTTTTACACATGGCTGATGACACGCCTATTGTGCCATCAGCCATGTGTAAAAGTAATGTCTGTGGCGCTTGACACGCCAGACGAGTCATGAAATATTTGTTCGACGCCACAGCTAAAAGTTGTCGAAAATCGGTGCCGCAACGAAACGGTTAACTATTTTTTTTATTTAATGTAAGTTGTATTTAAAAAAATGGATGCAGGTTAAAATAATTACAAATATTACAATAAAATATTTATAATGATTAAATACAAATTAACAGTAATTGAATAAAGATATTAAAGTATAATGGTTCAATAAAAATATTAAAATACAAATTTAAAAATTAGACTTACCTAGGTACTTGTCCGCGGATGGCGGTGAGTATCGCGCACATAGCGTTCAAAATAATCACCTCCACATTCTGTGCATAGGTGACACCTAAAATTTAACTGTTCACCGACACGAGATAATACTTGATGATTCATTTTGATTTGATCGAATGCCCAAATTATTTTTTCTTTCAATATGTCGCGGGTTTCGAATGCGCGACCAGTATACACTAATGTCTTTACATGCCCCCACAAATAAAAATCCATTGGTGTGATATCTGGCGATCTGGGAGGCCATGCACAAGGCCCGTCACGACCGAGCCAGCGACCATGGTATTCTCTGTTTAAATAATCCTTTACTTGGCGAGCATAGTGCGCCGGCGCCCCGTCATGTTGGTAATACATATTGTGTAGAGATGCAAGTGGTATGTCCTCTAACAACTGGCAGCGTGTCGGTGAGAAAACTATGATAGCTTTCACCGTTTAATCTTTCTATGAAGACTGGGCCCAGTAACGTCGTTGTATTAACCGATTCGTTGCGGCACCAATTTTCGACTTTTAGCTGTGGCGGCGAACAAATATTTCACGACACGCCGGGCGTGTCAAGCGCCACAGACAATGTGTAAAAGTAATGTTCTTTTTTATGCTTTTTTACTTGTTTAGATCTAATTAAGTTTATTTGATGTCAAACATAAGTTACAAATGGAAGGATACTTTGTTTTTAGTGGGTAACTACGTGTTTTTTACGCGTTTTCTTTGATATTGAGAGAAAGTTACTTTTTTTTATGAAGAGATTACAAACCTTTTGTACTATTTTTGGCATAAAAAATCATTTGTATAAGTAAGTACAGCTAAATCACCCTGGGAACCTTGGTTTTTATTAAATTTAATTTTCACCTAATAATAACATTTGTAAATATCAAACAATGAAGAACCTTAATTTGAAAAAAATAAATAAGGTATATCCTTCATTGATATTTACAAATGTTCAATATTATTTAATGTTATACAAATGTAAAAGTAAAGTCGATCTGATAACGTCTAATTAGTAAGAATAGCAAAACAAGTGTTTTCAAAAGGAAAAAAACGCCGGCGCTATACGGCGGCGGATTGACAAAAGACTATTTATTAGGGAACTTTTTTTATGCATGAACGGTTTCGAACTGTTTCAATCAAAAATAAACCTTATACCATATCACAAGAGCACATGGTACCGTAGGTCTATTCGGCCAAATTATAGTAATAAGTCGGCACTTTAACCATTTTAAGCAAAAGAGATAAAGGCATTGTTTTTTTTAACAGGAGAGTTGTTTTCTAGAAACTTGTTTACAACTTGAGTTTGTGAGCGATTGCAATGAGTGCTATTATTTGTTCATTTGTTTCTTATTAGAGTATTTTTCCACAACATGTTTTAAAAACCTATAATGTAAAAGCGGTACCATGTACAAGTTAAAAAAGGTTGTCAACTCCTAAAAATTTCAATTTTTCAAAATATCCACAGCATAGTGTCATGAAATATTTGTTCGCCGCCACAGCTAAAAGTTGTCGAAAATTGGTGCCGCAACGAATCGGTTAAAAGGTTCCCAGATATATCATTTTTTGAGTTACCGTAGGATAATGAAAGGTAATTTTGTTTTTGTTAGATAGGTACTTATAGCGAAAAAATAAATAATAATTTTACTACAGAAGTAATACCTAAGTACTTTATTACAAAACTTAGTTGAAATTTACTTCACTACCCAAGTACCTACCTACTTACATACCTATGCTCGTCTTTGTAATTAAAATATTTTAAGTTATAATAGCACAAATACTGAAATTAATATTTTGTTTATAAGATTTTCAACTAAGTAGATAACGATCATATTTCTTTTACGAATCGTATTTCGGGTTTATTTGTTGTTTGCGCTATCTACATATATAAACCAAGCATAGCGATTCCCGCCGAATGGCCTTGCAAGTTGCATGCGTTGGACATCACAGAACTCACATAGTAGATATTATGGTCGATTATAGTCAGCATAGGTACTTTACCTAAGTAACTTACCATTTCAAAATGTATTTTTTACTCTTTATTAACAGCCCTTAGCAAATACGGAAAGTCCGTTGTAACGTAGTAAGGAGAAAAAATGCAAAGTAATACGGACATTCGCGCACAGTTATAAAGTTTTATTCGGCTTGCGTGCGCAATTTATTTGATTAATAATAACTATGTAGGCTATTATAACGTCGGCAAGCAGTCAACATCAAGAGAGTGCAACTTCTGTACTTATTTATAGCGATATACTCTCCAATTATGGAAAGTTTTATTAAATTTTTTTTAGTAAATAATTGCCTATTTGTTATATATTTATTTATTATAATTTTGTTATATATTTATTTATTATATATAATATATTTGTATATTGCTATATATTTTTTTAGTAAATAATTACCTCAAGGGTGGTCCCATTTAAATTTCAAGGAAACACTTTAGCCCTAAGTGTAAATAAAGATTAGAGAATGAAAGTTTACAATTTATTCTACGACATTCTAGTTGCTACCTTTACGTTGTTATATTGCTTAGTCCACACAAAAGATACAAAAAATTGAACTTTATGACCAAAGTAAAAGGCTACATTAAAAAATTAAAAGAATTGAATATAATTTCCACATACAATAGATTCTGAAGTTGGTGCTATGACAGTACATCAAAGAATTAAAGCCTCGACTTCAGAAACAATTAATCATCTTATACTCCCATAGTTCTTTAAAGTAAATTTTTTCAATGTTTAATTTTTACTATATAAATTTTTTGGATAAAGCTGTCATAGCGTTAAGTTGATTAATGTTTTTGTTTCAGATATCCAGACCAATGCTTGAAGCACTAGTTGCCCGAAATTCTCTAAATAGTGTACGCCTAAAAGCGTTAAAAAAACAGCATCAAGAATTAATGTCTATGTTGGAAAATATGTCTTGTAATGTTTAAGTACGTATAATATTATGATTGATATAAGAATAAATATTGAATATACTGTATTAAAAAAAAATTACATAATATCATTTTTGTCTATAATTTCAAAACCATCGGAAGAATCAATGCTTGAGATCAGTTTTCTTCTTTTGTCTTCTTGTGATGTATACATTATATTAGCAACGGCACCGCCAAAATTTTGAAAAACATTGTAGGCAGCATTTGTCCATGTATTTTCCGGGTGTACTACCAGAGTTGATTGAAACCGCTCCTTTGGTTGATCTAGAAATAGGTATAATAAAATTATAAAGTGGAACAATTTACAGTTTGATGTAATGGTATTATATTATAACACTTGCCTGCAACCTGTGGTATGTATTCATCTTCACTAGAGTCTGAAGTTTGAATATCTTGTTCAAATGTTTGAATTTTCTCCATTGATAGATTAGTAACAAGTAAACTGCTATTTTCTGAACTATCACTAGCTTCTTCAATAGGCAAATCTTCTGGCTTCCAGTAATCTTAAATTTAAAATTGTGATTATTGTCCCTTGGTGAAATGCCCTCTTCATTAACTTAGTGGTAGAGGCACGCTGCTGCTATATTATAGTTGCAGCACGAAAGGGTCGGCTTGACCGGAGAATGATCACGTTTTCACTGTTTATGTTCTGTTCTTACTGTTTTGTATGGTAGAGAACTTGGAATCTTTTTTTACTAGTAAAGAGTTTTTCGATCTTAGCTCTGGGGGTGACAACGCATCTTATATTTTGATTCTTTATTGAGAATAGATGTATGTGTTTATAGGCCATAGCATCTATTTACCATCAGATGGATTGTGTGCTCGGTTAACATATTATCCCTTTTTTATATAAAAATATAACGTTGACACATGTACATTTATAACCTTTTTTTAATTCACCCTTTATTCATATGGGTAATTGTGTGTCGTAAGAGGCAACAGAGGGATCTGATACAAAAGATGCCAAGTGTTCCTCCTTTGAGACAATCTATAGAGGATGAATAGATTCTATGAAAGCATTGTATTTCCCCTGCAGTTTTGCAGTCATAAAAAAGTGTAGTGTGGCTCACCTCGCGATGTCGTGGAGTTGCGGAAAGCAGCCCGTGACAAACTAAAATTTGGATGAGACTTGCACTTGGTTCATTACTTTTAATATAAATTATTAACCTCTTAAACTTCTGGCAACCCGAAAACCCGAAAATAGTAATCTTTTCACTAACTCTGACATTTAACCAAGAGAACATCTCATCTGCTAACAAATAATTCCAAATACAGATTAAAAAAAATGTTATTACCTAAGTTTTGTTTTTCATCAATTATTTGACTTTGTTCTTGTTCTATAGATAGTAAATCCATATTTGCATCCGATACTTCTGGGATAAGACCTTCCAGCTCAAAATCAGATTCTGTAAAGTAATACAAACTTCATCATCATTATTATCATCATTACAGCCCTTCACAAGTCCACTGCTGAATGTAGGCCTCCCCCAAGGAATACCAGGAAGCACGTTCCTGAGCCACCTGCATCCATCTACTTCCAGCATGTCTTGCCAGGTCGTCACTCCATCTAGTGGGGGGTCGCCCTACACTTCGCCTACCGGTACGAGGCTGCCACTCGAGAACCTTTTTTTCCCCATCGGTTGTCGGTTCTTCGAGCTATATGGCCGACCCATTGCCACTTCAGCTTACTAATCCGTTGGGCTATATCGGTTACTCTGGTTCTACTGGCGGATATTCTCATTTCTAAGTTAATCATAAGCCCGAGCATAGCCCTCTCCATAGTTCGCTGAATGACCTTGAGCGTCCTTATACGGTCCATATATGTCATCACTGGCAACACGTACTGGTTGTACAATCTCGTTTTGAGGTATACATGATGAGATGTGTCGTAATTTCCTGAACGCTGTCCAGGAGAATTGAATCCGTCGATTGACCTCTCGGTCGAAGTTTGACTTACCTAGTCAGACTATTTGTCAACAACTTCGAACTTAGTGGTGACATGGATATTAAATGGTTGCTGCTAACCCGCGAGCTAAGTGTAGCAACTATGGCAATATACCCCACATGAGGACCTGGTTAGAGATGCAGGAAGTTGAAGTGTGCAGGTGGCTGAGGACAGTACTTTGTGGTACTTTTTGGGGGAGGCTATCCAGCAGTGGATTTGTGAAGGACTATAATGGTGACAATGATGATTTGAAATTGATTATAAGGACATTGAAGGGTACATCCAATATATATGACAGTTGTTATTAGCAATATGCATAAAAGTTAATAATATTTTACTTTTTTATATTTCCAATGTTACTGGCACTATTCAGCATCCATTACCACATGGGGGGACTAAGGCAATCGATGTCCCGATGATAGCTAACAAAGGCTAACTTCAACTTTGAAATATTAATTCTTGATCCAATCTATGCAATAAAGCAATCAACAGTATCTTGAAGTCATGTAGTAGTATGTTTGGGTTTGGATTTGATTTTATTAATTATGGGATCCCGTGCAGATGGTAGCACTCGAATCATGTTCTCTATTGCAATCTATTGAAATTAGGATGTTTTTTTTTAAATTTCAATAGCCCAAAGCATCGGTTCTTCACAACAGCTTTATGTTTATTTGCTTTTTATGCTTGGGAATCCATAGGAAACATCGAGAATTAAAAAAGTTATAATGAAACCTAATTAGATCCATAAAATCAGCTTAATTCCATGTGTAATCACATATATTTAAGAAATAATATGTATGGTGATTTGGCTGGCACCTAGCCATTTCACCTCAGTAACTCATCCATTGTTCTAAGTGATGTATGTAACTCTCAACTGTATATTATAATAAAAAGATAAAACATTTCATAATTAACTATATAAAAAGATTTATTTATACTGAGTTTTCATAATTTACTATACTAGTACAAAGAAAATAAAATATTAAGTATGAACAATAATTACCAACATAAAAAATTACCTGCATTTTGTTTTATTTTCTTCACAAGCTCCCGCATGGGTGGTGTTAGTTTATAAGAAATGCTTAATACCATGCCCAAAATGTATATTATTGTATAGCCACTAATATGTTTGCAGATAAAAAAGATCAACCCAAAAATAATTTGCAGTAATAAAAATGCCTGCAAGTAAAATCATTTAAGTATGATTCTTTAACAATATACTCTATAATATACTAATTCATAACAGAAACATCATAGCAATAGATATATAATAGCATCAGATATTTAAATTAATGAGTGAAAAATCAAAAAACCAATTTAACAGCCAATAACATATACTTTACAAAATACAAAAAAATAACTAATTAACATATAAAAATAGGCAGACAAAAATGAAATTTTAAAATATAACAATTAACCGGTTCAGTGCATTACTTTTGCGTGTGGCGTATGACACACGAGTCGTGTCTTTTTAATAATCGTTATAACTCGCTTAAATTGCGTTTTTGAAAAATTTATCCAGAACAAAATATTCATTATTTTGCAAGTAGTTCATGCATGCAGCTTCGTTTCTGGATATTTTGAAAATTTGAAATTTTTAGGGGTTGACAACCTTTTTATAACTTGTACATGGTACTCTTTTTACTTTGTGGGTTTTCAATCATGTTGTGGAAAAATAGTCTAATAAGTAACAAATAATAGCACTCATTGCGATCGCTCACAAACTCTAATTGTAAATAAATTTCTAGAAAACAAATGTCCTGTTAAAAAAAAAACAATGCGTTTGTCTTATTAATTTTGCTTAAAATGGTTGAACTGCCGTCGTATTACTATCATATGGCCGAATAGACCTACGAAGTACCATGTGCTCTTGTGATATGGTATAAGGTTTATTTTGCTTGAAACAGTTTGAAACCGTTCATGCATAAAAAATTTTGCTAATAAATAGTCTTTTGGATAAATCCACGGCAGAGAGTAAAAAAGGCGAAAATGTTTTTGTGGGTTTTTTTACATTTTTTTCATAGTTAAACTGTTGTCAGAGGGTAGTAGTAAACTATTAGGAAATTTGTTTCCATATTTGTTATGTGTGTCCTTGACAAATGAAGCGTTATTCATTACTCTCAGCAGTCTTGTGAAAGTAAGGTGAAAAAGCTATTAAAATATCATAAATTAACTAAAGTTTAAGTGTAACAATTGGTAAGTACACCTACATTTTTATAATACGTTGGATAATGTGTGTAAAACTAAAAACTTATTCTTATTTCATCAAACTTATCCAAAGATATACCCATTTGAAAATCCGTTTGTTATTTGAAACACAAGTTACCATTATATCATAATATTATAAATTTATCGTGTTACATTAACATTTAGGGAAATAACTGTTATGTTTCTCTTAAATATAGTTAAGGTGCATACAATTATCTAATTTGTTTGCCTTTACAGGATAGAGTTTTATTTTTATTCGCTTAACAAGCTTGTAACGGTTACCGGTAACTTGCGTTACATGAGTTTAATGGCAGTTACCTTCACAATATCATTTTAATTGCAGTTGCTATGCCACTCAGTACTGCAGAAAAGATGAGAAGAAGAAGAGAGAAGTTGAAGGAGGCCGGTAAATATGATGAATATAAAGAAAAAATAAAACAAGCTTGTCGTAAAACTAGACAGAAGAAAAAAGAAGAAATTGAAAAAAGCAAAAGTTATTATAGAAAATCGAAGAAAAACCAAGGAAAGAGTAAGAAAGCATCGACTTCAGAAAAAACAGGACGAACAAACAAACACAATTGTAAATTAAACTTCTATTCGTGTGACACCACATTCCATTGGTAAAGCTGTAGTTCGTGCTCGTAACGCATTGCCTGCTTGTCCCATAAAAAAAGCAATTGGTGCTTGGAAGACTCTTGGATGAATGCCCGAAGGAAAGCCCTCCTACTATGCACGGTGCATCTGGATTTTACCTCTGCGTTTCGCTTGGTGAGTGCAGGTGGCCGGAGGCCCTTTTAACTGGAAATGAGGCATTCCATCTTAGTCCTCACGGGTGACAACGCATCTACATTTTGATTTGTAATAGAGGATAGATGTAGATGTCTATGGGCCGCAGCAACCACTTACCATCAGGTGGACTGTGTGCTCGTTTGTCACCCTTATCCTATAAAAAAAAAATTAGACAAGAAAGTCATTCTTGAAATACAAACATTTTATCAGTGCGATGATATAAGCCGCCAAGCACCTGGCTTAAAAGATTATGTCACAGTTCGCAATGAAAGAGGAGAGAAGAAAAAAATGCAGATCCGGCATTTATTTTCATCAGTGACTGAAACCCCTTCACTATTTGTTCAAGAGTTTGGGAATATTGTGGGACGAAGCAAGTTTGCTGAGCTCCAGCCAAAGCATGTTTACCTGTCCAGCAAATTGCCACATAATGTTTGCTTATGCAAATACCACGAAAATTCCTCGCTGGCTGTGAATGCATTACATAACCTGATAGGAAGCCCACGTTACGATCACAATTTTCTTAGTGGCTTTGTTTGCACAGCTCCAACAACAGCATGTTGGTTGAAAGACTGTAACCTCTGCAAGGACTTGTTAGAAAACAAACTGGACGAATATTTGGACAGTTGCGAAAATGTGGGCGCTGACGTCGAGACTAACTGCTTTGTGTGGGCAGATTGCAATGGCAAACTAAGTAAAATTCAGGTAAAAGGCACAGTAACTGAACTGATCCAGAAGATAGTCGACATGGCTCCTAAGTTCTTTGAGGATACTTACATCAAACGGAATCAAGCCTCCTCCTACCAAAAACACAAGATTGAATTCTCCAACAGAACTGATTCGGACACGGTCCTGATTCAGGTGGACTATTTTGAAAATTACACATGCCTGGCCCAGGACGAAGTGCAAAGTTTTCACTGGGTGCAACCTCAAGTAACTTTATTTACAGTCTCGCTGTGGATGTCAGGTGAACAACATCCGATTGTATTGGTTTCTAATGATCGTCGTCATGATAAAAAGACAGCTATTGTTTACATCGACCGAGTACTGGAAGATTTACCAGCAAACGTCAAAAAAGTGCACTTGTGGTCGGATGGCCCAGCTTCTCAATTTAAAAACAAATACGTCGCCGAATGTATTAAAAATCTCGAAGAAAAGCATAGCCTGCACCTGATGTGGAACTACTTTGCTACATCGCACGGTAAAGGCCCGGTTGATGGAATTGGAGGAGCATTGAAAAGGATGGTAAGGAGCACAGTCTTAAAAAGAAAAGCAATGGTGTTAAATGCCGAGCAGTTTGCAATAGCAGCAAAAGATTCAACTGTGAAAGTGATCGTGGTTTCAACAAAGGAAATTGAAGAACGAGCACGACTTCTACAATTGGAAGAAAGTTTTGCAAAGGCTCCTGGCGTTCCTGGAATAGCTAAGGGTCACATCATGTTCTGGAAAAATAATATGCTCCAAAATAGTCTAATATCAAAAGATTTTTAAGCATTCATAAAGTTCAAGTTGGAAGTAACGCAAGTTACTATTTTCGTGTAACGCAAGTTACCATTGTTTTCAATTTTTTTTTTATTATCTGTAATAAAATAAAATTACTATTTGTTGATTAAAATACTTTGACTCCTGACTGAATCGACTATAATTTTTTTTTTAGTTTTAAGTTAAAAAACTCAGAGAAATATTTGATTAAACTCAAGTCTCAAAACGTCATGTCCTTGTTATATAACTCAAGTTACCAGAATGTCGTAGAGTGCTGGTTCGAAGCTATGCTGTAGTTTCCCGTAATATTCAATGAGGGCTAATAATCTTCCACTCACCAGATGTCACTACTAGCGACTGAGGTAAAGTTTTTTGTTACACAGTGTCAGTTAATTGAGAAATTAGTTTTAAATAATAGTTTATCATTGTCTTGAGTATTATATTAATATATATCACAATGCGTCAGTGGTTTGATTTTTAATTTTTTGCACATTATAACTCTTTTTTTTTTAAAGTCGTCTTTTAGTTATATTTATAGTTTGGTTTATTCATTTCTAATGTAATTAATATAAAATATAACTAATAATACAGAAAGAAACCTTAAAGATTACATTTTCCTAAGAAATTATCGTCCCCGCTATGAAATCTGTCAAATATTTTACCTCACTCGAAGGTGGCGCCGCCCTGGTGGCAGAAAAAGTCGTGGATGCCCTCATTAAATAGAATGAGGTCACAATGTAGTCTCTAATGTACAGACAAAGTAAATTAGATAACTTTTAACAATGACATAAAAGAGGTTTGTTTGCCGATCAACAGTTCCAAATGTAACGCAAGTTACCGTGGATTTACCCTTTTGTCAATCTGCCGCCGTATAGCGCCGGCGTTTGTTTCCTTTTGAAAACACTTGTTTTGCTATTCTTACTAATTAGACATTTTCAGATCGACTTTACTTTTACATTTGTATAACATTAAATAATATTTAACATTTGTAAATATTAATGAATTATAAACCTTATTTTTTTCCAAATTAATGTTCTTGATTGTTTGATATTTACAATATTATTATTAGGTGAAAATTTAATTTAATAAAAACCAAGGTTTTCCAGGGTGATTTAGCTGTACCTACTTATATAAATATTTTTTTATAAAACAATAAATAGTACAAAAGGTTTGTAATCTCTTCATAAAAAAGTCACTCTTAATTTCAAAGAAAACACATAAAAAAAACATGTAGTTTCTAACTAAAAACAAGTATCCTTCCATTTGTAACTTATGTTTGATGTCAAATAAACTTAATTAGGTCTAAACAAGTAAAAAAGGCATAAACAAGAACATTACTTTTACACATGGCTGATGGCACAATAGGTGTGTCATCAAATGGACACGCCAGGCGTGTCATGAAATATTTGTTCGCCGCCACAGCTAAAAGTTGTCGAAAATCGGTGCCACAACAAATCGGTTAAAGTAATTAAAGTAAACTTTTGGTTCTTATTGATTAAACAATTGATTCAATTATTGCATACCAGGTTTCTATATGCAGTAATTTATTTGTTTCGTATATATTGGTACAGTCTTACAAATAAGCTCTAGTACTAGCAAATGAAAATAATGCAATATCTATATTTTAGAGGAATTATTGGGTACTTTCTGAGTTAAATGGTTCAACCATTACTCTGTAATGAATACATACAATTGGCCATAGATTTATTGAGCTGCCAATTTCGGATTGTTTTTAAGTTAAAATTCTCTTCACTGTTACTATAATTAGCAAAAAATTTTGAAGAAGTATTACATATTGTGTATTAAGAGATAAAATGCAAATACTAAATCAGTAAATATAATAAAGAATTACCTTAGTATGATTTTGTTCACGCAAGTAGACATAATCAAGCCATCTACTATATAACCATTTACTTAATTGTGCAGTAGCTGTTTTCAATCTGGTAATATCCTGACTAGCTAGCTTTTTTAAACATGTAGTTCTATGCTTATATTTCAACCAAGTTTCTAAAGCGTCAATACTCAAAACTACTATGTAAAACTTTAAAATAAATTGTAATAAATTCATTTCTTGATGTGCATAGATCCTATAAAAAACTCGTTATATGTAACTAATCATTATAAATTTTAATCATAAAGGTGTAAAATTGAAATACAAACTATAATACTTACAAAACAAATAAATTAAGTAAAACGATAAACATAAGAGATAACCATATTTTTTTCCAAAATAAAATATCTTCGACAACGCCAACAAAAATGTGGAAAAAAAGAGAGGATTGATTTTTATTTCTTTCGGCACAAATAGTATTACTCAATTTCAATTTTCTTTTGAATAAAGCAAACATGATGATTTATTATATTTACAAAAACTCGTATTCAAAGAGTATATTAAATTCACTTTTTTACCCACAACTACATACTACAACTACGAAACATTTCGCGCAAAAATCAAAGCAATTGTTTTAATAAAGAAAATAAAGTGCTCGACCAAAACCAAAACCAAATCTAATAAATACCCTTTGACAGCTGTCATCTGCTCATCTCATCTGTCACATTTATTGGGCTATATTTTTTTTATTAACTGGCTTTACGGCTCTGGGTTCTAGCCCTTCTGAGCCTGAAATATTGGACTATAATATATGTATAGGCACAGAATAAATAAGTACAGAACTTGCACTCTTTTGATGTTGACTGCTTGCCGACGTTTTAATAGCCTACATCGTTATTATTAATCAGATAAATCGCGCATGCAAGCTAAATAAAACTTTACCGCTGCGCGCGATTGTTCGTATTACTTTGTATCTTTTCTCCTTACTATGTCACGACGAACTTTCCGTGGTTGCTAAGGACTGTTAATAAAGAGTAAAAAAATACATCGTGATGTGGTAAGTTACTTAGGTAAAGTACCTGTTCTAACTATAATCGACCATATTATCTACTATGTGAGTTCTGTGATGCCCAACACATATAACTTGCAAGGCCATGCGAATGGGGAATGCGTCAGGAATCGCGATGCTTACTTCGTATAGGTAGATAGCGTAAACAACAAATAAACCCGAAATACGATTCTTAACAGAAATATGATCGTAAAATACTTTGTTGAAAATCTTGTAAACAAAGTTTTAATCTCAGTATTTTGTGCTATTATAACTTAAAATATTTTAATTACAAAGACGAGTATAGGTATGTCAGTAGGTACTTGGGTAGTGAAGAAAATTCCAACTAAGTTTTGTAATAAAGTACTTAAGTATTAATTCTGTAATTAAATTATTACTTAATTAGTTTTTCCCTTTTAGTACCCATTTAACAAAAAAAAATGTACATGTCATTATCCTTCGCTAACTCAAAAAATGATATATCTGAATCCTTTTAATTGCTCATTAAGCATCCATCCCCGCAACAATTATAGTAGGACCGACGTTTTGCCATTATAATTTATCAAATAGATAGGTAATATACATTTATATTATTCTTAAATTATATTAAAACTTTTTCAACTTTTTATCCTACTATTAAATATACTAAACACTAAACAAAAACTATTTCGACGAGTATTTCAACAAGTATTTACAAAAAATTATTTACATAAACAGCGTTAAAAAATCTTTAACATTCAATCGTATACAGCGCGCTAGCCCCGACTGCGATCTACCCCTGGGGCAGCTCGCGATTGTAGGCAATTATTTCACGCAGGTAGCAAGAGTGACAGAGGCCTGGTATAGGCTTAGAATTGTTATTATTCTAAGTGTAAAGGCATTTGTACTGAGAAATCGGTACCTAGTAATATTCGATTCTTAGGGGATATCGATATCCATACTTAAGAGTTAGCAATCATTTACAGTTTTATATAGATTAATACCAGAATAAACTTGAAACATATGAGGAAGCTCAAGGTCGCTCAGCGAGCTATGGAGAGGGCTATGCTCGGGGTTTATCAGCATGATTAACTTAGAAATGAGAATATCCGCCAGTAGAACCAGAGTAACCGATATAGCCCAACGGATTAGTAAGCTGAAGTGGCAATAGGCCTGCCATATAGCTCGAAGAACCGACAACCGATGGGGAAAAAAGGTTCACGAGTAGCGGCCTCGTACCCGCGGACGAAGTGTAGGGCGTCCCCATATTAGATGGAATGACGACCTAGTTAGACATGCAAGAAATCGATGGATGCAGGTGGCTCAGGACCGTGCTTTGTGGCATTCCTTGGGGAGGCCTATGTTCAGCAGTGGACTTGTGAACGGCTGTAATGATGATGATAATGAAATTAGAAACAACTCAGAACACAAAATTTATCAGTTTTTTTTTTTCATATTTATTGCTTACTGCTAATTTCTATGGATAAAGTTCCATGAATTAGAAAGGTACTGCACTAAATTAAAAGCAAATTTATTTAATCACTAGTTGAGCTGTCATCATCATCTTGATTGTTTACATTTGTTATTATTTATTTTTTCTATAATATATTTAAAATGAATGCCTCTTTCATAGTCGTCCATAAAAAATCGTTGCTTATAGTAGTTATATTTTCTATAAATCTTCTTCCGGCGGATCCCAAACTAAAATTATTCAATTCAGAAATTGTAAAACAAAATTTTATATTTAAATATTGCAGATAAAGACACCCAAATAGAAACCAAATAAAAACCCAAGTTGATAACATTGATTTTCTTGGAGTCACCATAGACTGTAATTTATACTGGAAATCCCACATTGAAAAATAAACAAAAAATATCTAGGTACAGTCACGCATTATCCATATTAGCTGAAACAACTTCCGTTGATGTATCAAGGGCTGCATATTTCGGCCAGGTATACCTTATATTAGTTTACGGCATTATTTTCTGGAGTGATTCTACAAACTTGCAGTCACCATTTATTCTGCAAAAGCAATGTCTGTGGATTATTTATAATATATACTCAGACGAAACTCTAAGAAGTGTATTCAAAGAAAAAGGCTACCTTACTCTTAATAATATTAACATTTTAGAAATTTCAATTTTTATCAAACAGAATAACAACCTCAACTATTTTCAGATTAAATCTAACTTGAATTTACGTCCAATACGCAGCCAATATAAGAACAATTTATGTAAACCTAAAATTAATAATTACATGTATTATAAGAGCACTTTTTTGTACAGGTATTAAAATATTCAATCATCTGTCACCTGATACAAAATCTATGGATTTGCCAAGATTTAACATACACCTCAAGAAGTGATTAATATATAATGTGCATTATAATTTAAATGAATATTTTAATACCAAACATTAATTTATGTAAAGTTTTTATTTCTTAATTATTGCATGCCCGATATGGATTAAACTGTGTAACATTTAATTGCAATGTCAACCGCAAATTGTACATACACAGCTTATTGGCGATAAATATTTTGATTCTGAGTCCCACATGGCAATGGCAAATTATGAGTTGCCCACCTTTTTCCACGGGCACGTACGTAGAGAGAGAAAGAACTATAGAGGCGTCACTAAAATGACAGGAAATGCGTGAGAGAAACACACTTATCTGTGTTACGTTAAGAGCGAGCGAGTCAAACAATTTTTTTTGTTTCTTTCACCGTATGCGAATTCTTTTGTTTGGAACAAAGGTAGTATGTTCCAAACAAACGGCTGTCGTCAACTGTTTTAGTGGTTTTATGTGATTATATGCTAAATTATTGACGTTTGAGTTACGTGACGTTTAAAGTTTTTTGTCATAGACAGAGTTAATGTGAAATTATGGTGCGTTGTTGTGTTAGGTTGTAGAAACCGACCAGAACGAAAAATGCCAAACATAACCTTTCATCAGTAAGTAAGCTTATTTAAAGTAAAATTGCCTATAGAAATCGATTAGCTAATTAATTTTCATTATCTCTAGTGTATAATTATCAGAAAATATACAATATTATTACTAAAATAACCTACAACTGTTTTCGTTTTATACGACTAAATTAAGAAGCGTTCTTTTATTTAAAGATCGCCATTTATTTTTGGTCGTTTCAAATTTGCTGTATTTTTTTCTGGAGTTTATGGCCTGGTATCTAGACCTTTAGGCCAAGTCTTGAGTATTCGGTTTATTATAATTTCCCCAAGCCTTGTCTTTATGTATTATTATCCTTCATAGTTCACTGCTTCACAATATGTTGATGCGTCACATTGTGCAGCCCTTGGGAGATTTTGACGGCAACTTGAGCCAACAGGCAGCTGACAGTTGGCGATGGTATCTAAAGGCGCCTATGCAAACAGCTTATCTTGAGAATTTATCACCATCAGAACACTTGTTTCACCGTTTCCACTAATAGTTCACATGCGTAGACAGTTAATACATAAAATCGCACCACTTTTACATATCAAAATCCACTTCAAACTATTATTTAAACTATAATACAGGAGCAGCAAACCGCCGCCGATTAAGTTCCCGCCAAAACTCTCCTGTATAATCATTACAGGGATACCAATGCTTGGCAAAAAAATTCCTTAATTTCTTAACGACTCTGAACAATTTTTTAACCTTAATTTAATTACCAATATAATTTATTTATATTAGATTTCCTAAAGAAGCAAACATAATAAATATGTGGATTATAGCTACTGGGAGAAAGGAATGGCCACCTGAGAAGAATGATCGTATATGTTCGAAACATTTTGAGTCGCGTTATTTTCGTAAAACGCACAAGAGGACATATTTGTTGCCGAATGCGATTCCAACACTTTTTTTCCAGTGAGTAACCTATTTTGATTTTGAATTTGTGTTGTTAACTGTTGTTGCAATTTTGTATTTTATAGGGATATTTTTTCTACATGCTCAATATTTATTATTTCAGGATATTATGGATGAGCGACCTTGTACTACGAAACAACTGAAAATCGTCGAACCAGGCCTTGAGATAAAATAATAATACATATACTATGATACAAGTACGCTTAGTTGAAAATTATATATGAGGCTGACATTGGGCATCAAGAACTCGCTTGCGGCTCGTGCCGCACGAGCCACAGGCGAGTGCTTAATTTTCAGCGGAATACGTAATTTTTAATAGCGTACGAGTGTCATACGATAAAAGACAAAGGGGGCTTACTCTACCCCAGTAAGGACGTTGTATGTATTTGCGAAATAATTGAAAAAACATTTCGTCAAATGAAAAATTTGTACAAAAAGGATAATTTTCATAGTCTTTCGCAGGAGTGCCTCAAAAAATGCTTGAAGACAGATGTTATTCCTCCAAATTAATGAACATTTTCAAAGTCAGAAATTTTTAGATTGACATTACCCACTTTTAATAAAATCTATTTGTTTAAAATACTTAAAGGTACAATTCCGTAGCCGACCGCACGCAGCAGCAGCAGGTGACGTGTCGTCACGACACGACTGGTTTCTATGTGGTTCTATGAAATACCTTCCATAGCTAGCGGCACGTCGTTTGCCAGAGCGGCAGACGACATGTCGCCCGACCGCAGATCAGTAGTGCCGCCAATGCCCGAGCGACACGTTAAATTTTTCTCAAAAAAATGAGTTTCACCGATTCCGTGGAAGAAAAACTGATAAACCAGGTGGCCCAATATTGCGCACTGTACGATGCATCTCACAATAAGTTAACACAGTAAGTAATAGGAAAGGAGTTAAATAAATTGGAATATATATATATATATATATATATATATATATATATATATATATATATATATATATATATTACCTATTTTGTTTATATAAATAGAGTACCCACAGAACTTTCGCAACAGATTGGAACACGTGCTGTTTTGAAGAAAGTAAACAGAATTAAATGCTATATATATTGTTGCGCGCCACTATTAATGTCTTGTACATGGCAACACTAGTAACCATCAGCGCCCTCTAGTGTCGAGTAGCAGAACTAGGAGAGTCAAGATCCTTCTATAAATTTCGGGACCGATATGTAGTTGAACATTCTAGATGTCGCTACAGTAGAAGGTTCTAGAAACTATCTGAGGCCCTATATAACGCCGGTATAGACCACGACCGAGTCAGTATTGAATTGGCGATATAAGCGAATACTTCGAAGTGATATAACTGAGAATTATGTTTTATTATTAGTGTGGTTTTAAGTTGTAATTCATCATCATTACAGCCCTTCACAAGTCCACTGCTGAACATAGGCCTCCCCCAAAGAATGCCAGAAAGCACGGTCCTGAGCCACCTGCGTCCATCGACTTCCTGCATATCTTACCAGGTCGTCACTCCATCTAGTGGGGGACGCCCTACACTTCGCCTGCCGGTACGAGGCTGCCACTCGAGAACCTTTCTTCCCCATCGGTTGTCGGTTCTTCGATCTATATGGCCGGCCCATTGCCACTTCAGCTTACTAATCCGTTGGGCTATGTCGGTCACTCTGGTTCTACTGCGGATATCCTCATTTCTGAGTTTATCACGTAGAGAAACTCCGAGCATAGCCCTCTCCATAGCTCGCTGAGCGACCTTGAGCTTCCTCATCCGGCCAGCAGTGAAGGACCACGTCTCAGTTCCGTATGTCATCACTGGCAACACGCACTGGGTGTACAGTCTCGTTTTCAAGTTTTGAGGTATACCTGACGAGAAGATGTGCCGTAATTTCCCGAACGCTGCTCAACCGAGTTGAATCCGTCGATTGAGCTCTCGGTCGAAGTTGGACTTACTTAGTCGGACTATTTGTCCCAGGTAAACATATTCGTCAACAACTTCGAGCTTAGTGTTCCCAACAACTACCGGCATAGGTGTGACATGGACATTAAACATGATCTTTGTTTTGTCCATGTTCATCTTAAGACCTATCCGTTGAGAAACACTATTGTGGTCATTAAGTATGGTAATTAGGTCCTTCAGCGATTCTGCCATAAGGACTATATCGTCGGCAAATCGAAGGTGAGTGATGTACTCGCCATTGATGTTGATTCCGTATCCTCTTGTGGATATATTACTATCTACCGATAAAAAATCGGTAGATAATAATAAATGTAAAGGTAAGTTTTTTAAACTATTTAATTTCAAGTATATTATAGTTTTCTTGTGTGTTTTTGCGTAATCTGTTATACATAGCAAAAATTATATTAAAAAAAACTGATTATAATAACAAGGAAAAGACAAAACGCAAAATAAAGTGACTTAAAATATAATAAAAAAATCGTTTTATTTTTCAATTTAGTACATTAACCTTTAAATATATATCTTAGGAAGTTAATCAACTACTATTAACCTAATAAGATATATCTTAGGAGGTTAATGAATTACTTACATATTTTTGAAACACTGTGTATTGATTCTACCTATAATTAGTAAACAGAATTTACTTTTCCCAAAAATCAAGAAAATAAAAATAGAGAATCATCGGCAACACTAACCTTAAACTATTGCTATCCCGCTTAGGTATACGGCAATGACTACTCTATTGTGCATACACCCTCTACGGGCACGTACCCACAGAACACTAATACCCTAAGACGGATCTGCCATTTGTATTTTGTAATTTTGTTTATTTGCTGTTGCCATAACTTGTCTTTTTATTATAGTATGCAGTTTCATATTCATACATTTTGTTACTTCAATAAAGTCGTAATAAATATATGTTTAACGAAATAGATTATATAATAAAGTATTATAATTATTAAATAAAAAAATGATTAAAATGATGTGTCATTTAAAATAATATTTCTTTCATGGCAAGATAACATAAAGTACGAGGGAGATAGATATTATTCCATCTCGCTTCCTTAAAGCCCCCCAAGGTCATCTCCCGGTACCAATCTGCTATTAGGAAGTTGACACGACCTGTTCGGTAGTATGTGATCATAGATAAATATATATGTAGCAAGCTATGTGTATGTGATTACTGTTCAAGTACGCTTCAAGATGTGTACATACTACTCTTTCCAGTATTTTCGACAAGCAGGGTAGGGTGCTGATAGGGCGCAGGTCTTTGAAATTTATAATGCTATTGGTTTTTGGAATTGATGTAACCAAAGCGGTTTTCCAGACGTCAGCGAAATACGAGTAAGACGTGGTTATCGATCTGTTAACTATCGCGGTGATTACTTTAAGCGTGTAAGGAAGTGTTAAAACAACTATATCCAGGCACAGTATAATAAACATATATAGACTGTGATCCAGGCATATGCCGTCAGCGCCCAAAGCGTTTGACTTAAGTGAATTAATTATTTTGGCGATTGTGTTTTCGTCTGTAACACTTAAATGTTGAAGAGCAAAATCGATGGGAGCCAAAGAAAGCATGTTCTGAATCGGGTGCTGAATCATTTCCAGGTATAGTGCAAAAGTGAGAATTAATCAAATCCGGATCGTTGAGTTGGTCAGGAATTACATAGTCTCTAGATTTTTCTGATATGTTTATTGTCCGTTTAAGATTGTTCCAAAGAGCTTTAGAATTAGTTAAATTGCGGTTTATATGTTGATTAAAATGGGCTTGTTTTTCGCGGTATAATTCTGAGTTTACAGCATGCTTAAGTTCTTTGTAATAACTTTTATGCTTCTCTAATCTAGTTAAGCGAAAACGATTATGTGCTTCATTCCGCAGTTTTATCATTTCGCGAATAGTAAAGGTAATCCATGGATATGTACGCTCCTTTACTTGCTTTAGTGCTTTAGTGGCGCGAATTGGTCGAACAGGCTTAACACTGTTAAATTGAATTGAGAAACCATATCATTTACATGAGGTAATTGAGCCATAGAATCCCAGTCGATCCATTCCATTTCAAAATTAAAACTATCACGGTTTATGTCTTTCACTGGGCGGTACATGAACTGAATTGGTTGACATTTTGGCTTATTGATTTTAAAGTTACATGTTAAGAAAGCATGATTACTTAGAGTTGGTATGTAATCGACAGTTACGTTAGAGATTGGTAGGTCGGCGCTTTCAAACGCTGACATCTTTTGCATCCAGCTAACTTCAAGTTCCTTTGGTATCACATAAACCTTAGTGACATTTGCCATCATGTGATAATTAATGTAAATGTGTATATAGATATTCACTTGTAAGCTAACTTGTGCTGTAGGGTGATGCTAGTAAGTTCTTAAATCTTTAAATACATATGTTTATAATATTAATGTAATAATAAATAAAATTTGTAAAATCACTGATTTTAATGTGATTTGACTTAAATTTGATTTTAAATTATTTTTAATTGAGTAAATAAACCGGACCTATCAAATCAGCAGTTGACTTTTTCACACATACCCACCGAAAACGTTGTTTATTGACACACTTTGAACATGTTCTGGGATTTTGTTGTAAAAGTGTATATATTGCCCCATAAATGAATTGCTGATTCTGTGGAGTCTATTAACTGGTATTACAAGCTTATGTTTGTTTCTAGTGTTTAAAGTATGAACATCCTTATTCTTAATAAAGCTATTTATATTTTATGTGCATACATTACATTTTCATAAATACAATGCGATTCCAAAGTTAATATGTTTATTTCTTTAAATTTTTCACTGAGGGACTCTTTACAATTTAAGTTATAAATCGCCCGTACGGCTCCCTTTTGTAAAACAAATATGGCTTCAATATCAGTAGCATTACCCCATAACAAAATTCGATAAGACAATACGAAAGTAATTAAAATAAACTAATCTAGCTGTCTCAGAATGTCTAATCTTTCTACAGCATATGCTGCAAAACTCAGTATGCTTGTTAATATATATGGCGACCCCATTGAAGTTTCGCGTCAATAGTAATACCAAGAAAAACAGTGGTATCCACAAGACTCAAATCCTCCCCATTTAACAGCACATTGGTATTCAAATGTTTTACATTAGGTTAGGACGTTAAACCAATGTACTAATTTCGATAGAGCATTATTTAAATCGTCATAATGGGTCACACCAACATGTTCTAATTTGACAATAAAACCTATGTAGCTTTAATGCTATGTTTATGAAAATAACAATAGTTTTTGTTTCATACAAATTGGTGCATAAATACGAAAGTTATAACGTTTTGAAGTTTCGCAATATTTTTTAATTTTTACCCGCTCGTTCTCTGTGACGTGACGTCACAATCCGAGAGAGCGAACGTGCAGTAGGAACTTGCTAAGTTCAGTACTAACCGCGCGCTCGGAAGTATACGGTCGTTTCCCTACATATTATATCGAATGTCAGAGTTAATGTCCGGTTGACTGTATTAGATGACATAATACTTATAATAAACCCAACGACTATATAATAATTTTGAACTAATAATTTATGAATAATCTAATCTAATCCAATGTAATTAATATTATTTATGATGAATAATTTAATCTAATAATCTAATCTATTATTATGAATAATGTAATCAATGAACTATTAGTAATATTTGACATTTGTATGCCCATGAGGATTCAACTGAGCTTGGCAGCGTTTGGGAAACTACGACACATATTCTCGTTAGATATACCTCAAAACCTGAAAACGAAATTGTACAACCAGTGCGTGTTGCTTCTTCACTGCTGGCCGCATGAGGAAGCTCAAGGTCGCTCAGCGAGTTATGGAGATGGCTATGCTCGGGGTTTCTCTGTGTGATAAACTTAGAAATAAGGGTATCCGCAGTAGAACCAGAGTAACCGACATAGCTCAACGGATTAGTAAGCTGAAGTGGCAGTGGGCCGGCCATATAACTCGAAGAACCGACAACCGATGGGGAAGAAAGGTTCTCGAGTGGCAGTCTCGTACCGGTAGGCGAAGTGTAGGGCAACCACCACTAGATAGAGTGACGACCTGGTAAGACATGCAGGAAGTCGATGGATGCAGGTGGCTCAGGACCGTACTTCGTGGTATTCCTTGGGGGAGGCCTATGTTCAGCAGTGGACTTATGAAGGGCTGTAATGTGTAAGGTGTGTAGACACTATTAAGGTCGTTGAGCATAGTGTTTAGGTCCTCCAGCGATTCTGCCATAAGAACTATATCGTCGGCAAATCGAAGGTGAGTGATGTACTCGTCATTGATGTTAATACCGTATCTTTTTCAGTCCAGAAGCTTGAAAACGTCTTCCAAGGCAGCGGTGAAGAGTTTCGTGAATATAACGTCACTCTGTCTTACACCTCTTTGCAGTTGGATAGGTCATAGTCATAGTCATAGTCATAGTCATTTATTCCATAGAACAATATTACATCGTATTGGAAATTTGTTACATGGATAAAGACATTTACATGCAATTATTTTAATTAAAATTAGAAGCGATAAAATTTAAACATCATTTAACAAATTAATTAAATACTTTTCATGTCATATTACACTACAAATTACATTAAAAATTATACAATACATAAACAGTAATAATTTCGTTCTCTGGTTCTGTACTCGAATAGCCATCGTCGCCCTACTGTACAAACTCTTCAGCACTTCGATATACCGACAGTCAACTTGGCACCGCTGAAGGGACTGCAGCACCGCCCAAATTTCGACGGAATCAAAGGCTAGTCCACATACGCCAGATATAGTGGCTAATTGTACTCCTCGGACATTTATACAATTTGCCGAAGAATATGTATGTAGTCTATAGTGCTAAAGCCTTTTCGGAAACCAGCTTGTTCGGGAGGCTGGAAGTCGTCGAGTCTGCGTGCGATTCGTAATGACTCTCGAAAACAGCACGTAGATGCGGCTCACAGGAGAAATCGGTCTGTAGTTCTTTAAGAGAGTGTTGTCGCCTTTCTTGAAGAACAAGACCATGGCACATCTGCTGCACTTCTCTGGAGTAGTCCCACCATGGAGGACGGAATTAAAGAGCTTCTGTAGGTCTTCAAGTACCGGTTTTCCACCCGCTTTCAGAAGCTCCGCTGTAATTCCATCCTCACCTGGGGCCTTGCCGTTTTTAAGGGTGCGAGAGAGCCATTCTAATCTCGCTCAGACTGACATCCGGGATATCATCAAAATAGTGTTGCATAGGACTCGCTCTTGGATCGTTATTCACACTTGCGTATGGCTCCAATAACAACGTGTATAGCTGTCCATAGAACCTCTCAATCTCACTAAAAATATCATGTGTTCCGGAAGCGATGCTGCCACACTCGGTCTTCAGCTTCATCAGTTGGCTCTTTCTGGCAGACAGATAGAGAGACCAAAGACTTTGGAGCCCTTTGGTTCGACTCGATCGCTTCTTCAATACGAGCAGTATTAAAGTTGCGTATGTCCCGCCGCATGCATTTGGAGATCTGTCTGTTCAGTTGCCTGTATGCTGTCAAATCTACTGAAGACGGTAAAATACATAACGGCATATTATTAAAACAACATCAAGCTAAAAAGTTGATACTGGTTATGTAATGCTTTTATATTTTGCTTTGATTGAAAGATTCGATCTTAAATTAGTGATAAAGAACTATACATCTTGCAATGAAATATAGATAACTTCATACTTAATTCTTTGGATTTACGTAAAAGGTTATTTTAAATCGTGTGAGTACCTACGCTTGTACAAAGTTATTGCGGAAATGTGAAACCTGAAAAGGTATTAGATATGGTCGATTAAAGTACCAGATATAATTAAACCAATTTCTGTACAAAGCTAGAACTTCTTATGAGTTTGTGTTACAACTGGTAAAACGTTAATCGTTGATCGCGTTGATACCATAGAACAACATAGCTATAGCCATAGCGTTTTTTCACTCTCTTTAATTTTTTACGGGAGGAAATCTACGCGCATAAAAACAAGTGTCTGTCACTACTAAACTCAAACATAACAAATAAAACAATAAACTACATGTCTTTCAACGTGGTAGAGCCATGCTGCAACTATTAGTAGTATAGTTGTAGCACGAATTGGTCGGCTCGACCGGGGAAGGACCACGCTCTCACAGAATACCAGCTTAATATAGCAGCGTAACGCTGCTGTGTTTCGTATGGTGAGTGTAGAGAACCGGAGACCCTTTTTACTAGGAGGCTAGAGGCATTCCATCTTAGTCCCACAGTGGTAGAGCCACGCGGCAGCTTTTGCTGTCGCACGGATGGCCCGGCTCGAACCGGGGTGGTACCTCACAGAAAACCAGCGTGAAGTAGAGGTTTACCTCTGCGTTTCGATTGGTGAGTGCAGGTGGCCGGAGGCCCTTTTTACTGGAAATGAGGCATTCCATTTTAGTCCTCACGGGTGACAACGCATCTACACTTTGATTAGTAATAGAGGATAGATGTAGATGTCTATGGGCCGCAACAACCACTTACCATCAGGTGGATTGTGTGCTCGTTTGTCACCCTTATCCTATAAAAAAAAATCTTAGTCCTCACGGATGACAACGAATCTGCATTTTGATTTGTAATAGAGGATAGATGTAGATGTCTATGGGCCGCAGCAACCACTTAATATCAGGTGGACTGTGTGCTCGTTTGTCACCATTATACTATAAAAAATGTCACATTATAACAGCATCACTCTGTGACAGCGATAACTCTGATACAGACTCAGTCCCTCGTCCCATCTGCATATTGTATGAAGGCAAGCGGCCTGTGTTGGTAAACAAATTCGAAACAACATGACCGTTACTATTGTAATCTTTAAGTTTTAATAAAAATAAATAACCACAATGTGATTAAAAGTTAACTGATTTCTTTTTGCAGCAATAAAACCGAACAATTCGGCATTTTTGCAGGACGTCGATTCAGCCGCGTAACGTCTAGTTACGCGGCTGAATCGATGGCCTGAATCGAATACATAATTTATTAGATAAATATAAATAATTTATTAGAACAAATAATTTTTAGAGACTGTTGGATTAAATGGGTGGTGTGAATAAATGCAAATAATGGGGTAAATGAAACAATATTTGGTTACCCAAGTAAAATACCTACTGCTAATATCTCAAAATATGAGGTGACAATGGGAAACAGGCAGGAGATGGGCAGAAGCATCTTCCTGATAATAGCAATATTACAATAAAAAAACTGCGGTTGCCAACCCACTTGCCAAGCGTGGCAACAAGACGGCCCCCAGTCCCCGGCACCTCGCTTTTTCTGTTGACGGTGGCGATCATGGTAACGGCGGGGCAGGGCGTGCTAAGAATCTCCGGTGGAGGTTCGGTTGCCACCTAAGATGACGGCAACATACAACGCACGTATCCTGAGGACTGACGAAAAGATCGTGGAGCTGAAATGAGAGATAGACAAGTTATGCTGGCATGTTATAGGATTATCCGAGGTCCGAAGAGAATAGAATAGAATAGAATTTGTTCTATCACCGGGAGGGCGACCATCTGTCCCAAGGCGGTGTCGGGTTTATCGTCCACAAGTCTTTCGTTAACAACGTTGTAAAGATTGTGAGTGTGTCGACGAGGGTTGCGTACCTTATACTCAGAACTACCAAACGGTATTCATTGAAGTTCATACAGGTTTACGCATCAACCTCAGCACATCCTGATGAGGAGGTGGGGAAAATGTATGAGGATATCTCTAGAGCCATGCATTCCTCCAAAACCCACTATACAGTGTTAATGGGATTCTTCAACGCAAAACTAGGCACAAGAGAGAATGGTGAGATCGAAGTTGGGAAATTTGGAATAGGGCAACGGAACCTAAGGGTTCAGCAGCTGGCCGACGTCATGGAGAAAGAGTGACTCCTTATGATAAACTCTTTCTTCCAGAAGCGGCCCCACAGGAAGTGGACCTGGTCGAGCCCGACGGTTCGACGAAATGTGTGATTGACTTCTTTACGTCGACCAGATGACAAGATGACCAGATGACAGCGATTACCGAATGGTTAGAAGTACACTGAACCTAAACGTTAAGTTGGAGAGGTCTCGTCTAATGAAGTCAACGTTCCGGCCACCTCGTACACAGAGTCCCGAAACCTTTCACTTCGAGTTACAAAACCGTTTTCAGTGCAAAGAAGACTGCAATAAAGTGGACGATATGAATGATAAGCTCGTGGAAACTGTCCATGTGGTTTAAACTAAGTTCTGCAAGACCCACTGCAGAAGAATACAAAAACTCCGATCACGTTCTTAATCTGATGGCTTTTAGCCGGGAAGTGGATCTGCAGTCTTCAATAGATTAGATAGCATACATGCAACTGAACTGACAGATCTCCAAATGCATGCAGCAGGACTTACGCAACTTCAAAACAGCTTGTATTGAAGAAGCGATCGAGTGGAACCAAGGGTCCAAAGTCTTTGCCAGAGATCTGTCTGCCAGAAAGAGCTGAAGACCGAGTGTGGCAGCATCGTTTCTGGAACACCTGAGATTTTGACTGAGATTGAGAGGTTCTATGGGCAGCTGTACACGTCATCATTGAAGCCATACGCAAATGTGAGCAACAATCCAAGAGCGAGTCCTATGCGACACTATTTTGATGATATCCCGGATGTCAGTCTGAGCGAGATTAGAATGGCTCTCTAGCACCCTTAAAAACGGCAAGGCCCCAGGTTTTTTTTTTATAGGATAAGGGTGACAAACGAGCACACAGTCCACCTGATGGTAAGTGGTTGCTGCGGCCCATAGACATCTACATCTATCCTCAATTACAAGTCAAAATGTAGATGCGTTGTCACCCGTGATGACTAAGATGGAATGCCTCGTTTCCAGTAAAAAGGGCCTCCGGCCACCTGCACTCACAAAGCGAAACGCAGAGGTAAACCTCTACTTCACGCTGGTTTTCTGTGAGGTCGTGGTACCACCCCGGTTCGAGCCGGCCCATCCGTGTGACAGCAAAAGCTGCCGCGTGGCTCTACCACTGTTAAAAGTGGGTGAAGTGAGAATGGAATTACAGCGGAGCTTCTGAAAGCGAGTGGAAAACCGGTACTTGAAGTCCTACAGTAGCTCTTTAATTCCGTCCTCCATGGTGGGACTACTCCTGAGAAGTGCAGCAGAAGTGCGGTAGTCCTGTTCTTCAAGAAAGACGACAACGCTCTCTTGAAAAACTACAGACCGATTTCCCTTCTGCACCGCGTCTACGTGCTGTTTTCGAGAGCCATTACTAATCGTCTTGCACGCAGACTCGATGACTTCCAGCCTTCCGAACAAGCTGGTTTCCGAAGAGATTTTAGTACCATAGACCACATACACCCTTCGGCAAGTTGTACAAAATACCGAGGAGTACAATTTGCCACTATATCTTGCGTATGTGGACTATGAGAAAGCCTTTGATTGACGTTATATCCCCGAAAATTCACCGCTGCATTGGAAGATATTTTCAAGTTACTGGACTGGAAAGGATACGGTATTAATATCAATGGCGAGCACACCAATCACCTTCGACTTGCCGATAATATAGTGCTTATGGCTAAATCGCTGGAGGACCTAGCACTATTCTCAATGACAAAAATTATTTTGTCCGTGCAGTTGGGGTCATAAGTCATGGCTCGGCCTCAGCCTGGCTAGGGCGGTGAGCAAGTTGCGCGGGCGCAACGCCATTATCGATAACAACAAATCGAAGGCAGGTACACGGCAGTGGTGCGGTATATAAAGGCTGTTGCAACATTGTTATGTTATGAGTCATTTGTTTTCCATTATTACCCCCGCCTAATACCTGCTAATTAGTGCAATGATAATTTAGTACATATATCGAAGAGAAATTTGTTTTTGCGCATTCGCTCTCTGAATTTCTTTAGTGACACAATGGCTACTCCTTTGTTTTGTACCAAAACGGCAGAATTTATTCAAAATAAAATTTTTGGCACCAATATACCAGCACAAGCACATGTTGTTATCAACAATGTTTTAACATTTTTCACTGACTGACTTCCAAGAGGAAGACTTGAATAAATCTCATCTGGCAGAAGATATCGTAATTCATGTGGATGACTATGACTCTTATGATTCTGATGTAGAATTTTAATGTAAATAGTTTTAGATTTAATTTTAGATATAATTATTATCTTTAAATTTATATTCATTTTTAATATAACATGTTACATTCCAAACATTTGTACTTATAGTTTTTTTTAATACAAAGATTTACCTAATGAATAATTTATTTTAAATTATTATTATTCTCATTTTAAAAAATACGTTGTTTTATCTATTTTTTTTTTCATTTTATCACTAACCCACATAATGACAAAACTAAATACACTATCGATAACGCTTATCGAAAACAATAATGCCCATCACTATGGTCGACCCTAAAAACTCGCCCCCAAACTGCACGGACAAAATAATTCTAGTATGGACATCTACACTCACTCCTACATTACTACTACATTTCTTTTATTTTACGCAAAGACTTTTATCAATCTAACACCAATTTTGTTTAATATGACTAAGAAAACGCTGTCATTATTTATGTGTACAATTCGTCAACGTGATTTGAAGTTTATTTCAGATAAGTATGTAACTTTATTTCGTATTTGCCTAAAAACAATAACTGTCATAAATGAAAATACAACTACTTGGCATATTTACCGTGCCGGCCAAGTATACAGGGGCGCCAGCGAGGCGCACCCATACGATCCACAACTGTGACACAGTTTTTGTTTTCAATTAACCGTTTATACTCTATTCCAATTACGAAGTCCATTTTGACACTTCTTAGAACGTAACTCTTCACGTTTCGCATAATTTGAAATAATAATCATTTTTGTTCATGGTCGTAAATCATCATTTAAAAATACACAATCAATCTAAATCATTATACAATTAATTCACACACACAATATATTGTTTTTAGACATCGTGCTCAAAATAATTAAAACTTTAAAAGATAATAATATTTTACTGCCGTTTTGCATTTACGTTCTAAAGTTTTATTTTTACTTTTTTACATAGTGACGTGACTAAAAGAATCGTATAAAATCGATTATAGACAGATTCTTTTCGCGAGTGAAAATCTGTTAACACTGCGTCCACCTCGTGATCACGACCGCCATTTTGTTTGTCTCTTCAGTACGAGTTATGGAGTGTAGAGTAGAAGGAGGACCATCTCTTTATATGAAAAGTGTCCCTAAAAACGCGTCCAATAAGGGTGGCGCTGCAGTAGCATAGGATAAATTAAAAAAAGGTGCCAAAATTAATTAGAATAAGATGGAAAAATAAACAAGAACCGACCAATCCACTTGGTTTTGTACTACGTAAATAGTTGAGGTTTTGTATACTGGCATTTTACTAACTACTCTAGTCATAAAATTTTTCAAATATTTGAATTCAGCTGACTTCACTCCGTCTACAACAGCTATACTCATATCGTAGTTTTTCAGACGCCAGCGCTGTTGTGGTAGGTTTTGGAACCTCTATTTTCAGTATATAGTGGGACACTTTTTCAACTTTCGCACCTTATAAGATGGTTCTCCTTCCACTCTACACTCCATAGTACGAGTGCAGAAGCCTTGTATAAGATACGCGTGTTCAGTTTAGTTGATTTTGTGTTGTGTTTTTATATCGTTCTTCTTATTGTAGTTATAACTGTTTGATAATCCTTTCGTTGTTATTAAGTTTGACTGTTATTTGATTTGTTTTTTTTTGTATTTATAAACACTATGGCTGAAACTGAGACCACTAAAAGAACAGTGATGCGCAGTCAAGCGCGAGAGTTTGTAGTTCGCCTACAAGATTACCTTGAAAGAGAGTATCAGAATTGTGGTCCATTGTTGCCACTTTCACAAGTGACTAACCGAGTAAGTGCAGCTCTTGGTATTAGTCGAAAAACTGTTTCCCGAATAAGTAAGGTAAAACATGGTAAAGATTTAATGGAAGATAACAAATTAAAATCGCCACTTAAGAAAAAAGTTAGAAGATCGATAGTTACACATATCGACAATTTTGATAACGACGCCATTAGAAACCATATCTATGGCTACTATAGTAGGAATGAATTGCCGACTCTCGATAAATTGTCAAATACTTTACGAGAATCTGGACTGTTTCACGGCAGTAGAACTTCTTTCTGGAGGGTTTTAAAAATGTTGGCTTTTCTTATAAAAAATGTGATAAAAGGCGGATTTTGATGGAACGTAGAGATATAGCTTTAGCTAGATTTAATTTTCTAAAATCAGCAAAGTTCATTGCCGTTTAGAATAATGTTATATTTCTAGATGAGACGTGGCTTAACGCTAATCATACAGTTGGCAAGATATGGACAGGCGACACTCCTCACTCCTCCACAAAAGTACCTAGTGGCAAACGCGAACGCTTAATTATTTGTCATGCGGGTTCCATAAAGGGATTTATTCCGAACTGCCTCTTGGCGTTTAAATCTAAGAAAACTGTGGAATACCACGAAGAGATGAATTACCTTATTGACCAACTTGAATGAGCTATCGACGATCATTATGGATAATACACCGTATCATTCAGTACAAATAAGTAAGCCTCTAACTTCTAGCAGCAAAAAAGCCGATATTGTAAAATAGCTGAATGACAATAATATTGTTGCTGACATGTCCATGTTAAAAGTTGAGCTGCTGCATTTGGTTGCTATAAATAAGCCAGCTAGACCAAAATACGTATTGGACGAAATGGCTAAGGAAGCCGGACACAATGTAATGCGCCTTCGACCCTACCATTGTCAATACAATGCCATAGAGTTGATTTGGGCGCAAATTAAAGGCAAGAATTTAAACAAATCTTTTTTATAATTTATTTTTACCTATTTTAACATTTTATCTGTTGCTATATTAACACGCAAACCTTTATTTTAGGTTATGCGGCTCGTAAAAATACCAGCCCACCGTTTACTGCAAACAAAATGCTGTCATTGTTGCAAGAAGCTTGTGATAGTGTTACTGCCGCGAATTGGGAAAGTGTGGTTTTACGAACAAAAAATTTGATTTTTGCTGATTGGGCCAGAGATGTCTCTGGCATATCGATGCCGTCATAGATAACCAAATTATAATAAATACTGGGGATTTTACAGACGATGATGAGGGCGATGACGACGATGCCGACCATGAAATATCGATTTTGGCTAGTGATGATGAATATGTTCCATCTTGATAAAAATATCATGTAATATTATCTAATTAAAATTAAAAAAGAGTTTTATAAATTTTAATTTGATGCTAATCCTTTTTCTGTCTATACGATTTTAATTTGTTCGTTATAGTAATCGAAGATCAATATCGTCAAGTATCGACTATAGCGGTACTTTATTAGTACTTGATTATTGACATCTGTTAAATGGGACTTCGTAATTGGAATAGAGTTTAGTTGTATGTATTGAATTCTTTGGTTCTACGTATTTTTTTGTGAATTGATTTAGATTTTTTTTATTTATTTAAAAGTACAACCAACAAGATGAACACAACATGGATTTTAAGGTAACATAAATATCAAACTAAAGCTAAGCGTCATCTTAATTATAGGTTGACACAGACACCATTGTCTCGAGAAACTGACCGAGCTTGCGTCTGAATTCCAACGGCTTGTCAGAAATGATGTCGATGTTGTGAGACTTAAAAAACTTAAAAATTACGTTGTACTGTCTCTGTAAGCGATTCATGGTGGCATGGTGACTACTACTACTACTTTCGGCACCTTTTGGTGAGAATAGAACGTAACGTACGCGACGCGGTAATTTGTATGGGATATTAAAATTAACAGATCGCACTAACGCAGGGCAGTCAATGAGACCATTGATAATCTTATAAAGAAGCAATTGATCCAAAAAAATCTTCGCCCTTGTAGGCTTTTAAAGTTTAAAATAGGCAAGACGTTCTTTATATGAGGGCAGGAGGTTGGCTTTGTTAGTTTGCTAGGAAAGGTGTCAGAGAAATCTCCTCTGTATTCGCTCGATTCGCTTAATATGGACCTCATAATGTGGGGACCAAACCTGACCACAATATTCCAAACCCGAACGAACCAATGCCAAATACAGGAGAATTTTTGTTGAGGACTTTGTGAAATCCTTTGCATTACGCAACATAAACCCTAGCATCTGGAAACCTTTTGTTGCGACTTGGTCTATGTGCTTGTGAAAGCGTAGTTTTTTTTACCCATATTGACGCCTAAATCGCGAATAGAGTTCACTTCTTGCAATTTTTGATCGGCAATATTGTAGGACGGTGACAAGTTCGTTTTGCATTTCGAAAATCTAATAAATTTACATTTTCAGTATTTAAATATAACCTGTTCTCCTTACACCATACAGCGAGTCGATCTAGATCCTCCTGTAATAACAATGAATCACTAATACCTCTGATCTGCATAGCCAGTTATCTGCATAGTAGCGTAAAGGAAACGAGCAGCATGATCAAAGATACCTACGATATCATTAATAAATATATTAAAAAGGATTGGACCCAGATGCGAGTCTTTTGGAACGCCGGAAGTTGGCTGAAAGGAATGCGAGGAACAGCCATTAACTACAACGTGCGACTTGCATTGATAAAAATAGGATTCAAACCATTCCAGAAGGCTGCCATATACACCCAAACGACAAAGTTTACCCAGTAAAATTTTGTGATCAAAAAGCTTTACAAAAGTCGGTGTATATGGTGTCCACAGGAACACGGGAATCAAAGGAATTAAAAACGAAATCCACAAAGGGGATCAAATTAGTTACCGTTGAGCGAGATGCCAAAAAACCAGATTGGTGAGGAGATATTAAATGCTTTATGTGATAGGACAAAACCGAGAAAACCAAGGATTCAAATGCCTTCCCACAGACTGAGAGTATTGAAATGGCCCTTTAGTTCTTCATGGATGCCGAATCACCCGACTTAAAAACTGGAACAATTCTCGCCTCCTTCCAGATCGAGGGAAATACGCCATTCTTTAAAGACTCATTAAATATTATTGTTAGAGGAAAGGAGAGAGATTCACAGCATTGAACTACAAACAAAGAGGGTATTCCATCCGGGCCAGTTCCCTTAGTCCTATCTAGTCCTTTCAGAGTTTTCAGAACATCCTGCCGCCTAAGGGTCAGACTTCCAAGAGTGAGTCTTTCGGATCAGGTACGTTGCAGAGTGCAAGCTTGGCCGGTAAAACGAGGCAAAATAGGAAGCAAAAAGATTATAAATACCAGTGCCACAAGTTTCTTCCTTATCATCGAATGTCATTGCAGAAGGATACGCGTTGCTATTGACTATTTTACTCTTAAGAAATGTCCAAAACTTTTTGGATTTACTGATAGGGACTTCTCGAGATCAGTTATATATTTAAGATAACAAGATTCTGTTAAATCAGAGCACCGTTTTTAATTGTGCGGAATGCCAGTTCGTCGAGTGGGTTAATGTACTTTTTTTATCTTATCCTGAGCTTATACTTCTCACGTGAAAGGCAAATAAGATCTCTGCTCTACCACGGGGGAAACTTTTTTGATGCTGGTTTGCTTTTAGGAACATATTGTTACGAGCTTGGGGTTCGAGACAATTTAAACTGCCGATTGAATTACCAAAATTGACACTTTAATTACACAACACTAATTACAATCTAAAACCACACTAATAATAAAACACAATTGTACTACTGATCACTTAAGTTCGCCGGTATTTCGCTTCGAAGTATTCTCTTGTATCGCCAATTCAATACTGTCTCGGTCGTGGTCTATACCGGCCTTATATAGGGCCTCAGATAGTTTCCAGAACCTTATACTTTAGCGACATCTAAAATGTTCAACTACATATCGGTCCCGAAATTTCCAGAAGGAATATTTGACTCTCCTAGTTCTGCTACTCGACACTAGAGGGCGCTAGTGTAACTAGTGTTGCCATGTACAAGACATTAATAGTGGCGCGCAACACTGCCCCCTCCTAAGACATGCTCGTCCCGAGCATTATTGGCCCTATAATAACGCGCCAGTCGATCCACATGGACAATCTTAGGAGTGCCTCTTCTAACATTGGTCAGCACCCGCCAGTTTCCCTGCTGCAGCTGGGCAGTGCTGTTAGCCACACTATCCTTTCGAGATCGATCACCTTCCCTTTCTACAGTTTACTTAGGGCAGCTGGATCGAAGATGGCCCCTTTCCCCACAGCCGTAGCACCTGCGGCTGTATCCTTTATTGCGGTCACGAACTGTAGCTGCTGAAACCTCCCTGAAGCGATGGGAACGATGATCCTGTCGCACGGCTTCCACCTCCAGTGCATGGGCCAACGCGTCCTTAAGCGTCTCGTGGTGCCCGAGCCTCACAGCAGCTCCGACTTCAAGGTCGCGGATGCCGTCGATGAATGTCTGCACAAGGTTCCCTACAATGAGCGCAGGTCAGACTGGTATGCTTTCCGAACCAGCTTCTCCACCTAAAGGGCCCACTGCTGCAGGTTTTCGTTACTGCGTTGCACGTGATCTTTGAGCTGCGCACGAAAGACATGTTCCAGGTGAGCGTCGCCATATCTCGCCTCCAATGCCTCAAGGAGCTGCTCGTAAGTCACTTCCTTACCGAGAGCTTCCAGAACAGTTAGGGCCTGGTCGCACAGGCCTAGGGTGAGAGCAGCCATGGCCTGACTTTTATTCCAGCTGTTCGCCTTCATGACAGCCTCGAATTGGATTTTGTAGGCCCAGGAAGAAGTCCCGTCGAACGGCGGCGCTTTGAATAATCCACCCAGCGAAGGTGTTGTAGCTACCACGGGAGCTGTAATTCCATCTCCAAGTTTGAGGTCGTCCAGCGTTCTCTTCACGTCAGCCATCACGTTGTCAACCCGATTGTACACTTGGTCCATTCGGGTTTCAGCTTCCGACAGGCAGTTTTCATATTGAGCAACCCTATCATTCACCTCCTTTATCTCTTTCCCGAAGGTAGCGTGAAGGTCCTTCATGAGGAGCATCTGCTCTTCCTTATAGCGTTTGAGCTGCTCTTCCAAGCAACGGGCCTGTTCCTCCTGTCCGCGCTGCAGCTGCTCTTCCAACCGACGGACCTGTTCCTCCTGTCCGCGCTGCAGCTGCTCTTCCAACCGACGGGCCTGTTCCTCCTGTTGGCGAGCCTGATCCTGCAGCATCATCATCAGAGCACCTAAGTCAGGTGCTGCAGATGCAGGAGCTGTTAACGGGTCGGCCTCCGTGGTCAGCATCTGGCCTTCCGACGTTTGCGGCGTTGCATTACCAAATCGTCTCTGGTCCGCTTCCAGCTGGCATTGCTTCGAGTACGGATACCCTCCATGTCGTCCTTTGGTAAAATCGGCATGATTTGATCCCACTTCTGACACCAATTGTTACGAGCTTGGGGTTCAAAACAATTAAAAACTGCCGATTGAATTACCAAAATTGACACTTTAATTACACAACACTAATTACAATCTAAAACCACACTAATAATAAAACACAATTGTACTACTGATCACTTAAGTTCGCCGGTATTTCGCTTCGAAGTATTCTCTTGTATCGCTAATTTAATACTGCCTCGGTCGTGGTCTATACCGGCCTTATATAGGGCCTCAGATAGTTTCCAGAACCTTATACTTTAGCGACATCTAGAATGTTCGAGTAATATGTACTCGAAATTTCTGGAAGGATCTTGACTCTCCTAGTTCTGCTACTCGACACTAGAGGGCGCTAGTTGTTTTGTAGTGTTGCCATGTACAAGACATTAATAGTGGCGCGCAACAATATTTTAAGATAGAACTTCTTAGTATTGAGTAAAATTCGTTAGTCATTTCATCCACCGAGGAGCACGAGGCCAGGTCACTCTCCCATGGTATCGAGCTGAAATAATTAGATATTATTTAAGCTCCAATCATCTACAGTACTGAGCTCCGAGTTACTTCGTGTCACATTCAACAGAATATTAAAATTAGAGAGAACCGGGTCTAAAATTTTGCCTTTATGGTTTAAGACCGTAGTGATATTTGGCAAGATTATTTAAAGCAATGAAGTCCAGTTGAGTGCTTTCAAATGAAGTCTTAGTCATATTATTGTTATTTACAACAAACGGTGTCTCCGTATCGTTATACACTCAAATTAAAATCTCCCAAAATTAACACTTTTGTGTTTGACTCTAAGACTATTAGTGTTGTCGATATAATGTTCCAGAAAATATTTTTGAATGGGTGACGGGAGTTAGACGCCACACAATAAAAGCTTATTTGAGGTACCTTTTTCCGTAGGTATATTCAATTCGATCCAAATATTCTCGCATTTATTCTCAAAATGGTGTAGCCTACGGGAATAAATATGCTTTGACACAGCCACCAATACCCCGTCATCTGATTTGTGCTAATGAAAGCCGTTAGTCTCGCGGTCGTGTCTAGAACAGCGTAACGATCACTAAGCAACTCGGAGTCTAAAATAGTGCTATTTAACCAAGTCTCACATAACACAATCATATCATAATCGTATGTTATATAGTATGTTTTTGTACAAGCTTTTCGTCTTCGTTCGAAGACCCCTAACGTTTTGAAAATAGACATTTAAACTATTGAAGTTTAAGCCGAATACTACTACACGATAGATTACAAAATAACATGAAAATAACAAAAAGAACCTAAGATAAATTGTCCAGGGTCGATTTATTATGTACTAAGATGTATTCAGATGTATCAGTTTTCCGCACGTATATGCGGCCGCCCCGGACCCATACATGTTTGTATTGAAGTTATTTTGCACGTTTACGGGACAAAGCGTGAAGAAGCTTATTCTCAGATGAAAGATTTTCTACTACATATATGGGAGTCTTCCTGTTAGGCTCCAATCTTACATGCTTCGTGTTTAACTTTTCCTGTGAGTGAGTTTTATTGTATTTCAATGCAGCGGCTAGCAGGGAATCCCTGGAGCGAGGGCTGTTAAGTTTAACTAGAATAGAGCGATGACGGGTACTCTCGGGGTTCTTCTTAACAATACGTGAACAATATAAGATATCCGACTCGTTTATAGGGCAAGATATGGTTTTGCTCAGTTGTGTTACAATAGATAAAACGATTTCAGACTTACGCTCAGGAACACATTGGATTTCCAGGTTCGATGCTCGAGATATTTGCTCTAGTAATGATAGTAGGCTAGTAATGATGATAAGATTTTCAATTCAATTTTCGTCTTACAGCCACTCAAATCCTTATTAAATAGCTCAAACGAATCATTCATGAATAGTATTGATTCCGCGAGACCAGTGGTCTCTTCCCTAAAAGCCTTTAGTTGTCTATTCAGGTCAGCTTTCGAATCTCTCACGTATTCTTCCATGATGACTCTCATCTCCTCCTGTATAATAACACGCAACTTCGACCGTGACACATTAAAACTCGTACCGGCGTCTGACTCGAGGAATGAATCCTGGCCTTTACGACGCAAGGTAACGTTTGCTTTGGGGTTACTGGGCGTCGATGGCCGGACCGGCGTATTAGAGTTATCGCTGCGCGGCTTTTTATTCCGACATTCAGGGCACATCTGCTTCAACTTTAGTGGATAGGTTTTTAAGCTGAGCAGGCGAAATTACGACACATACGCAATGATAATATGCCACACAGATACAACATTGCATGCATTCAGAGTCCTTAATCTTAATATGACAGGCTCCATTGATGCATAATGAGTTCAAAATCGCGGCAATTACGTATACATGCAAACAATGCAGGTGCAAGCGGCGCTTGAGTGGGACAGCAATTATGTCACTTGTCTCTTATCGTGCAGGGGGTGAGGTGAGGTATCCCGCGAGTCCACTGGCAGCTACCGAGTGATATAGTTTAAAATATTATTTTTATAGTTCGCACAACACGCGGGATTATAGCCGTAACTGCTATTAGTAAGCGTTTCGTAAGAGCTAAACTTGCACACACTGACATTGGAGTTTTGCTACACTAACCGACAACACGTCCACTTACGAGTAATATGTTGAGCTATACTCAAAATTTTATGTTTAAGGAATAATCTTTAGTCGTATTTATGTATTTTTTTTCGGTCAAACAAATCATCAATTGCCTGTTATTTGTAATAATCAATTAAAAATAAAAGTCTCTGTCATTTAATGTTAATAATAAAACACCTAATAAAAAAAACATGTGTGCAGTTCAGTTCACACGCGGTCGAAGTTAAAACTTTAGAAAAAGAGACCGAGAAAATAACTAACACTACACAACCCGGTATTCTATGTCATTATCTCGCAGCCTAAATCGTATAGATGTATACGTTTGTCTCTTTTTAGTGTCGCTTTTTCGTTCCATCAAGTTTCAAATCACAATGATTCTAAAGAAGTATTCACTTCAATAATTATCACGTCATCTCGTCGTTACTTTAAATTTAGTTTCAAACAGGCCAACGATACCAAAGTGTATGTATAATAATTATAAAGGCTCTAAAGCGTTTATTTGGAATGGCTACGTTTAAAACTCTACTTACAATCAAGCCACACCGGCAAATGGCAACACTGGACGGGGCATGTTACATTATCAATATTATCACGATATCGTGATAATATTAATAGTATAGTAGGCTGTGTCGCTGTATCGTGATAATATCACAAGTTATCCGGAATTTTTGATACCCGCGATACTGCCTTCAATAATATTGAAATGTAAGCGCTTTGCGATATTTTTTCTGTCTTTATTCGCCCGCAGTCATAGTGAAACGACATCCAAGTAGTGACGATGACGAATTACGCTAAAATATTACTTAAAAGAGATTGTTCATTTATTTAAAACTTCTTTGTGGAATCCGAAAGATAAATATTATTTAAATACTGTTAAAAAAAAAAGAATACCTAGTTATGAAACCACAAGGCCATAGGGTTGTTAGGGTTTGTCTAGAGGGGGCTGCATAAGCATTGGGCAGTATCCAGTAACTGTAGAGTCAGCGGTTTTGGATGTATGATGCAGAGCTCGTGGTTGCGGCCACTTCGTTTTGATATCCACTTCTGTCAACTTTGTAATTCGAAATAAATAGATTTTAAATAGTTTTAAAAAAATATTTTTCAACGCGCATGCGAGTACTATAGCTATTGCTGCCTTTCTATTATTATCCATGATTTATTTCTAATTCCTACACCACTTCATTCGAGTAAGTTCAACGGCATACTGATGATGATATTATTGACAATGTAATAGCCCAACTTCAATACTTGCGATATTACGATACTAGGATCATGATAATATTGACAAGGTAACATGCTCTGTTGACATGATAAAATAAAAAAGATAAATTAGTGACAGCTGACAGTGACAGGACAGTGACCAGTATTTCATATTATATTCTTTGGTTTTGGTCTTTGTAGACAAAATAATGATAAAAAATCATAATAATGTCGAATTTTTATGAAAAGTTACCTAGTAGAGAGGGATCCAGGCCATACAAATGTCGAGAGTATGCTAATAAAGTATCATTAAATCTGAATCACTTTAGAAAAGATGGAAGGTTTTGCGATGTTGACTTAATATCTGGAAAGACAAAAGTTAAGGTAAGTAGGTAAATCAATTTTATTAATTAATTTTTATCAGAAATATTCTGTATTCTGTTTAGAAAATATTACAAGATTGTACTTTTAATTTTTGACAGTCTTATTAAATGTAAGAATAATAGCTACTAGTTTATAATAATTCTTTTACAACACTCATACACAACACTAAATGCTTAAAATGAAACAAAACTTTATTTCAAACCATAATCAATGCGGTAATTTCTAAAGAGGGTGGAGAATGCACCCCGTGCTGTGAATCTGTTATATTTGTCAATAAACATCTTAAAGCTGAATGGGCCATAAGTGGAATATTCCGAAGTTACTTTTGAATATTTAACATTTGCCAAATGGCCAAAAATTTGCCAATTTTAGTGAGTAGAGTAGTAATATATTTATGAAGAGTAGAAATATAATCCTTCAAGAGGTTGGTATGTCAATATTTATAAAAGTGTATTTATTTATATAGTATAATATGTATATAGTTCCATCCCCCTCAATCTCTTATCCAAAGCCCTGGAAACTAAATTTGAGTTACAAGTTCATTTCAGTGCCTAGAAACTGCAATATAATGTACAATATGAATTACAAACTCGTGGGAACTGTCCATATAGTTGGAGCTAAGTTTTGCAAGATCCGTTTTAGTTAATTTAGTTTATGACTGGCTGTTTTCCGCAACTCAATGTTTACTCACACTAAGTGCGTATTTTGCGTGTGGGTGAATATTAGGATTATTCAAGCCATGAAATCTTGAAGAAGTTCAGCAGTTACTGGATGTTGTGAGTGACTTCGGGAAGTGATCTTGACGTGCCATTATGTTTAGCTCTATATGTAGCTTCCTCAGACATGTCAGCAACACATGGGCCATAGTTTCCTCCTCTCTTGTACACACCCTGCACAAGGGACTGTTTGTTACACCTATAGTAAATAAATATTTCTTCAAAGAGCCGTGTCTTGTAATAGCACTAGTTGCTATACTGATCTGTGGCTTGTAGAACCTCATTAAGACCTTGATTAAATGACTGTTTATTGATAGCAGGGTCTCTAGCTTACCTACAGTCTTTTAGATTTTTCCAAAGCTGAGCGAGTTGATTATTAAGTGAAGAGTTTACATACCAGTGAATGAATGTTACCAAAAGGAAATGGTATGATCGGTTCCGACCCTATGGTGGCCAGAGCCAATCCTTCCGTGGTCAGTTCATCTGCTGTGTGTGCCCCTGGATCCACTGTGTCCCTTGATCCATTGCAGAGTCACATTATTGTATTTACATACCTCATTTAGTTGTTTATGCCATTCATATATTAGTCTCGAGTTCACCACATTGCAACTCAGAATATGTAGTACCACTATGTTCTCAGTCAGTATTCTGATGGAGAAGTCTGTTACCTTCTTGGTATTTATTGCAATGGCCGCTTGAATAATACCCATGCATTAAGCCTGAGAGCCCAACAAATTAGTAAGCTGAAGTGTCATTGGGCTGGTCATATAACTCAAAGAACCGACAACCGATGGCGAAAAAAGATTCTAAGAGTGGAGGCCTCATACCAGTGGACTAAGTGCATGGCGTCTCCTCACTAGATGGAGTGACGACCTGGTAAGACATGCAGGAAGTCTATGGATGCAGGTGGCTCAGGACCATGCTTTATGGCATTCCGTGGCAGAGGCCTATATTCAGCAGTGGATATGTGAAAGGCTGTAATGTTGATGATGATGATGACATAATGTCCTCCAGATCGAATTTCAGTCGGCCAGTCTCAAAAGAGATGATAATGATGATGATGATTAAGCCTGAAAGATTGACTTTATGGTGTGTACCCAGCAATGTACATATTTGGATGTTGAGATCTTCGAAAAAGTTCCAGATCCTGCACCTTCATTTGGTTTAGAACCATCTGTGAAAATTCTAAGGTCTTTTGGATTTTATCCCTCCAGCTGGTTAGTTTCATTAAATTGTATCTTATAATTCTTATCAAATACAAATTGCTTTTTTTATAGGATAGGGTTATCCTATAAAAAAAAGGGTTACAAACGAGCACACAGTCCACCTGATGATAACTGGTTGCTGTGATCCATAGACGAATTGAATCAAAATGAAGACAAGTGAATCAAAATGCAGATGCATTGTAACCCACGAGGACTAAGATGGAATGCCTCTTTTCCAGTTAAAAGGGTCTCCGGTTCTCTACACTCACCATACGAAACACAGCAGTGTTATGCTGCTATTTTACGCTGGTATTCTGTGAGAGTGTGGTCCTTCCCCGGTCGAGCTAACCTATTCCTGCTACAACTATACTACTAATATAACTGCAGCATGGCACTACCACATATAAAATGGGATCTTGTCATATTTGGCTTGTAGGATAAGAATTTTGGTATAAATTTTATTGATTATACCTGTATGAGGGAGGGACTCTACCCTTAATCCAAAGATTTAGGATCTTGAGCCTAACTAACTGGCAACTAACATTGCTTCTTGTCATATGTGTAGGTGAAGAGGAGTTAGCTCCAGCATAGCCTATAAGGCTGCTTCTACTGTAGTCGTTATGTAGCCTATGGCAGCCATACATGCCAGTCTTTGGTATCACTGAAGCTTCTTTATGTTTATGGCTTCATTAGTTTTGGCCCACCATACCAGAGCGTTGTATGTGATCACGGGCAGCATTACAGTTTTTTACAGCTGCTGTATAATGTTTGGGGTCAGACCTGATCGTTTGCCAATCATCTTTCTGCATTGTCCGAAAGTTATACTACACTTGTTGATCTTGTTTTCTATGTGTTTATTCTCGTTGAGTTTACTATCTATGGTAAGTCCTAAATATTTTGCCTCAGATGATAACTGGAGTTATTTGCTGAATAAACTTGGAAGGTGATAGTTATTTAGCATTTGTTTTTATGTAAACATTACTAGAACTGTTTATTTGGGTTAACAGTTAAGTAAAATTCCTTGAACCTTATCTACACTATATGAAGAGCTGCTGGGTCAGGTCGCACACCATGTTTTCTGTCTTTCCCAAGATCAGTATTGTGAGTTTTTCTGCATAAGCTATTGTGTAGAAGTGATTGGCATTTCATTTGCTGATAAGTTCATTTTTAATCTGTTAGATCCAATAAAACACTGTAATTTAGGTAAATATGTGTATTGTGCTAGGTAGCAAAACTAATGACAAATTGGTTGACTTAATTAACATTATTTCTTAACAATGTTATACAAGTACCGACATTCATAACTATTTATGACAGTCTATGATATAATACACTTTTTCTTCAAGTATTGTATGTGTAGTAAGTAATGTACATACAATATTAATTATCAATAAACTTCTAATACTTAACATCATCTAATATACTAAATATGTATTTATATTAAAACCTGTAAACTTAAGCTATAAAATTATTACTCGGTCTCTCATATGGTGACTTAGAATGAACATTCATTTCATTCCTAATTTTTCTTCCAGAATAAGTTATTTTCATATTAGTTGGTATGGTACATGGTATTAACCTAACATAATATTTCCGCCCATTTATTCTGACAGGATATTTCAATAATTTATTTTCTTACGTCATTATCTGTCTTATCTTTCTTTAAGTTATAGTCAGCCATTTCCTTTAAGTTATTGTCCAATATTTCACTTTTATCTGCAATATCTTGCTTCTCGGACATCCTTTCATCCTCTCTCCGGGTTACCGCACTCATGTCAGATTGTCTTTTGTTAATTTATTGATCAACATGTCCATTTAATAAAGATCCTTCTTCTGTAGCAATCTCATAACTAGATGGTCCATTTCTAGATACCACAGTTCCTAGTAACCATCTTGGCCCATTGCTATTTTTCTGATACATTTAGGCTCACCTTTGATTCCTTGTTAATTTTTGAGCATTATTTATAATTTGTGCTCTCTTCCTTTGTTGGCGGTTTTCGGGACGTATTGTATCCAGTAAAGTACTTGGGCGCCTGTTCATTAAAAATTCCACTGGACTTTTTTAGTCACTGTACAAGGTGTAACACACAAACCTAGTAAAATGTTAGGGAGTTTGATATACCATAGAATAGAATAGAATAATTTTTTATTCAATATAGATCACATGTGTAATTCTTATTGAAAGTCATTTTTTACTTTACCACTGGTTCGAAAAAAAAAACCTCCGTCCTGGGAAGAACCAGCAAGAAACCCAGCGGGACTTTTTTTTTAAAGCAAATTTTACAATAATGGTTATACAACTATATAAGTACAAAATTTATTTTAGAAACAGCTTGGAAGCGATCACCTCATTCCCAGGGGTTATTATCAACCATGTATTCATTTATACTATAATAACCCTTTTTATACAGTTTCAACTTAGCAAAACATTTAAACTTGCTAATAGAGAGAGCCTGTACACTTTCCGGGACCTTGTTGTAATAGCGTATACATTGCCCCAAGAATGAATTACTGACTCTGTGGAGTCGAGAAACTGGTATCACTAGCTTGTGTTTGTTCCTAGTGTTTACAGAATGCACATCACTTTTTTTACTAAAACTACCTTTGTTATTGTGAACATACATTAAATTTTCGTAAATATACTGAGAGGCCAAAGTTAATATATTTATTTCTTTAAATTTATCTCTAAGAGACTCTCTCAGTTTTAGGTTGTAAATAGCTCTAATGGCCCTCTTCTGTAAAACAAAAATAGTTTCTGAATCAGCCGCATTTCCCCATAGCAAAATCCCATAAGACATTATGCTATGGAAATAACTGAAATAAACTAATCTAGCTGTCTCGACACTAGTGAGACCTCTTATCTTTTTATAAGTATATTTTCATAGGAAATCGAATTCATCTTGCTAGTTTATCCTTAATGGCTTAGACCATCCTTTTAGCCAAACTATTGGTAGCCGGGTTATAAGGTGCTGTAGTGACATTTCTAAATTTATTGACTTCAAGAAATATTTTAATTTCTGTCGATACAAATGGAGTTCCATTATCTGAAACCAAAGTTCCACACAATTAATGTGTTGCAAACATATTCCTTAAACATCGAATAACTGTTGCACAAGCCATATTGTTTGCTATAAAACCTATGGCCATCTCAAATAAGCATCGATGACAATCAGAAATATCTTACTTTCAAAAGGTCTCACAAAGCCTACATTTATACAAGACCACGGCTTAGTTTGTCCAATTCATTCGCAGCTTGTTTTAGGAGGCATGTGCCTGTTTTCTAAACATTTTGAGCATTCACTCACTAAGACTTCAATGTCATGATTCAATTGTGGCCACTAAATATAACTTCTGGCCAATGCTTTCGATTGCATGACACTAACGTGTGTCTTATGTAAGGCATAAAGACAAGCTTCACGAAGCTATGGCGGCGCCACTACGCGACAACCAAATAATATACATTCTTCATGCAATGAGAGTTCGGTGCAATATAACCAATATGGACGCAGTTCATTGTCCGTGACTATGTCAGGCCAACTTCTTACTACATGATGGCTTACTCGCCTTAAAGTTTGGTCTATCTTCGTTGCCGATGCTATGTTATTGACATCCACTGGAAAATCACGAGGCATCTCCGCCATAAGCAAAACATCACAAAGCTGTAGGTCTGGTTGATCTGGAACTGGATATGGCCAATGACTTAAACCATCAGCATTTCCAATTTCTCTACCTGATTTATAAACAACAATTTTGTATGTGGTTGTGTGACGTGAGTATTAACGCCATTCTGGTTAACCGAGGTAACAAGATCGTTGACATTGGCTTTTGAGGATCAAATATACCAAATTCTTGTGGTCTGTAACTATCGAGAAGAACCTTCCCATTCAGTAATTGTGAAATTTACCTACCCCAAAAATGATAGCAGTGGTTTCTTTAACCAATTGGGAATAACGCCTCTCATGCATAAGCAAGATCTTAGAGCCCATCGCAACAGGCCGCTCTGTCCGTCCTCCATGACGTGTTGCAAAACAGCGCAGACGCCGTATTCAGAGTTATCACAGGTAAGAACCAATAGCTTATTAAGATCGTAATGATCAAGTGTCAACTCTGAGGAAAGTAAACGCTTGGCGGTATCGAAACAATTTTGTTCCCGATCAGTCCATTGCCACATTTTGTGATTTATCGAGTAATCTATGCAGAGGTTTTTTTTTTTTTATAGGAGAGGGGGCAAACGAGCATGCGGCTCACCTGATGGTAAGTGACTACCGCCGCCCATGAACAACTGCAACACCAGGGGAATCGCAGATGCGTTGCCGGCCTTTTAAAAAGGAGTAGGCTCTTTTCTTGAAGGTCCCTAAGTCGTATCGGTCCGGAAAAATCGCTGGTGGTAATCGATTCCACAAGGATGTTGTGCGAGGGAGAAAACTTATTCGAATCGCACAGTGGTGGACCGCCAATCATCTAGATGATATGGATGGTATCGCAAGTTCTGTCGCGATGTGCGATGGTGAAATTGAGCGGCTGGAATTAGTCCGAACAATTCCTCAGAGCACTCCCCGTGGTAGATGCGATAAAATACGCAAAGAGATGCAACCTCTCTACGCAGTGCCAGTGAGTCAAGCCGATCGGAAAGAACTCGGTCGTCGACGATTCGAACCGCTCTGCGCTGGATGCGGTCAGGTGGAAGGAGCTGGTACTGGGGGGCCCCTGCCCAGAGATGGGAACAGTATTCCATGTGAGGTTGAACCTGCGCCTTGTAAAATTGCAAGCGGTGTGCCCGCATGAAATACTGTCCCGCTCTGCTGAGCACGCCAAGCTTTTTAGAGGCCAATTTGGCCTTCTCTTCCAAGTGACCACGAAACTGCACGTCACTCGATATGTCGACACCGAGGATTCCGATACTGGCTGAGGCAACTAGGGGAGTGCCTTGAAACTGAGGAGATACGACAAAGGGAATCTTTTTAGCGGTAAACGCGCAAACTTGTGTCTTTTGAGGATTGAACTGGACTAGATTTAGTCGCCCCCAGTCTGAGACTTTGTTCAACAAAGTCTCGACTTCAGACACAAGTTTGTTCCGGTACTCGGCGACGTTTTCCCGAGAAATATTGGCACGGCCGGTGTATAAAGCATCACCAGTGCTGTCGTCTGCATAGCAATGAATGTTACTGGTTTGCAACATATCATTGATATGCAGAAGAAACAGCGTTGGTGATAGCACGCAGCCTTGTGGAACACCAGCGTTAATGGGCTTGTAATCGGAGCATGCACCGTCTACTACGACCTTGATGCTCCGATCTGCAAGAAAGCTGGTGATCCAATTGCACAATTTCTCGGGAAGCCCATAGGAAGGCAGCTTCGAAAGAAGCGCTTTATGCCAAACCCGATCGAAAGCCTTCGCTATGTCCAAACTAACGGCCAACGCCTCCCCCTTGGACTCCACTGCCTCCGCCCATCTATGGGTCAGGTAGACCAGAAGATCACCAGCTGAGCGACCTCGACGGAAACCGTACTGGCGGTCACTAATCAGCTGGTGATCCTCAAGGTACCGTATGAGCTGGCTGTTAATGATCGTTTCCATTACTTTGGAGAACAAGGAGGTGATGGCGATAGGCCTGTAGTTGGACGGATCTGAGCGGTCGCCTTTTTTAGGGATCGGGTGCACCAAAGCTGTCTTCCATGAGTCCGGGACTACGCCTAGGGAGTAGGAGTACCGAAAAAGACGCGTTAAAACCGGTGCCAACTCCGGAGCACACGTCTTCAGCACAATAGGTGGGACTCCATCAGGCCCACTCGACTTGTTGACGTCCAGGGAGAGGAGTGCTTTACGCACCAAGCGCTGTGTAAACAGCACTTCCCGCATGGAGCACTCACACCGCGGGATGGTCGGCGGTGTGTTCTCCCCGTCATCTAGAGTCGAGTTGGAAGCAAAAAGAGAGCCTAGCAGATCGGCTTTCTCCTTTGCGTCATGGGCCAGTGAGTCGTCCACCCTGTGCAGAGATGGCAGAGATGGCTGACAGAAGTTCCCTTGGACAGCCTTGGCGAGAGACCAGAATGCACGTGTTCCCGAAGGGAGGCGAACTAGTTTCTCGCCAATTCTGCCGATGTGCTTTGACTTTGCCTTGGCCATGACACTTTTGAAGGACCTGGAGGCGGAATTGTACTTCTTTTTAAGAGCGCTGGTGTTTACATCCCGGGACGTTGATGCGTCAGCCCAGGCCTGGTAGCACTCCTGCTTATAGCGTGATGCTAGTTTACAGGAGCGACCAAACCATGGCTGGGATCTGCCTCCGATGGGCACCACAGAGGATGGAATAAAAAGTTCCATACCCTGAAGTACCACATCAGCAACAGAATCAGCAACAACGCTGGGATCTTCCGGCGAGAAGCAAACCCGCCCCCAAGGGTAGGATGCAAAAAAAGACCGCATCCCGTCCCAATCGGCCGACCTATAGTGCCAAACACGGCGGCAAGCTGCAGATCGCAACTGCGATGGGAGCGTGAGTGGCACTGTACTCCGGATCAGACAATGGTCCGAAGAGCCCAGTGGGGCATCGACGGAGACCTGATATCCGTCCGGATGAGAGGTCAGCAGAAGGTCCAACAGGGAAGGTACATGGTCTTCCACATCTGGGATCCGCGTAGGCGAAGTAACCAGTTGTGTTAGACCATATGCCAAAGCAAAGTCATAGGCAGATCTACCCGCATGATCGGTTAAACGAGAACCAAGCCATTCAGCGTGGCGGGCGTTAAAATCACCGAGTATCACGATCTCTGCGGATGGGACTTGTTGTAGCACGGAGTCTGCAGCCATTTGGACGTGGTCGATGAGTCGGTCTGTGTCGGCATTACCGCTATGGGACCTATAGAGGCACCCGTAGACGCGGGGATGGTCATCGCTGTCTACGCGCAGCCATAGGATGGACAGGTCCGTACCTTCAAGACTGCCGAGGCGTCGAAAACAGATGTCCTCCCTGACGTATACGCAAACTGCAGCCCGGGGCACCAAGGAGTGTTCAAATTTGTACCCCGGGTAAGAGAGATATGAAGTATCAGCCGGAGAGGACACCTGAGTCTCGGTTAAAAAGAGCAACCGGCTTCGCCGTCTCTAGATGGTAATGGACAGCGTTAAGGTTGGAATGAAGTCCCCTGATATTGCAAAAATTCACGGATAGCGTGAAAGGGGTCGCCTTGGTCTTATTGCTCAGCTTGCCCCGAGCAGTATTAGTCGCGAGCGGAATTTTGCCCCCCCCCCCCCAGAATACGCGGGGCAGCCTGAGCACCCACGCCCAGGAGTGGAGTGGTTTGGTCGTGGATGCTCAGCGAGGGATTCTCCAGGGGTGCTGGTACCCTCCTGGGGTAGTCTTCTGTTCAATTCCACTACCATGTTGATGGGGGGGGGGGGGATTGGGCCTCCGGCCACCTGCACTCACCAAGCGGAACGCAGAGGTAAACCTCTACTTCACGCCAGTATTCTGTGAGGTCGTGGTACCACCCCGGTTCGAGCTGGCCCATCCGTGCGACAGCAAAAGCTGCCGCTTAGCTCTACCACTGTTATTCAATTATGGTTGCTATGTGAGGTATGAACCTCTCGTAAAAGTTGTAGAGGTGAAATGCTTGTAACTGCTGTACATTTTTAAGTTTCAGAGTTTTAAGAATTCAATTCGATTTAATCTTGCTCTGAGATGGGGATGAATACATCCTCATCGATCACAAAACCTAAAAAAATTAGATATCATATCTACACAGAATTTAAAAATCGTCTTTTAGCATTTGTCTTTATTAAAGACGCAATCTTATTACGCAATTTCAATGCGGAGCAATACTATTTCAAGACGTTGAGTCAGTTCTGCCAATGTGCGGCAACTGATGATGATGTCATCAACTAGCACGGCTACACCTGGCACGCCGTTTAGCAGTACTGTCATCGGGCGTTGAAATATTCTCGGACACGCCTTCACATCGAATGCCAATCTGTGTACGACGTACAATCCTTTACATGTATTCAAAGTTAAAAGCTCTGTTATGGCATCGTGATCACTACTTGGGTATATGCTCTGTCTAAATCAAGTGTCGTGTAATAAGAACTATCTGCCAATAACTGCAAAAACTTCACTAGCCGAGGGCATTAGGTACGTATCTGACGCAGTAGCTTGATTCCTTAAAAAATCAGCGTTGCGTTGTAGACATCGGTCTAGGAGTGCTGAAGTTTCGTAATCAAGACAAGTTTCTAGGAGTACTCAACCCTGGTAAAGTTTACTGTTCAGGACTTTATGATTGTACTAAGGTTAGAAATTCTTGTAATGGCAAAAGTCCCAGCTAAAGTTAAGAAGGGTTTTTTTATAGGAGAGGGGGCAAACGAGCATGCGGCTGTCCTGATGGTAAGTGACTACCGCCGCCCATGAACAACTGCAACACCAGGGGAATTGCAGATGCGTTGCCGGTCTTTTAAAAAGAAGTAGCTCTTTTCTTGAAGGTCCCTAAGTTGTATCGGTCCGGAAAAATCGCTGGTGGTAATCGATTCCACAAGGAAGTTGTGCGAGGAAGAAAACATCTTCTAAATCGCAAAGTGGACCGCCAATCATCCAGATGGTATGGCTGATATCGCGAGTTTTGTCGCGATGTGCGATGGTGAAATTGAGCGGCTGGAATTAGTCCGAACAATTCCTCAGAGAACTCCTCGTGGTAAATGCGAAAGAAAATGCAAAGGGATGCAACATCTCTTCGCAGCACCAATGAATCGAGCCGACTCGGTCGTCGACGAATCGAGCCGCTCTGCGGTGGATGCGGTCAAGTGGAAGGAGCTGGCACTGGGGAGCCCCTACCCAGAGATGGGAACAGTGAGGCCATGTGAGGCCGAACCTGCGCCTTGTAAAGTTGCATGCGGTGTGCCGGCATGAAATACTGTCCCGCTTTGCTCAGCACGCTAAGTTTTTTTAGCTGTAAACGCGCAAACTTGTGTCTTCTGGGGATTGAACTGGACTAGATTTAGTCGCCCCCAATCCGAGACTTTGTTTAGCAAAGAATCGACTTCAAACACAAGTTTGTCCTGATACTCGGCGTCGTTTTCCTGAGAAATACTGGCACGGCCGGTGTATAGAGCATCACCAGTGCTGTCATCTGCATAGCAATGTATGTTACCGGTTTGCAACATATCATTGATATGCAAAAGAAACAGCGTTGGTAATAGCACGCAGCCTTGTGGAACACCAGCGTTAATAGGCTTGTAATCGGAGCACGTACCGTCTACTACGATCTTGATGTTCCGATCATCCAGAAAACTAGTGATCCAATTGCACAATTTCTCGGGTAGCCCATAGGAAGGAAGATACGAAAGAAGCGCTTTGTGTCAGACCCGATCGAAGGCCTTCGATATGTCCAAACTAACGGCCAATGCCTCCCCCTTGGACTCAATCGCCTGCGCCCATCTATGAGTCAGGTAGACCAGAAGATCACCAGCTGATCGACCCCGACGAAAATCGTATTGGCGGTCAATAATCAGTTGGTAATCCTCAAGGTACCGCATGAGCTGGCAGTTAATAATGGACTCCATTATTTTCGAGAACAAGGAGGTGAAGGCGATAGGCCTGAAATTGGACGGATCAGAGCGGTTACCTTTTTTAGAGATCGGGTGCACGATAGCTATCTTCCATGAATTCGGGACAACGCCTAGGGAGTAGGAGTACCGAAAAACACGCGTAAAAACCGGTGCCAACTCCGGCACACGACTTCAGCACAATGGGAGGGACTCCATCAGGCCCACGACTTGTCGACTTCCAGGGAGAATAGTGCTTTGCGAACCGAGCGCTGTGTAAAACGCACATCAGGCATAGAGCACTCACACTGCAGAATGGTCGGCGGTGTGTTCCCCCTGTCATCAAGAGTCGAGTTGGACGCAAAAAGGGAGACCAAAAGGTCGGCTTTCTCTTTTGGCGCCAATGAATCATTCTCCATGTGCAGAGATGGTAGTGATGGCTTACAGAAATTCCCTTGGACAGCCTTGGCAAGAGACCAGAATGCATGGGTTCCCGAAGGAAGGCGAACTAGTTTCTCGCCAATTCTGCCTATGTCCTCTGACTTTACCTTGGCAATAACTCTTTTGAAGAACCTGGAGGCGAAGTTATTCTTCGTTTTAAGCATGCTGGTGTTTACATCCCGAGCCGCCGAAGCCTCAGCCCAGGCCTGATAACTCCTGCTTACTGCGTAATGCAGTCTTACAGGAGCGACCAAACCAAGGCTGAGATCTGCCATCGATGGGTACCACAGATGATGGGACAATTAGTTCCATTCCATGTAGCATCACATCGATGACAGAGTCAGCAACAGCGCTGGGATCATACGGCGAGAAGCAAACCCATGGGTAGGATGCAAAGAAAGACCGCATTCCGTCCTAATTCGCCGACCTGTAATGCCAAACACGGCGGCAACCTGCAGAACGCAACCGCGAGGAGAGCGTGAGTGGCACCACACTCCGGTTCAGACAATGGTCCGAAGAGCCGAGTGGGCATTGACGGAAACCTGATATCCGTCCAGATGAGATGTGTCAGACCATCTGCCAAGGCAAAGTCAAAAACAGATCTCCCCACATAACGTGAACCAATCCATTCAGCGTGGTGGGCGTTAAAATCGCCAAGTATCACGTTGTGTTGGATTGGGTTGTGTGCAGGGTTGGCTGATTTAAATCGCTTGATTTTGATTTAAAAAATCGTTGATTTAAATCAACATCGTCACGACGTCAATTTTTATACAATTCTAAACAATCTAATTTAATATAATATATATTACTTGTGAGATATATTGTGTTTTCATGCGATTGCCAAGTCAATCTATGTATCAATCTATGGACTGAATAAATTAACCGACTTGGTATTACATGGATCTCACAACTTTTTATGGTAGAAGAACTGAGTTGCGAGACTTGGCTTTTTTTTACAAGTTATGTTTTTGATGGCATTAAATAGTCTGAGCGCTTGATATCTTTCACAATGTTTAATTATCTGTAGGTTAGGCTGTATCAGGTTTGCAATATCTTTTCGCCTAGTATCATGACGTTTTACCCTTTCTCCTGCGGTTTCATGTGTCTAAATGTTTAACAAGGTCTATAAGAAGAACTAGAATAGAGATAGAGACGGCTCCGTGGCGCAGTGGCTTAGCAATGAGTTCCAGCGCTTGGGGCTGCGGGTTCGAATCCCGCACGGAACAAGTATTTGTATGGCCTATAAATAATTGTTCCTGGTCTGGATGTTTGTCCTTGTGCAATTTATGTTTGTAAACTGCCTCCACGATACAGGAGAAAATCCTAGTGTGGGGGTAACGTTTTTTAAAAGAATATAAAAAAAAGAATATAAAAAAAGAATATAAGAATGTAAAGACATGGCGCAGTAAGTTATATTTAGGTTTCGCATGTGTTCTCGGCACGACTGTCTTTGGGGTATGCGCACCGTTGTTCTTATTGCTCTCTTTTGTATAATAAATGCCTTCTTCAGGTTGTAATAATAACGATTTCCCCAAAATTTAATGCTATATCTTAAACGAGATTCTACTAGAGCATAATATACTGTTTTTAATTGCTTTATTGTTAGCTCTTCTGTTAAGCTTCGTAAAGCATAACATGATGATGATATAATTTTTTAATGAAATTTACTTGTTTCCAATTAGGAAGAGAATCTATATGGATCCCCAAAATTTTACAGAATCTACAGTGGATATACAGTCAACATTTAATTTAATATCCAAGGTATGTCTTGCTCTTGCAGTAGATTTAAAAAGGACGGCTTTGGTTTTTCTGGGTTTAGTTTAAGGTTATTTGCATTAAACCACTGAGCAAAAGCTTCTAAAACGCAGTTAATTTTGTTGTTGATATCAAGAATATTTTGTGCACTTATCACTGCATTCGTATTGTCGGCAAATACTACAAATTCAGTGTCTGGTATAGAGTTGTACATAGATGGAATTAAGTTGTTAATAAAAATTATGAACATAACGGCTCCTAAGATTGAACCTTAGGGAACACCTCTTTTAATTTTATTTAGTTTTGATTTAAATATTTTCTCTTGTTCATTATTTGTACACTTGATCGTAACGTATTGATATCTGTTACTCAAGTATGACTTAAAAGCTCCCAAACCTTTCCTTGTACACCATAATGCTGTAACTTTTTAATTAAAGTTTGGTGATCCACCATGTCAAAAGTTAAACTCAAATCTAGAAAGAGGCCTGCTACTTTTTTATTTTTATTTTTATTATACGTGGTAGAGCCATGCCGCAGCTATATTATGGTTGTATCACAAATGGGTCGGCTCGATCGGGGATGGACCACGCTCTCACAGAATACCAGCGTAAAATAGCAGTTTAACGCTGTTGTTTCGTATGGTGAGTGTTGAGAACCGGAGACCCTTTTTACTGGAAATGAGGCATTCCATCTTAGTCCTCACGGGCGACAACGCATTTTGATTCGTAATCGAAGATAGATGTAGATGTCTATGGGCCCCCACCAACCACTTACCATCAGGTGGATTGTGTGCTCGTTTGTCACCCTTATCCTATTAAATTAAAATAATAATAAAATTTAATTTTTCATAACATCGTCAATTAATACGTCTATTGTGTTATTTGTTCCTATGTTAGCCTGATATCCAAATTGCCGTTTATTTACTATGTTATTTTCACAAAGATGTTTAATTAATCTTGTCCTTATTAATTTTTCGAAAATTTTCGAGAGAATTGGCAGTAAAGAAATAGGTCTACAGTTTTTCGAGTCTGTTCTGGTCCCTTTTTTATACACAGGCAAAACTTTGGCAGTTTTAAGTTGGTCAGGGAAGACACTCTGTTCATGACACTCACTGTAAAACCTAGCCAGAGCACTAACCCATAAGTCAATATTTCTTTTAAAGATTGATTTTGGGATGTCGCCCTAGCCACACATGACTTATTGTCCTCCATTTTTCTTACTATTTTCGTAATTTCTGTGGGTGTGATTTGTTCCCAAATCATGACAATGGAACAAGTATGAATATTCTGTTCAAGAAATTTAATCGAGGAGCTCAAACTACCTGTGGAGGGAGAATTGCTATGATTAAATTTTTCTGAATAAATATCTGCTATTAATTGAGGATTGTCAATGTATAAGCCGTTTAATTTTATTAATTATAGGATCCCAAGTAAATGGTAGCGTCTAGCCAACTTTTCTATTGAAATTAGGAGGTTTTTTAATTTCAATAGCCTCGCTAATCATCCTTGTATGTATGGGTCTTTATCTGATGACCACATGGGTGCTTTAAAGCACCCGAAATGGCGGGAATTAAAAATTCTAAATTAAACGCGATAAAATCTGTAGAATTAGTTTCATTTAATGTGTAGTATTCGCGTAAATATAAAAAATAATAAGGCTAAAACAATGTCAACAATTGTTCAAAGAGAACTTGTTAAGAGAACTCTAAGCACTGTATGAAACCGAAGTTTCAGCAAAATGTTACTAGAAATGAACTTCTGATTAGTGAGGGAATGAAAGCTTGTTATGATCAGAAGCAAAACAGGTTTTGATTCCGGTACTCTTGTATGGTTGCATAATCCTCTCAGAAAATAAGATAAGTGGTCGAGGTTACAAGTTCGATGGGAAGTACCTTCCAAAGTTGTTAAAAGGATTGATGATGACACATATCGTATCAAGAAAGGGCAGAGGGTAAAACCGAAGGTAGTTTGATCGACTAACACGATATCACGGCAACTATACGAATGATGATCGGGGCGATCATATCCAGGATGGGGATGGGGGTAGTGTGCCGACAGCCGGTAGGGTGCATCACATTGCACGAGATCGTTCCCGAAGGTAAGGGTCAAAGGCCACTGTGAATTTAATAAAATGTGTAGACATAAAAATAGACAACGCTCTAAACTGTTTATGCAAGTAAGATGCAACCTTATTTCTAAAGTCATAAAACTTTCCTTTGGACATATTGTTAATCGCGACTGTTCTAGTATCTTTCCACTGAAAGAATGAAAGTATCCGGATTGACCCAGAATGTTCTACATTCTCCTCTTATTGGGTATGAAAACCTGCGCTGATCCGGCGATCGAATAATTGTTTATTTTGTGAATGATAAAGTGAATTCTACTTAAGGAAGTGACTACGAGCGATTTTGGATGACGTAATTATGTACTTGTTGTGTGTGTGAAAGAATTCGTCCATTTCTCATCTTTATCGACATTTTTATTCACCCCGTTACAACCCACGTTACAATAAATAATAAAATTTGAAAAAATTAGCGTAAAATTGTGTATGAGGAAATAATGTAAGTGTGGGAATTGTATTTTTATGCGATTTGTGATGGTAGGTACCGAAATTTACGAAAATTTTATGTATGTTCACAAAAACAAAGCTAGTTGTAATAAAAAAGTGATATAACTATGTAAACACTAGGAACAAACACAAGCTAGTGATACCAGTTTCTCGACTCCACAAAGTCAGTAATTCATTCGTGGGGCAATGTATACGCTGTTACAACAAAATCCCAGAAAATATACAAGGTACCTCGCTATTACCAAGTTTAAGTATTTTATTAAACAATAACTGTATAAAAGGGTTATTATAATATAAATGAATACATGGATGATAATAATAACCCCTGGACATGAGTGGTCGCTTCCAAGCTTCATTTATGTAAAATTTACTTTAAAAAAAAGTCCCGCTGGGTTTCTTGCTGGTCCTTCCCAGGACAGAGGTTTTTTTTTCGAACCAGTGGAATATTGAAAAATGACTTTCAATAAGAATTACACATGTGATCTATAGTGAATAAAAAAATATTTTATTCTATTCTGTAAAGAGAATAAAATTATAATTAACTTTTAAAATAGGGTACTTCAAAGAATTAAAAGGAATAATATAATTTCTCATTCTGAATTATTGAATTATTTTATGTTGTGAAATTATTTTATCTTTTTTTTCAATGCTGGACCACGACTTATTATCGCCGAGGCTCCTGGTAAACGTGGTCTTCCTCTCAATGCGGCCAAGACACCTTTAGCCGTTAGAACATCAGAACTCATCATTCTTGTGAGTCTGCTCAACTGGCAGTGAGAGAACCCCATCCTGTCTCTGTCCGTCTGCTGCGTTAGTCTCACGGTGGAGACATTCCATGCTTATGTAATTTATTTATGTATATTTATATGGTAGGGCTAAGGTATTAATGACTGCTAAAACTTCTAGGTATAGAGAACAGAGCTATTGAAGGGAATAGGGTTAATATTTAAATAAATAGCTACCTGACTGTACATAATGGTTGTTTTCACAAGATAAAATATTATTATATATTATACATTCATACATACAATAATATATTCATCAATTCAGATTGTGAAATTATGATATCCTTTTCAGCTTTACTTTTATTGAAATTATTTTTTTAAATTTAGAAAAATATTGATTGTTTAAGGCACATCGTGTGGTGCTAGCTGCAAGTTGTGAATACTTTGATGCAATGTTTAGTGTCGGTCTTGAGGAAAGCCAAAAGGGTCATGTTGTTTTACCTACAGTTCCACCAGGGATCCTACCTTTGATTGTTGATTTTATTTATACAGGTAAGATTTCTAAGAGCTTACTACTATCAATTTAGATATTTCTAAATGTGAAAAAGTACTGTTGTTCAGAACAGTGGCATTTAAACGTTCGCAGTTATTAATAGACAGTCCGTTCATGCATTGAACATTTATAATTTTTTTTTATTGATTTATACATCTATAGATTAAATATATAATTGACAATTATTGCCATTTTATTGTCCATATTATTGACACCTTTTTATTTATGTGTTTTTGATTTCAGGTGAAATCAATATTGACAAAGGGACAGTACAGCATCTTTTGATTGCTGCTGACATGCTACAGCTTAGAGAGCTAGTCACTGGGTGTGGTGAATATCTCAAAAGGGAATTACATCCATCAAATGCCCTGGGTATTTTCAGGTATTATTTTTAATATTGTACTATGTTATAAATCCACATTTTATTGAATAACTACTATACATAATCATTTAAAATAAAATTGTTACCTGCGACTTAATTTATAGGAACATATGATATATCATTCAAATGCCAATAAATAAACAGTCTAAAACTTTTGTTTAAAATAATATAGATTCGCTGAGACGCATAACTGCATGGATTTAGCCGGAGATGCATTAGCTCATGCTCAAGCTAATTGGAATATTGTTGCTAATGATGAAGAATTTCTAGAGCTACCACTTCAACAACTTATAACTTTGCTCTCGTCAGAAGAACTTAAAGTTGATAATGAAGCACAGGTATTTACGTATATACAGTTTACTTCGACCTTACTTAGTCCTTACGAACTAATGCTTAATTGAGGTCTTATTACGCTACGGAGGAAGTATAAGATTTTATTGTTAGGTATAGTAAGAGTTGCCGTGTAGTGGTGGCGTAAGGATATCCCGCACACCATTACGTCCATGGGTGTGGTAAGAGGCGACTATAGAAAATGTTAGAAAAAAAATCTCAAAGCAACTAATGGATGATGTAAAATATCCAGACATGCAACGGGCAGTTGCGGTAAAGGTGCTAGACGTCGGGTACTGCGATCATCAATCCAATTTAAGCCAAATCCTCCCTGAAGAGAGAGGCAGAGAGAGATAGAGGGATGTTCAGTAGTGGTCTTTTACGAGCTTACGATGAAGAAGAATTAAATTGGGTTTTATTGCTGTGTAGTGGTGGCGTAGGAGAATCCATTATCTCCTATATTTCCGTAGATGTTGTAAAAGACGACAGAGGGAAACTGAAACAAGAGATGAACAACTTAATAATATTAAAAAAATACATTATACTTCATCTTTAAAAACTATTAGTAACCGTGATCATAGTGATCTGCAATGAAAGGAATACTAAAGATCTCTTTTGTAGCGTAAGGGCATTCTGACCGGTAGATCGATTTCTTAACTTTATCCGTCCACACTTCCTACTATCGCATAATCGTTAACTGCCCCACCGCGTTTTGCTTCGCCTTCGATAGGAAAATCCAATATCAAAATACGCATATTTTATCCAAAACTCCCAGTTTTTCGATATTATCGAGAAAATGTGTCCTAATCCTAATCTCTATATATCTAAATCTGCCCGGGCGAGTTGGATTCGTCGATTGACCTCTCGGTCGAAGTTGTATTTACCTATTCAGACAAAATTTGTCCATACTCGTCAATATCATCGAGCTTAGTTCTTAATAATAATTATTAACCTTTATAGGAGTGAGTGGGACGTTACGCGTGATCTTTATCTTGTTCCTGATCATTAAGACCTATCCCTTTAAAGACACTTGAGATTATTGAGCATAGTGCTGAGGTCCTCCAGCGATTCTACCATAATGACTACTTTTATACGTGGTAGAGCCATGCTGCTATATTAGTAGTATAGTTGTAGCACGAATGGGCCGGCTTGACCGGGGAAGGACCACGCTCTCACAGAATACCAGCGTAAAATGGCAGCTTGACACTTCTGTGTTTCGTATGGTGGGTGTAGAAAACCGGAGACCCGTATTACTGGAGAAGAGGCATTCCTTCTTAGTCCTCACGGGTGACAACTCATCTGCATTTTGATTCGCAAACGCGGGTAGATGTAGATGTCTATGGGCCACAGCAACCACTTACCATCAGGTGGACTGTGTGCTCGTTTGTTACTCTATCCTATAAAAACAAAAAATTTGAAATTGAGTGATGTATTCTTGGTGTGGTGCTACTGTATCCTTTCTAGTCCAGTAGCTTCAAAACGTCTTCCAATGCAGCAGTAAAGTGTGTGTGCAGTTCTTCATTTGTTTTACACCTCTCTACGAATATGTTTCGTTCTCTATTTCTATATGGTACTGCTGAAGGGAATCCAGCACCTCTCGAATTTCGATGGAATCAAAGTCTTTATCATAAATAACTTACACAAGGCAAAATGGCAGAATGTATTCTACGGTCTTCTATACAATTTACCAAAGAGTATGGTTGTGGTCTTTGGTACTAAATCCTTTTCGGAAACCGGCTTCAAAAGCTCTTCAATTTTCGGTTTCCATCGTGGCGTGAATCCGAAAGCGTAAAGCAAAATTTCTTATTTCTTTCTTTCTTTCTTTTAGCACCCCTCACCACGTGCTTGCCACTTTTCACTCGTGCGAATCCTCTCAAAGGCACGGAATACTTATCGTGATTTGCCATGTTTATTCTTACCTCTGCTATGATGCTTAAGAATGTTTATCTATATTGCTGTTCAAGATATTGACTATCATTGACTGACATAATGCACACAGCAAATACAGAAGTCCAGTCAGTATCAATAACGTCACGCTTACATTTTTCCACATCGAATCTAGATTAGAAAAAAGAAAGAAGCGATAGACGCTGATGTAGGCTTGAGAAACTAGGATTTGTATGAAGAGGAAAAACAGGAAAAGGAAATCATATTGTGAAAATTCAGAAGCAGGAAATTATTGAAATTATGCAATACCATTGTCGTGCCTTAATATATTATTGTATTAGAAGGAAACTTCTAAAATATCGATGTAAAGTTGCTCATGATAATATGATGTGTGTAAGCAGAACAGAATGACAATGATTTTTTTATAAATCGGAGAAGTAGTCCAATCAGAGTATCGTAATCGCTTTAGCGTAAACTTTTACCCGACAGCTCAAAGACTTCTCTCGCGCAGGTCATTAGATTTCGTAAATTCGTTTTATCTTCTTGTACATCATCATTACAGTGCTTCACAAATCTACTGCTGAACAGGATGTCTCTCAGGGAATGCCACAACCCCCCCCCCCCCCCCCCTCTATTACTCATTAAAATCACTGAAGGCAGTGGCACGGGATGTTGTTTATTGTTGTTGTTTATTCTAATTGATATTCATCGTAACTTTATTTATTTTGGGTACAACCACAACAAAAGTATTAACTAATGAATTTACTCGCGTTAAACTCATCTTGTCACTTCACAAACTTCAATATTTAGTATTGCTAGAAATAAACGACTAATAAATTTAAAGTAAAATAAATTCTGTCTTTTGTAGGTTTTATATCCAGCGCTTCGATGGCTGGAACATGATCCCGCGTGTCGCAGGCGTCATTGCTTTGAAGTTCTAAGCCATGTACGTCTGCCTTTGATATCGCCACAAGTTTTGGATGACGCCCTTAAAACCGTACAAGATCCCTCAATAGCGGTTGCCTTGAAAACTGTTAGAGTCGATATGGTATGTGAATAAAATAATTTCGCTTGGTTCATTGTTTGCTTAATTTGGACCATTAAATAATATTTGTAGCGCCGAAATTGTCTGCGTGATTTCTATGTATAGTATGAAGTAGTTTGCAAGGCTACAAATCTGTACGCAATTAAAATTTTAAGGTTCCAAGTACATATAATACTTAGATTTCGTTAATAAGTGTTTTGCGCCTGTTATTGTCAATTTCATACAATTTCAACAAATAACACATTACCATGGTTATCCTAGGTAAGGTAATTAATATAGCTAAGAAACAGGGATAAGACGACAGGGAGTTTTGAGGAACGCCCATTAATACTAACGACCTGGACTGGAAGAACTTTTCGATCTAAATTACTTGTGTAACTGAAATATGAAATAATATCTAAGATTAAACGCAATATTTTTTTAACACAGTGTTGTATGTATCTGCTTTTGAATTAATTATGGTAAACACAAGTCTTTGATATATTGCAAAAAAACATTGTAAACATCCTGTTAATTCTCTGCATTACTACAGTATAAATTATATATTTATACTGTGGCATTACACCGTGAGTGGCAAGTCTGATTTAGTATCATACTAATACTTTTTGTATATACAATATTTGCCGGTGATTTTAGCTGTCTTTTGGCAGCTGAGAGATTCTTAAATTCAAAACATTTTCTAGGCTCTTATTAACAGCACAGTAGACCTGACGGAGATGTATGCAATATATTATATAATATAAATTGTAGAAGACGGGTCGTGGTGCTTTGGTGTCGCTGGCGGCAGAACCTCGCGCCCGCTCACGTCGCGTGCTTTTGGTCGCGGGCGGCTCCTGCCACGACAACTCCACGCACCCATCCCTCACAACTGATAATATATTGTCCACCGTCCTGAAATTTGACTTGCATAAAAGGTTAGTCTAAAACATATAAGTATTTTAACTTACACGTATACCGCCAGAATTTGTATAAATTAGTTTAGGGTACGTCATGTGTAACAGCCTACCAGATCAAGATATTCAGAAATTCAATCGGTAATTCAAAAATCAGCGGCTAAAATCAATAAACTTTAAGAAAATCTTTGTTGCTGTAGCGACGAGCAAATGAGAACAATTTAGAAGGCTGCCATAGCGGTATCAATCAATTCGTAGTTCAAAAGATTATACTAATAACATAAACTCCCACGCCTATAATCCAGAGAGGTAAGTAGAGACCACGAACTTCCATTTGGTACGATCCTGACACACTTCTATCACTTCTTTTACATCCATGTATCTACACCACACATGCTCGTGGGTTAAGGATACTCTTGACTTGGCCCATCCGTCAGGATGTTCAGAAGATTTATGATTTCTTCTTAAATAAATAAATGTGATAATCTGTGGCACCTGTTGGTTAGCCCGGTGGTACTGATTTTATAGAAGAAAAACTGTATCACAGTAATTAAATATTTGCCAAGAATGTATTTTTGTAATAAAATTTTACCAATGTGTTATTTTTTTGTATTTACAAAATTTTGGTTTTATGGTTTTGGCACCTTTTAATTGTTCCTAACAAATTATATTTTTTTCATTAACGCCTTTTATTAAATTATACATCCATTAAAACCTATAAAAGTCCACTGCTGAACATAGGCCTCTCCCATAGAATTGCCTCATCTGGAGGATTTTGCCAAACCGTGTAGTGGCGGTGTAAGAAAATCCACTGCCCCATATAGTCCCGTGGATGACGTAAGAGGCGACAATGGGAAATTAAAACAGAAGATGGGCTTCTAATGATAACAAATTAAAATAATAATAAACAGCGGTTGGCAAACCGCGTTGCAAGCGTGGCAACTATGGCTAAATCCTCCCGATTACACATATGCTTAACTAAACAGTCGATCCATAAATAGTTGTCCACTAGCGTCGTTGAAACGACGTACCTTCTTGTCCTATTTTGTTAATTATACAAATACAAGTTATTACTATCTTATTTATCATTAAAGTTGCAATTATTAAGTATAATTGATTGCTGCAAAAAGATTTCCTGTTAGAGAAAACTAGTAAATCAACTGTAATGTACGAAGATGTTAAATGACGATGAGGAGACGAGGCGTGTTGCTCAGTTTAAGACTTTAATTGTACTGCTCCACTTATTCTTTCTTTTTGCGCCCAGAAGCAATCAAAACGGCTACCCTCCGGGAGCGGGGGAGAGAGGTGGTTAATGCTCATAGCATACCACGCAGCCGGCTGCGTGGTTATGTGGGACTCACTGCGAAACCTAAGTGCCTACCCACTAAACACCACCTGTGAGACTGGCATTGGCTTGTGTGGCCCTTTAGGGAAAAGGAGCGCAGAATTCCACTTATTCTAACTTAACACTAATATATACTGTCATGGGGGATACACTACGTCTCCCACCGACAAAAAAAATGTAAAAAAGAAATGAATCCATTTGTTTTTTTTAATTAATAAAAATAAGTGTAAAACGGGTTTATTATTAATGTAAATTACAAAAATACAATCTTATTACCTATATATTATTTGTCCTAAATATAAATTACAAAAATATTATACTATTATTACTACTATATTACTATACATAGTTTCATCACAGTCTATTAATGCTAAACGTTTACGTACATATTTTATTATAATTTTTTTTTTCACATTTTTTAAAGAGAAATTATCGGTTTAGTTTTTTAATTAGGTAGTTATCTATTATTTATGTAATTTTATTTTAATTAGACTAAAGTTTTATATTATGCCAACAAAAATTTATTACTTTTAAAAGTTACACTTCAGAAATATCATCCAGAAACAACATAATCATTTTCCAGGAGATTTGTGCCTTAACCAATCGTTAAGTAAGTAAGTAGTTTGCAAAAAATTGTTTTAGTTCTGAGAATCAAAAGTTGTTGCTTTAATTATGTACACGTACAATTACATTAATTTGTCAAATAATTGAAATATTTGTTGTAATAATTTATTTACATGAGTATCGTGTGAATAATGTAGTTTTAAAGTTTTATGCCAAAACTACGACAAAACAGACGTATGCGTCCCATAGCTAAAATCTCTAGGAGCTATTAACGACACACCTAGAAGAGTCCATGACGTTATACCAAACAAAAAATTGTCTTATAATTTTCACTAATTATTTGCATAAATTAAATACACAAAATAGCACCATTTTTACGTATCCAATTTTAATAAAATATTTATTCAACTAGACAAATAAACAGCTTTTTTTTTGCTTAGAGAGTGGGAGGAGATTGCACCTATGGGCATAGCAAGAATTCAACCGGGAGTAGCGACGCTGGGCGGCCGTGTTTACGCGGTCGGCGGTGAACAAGGCAGCCAAATACTCGCGAATGGAGAAGTTTATGAACCACAGGTACTATTTTTTTTATAGGATAAGGGTGACAAACGAGCACAGAGTCCACCTGATGGTAAGTGGTTGCTGCGGCCCATAGACATCTACATCTATCCTCTATTACAAATCAAAATGTAGATGCGTTGTCACCCGTGAGGACTAAGATGGAATGCCTCATTTCCAGTAAAAAGGGCCTCCGGCCACCTGCACTCACCAAGCGAAACGCAGAGGTAAACCTCTACTTCACGCTGGTATTCTGTGAGGTCGTGGTACCACCCCGGTTCCAACCGGCCCATCCGTGCGACAGCAAAAGCTGCCGCCTGGCTCTACCACTGTTAAAACTACTTATTTCCACGGTAATGTTATTCAACTGCAAGTTCTTCTTACCTGTTTTTCACTCACAAACATTTTTTCTTTATAATTAAACACAAACTGTGTGATCAATATTTTTAACCATAATATGAATTTGAATTGTCTTAGAAAAATGTGGGAGTTAGTTTTTCTTCTATAAAATATTTACCTAGCCAGGATGATATTTTGCTAATAAATATAAAAAAAAATTCTGTATTTAACTGTCATTTCATCGCATTTTAACTTAAAATCGATAAATAAAATATTATTCTACAGAACGGATGGGTTACGTAATATTTCACATACTCACATTGTACTTATAAAAGAAAAGATAATTTCTAAACTAAATCATGTGATCAACTGATGGTAAGACGTCTATCATCCACCATCGATTAAAAAATCAAAAATGCAGATGCGTTGTTAACCCTGAAGTCTAAAAAGTAATGCCTTGTTACAAGTATAAAGGTTTCTATATTACTATATTTTATACTGATTAGTCGTTTTGGTTATTTATTTTGATATGGAGATCAATCAAGCGATGTCGCTATTATTGGAGTCCGGTAGATTATTTACCAATTTGATGACTTTGCTTTCCAACAGCCAGAATTTATCTTTTATTTTTGTAAATTAGCTGTTCCCCGCGACTTCGCCCGCGTACAATTTAAGGTTTTAATTTTTTTTGCGAGGAACCCTAATTATTTTTCTAAAACAAAAGTAGCCTAAGTTACTCCTTATGACATCAGCTATCTGCCAGTGAAAGTCCCGTCAAAATCGGTCCAGCCGTTTCGGAGATTAGCCGGAACAAATAGACAGACAGACAGACAAAAGTGTTAAAAAGTGTATTTTTGTTATAAGTACCGTTTATACTTTCATATGCATACATTTAATAAAACGCTGTAATTTTGACATTACAAACAAAAAATTCAATTTTATTTATTTGTATAGATAACAGACTATTCCTTCCTTCCTCCCTAGGAAACAATCTATGGGAGCGACCTCTGTTGAGCTGTGGACTTTTAAAGGCTGTAATAGATAGAGATATTGATAATTGCAATGTCTTAAATATAAATGTTTAAACAAGGAATGCAATTATAAAGAAATATCAAGCAAAATATAAAAATAAATGCTTTTAAAGAACTTAACTGATCTTACGGATTTTATCGCGTTTGATACTACTTATTTTTCGCGTAAATATAAAAAAATCATAACATTAGTTAATTTGTTCCAGAATAATAAATGGTCTAATATTGCTCCAATGAAGGAAGCGCGTTGCGAATTTGGCCTCACGGGTTGGAATGGCAGTCTGTACGCGTTTGGTGGTTGGGTCGGTTCCGACATGGGCGCTTCAGTGGAGGTGTACGACCCGATCAATGATGAGTGGACGCTTAGTGGTCGGATGCCGGAACCGAGGTTTGGAATGGGAGTAGTTAACTTTGAAGGTAATAATAAAAAAATATTAATAGCAATTTTGTTTTTAGAATAGAACAGAATAGTATGAACTATGATTTAAAGTTGACCATATTATAAATGGCAGAATAAATAAAAGCCTTACTTGGAGTATACACATTGTTCCATCTCCAAGCGCTAGTTTTCGGCGCGTATTTCATTATTTAACTAAGTAAAATAATTAAATGTACAATAAAATCTTACAAAATTAATACTTACTTACACACTAAACGGAAATCTAGCATCACATTTGAGCACTCCCTTCATGTTTAATTCAAATACTCAATGTAATAATAATGAAGGTTAATAATCTTACGCGCACCAGATGGCGCTAGTTGGGATTAAGGTGAACTCTTTTGTTACGCAGTTCGTCTTTTGTTACGCAGTTCGTCACACGGTGTCATCACCATTGAAAAGCTGCGTTTCAAATAAAAGTTTTTAGGGTTTAGTGTGTGTATATATAATATTTCAGAAATAAACATTAGTCTCTACTCTTTTCTTACAAATTAACTGCCCCCGGTATGAAATCTGTCAAATATTTCACCTCAATCGTAAGTGGCGCCGCCCTAGTGGCAGAAAAAGTCGTGGACTAATTGAAAGTCAAACAACAGAATATCTGTCTGATCTGAGAGATGGTTCTTCACTGCTGGCCGTATGAGAAAGCTAAAGGTCCCTCAGCGAGTTATGAGTGAGTTATCAGAGGGCTATACTTGGAGTTTCTCTGCTTAGTTGATTTAGAAATTAGGATATCTGCAGTATAACTAGAGCAGCCGACATAACCCAATGTATCTGATGTAAGCTGAAGTAGCATTGGGTCGGCCATATAGCTGAAAGAACCGACAACCGATAGGGAAGCAAGGTTCTCGTGTTGTAGTATCGTACCGGTGAGCGAAGTGTATGACGGCTCACCATTAGATAGAGTGACTACCTGATAAGAGATGCAGGAAGTCGATGGATGCAGGTAGCTTAGTTTCGTGCTTTGTGACATTCCTTGGAGGAGGCCTGTGTTCAACAGTGGTAAAATAACGAATTACGAATATATATTTTATGTAATCGAATTTATGTAAATAAAAAGTGGTTTTACTTGAGAAAAAAAGATGAATTAAATTTAAATATTCAAAATCTTGTATAGAAAAATTTTATCAAACAATTTGTGTCAACGTCAAAAGCATAAAAATTTGTGTAGATATTCATCATATTATGATTAGTCAATAATGTTATATGATAGTTAAGTTACATAAGAAATATCTGACTTGGACTAAATATAATACTATGTTATATTGGTTTTAATGTGAATTTGTGTTGTCTTTGTTGCTGTTTTGTTCTTTCAATTTTTAACTTCAATTGTTAGAAAGCTATGCTTCTTCTACTCTTATTATCGTTTATTGAAGCAAACGTGGCAAATTTTAAAATATTTTATTCTGTTATTTCTTTTCATATCCTGAAACTACTTTTTCTTTCTTATTACTGTACAAATAAGTTGCTTTAAATGTACTAAATGATGTAGCTATTTGCATCAGCGTTAGCATAACCTTACTACGTTCTTCCGTGTGTCGTACTACGTTAGTACTACGGGAAATGTTAGAATTTTTATGGCATTCTATAGATTACGATATAACTATCCCGTTTAGGCTAGACGTAAAATAGTCCGATCAATGTCCGGCAGCAGCGTCATTGATAGGTCTGGTATTGTAATCGTCAATGCGCCTAGCAAGCGTGATGGAAGGTCCAATATCCAGCAATGAACTTTATAGTTTGATGACGAAAAAGAAATAGCACAGATTAGTACATTTAAAGAGCTTTGTACCACAATTAAAAATAAAATATCATCTGTGGTCATGCCATGCAGTATCACGCATATTTAAATAGGTCAAATCATATACCGGTTCCACAAGTTAAACCTCTACAGAGAAAATCCGGAATAAAACTCTGGTGTTAATGTTTTCACTCACTTTTTAATGTTATGTAATTTTATTTGGAGAAAACTGTGTATGGCTTTACAGTTTTATTACAATTTAAGGCGTGTGGTCAACCGATAGCTAGTGCACAAAGTTTTTTATTTGCACACGCAAGGGCTGATATACGTGGTGGGCGGGTGCACGCACACGTGGCGGCACACGCGCGACCTGCTGTGCTACGAGCCGGCGGCCGGCAAGTGGGACGTGCTGGCGCCCATGCGCCACGCGCGCAGCCAGGCCGCGGCCGTCGTGCTCGACAACTACCTGTACGTCATCGGCGGCAACGCGCCGCGCCGGACCGTACTCACCTCCGTCGAAAGATACAGCTTTGATGATGTAAGTGAATCCCTGTTTTACCCTACCCAAGCATACCACTGCAACGCTTCAAGATACTACAACTAATTTAGTGAAGCTAATACCACCGGCCTCAGATAATAATTTATATAAAATATCTGTTACAACTACATTAAATTAAACATTCATTTATCTACGTCCATACTGCTAATGTCAAGTACATAATAGTCTGTCGTTTGTGTCCGATCATAATACCAATATAAAACACTATGTTGTGGTCAAAAAATCTATTTTGAATTATGATTTTAGAGTTGGATGCTCGTCCTTTAAGCCGTCTTCATATTTTTCTTTTCTTTTATTTAAGGATCAGTAAACAACTTCAACAGAGGATTAATAACTAATCTTAATCCTAAAATTTAAATTTAGTGAAGCTAATACCACCGGCCTCAGATAATAATTTATAGGATAAATTACCAAAATTGAGAGATGTGAAGGAGGAGTTAGTACATATGCAATATTATAAAATGACATACGTTGGAATTACTTTAACTGTAATATAAACTAAAAAAAAAAAGAAATTTTTAACAATTTAAGTACATGAGTGATCAGTAATATAGAACTATTTAAAAACATTACAATATAGTCATAAACAACTAAACAGAAAAAAAACTGTTAACATTCTAGTTTTGATTTCAAACAATTATATAATTTAATTATATTTTCATTTATTTTTTTGGTTCGTAAGACTCATAAGCTTATTAATCACTTTGTTTTAAAGGAGTTAGTATGATTAATAAAAATGTCAATGTAACAAAGTGATCATTATAATTTTGCATTAAACGATACAATGGCGCTCTTTGCCAGCATTGGTTCTACACAAGAGAAGGGCAAATGTTTGACGTGAGCATGTTGATCTTACATGTAACCTAGTAGGAACACGATATCGATTTCTTTTGTTACAGGAATGCAATAATATTTAACATGACAAAGGTCAAATAATTATAATAACATAACATTATTTGACATTTGACATAACATTGCTACTAATTGTTGTCGTTTGAGCTTGAAAGTTAACATTTTGTATTTATTTAATATTCTAATATATGAACAATATTTATTCTTACATCTATAGTACACTGACTTGAAAAACTTTTTTGTACCCTCTCAATATGGTCGGCGGTATAGACATAATAGAAGGGATTCCACAAAGCAACAGCGTATTCCAACTGAGAGTGTATCAGTGCCTTATACAAAAAGATACGAGGGCGACATTGAAAGTTTTTAGAACTGGCCACTTGTAAACGGTATAATAAAAAAATAAGTTCAAATTTTGAAAATGGAACTCTTTGCCAGAGTTCCATTTTCAAAATTTGAACTATTATTTATATTATATATTATTATTATTATATATTATAATTATAATATCATTGTGTATGTATTTTATAAATTTGTCATTTGTTTACGATTTGGCGGCAAATTGAAAATTGTCTGTGACTCGTCAGCATGAATTTAACGCGAGAAAATTTTCATAGAATGATTTTTTATGACTTTCGATGTCATTTAAGTCAAGAAAATTATGATAGACTTCGAAACTGGTTTAATTAGTTTAAACGTGGTCGCACTAATCTCACCGATGATCTGCGTGAGGGACGGCCTTCTACGGCGACGACTGAATATAATATCAGTGTTGTACGACGTATGATAGAAACTGACAAAAGAGTGACTTATCAGCAGATTCGGACAATCTTAGGCATCGGTATGAGTCAAGTGCACAAAATCCTCCATGAACATTTAGCAATCAGGAAGCTTTGTGCCCTGTGGAAACCTCATAATTTACAGAGGCCCAAAAACTCCGTCGTGTTGATTGGTGTCGTGAAATGGTTCAAAGATTTAACGGAGGTTACTCAAATGCTGTATTCGATGTACTTACGCGTGTCGAAAGCTGGATTTATTTTTATGATCCTGAAACTAAGAGACAGTCTGCTGTCTGGGTATTTCCTTCCGAGGAGTTGCCAACTAAAATGAAGAGAGGTCGAAGCGTGGGAAAAAAGATGGTGGCCTCGTTCTTCGGAAGGACAGGTCATTACACAACAATTGTTTTAGAGGATCGAAAAAAGTTACTGCAGAGTGGTATACTAACAATTGTTTGCCACTTATCTTGGAAAAAGTTCAGGAGAAACGACCTCGCAGTAGGATCCTCCTTCACCACGACAACGCCTCGTCGCACACCGCTAAGCAAACAATCGACAATTTGGGGCCGTCAGACGTGGAATTACTGGGACACCCGCCCTATAGCACCGACTTCGCACCTTGCGAATTTTTATTTATTTCCGAAAATAAAAGAAAAACTTAGACGAAAACGTTTTATGGACGCCGAGGAAGCAGTGGCTGCGTTTCAAAATGCCGTCTAAGAGACCCCTAAGGACGAGTGGGCAGTGTTTTTTTCAGTGGTTCCATCGAATGCAGCGATGTATTGATGTAAGTGGACACTATTTTGAAAAGATATAATAACACTTAATAACTTGCTAGTTTGTTCAGATTTTGATTTTCTATGAACTTTCAGTGTCACCCTCGTATATGTTGCTAGGTTGGTGAAATCCTTACAGGCTCTCATTACGAACCCAAACATTTTAAAAGCTTTATTACATATTGTCTAACATGTGAATCGAGTGTTAATTTACTATCGACGGTAATGCCGAGGTCACAAATAGAATGTACCTTTTCAAGATTAGAGTTGCACAAAGAATATGATTGTCGATTAAAATTAATTTTCTTAGTGACAGTTAATATTTTGCGTTTATTAATACTAAGACTTAATTTAGTTTTTAAATAATTAGCAGAAAAGTAGTCCAAGTCATCCTGGAGTCTGAGGTGATCCTCATCGTCACAAATGGTACGATAAATTTTAAGGTCGTCAGCGTATAGTAAAAAATTACTGTGCTGAAAACAGGAGTTAATATCATTAATAAACATATACACATATAGAACCCTGTGGTACTCCGGAGGTGACAGGCACAGACTCTGATTCGTAACCATTTTTAAATGTTAATTAATGGTTTTTCGATCCTCTAAAACAATTGTTGTGTAATGACCTGTCCTTCCGAAGAACGAGGCCACCATCTTTTTTCCCACGCTTCGACCTCTCTTCATTTTAGTTGGCAACTCCTCGGAAGGAAATACCCAGACAGCAGACTGTCTCTTAGTTTCAGGATCATAAAAATAAATCCAGCTTTCAACACGCGTAAGTACATCGAATACAGCATTTGAGTAACCTCCGTTAAATCTTTGAACCATTTCACGACACCAATCAACACGACGGAGTTTTTGGGCCTCTGTAAATTATGAGGTTTCCACAGGGCACAAAGCTTCCTGATTGCTAAATGTTCATGGAGGATTTTGTGCACTTGAGTCATACCGATGCCTAAGATTGTCCGAATCTGCTGATAAGTCACTCTTTTGTCAGTTTCTATCATACGTCGTACAACACTGATATTATATTCAGTCGTCGCCGTAGAAGGCCGTCCCTCACGCAGATCATCGGTGAGATTAGTGCGACCACGTTTAAACTAATTAAACCAGTTTCGAAGTCTATCATAATTTTCTTGACTTAAATGACATCGAAAGTCATAAAAAATCATTCTATGAAAATTTTCTCGCGTTAAATTCATGCTGACGAGTCACAGACAATTTTCAATTTGCCGCCAAATCGTAAACAAATGACAAATTTATAAAATACATACACAATGATATTATAATTATAATATATAATAATAATAATATATAATATAAATAATAGTTCAAATTTTGAAAATGGAACTCTGGCAAAGAGTTCCATTTTCAAAATTTGAACTTATTTTTTTATTATACCGTTTACAAGTGGCCAGTTCTAAAAACTTTCAATGTCGCCCTCGTATCTTTTTGTATAAGGCACTGATACACTCTCAGTTGGAATACGCTGTTGCTTTGTGGAATCCCTTCTATTATGTCTATACCGCCGACCATATTGAGAGGGTACAAAAAAGTTTTTCAAGTCAGTGTACTATAGATGTAAGAATAAATACGAGGGTGGATTGAAAAGTACTCGGCCTAACCAAGAAAATAAACACATACTAAATCAGTTATATTTTTATTTTTCTACATAATCACCATCAAGTTCAATACACTTTTGCCACCTCCCCTTCCAAGCATTTAGACCGTTGAAAAAAAATGATTCTTCCTTAGAGTCAAAATATGCGTCTACAGCTGCTTTGACCTCGTCGTTTGTCGAAAATCTTTGACCTCCCAAGTGCTTTTTTAGGTTAGGGAACAGAAAGAAGTCTGATGGTGCCAGATCAGGTGAATACGGCGGATGCGGTAACAGTTCAAAGCCACAGTTGTGAATTTCAGCCATTGACTGTACTGACGTGTGAACACGGGCGTTATCTTGATGAAACAGGACTTTTCTTCTGAGCATTCCTCGACGTTTTTCTTTTATTTCCTCTCGTAAATGACGTAGTAAGGTGCAGTAGTAATCAGAGTTTATAGTCTGACCCCTTTCAAGATAATCAATCATAATCACACCTTTCGAGTCCCAGAATACTGAAGCCATCACCTTATTTGCCGACAAAATCGACTTAGCCTTTTTAGGGGGTGGTGAACCAGGTCTTCTCCACTGTTTTGATTGTTGTTTTGTTTCCGGTGTACAGTAATGAACCCATGTTTCGTCTATAGTAACAAAACGATTCAAAAAATCATCTGCATCGGCTTCAAATAACTCCAAACAGTCGCGTGAAATAGTCAATCGCGTCCTTTTTTGTTCAACTGAAAGCAGTCGCTGAACCCACCTCGCAGACACCTTGTGGAAACCCAACTCGTTGACAATGATGTTTTGAGTTCGTTCATAAGAGATGCCTATAATCTCGGCTATCTCTCTAATTTTTAATCTGCGGTCTCCCATTATTAAATCAAGTACTTTTTTAATATTTTCGTCAGTAGTTGACGTCGAAGGCCTTCCAGAGCGGGGTTCATCTTTCACACTCTCTCTACCACGCTTAAATTCTGCTATCCATTTTTTGACGGATGAATATGACAGAGCACAATCGCCTAATGTACTGACCATGTCATCATGGATGGCTTTTGATGATAGCCCCTTCTTATGGAGGTACTTAATGACGGCACGCTGCTCGATTTGCTCCATTCGCGGAAATTATGTCCGATTACTTTGTTAATAAATTTATAAAATCACAACTAATTATCGCACACGTTTCGAACTTCACACAATGAACTAGTCTGAACTGAACTAAATAATGTGGGTAGATTTGATTTTTAGAATTGAATGGATCTGTGTTAGGCCGAGTACTTTTCAATCCACCCTCGTATTGTTCATATATTAGAATATTAAATAAATACAAAATGTTAACTTTCAAGCTCAAACGACAACAATTAGTAGCAATGTTATGTCAAATGTCAAATAATGTTATGTTATTATAATTATTTGACCTTTGTCATGTTAAATATTATTGCATTCCTGTAACAAAAAAAATCGATATCGTGTTCCTACTAGGTTACATGTAAGATCAACATGCTCACGTCAAACATTTGCCCTTCTCTTGTGTAGAACCAATGCTGGCAAAGAGCGCCATTGTATCGTTTAATGCAAAATTATAATGATCACTTTGTTACATTGACATTTTTATTAATCATACTAACTCCTTTAAAACAAAGTGATTAATAAGCTTATGAGTCTTACGAACCAAAAAAATAAATGAAAATATAATTAAATTATATAATTGTTTGAAATCAAAACTAGAATGTTAACAGTTTTTTTTCTGTTTAGTTGTTTATGACTATATTGTAATGTTTTTAAATAGTTCTATATTACTGATCACTCGTGTACTTAAATTGTTAAAAATTTCTTTTTTTTTTTAGTTTATATTACAGTTAAAGTAATTCCAACGTATGTCATTTTATAATATTGCATATGTACTAACTCCTCCTTCACATCTCTCAATTTTGGTAATTTATCCTATAAATTATTATCTGAGGCCGGTGGTATTAGTTTCACTAAATTTAAATTTTAGGATTAAGATTAGTTATTAATCCTCTGTTGAAGTTGTTTACTGATCCTTAAATAAAAGAAAAGAAAAATATGAAGACGGCTTAAAGGACGAGCATCCAACTCTAAAATCATAATTCAAAATAGATTTTTTGACCACAACATAGTGTTTTATATTGGTATTATGATCGGACACAAACGACAGACTATTATGTACTTGACATTAGCAGTATGGACGTAGATAAATGAATGTTTAATTTAATGTAGTTGTAACAGATATTTTATATAAATTTTAGCATTCTGCACTCACAAATAAACTTTAACTATACAAAATTTCACACTCCTCCAATAGCAAAGCAATATCTTTTAAAAGGGGTTCAAAGTTTTCCCTTGGCGTTTTAATATACAGGGTAATTTTTTCAAAGAGTAGCCAAATTTTATACATAAATTCAAATAAACTCACCGGCACGGAAACTTGGCCAACATTGAATTTTGTGACAGCTTGCTTTTAAATACTGTTTCTTTAATTAATACTGCGTGCGTGGGCACAATAAATGTCTCTCTTATGTTTTCAGTATTTTTTCATGATTATTAAAAGATAATTCTACACCAACAATTAAGTTTGTAGGCGGCGGTTAATAAAAACCATACACTGTTAAGGAAATATTAGAATTTTTAACACCCAACTTCAAAACACTATAAAATAATGAAAAAGCAATTTTTATCATTGTCTATACACGTTAGTACCGCGTGTTTCCTCCTTTAGCTCTGATAACTGCATGCATTTGGCCTGGCATGCTACTGATGATGTTTTTAACATCACCCAGAGCATGCCACCGCCACACACACACCATTATGGGGTCTCCGTGAAAACTCACGGTTTATGTAGGTAATGGGTAGAAATCCTTTTCCTTTTTCTCCATACTCGTTCTTGACCGTCTGGTGCACATAATACAATTTTGCACTTATCTGTAAACAAAACTTTAGCCCACTGTTCGTGAGGCCATTTGGCGTATTCTCTGACAAAACGAAGTCTTGATACTCGGTGCTATGTGAGAAGCTCCTACGTGCTGGTTTACGGTCTTTTAAATCCATTTTCTTCATGTGTTTTCTCACCGTACACTTGCTAACATTAACACACCTCGTGATTTGGAGCCGCTGGCGAATTTCAACTGCGATTAAGTAACGATTTCGCAAAATTTCTAGGACAATGAAGCGGTCATCCCGGGCAGTTTTGAAGTTTTTGAAAATATGAGTAAAATAAGGCGACTACATTTTTTATATTATCCCAAATTGAATGTGATTTATGGGCAACAACTACGCGTACGCGCGCTCCTGCGTGTGCGATTCAATTCACATTCGTCTTCGCCTCTTTATCATTCGCCTATAATACTTATTCTGAACCTTTGCAAATTTGACCGTATATTGCAAAATAACCCTGTATAGACATAGAGTAACAAGTGTGGTGTGTACATTCAGAACACGTGGGAGGAGGTGGCGAGCCTGCAGGAGGCGCGCGCGGGGTGCGCGGCGGGCGCAGCGGAGGGCTTGCTTGTGGTGGCGGGCGGCGACAGCGAGTGCGCCGGCCAGCGCGCCTTCTACCGCGCGCGCACCACGCTGGCCTCCGTGGAGCTGTACGAGCCGCGCGCCGACGCCTGGCGCGCCGCGCCGCCGCTGCCGCACTCGCGCGCCGAGGCCGGCGCCGCGCTGCTTTGACGAAGGACACACCCGCCCGCCGGCATACCTTCTACTGCGCGCGCACCACGCTGGCCTCCGTGGAGCTGTACGAGCCGCGCGCCGAGGTCGGCGCTGCGCTGCTCTGACGAAGGACACGTTGCCGCCCCGCTGGCGTATCACCATACCGCGCCTGTAAGTTAACTCACCCCCTGCCACTTGTGTACGGCTAATCGTGTTCTAATAATTTATCGGTCTTATGTCAAAGGACTGTCAGTGGCTCAATCAGGAACTGATGTCCACTTGGATAAACCGCGACACTGGCATACTGCGACTCAAAATGAACAACTCGTTGACTTATTAATGTATTGATGCTTCGCTCGTAAAATCGGTATCGCCCTTGATAGTGGCATATGTGTAATAAATACTTATGTGGGTCAACTTTGTTATACTGCAAAATACCTACAAGGTTGGCTCGACGTCAAGTCGCTAAATATATGCAAGGGTTGTTACAAAAAACATTCCATTAAATAATAATATCATAACATTATATTTTATCAGTATTCCTCGTAATAATTTATTTTTCTATATAAAGATACAAACTAATTACTACTTTTGAAAACTAGTTCCGTTCCGCAGCTTCATGCTGGAAACAAAGGCTTGTGCGTACCTACCTAATTTTTCTATATTTTACTTATATAGCAGTATCCGCTCAAGTATTTCGCTTAAAATATTTAATAGCGGTTGAACAAAATAAATAAAACTGTTTAAAATTATACGTTGGTTCTGTTTATTCAACCGCCTCGTTACAGACAAATGTTTGCAAAATGCAACCGACAAATATTTACGAAATTTATTATTGCTTTTTTAATTGTCTTTTGTTGAATATAATGATATAATGAATTCTGATCCTTACATATAATTCAATTAAAATCGTGATGAAAGCAATCACATGGTTATTAGAATTAAATTTTACTTAAAGCGTCATACAATCTTTCCCAATATTTCTAAATAATATCGAATAATAACATGTTGCTGGGTGAACACCAAAAGCATGCAACTGATTCCATGTACGTGACACTCTTAAACAGGCGTACCGTTACGCAAGCGAAGCCGCCCGGTACTACCGCAACGTCGCGGGCAGGGGCGAACTCCGCTCTCCTTCACACCGCGCCCCATCGTTGCTCGGTCTAGTCGCCGAGTTGACTCACTATTAGTATTTATTACACATATACAGTGATGTAATAAATTGAGAAGGATGTAAGTTGTCATACGGATCTCAATAAACATTCTTCAGTTAATATTACAAATTTATAGAATTTTACAATTTAAACTATATTTCAACAAGAATATGTTAAACAGCATCTAAGTACAATAAAGACATTATGTATCTGTATCATTGCGCACATAAATGGTGTGCCCAAATGCTGTAATGAGGTTTTAGATTTTTATAAAAATTTTAAAAATAATTTATCGTGGTTAGTATAATATTGGATATGCATTATATAACTGTAAGTTATATGAATAAGATATTGTCCTTATATTACTAAAGCCGTACTTATTTCGATACTCAAAATTTATCTTTAAAAAAAAACTGGCAGCTTTTTAAAACAGTTTCATATCGCTACTCATATTCATGTCCGTTGTTGTATATGTGAATGTTGTTTATGTGAGTGGGTCTTCATTTTTATTTTAAAAATAATAACTCTGCTTTATACTATGTAATATCACACCGTATTAGGGCCAGCGAGACGATAAATTACGATAGTTTAATTTTTTATTAATAAAAATATTCTGAACTAAATATATTTCTACCTATCCTACCTAACAGTGTTGGTCTATTTTAGATTAAATACGTAACACTGAGCTCATTTTAAGGAGCTGGTTTTATCTTAGGTACATTTATTCTAAAGAGTAACATCATATAGTAGATGAATAAATGAGGGTTCGAGGCTCTTATCGAAATTCAATTTGGTGACGAATTACAAAACTTAAATAGATGTAATTACGCAATTAAATACCTAACGAATTAAGTATAAATTATCTCTATACCCGTCTCTTTCTTTTGTCGTTTAGTAAGCGGAACTTTAATCATTTCTTAAATTGAGGTCGATTTTTATGAGTGAGGCCGTAAGTATTAATTGAAATAAATTTTTCCAAAAATTATCATTCCTTTTCATCGAGATAAGTAATACGAAAAATGCCCCCAACCGTCCGAACGTTCTCCCTCTCTCACACACGGACACACTTTTTTTTTTTAATTACTATCTATAGTCAAAATCAACCCTTACAACATGAACATGTTTAATTTTAGACTTTCAAATATCCGGACTGGACATTACTACATTCAAAATATGAAGACGAAACACGAAATTAAATTTCTTTTAAATTAAATTTAAACGTTCAATTATAATAATTTCATTTAAAAAATAATCAAATCTAAATGTGACAAATATAAATTGTATTGCCAAATTAAAAGTTATTTCTTAGTCTTACTTGCCCCTAAGACTGAATTTTGAATTTCTTGTGACAAAGCACACTTTTTAATAAAAATATCGGTGTATGTAAATAAAGGTTGTGTGTGCCCAGGTATTGTGCATGTATGGTGCACAACAACTAATTGTGTTGTTAGTAGCGACGAATAGATTCGGAACGTACGCAGCTAAGAGCCCCATACTTCAACCATAAATTCCTATTAGGGTTTTATGGTTTATGAATAAAATTTGCAGGAATTTTTGGACAGTGCGTCTAACGTCGCAGCAATTCGACCATATTCTACTCACATAAAACATCTATATAAAAATTAAATAAAAAATAAATAATCTTTGTATACTTACCAAAGATATTAGAAAAGAGTTAATTACAAAATATAGTAAAGTCGCTGCATTTAAATTACTTTTGGCCATAAGTTACACAGTACTTTTTAATTGTTGTAGTCGTGATAAGTGTACAAATTATGTTGTGTTGGAATTTTGCATATTGTAAAAATTTGCATTCTAATTTAAGTATGGGATAAATCCTATAAATGTACATTTGTAAAAGACAATGACTATGTATGGAATACTAATTTATTGTTTATAATTTTATATTTATCGTGTACGGACGCTTCATTACTACGTATGTTTATATATTTGTTCATGGAGGATAGACAGGAATAGAAGGATAAAGAAAATGATCCCCACTAGATGGAGTATAACGACCTGATAAGAAATGCAAGAAGTCGATGGATGCATGTGGACCGTATTTTGTGGCATTCCTTGGGGGAGGCCTATGTTCAGCAGGTGACTTGTGAAGGCTGCGATGACGATGACACAGTAATAACTTGATAGAACACACAAACGTACTTATTTACATAATATTATATTTGTACATACTTGAATTGTCGAACATGAACTGATTTTAAACATGAATGGATATGTTACAGAAAACAACATTTATTAAATTGCGTTAAATGGTGATCTTGCAAAATATCATGCGACATGCTCGTAGAACCCGTTTTTAAAACAGCCTGCTCTGGGGGCACTACCTAAGTACAGTCATCTATCTAATATATAAAAATTAATTTTTGTTTCTTTGTATTTTATGCGCTGCCATACCGTTCACCAGGTTGCGCTAAAACTTCTTCAACTTATTGCTTGCATTTGCGCGAAGGTTATGGGCATAGTACAATTAACTTACATGGCTCGGGTTTGGCACGCGTATGACATATTTATTTGATGGTTCTATATCATTCAATTTCAATTAATGTATTCTCATTCCTAATGAAACAATATAACCCTTCCAAATTTAAAACGATATTTGCACTAATATATTTTCTGCTGCAGCAACGCATCGGGTACCAGATAGTTAGATAGTTAGAGTGTAGTATTCCTTAGTCACTTTAGGGCAATTGATTGGAATTATTTTTTCACTGTATCATAACGTCAAACAGTCTTAGCTAGTTGAGCACCAAAGTAAGTAGAAATAATATTCGCAATGAACTTATGACATATATCTTGTTACGAGCTTGGGGTTCGAGAAAATTAAAAACTGCCGATTGAATTAACAAAATTGACACTTTAGTTACAACACACTAATTACTACTTAAAACCACACTAATAACAGAACACAATAGTACTACTGATCACTTTAATTCGTAGTTATTTCGCTTCGAAGTATTCGCTTATATCGCCAATTCATTACTGACTCGGTCGTGGTCTACACCGGACTTATATAGGGCTTCAGATAGTTTCCAGAACCTTCTACGGTAGCGACATCTAGAATGTTCGAGTACATATCGGTCCCGAAATTTCTAGAAGGATCTTGACTCTCCTAGTTCTGCTACTCGACACTAGAGGGCGTGTTGTGTGACTCGTCGTGTTGTGTTGTGTGAGTGGTGACTAGTGTTGCCATGTACAAGACATTAATAGTGGCGCGCAACACTGCCTCCTCCTAAGACATGCTCGTCCCGAGCATTATTGGTCCCATAATAACGCATCAGTCGATCCACATGGACGATCTTAGGAGTACCTCTTGGCACCTTTCTGTATCCGGTAGGTTACGTCGTTGATCTTTGTTACAATCCGGTACGGTCCGTCCCATTTAGCTTGAAGCTTAGGAGATTTTCCTTTGCTGCGAGCTGGATTGTGTAACCACACTAGTGAACCTTCGTCAAACCCTTTGTTGTTCATTTTACGGTCATACCGTGTTTTCATCTTCTCAGACGTTTGCTGGCCCGTCTGTCTGACGTGCTCATAAATGTCATTCATTTTGTTCCGCAAGTCATTTGCATAATCGGTTATACTGCGTGGGGCATCAGGTGGTATTCCGGTCATGAGGTCTGTAGGCAGCCGTAATTCTCTCCCAAATTTTGCGAAAGCTGGTGTCACTGATTTCCTTTCGTGAACAGCGCTTCAATATGACAACAAAAACGGTTGTATGTGTCTGTCCCAGTCTCGTTGCCGTTTTTCCACAACTTTTGCTAGGTACCTCCCCAATGTCTGATTAAATCGTTCTACCATTCCATCAGATTGTGGGTGGTAAGAAGTTGTTACTGTTTTATGAGTACCCATAACTCGGCAAGTTTCCTGGAATATTTCGGACTCAAAATTCCTTCCTCTATCGCTGTAAATCTCTAAAAGTACTCCAAAACGACAGAAGATTTCATGAATCAGTTTATCTGCAACTGTTGAAGCTTCTTGATTTGGAATGGCGAAGACTTCTGGCCACTTAGTGAAGTAATCCATAACAACCATGAAATACTTGTTACCACTTTCACTTTCCGGAAACGGCCCCGCAACGTCAATGGCTATCCTCTCCCATGGTGCACTAACATTGTACAATTTCAATGCGCCCCTACTACGAATTTGAGGTCCCTTTACAGCCGCACAACTTGTACATTTGCGGCACCAGTCCTCGACATCGTCACGGCAGTGGACCCAGTAAAACCGTTCTCGGATCTTCAGTAGATTTCTTTTAACTCCCAGGTGGCCTCCTGAACAACCACTATGGTACAGCTGTAAAACATCCGGTACTTTAGCCTTAAGGACAACCATTTACAAATGACAACTGTCTTCCCGACCATTTTCCCATTTACGGCACAGGACTCGATCCTGAATCAGCAAGCTGTCCCATTGGGCCCAATAGCTTTTCGTGCTCGAATTCATCGCTGAGACGTCGCTCCACTTGGGCTTAGGAGTACTGGCCTTCATCCATTCCAGAATCAGCTTAATGTCCGAATCTTCCTGCTGTGCATGTTGTAGGCTGTCCTTCCACTCATTGCTGAGCTAGTCTATCCTGAGTATCCTCATAGATACCACTTCCTTACCCTCTTGCCTAGTACAACGCTTGCAATCTTCAGGGCAAAGTCTTCTTGACAATACATCTGCGTTGCCATGAGATTTCCCGCTGCGCTGGGCGGTGCTGCTAGCCACACTACCCTCTCGAAATCGAGCACCTTCCCTTTCTACAGTTCGCTTAGGGCAGCTGGATCAAAGATGGCCCTTTCCCCACAGCCATTGCACCTAGGGCTGTAGCCGTTATTGCGGTCCCGAAATGTAACTGCTGCAACCTCCCTGACGCGATGGGAACGATGATCCTGCCGCACGGCTTCCACTTCCAGTGCATGGGTCAAGGCGTCCTTAAGCGTCTCGTGATGTCCGATTTTCACAGCAGCTCTGACTTCAAGGTCGCGGATGCCGTCGATGAATGTCTGCACCAGGTTCCCTACAATGAGCGCAGGTACAGACTGGTATGCTTTTCGGACCAGCTTCTCTACCTCAAGGGCCCACTGCTGCAAGTTTACGTTACTGCGTTCAATGTGAGGCATTGGAGGCAAAAAATGCCTCAAGGAGCTGCTCGTAAGTCATTTCCTTACCGAGAGCTTCCAGAACAGTTAAGGCCTGGTCGCGCAGGCCTAGCGTGAGAGCAGTCATGGCTTGACTTTTATTCCAGCCGTTCGCCTTCATGACAGCCTCGAATTGGACCGACTAGGAAGAAGTCCCGTCGGACGGCGGCACTTTGAATCCACGTAGCGAAGGTATTGTAGCTACTGGAGCTGTTACTCCATCCCCAATTTTGAGGTGGTCTAGAGTTTTCTTCACGTCAACCATCACGTTGTCAACCCGATTGTTCACTTGGTCAATTCGGGTTTCGGCTTCCGACAGGCGGTTGTCATGTTGAGCAACCCTATCCTTCACCTCCTTTATCTTTTTCCCGAAGGTAGCGTTAAGGTTCTTCCTGAGAAGCATCTGCTCTTTCATACCGCGCTGCAGCTGCTCTTCCAACCGACGGGTCTGTTCCTCCTGTCTGCGGGCCTGTTCCTCCTGTCGGCGAGCCTGTTCCTCCTATCGGCGAGCCTGTACCTCCTATCGGCGAGCCTGTACCTCCTGTCGACGAGCCTGATCCTGCAGCATCATCATCAGAGCACCTAAGTCAGGTGCTGCAGATGCAGGAGCTGCTGTAGGGCCGGCCTCCATGGTCAGCAGCTGGTCCTCCGACGTTTGCGACGTTGCATTACCAAATCGTTTCTGGTCCGTCTCCAGCTGGCGTTGACTTCGGGTACGGATACCCTCCATGTCGTCCTTTGGTAAAATCGGCATGATTTGATCCCACTTCTGACACCAATTGCCACGAGCTTGGGGTTCGAGACAATTAAAAACTGCCGATTGAATTACCAAAATTGATACTTTAATTATAACACACTAATTACTACTTAAAACCACACTAATAACAGAACACAATTGTACTACTGATCACTTTAATTCGCAGTTATTTCGCTTCGAAGTATTCGCTTATATCGCCAATTCATTACTGACTCGGTCGTGGTCTATACCGGCCTTATATAGGGTCTCAGATAGTTTCCAGAACCTTCTACGGTAGCGACATATAGAATGTTAGAGTACATATCGGTCCCGAAATTTCTTGAAGGATCTTGACTCTCCTAGTTCTGCTACTCGACACTAGAGGGCGCTAGTGGTGACTAGTGTTGCCATGTATAAGACATTAATAGTGGCGCGCAACAATATGTTCACCGCATGGACGGTTGACGTTGCAAAATAACTAAAATAATAAATAAAATCTTACCAGGCAATCAGACTACTTCACAATTTTTTCCCAAATGACAAAGCAATTTCTCAAAACGATGATCATAGTGATAATGATTGAAATAACATGAATATTCTTTTAAATTTTTTATATTTAAAATTTTAGACTGGTTTTAATTTCCAAAATACACTAAGGCGAAGGTTACTACAGAAGGCGAATGTTTTAAAATTTGTGTCGAAATGTCAATTTTTTGTGTAAATGTTATATAAATAGTGTGGCCTGGACTCAAATTTCGACATAGTGGATTTTTAGTTTAAAACTAGATATTGTGCCTGAATACCGGCCCAAGAATGATTTGAGTGCGATAACGAGTTATATGTAATATTTGCACCAAGTCTTGAAGGTAGCGAAATAGACCTTAAAAATAGAAATGCAATAAGTAACTACTTTCGTCTAATTAATTGTGTTTGTAATGTACGCGTAATTTTTTATGTTATTGCTATGTACGTGTAAGTACCTAAACGTATTTCTAGATTTCTCGTTATCTTATTAAAACAGCACAATGACATATAGCCATAATAATATATTGGTAATGTTATACAATATTTCAATAAGGCAGTTGTCAGTTTTAGGGGCCATTAATATTTTAATCTGTACAGGCTTTACTCTTATAATTTTAATGTTAATAATTATTATCAGGGAATTTTTACTCATTAATTTTTAACATGATTATATTTCTTTGAGCAAAATTGACTTTCTTGAGAATTATGTACAAATAAATGTTTTAAGTATAGTTAAGTTTTAAGTGCTATTTTTTCGCATTTATATAGTAATATATTTTATTGTTGTCAGATATATCTTGTAATTATCCCCGTATAAACCGTAGTACGGGTGATGTTCTTGTCGATTTTAAATAGAATAAGCACTAAATCGAATGAGGGTGCCTATTGGTTTAATATAATGTCTTCTGCTCTTTTTCATACTAACAACATTACATAGAAATGTGGACGGATTTATTGAACTTGGAGTGTTTGATATTAATTTATATTTAGATATGGGTGCGTGCGGTGTTATTAATGCTGCGTTGATATTATACTATCACGCAAATATAGTTAGCGCGTAACAAATAGGTTCCTCAATGTTTTAGTACTTACTCTAAGTGAACTATAGTCTTTTATAATATACACTATTAATAAATCGATGTGGACTGACATTTCGACTTTTTGTATATATTTCCATTCCAACAAAATATTACAATAGAATACAAAATACTATCAGTAAATAAAGTAAATAATAGTCACTACGTTCAAGAGATTGGAAGAGATAAGCCGCGTATCGAATACGCGCTCCTGGTGCGCGCGCCATTAATGACCGCGCCGACCAGTGCGTTGCGCGAAACGCGTTCCAAATGTTCGAAGTGTATCAACTAAGCGCGGCAGGCGCGCGCGGCATCCGTTCCAGTGTTTAACCGTTCATAAAATAAAATTAAAAAATTTGTACAAACGACTTCAATAAAATTTAAATGGGCCCACCTGGGAAGTATGCCCTTTGAAACAAAAAAAAATCAAATTGGTTCAGGCGTCTTCGAGTAATCGGTGACCATACATAAAAGAAAGATTAAGAACCTCCTCCTTTCTTGAAGTTTGTTGCAAAACTACAAAACTACTTTTGCAACTTCAAAAAATATATATATAGATATAGATATTCTCACAGCAGATCTTTTGAATAATATAATTTTATCAATTCACGACAATTTTGGTTATCCATAGCTGGGAACACAGCGAACACACGAAGGATGAACAAAACCGTCCTAACTGGCGCGCGCACCTATACTTTGATACTCGGTAAAAAACAGACACCAGATGGAACGGCCCACTCTACGTTTGAGCGTTCCAACGATCAATTTGGCGCGCGTTCCAAGGCGGTATCCATTTCCCGCGGCTCCAATTTAGGCGGTATCCAATTCTGGTTTTTCAGGTTCCAAGGCGGTATCCAATTTTCCATTGGCGGAACCTTTCGCCTAAGGGATTGGTAGCTTTTAGAAGTTTTAAAGTGAAACTATTCCTATTATAATCTGATACAAAGAGTACCGTATCGTCGGCGAAGAGAGCAGTGTTTACGACTGGTCTTTAGGGATATCACTCGTGAAGAGTGTTAAGAGGAGTGGAGACAAGACGGAGCCTTGTAGGACCCCAGCCTTTAGAAAACTTTTCGAAGAACGGGTTCCCTCCACTCGATAGCGAAAAGAGCGATTTGTAAGGAAGGTACGGATGATGTATACGAGCCTGTCGGGAACGTTTAGTTGATATAGCTTGTGGAGCAATTCGTCGTGCCGGATCTTATCAAATACCTTTGCGACATCAAATATAAGAGGACTCCCGTGTTTCGAGATTTTTTCTTCTTCTTCTTCTTTCTTTTTTATGGCGGTTTTGATCATTCGCCAATGTCAGCGTGAAAGCGTTTATTGAGTAGAAGCTCAGTAGTTACAAATACTATGCCCATATACAAGAGAAGATTGTGATAGTACAAGTATCTTTTTCCTTTAAACCAATTTTTTCCCCTTTTATCTTGTAGTACTAATGGTTGTACTGTTGAATTATCTAAAACAAATGACAAACACGGTTGCTATAACTACATTAGTATGTTAGTATTGACAAATATTAAACTTTTATACTATTAGTGTTAATAAAATCACACAGAATATATCCATAAGGAGTGTTTGTGTAGGTTAAAAGTGAATCAAAATTTATAGGACGAGGGATGTCAGGACGGAGATAATCATAGAGTGAACAAGATAATTTAGGACAGTTAATAAAAATATGGTCGGAGTTTCCCTCATCCAACCCACATTCGCAGACGGAACTATCCCTAATCCTCAGTTTGGCCAAATGTACTGGTGTACAAGCATGGCCAATTCTAAGTCTACAAATAGTTGATGTAGAATGTTTGTTAGCTTTATTAAATTTGAAAAAGCATGGTTTTGGAGGGATGGCACATTGTATAGCAGCATAGTTTACCTTTTATATTTTGAGTGGCTTTCCATAATGTAATCCAATTATTATTTAACTTCTTCTTTGCAAGTAACACTATGTCTGAAGAGTAATTTAAATTACATGGCAAACCATTTCGACTAGCATTTTTAGCCATCAGATCGGCTGTTTCATTGCCTTTGATGCCACTATGACCTGGAATCCAAGCTAAGGAAACCTGAATGCCCCTGAGATGACATCTATACAATGTGTGTTTAATTTTGAGGATCAAGAGTATCTTATATTTACTTTGGAACTGGTTTGACAAAATTGCTAACAAACAACTTTTGGAGTCGGTAAGAATAACTGACTTATTTGTGTGCTTCTATATATATTAAAGTTTCATGAATTGCCGTGGCCTCGCCAGTAAAAGTGGAAGAAATAGAAGGGCATTTAAAATTAAGAATTATTTTGTATCTGGGATCTAAACTGCTGCTCCAGTACAACTTTCATCTGACTTTTTGGAGGCATCAGTGTATATAATAAGCCAGCCTTTCCATAAATTATCTATGACTCTACTTACTTTACTATTTGCTATAGGGCAATCTTTCTCAATACCAAGGTCGAGGTGGATATTTGGTTGGAAAATGATTGCATCATATGGGATATCAAATATGGGACAGGACTTGCATTGTGATACTGGGTGTGGTAGATGGAGTAATGTTACCAAACTATTGGATAAGCAGGGAGATTCTTTATAAGTCCAGTAATGTTTTGACGAAATATATTCCAAAAGGAGGTGTAATTTAGAAATGAGAGGGTGGGAAGAGAGTTGGTAGATTTAAAAAAATAATCAGTCCGAAAGATATTGTCTTCTTAGGTAAAGGGGAGGGTCCACACATTCAACTTGGGGAGCATTTATTGGGGAAGATTTCATTGCCCCGATGATTATACGAAGGCTTTTGGACTGAATCCTGTCTAGGATCTTTAGAGAAGACTTATTACATGGTTCCAAGACAAAACATCCATAATCTAAATGACTACGAATAAGAACGTTGTACAATATTTTTGGGAGAATGGGTGGGAGCCCCACCAGACACCCGATAAAGCGCGAAGAATGTTCACATTTTTTTTGAGACATTGTTGATGTGATGAGAAAAGGCCAGTTTGGAGTCAAGAATAACTCCTAAAAATTTTACATTCTCCCTAATTGGGATAGGTTCATTATTATAGAGAATGTTGATTTCAGGGACTTGTCTATGGCGAGAGAAGATCACAACACTGCTTTTGGGAACAGACAAAGACAAACCATGATCAGACACTGCTTTTGGGAACAGACAAAGACAAACCATGATCAGTTAACCAATCCTGTAAATAATACATTGATATATTCAAGCGTGAACATGCTGCAAGGAGATTATCTAGGGAAATATATATAGCTATATCGTCAGCATATTGGAGGATGTTACAGAAGGACTTAACAGAAAGTTCTAAATCATAAGTATAGATAGAATAGAGTAAAGGACTAAGTACTGGGAGACCCTTCCATACAATTCTTGGCGGGAGTAGAGAATTTTGACTATCAATATAAATGGATCTAGAAGAAAGTTAGAGACAAAATTTACTATCCTCACTGGAATACTCAGATTAAGCATTTTTTGCTTGAGCACAGAAAGAAGTACATTGTCATATGCAGACGAGATGTCTAGGAAGACTCCAACAAGGTATTCATGTTTAGAGTAAGCTATACGAATGTCAGTAACTAGAGTACTAATGCTATCCATGGTGCTTAAGCCCTTTCGGAATCCAAATTGGCTTTTTGTTAAAAGATTTTTGCTTTCAAGAAACCATTCTAAACGATTTTTTATTAGGTGTTCAAGAATTTTGGCCATGGTGCAAGAAAGAGCAATAGGGCGGTAGCTTGCGGGATCAGTGTAGGGCTTACCTGGTTTATGAATAGGTAAGATAACTTGGAATTTCCATTTTTCATGAGGAATACCGGACATGTAAATATAATTCAAAATAGAAAGAAGATGGGCTTTAGTAGATTCACTGCTATTAGTAATAAAAGAATAAGGGATTCCATCGATTCCTGGTAAAGAGTCTTTAAGAGACACTAAGAACAGCATATAACTCCTCATAAGAGAAAGGGGAGTCAAAACTGTGTTGATAATGCAGGGACTGTGATTGAAATACTATACATTCATTGTAAGATGGTACTGAAGGAGGAGCAAGTTTACTAGCAAAATTTTCTAGCCAATAAGACTGATCATTAGAATTTGTGTTTTCAGGGGCTGAAACTGAACATCGGAATTTTTTTATATTTTTCCAGACTAGTGATGGATGAGTCCTAGGCGACAGTGACTCACAGAATTTAAGCCATCCAGCCTTTTTCTTTTCAGACAGTAATTTTAATGTTTCAGCAGCAGTTTTTTTATAAAAAATATAGTTATCAAAATTATTTGAGGGGGTATATCTTAATACAGCTTCCTTTCTCTTCTTGCATGCTACTGAACAATCTTGACCCCACTAAGGCGGTGAAGGAGCATTATTTTTATAAGGTTTTTTGATGGGAATTGTCTTATCGGCAGCAGATAAAATAGCATTTTTAAAAGTAGAATACAGCTGAAGAACATTCTCTTTCTGAACCGGAGGAAGGGCTGAAAGTTCTTCCTCTAGAACTGTGGAATACAGATGCCAGTTTGCTTTGGATGTGTTATATTTTAACCTTGGTTTAAATGGAACATTGACTGTATAGGAGTTAGGGGGATTGATAACAATAGGAAAATGATCACTGCCATGGGAAATGGGTAATATTCTCCAAGAAAGAAGGGATGACAGAGCAGGAGAACAGAGTGACAGATCTATTGCACTTTTAGGATTTTGGAGTGGGGAAACTCTACGTGTAGGTGAACCATCGTTAAGGAGGCAGTGATCTAAATCATCAATGATGTCTAAGAATGTAGAAGACCAGGGATCACAAAAATGGGAGCCCCATAAAGTATGGTGCATATTAAAATCACCAAGAATTACCATAGGAGGAGGGATGGAGGATATAATCCTCGTAAGTTCTGATAAGATATTTAGACTAGGTTCGGGAATGTAACTAGAAAGAAAAGAAATGTTATGAGCTCTAACTGCTACAGCATTAATTGAAGGACTATGAGAAGGAAGGGAAATTAATGTATAAGTAATTGATTTTGAGATAAGAATGAAAGATCCAGCATTTTTTTTATACTTATTATAAGCCAGTGCTTGACCACAATTCCACCTGGTGGTAAGTGGTGATGCAGCCTTAGATGGTAAATCGCACTGTCTTATCGTAACAAAAGCCTATTCACTCTTGCCTTGAAGACGCCTAGATTGTATTCGGACGGAAAGATAGACGCCGACAAATTATTCCACTCCTTTGCTGTACGCATTACAAAAGACGAAGCAAACCGTTTGGTTCTAATGCGTGGGATATCGACAACAAAGGGATGCAGACCCGCCGACCGTCTGGTTGTCCGATGGTGGAAAGGAGAGGGAGGAATTAAGGCGTGTAATTCCTGCGCACACTCACCGAAATGCATCCTATAGAATACCGAGAGACTGGCTACTCTGCGCCTGTGCTCAAGGCTGACAAGATTGGTTTCAACCAAATCAAGGTCACCAATGAGCCTCTTAGCACGTCTCTCCACTGAGTCCAATGCTGCCAGGTGGCAATTTGCAGCACCAGCCCATATGTGACAGCAGTACTCCATGCACGACCGGACTTGCGCTTTATATAAGGTAAGAAGTTGCCCCGGCGTGAAGTACCACCGCACCCTTGCAAGGACACCAAGTTTCCTTGCGGCTGCTTTGGCTCTGGACTCAATGAACCGCCCATAGTTTAGGTTCGGAGAAAATTCAATCCCTAACAACTGAAGGCGGTCAGTGTACTCCAAGGATACATTCCGGAAAGTAGGAGCCAAGGTGAGCGGGCTCCTTTTAGCGGTAAAAAGACACGCTTGTGTTTTGGAGGCGTTAAATCTCACGAGATTGGCATCGCCCCATTCGGAGACTGCCTGTAGTGAGACTCACACGCTCAACCATAGCCTCTCTTTCTGACTGGATTTGATCCCGACTGGCCCGGGTGCTTCGTTGGTATCTCTCCACAACTGTGCTGTCATCTGCATACCCATAGACACCGGGAATGAGCAGATCATTTATATGCAGCAGGAAGAGAGTTGCGGAGAGAACGGCCTCTGAGGAACACCGGCGCTAGTCGCCACAGTATTGGATGAGCAGCCATCAACGACGACCCGGAGAGACCGTTCACTCAGAAAGTCCTTCACCCAGACAATTAGGTCAGGGGATAAGCCGTACGGTGAAAGCTTGCGCAATAGACTAGCGTGCCAAACCCTGTCAAAAGCCTTCGAAACATCGAGGGAAACAGCAAGTGCTTCACCACGGTTCTCGAGGGCTTCGCCCCCATATGTGAGTGGTATACGCTAGAAGGTCTCCGGTTGATCGATTTCGGCGAAACCCGTACTGGCGATCACTGAGGAGATCATTTTGCTCTAGGTATGCCATAAGGTGGGCGTTCAATATACGCTCCATAATCTTGCAGAGTATGGAGGTAATTGAAATTGGCCGATAGTTGGCAGGGTCGGTACGGCTACCTTTTTTAGGCACAGGCTGCACATTGGCCAGCTTCCAAGATTTAGGCACTATTCCAGTCCTGAATGAGAGGCGGAACAAGCGTGTCAACACAGGAGACAACTCAGGTGCACAGACCTATAGAACTATAGCTGGTATACCATCAGGTCCACTAGCTTTGTTCACGTCTAGACTTCGCAAGGTTTTAAGAACCTCCTTGTTGGTGATACGGACCTCAGTCATAGAGGTACCGCAGTGAGGTAATTGAGATGGCACGCTGTTGCTACTGTCCAGACGCGAATTGCAAGCAAAAATGGAAGCAAATAAGTCCGCTTTCTCCTTAGGCGCATGCGCTAGTGAGCCATCTGGTTTTACCAGAGGTGGCAGTGTAGACCGACAGAAGTTTGTCTCGACCGCTTTGGCGAGAGACCAAAAAGCTCCATTGCCAGATGGTTTGACAGAGAGCTTTGTGCCGATGCGTTTAATGCGGTCGAAACTGGCTTGGCGTAATCATGACCATCACTCCTATCATCCCTGAGACATGAATAGCCTGAGACCCTAAAATGGGAGCCAGGCTTTAGCCATGTGTCTTGGATGGCTAGGATGAGGGGATGGTATTTATTAATAAGATAGGTTAGGATAGGATAGTTCGTTTTTCATATTTTTAATGCTCCGGCAGTTCCACTGAAGTATTGGAGGGAAGGTTATTCGTTAAGGAAATGAGCTCAGTAAGTTTTTGGCGGAGGGCAAGAGGGAGATCCATGTCGCTGAAACGGGAAAGCATACTTATAAGCATGGAGACCATTAATTCGCCGAGATTGTCATTAGGGGAAATACTTCGCCCTATTAAAGCACAACCATTAGTAGATGAAGAAGAAGGGGTATCTATTATTGCCTCATGGGCAGATTTATCATATCTATGACTTGATGCTGGATTTGACGGAAGTCTTGGAGTTAATGTAGTCTTCCTGTAAGAATGAGATTGTGAGGGGACAACTGAAGGTAAAGGGCCATTTGAAATAGGATAGGAAATCTGATGCTCATACGAAGGAAGGGTTCTAGCAGTATCTGCATAAGATCTACGGACTTGAGGGAAACGGGCAGATGCTTCTAGATAGGAAATATTTTCCTGTGACATTGTAAATTTGATAGATCTCTGCCTAGATTGTTCAGGGCAGGAAGGATCTTTAGCTGTGTGAGATCCTGAACAAAAAAGGCAAGTGGGAGACTGTCTTGTGCATGATATACCCTCATGATTTTGAGCACACACAAAACAACGGGAAGATGACCTACACTGTGAGGTAACATGTCCAAAACGGCAACATTTGACACATTGAATAAGTGGTAAAATGTAGGGCTCAACAGGCATTGAGTTGTAAAAACAATAAATGTTAGAAGGAAGTTTCTGGCCGGAAAAAGTTAAAAGGACTGTTTGAGAGGGAATCCACACAGTGCTTTGGTTTTCATTAATTGATTTTCTATTAAATCGGCGAGCTTTAATGATTGAGCCAAAACCAGCTGGGACCTCGATTGATGAAATGAGTTCCTCTAATGTCCATTCTACAGGGACCTGCCTCACTATTCCCATGCGAGTGATATTATAAGAAGGGATTACAGTATCATATTTAGCACCTGCAAGGGCTGGGTTCTCAATAAAGCAATTTGCATCAGCTGCACTTTTAAATTTGACTGACATTCTATTGCGCCCTACTCGCTTAACACCGTCGCTAACAACATTTTTAATATTATTATGGTAGCGAAAATGACCAAACTTTATCGGTTTTAAAACTACTCCAGATGATAAATCATCTACTATCTTACTTACATGTACAATAAAGGGCGCACTGTCGTTATTACAGTATTTATGGTTTTTTTTTCTATGTAGTCAGGATGGGTATAAGAGGTCTGAATAGACGGTACAGGTTTAGATGGATTTGTAATTAATCTTTTTTGTGGATGAATGTGATGGTTCCTTGCGATCTTTTACGATTCGACTGATCAATCTCGATAGGCATATTTTTTTTGGTAACCGCATGGGAGTCACGTGGAACCCCGTCGGGATCAGGAGGATCTTCCTCCATTTTATTTTAACTAATTACACATACAACAACACAATTACTAAATACTTACGGATTTATAACTACTAAAACCAACACCAACAGAAATAATAAACAAAAAGTAAAACACAAACAGCTCTCAGAAGTATGAAATAACCTAAAACAGAACGACACTTGTACACCTCACACCATCCGTCCTTTTCAGTTTTAGTTCCATTATTAGACCATCCTTTTAGTTTTTAGTCGAGATTTTTTCTTTGTCGGATGGTGATTAAAGCCAGACAGAATATATTCTGTTAGGCGATGAATTTGGTTAGTTGCACGAGTGTTCGGCTCTAAATCCAAACTGTTCATCAGGAAGGATTCTGTTTATTTCAGGGAAGTGACGGAGGCGCTTTAGGATGATGCGCTCGTATAATTTACACTATGTGTTTAGTAGAACGATGGGCCTGTAGCTGGTGGGTCGATTGCGCGATTTCCCCGGTTTTGGGATCCCTATTACGTCTGTTTCTTTCCAGATATCCGGGAAAGACCAGCTCGAGAGAAGCGCGTTGAAAATTCCTACGAAGATGTAAATTAGTGGTGCCGGAAGAGATTTGATCACCTTGTTGCTGATGCCGTCTGGCCCAGGGGCTGATCTATTCTTAAGGTTTTTTATGGTTTCAGTGACTTCTTAAACAGGCACAGGATCGAGTGGATCGCGCGCTGGCGGTAATGCAGATCTACGTTCGACTTCCGCTTCTACATCTTGTAAGTGAGCGGGATCTGTTGGTACGCTGGATGGGGTACACTGGCCCTCTAGACTGTCGGCTAGGCATTCGGTTTTTCGAGATCGTTTAAGGCGAGATTGAGGTGGTCTAGCCTCACAAGAGGCGGTATGGGAGTTTGCTCTGTTTTCAGACCTCTAGTCAGCCTCCAAAAGGCGTCTTGGGATGGTTATATTCCTTCCAAGAGGTTATCCCATTTATTGTTTTTAAATTCGGCTATGCTTTGTTTAACCTCGGTTTGTAGAGAACGAGGTTAAACGACGCATACGCAACGATAATGGTCAAGATTTTAGCGCGGTGTTCTTCGCTCTAATCAGTTTTCGAAGATCTGCCGGAAACTTTGTACCGATCACTCGACATACAAACTTTACGGGGGCAATCTTCGACCGCTGAAGTGAGGTGAGTCGAAAGGGCGCTAAACGCCCTATTGGCTTCCTCCGGCAAGTCAATCTTGTCCGGTATGGAGTCTAAATGCTGTGAGTTCGTAGACTCGAGTTTGATCTCGAGTTTACGCCAGTCGACGATGGTTTTGGTCTGAGGGAGCTCACCTGCCGACCGCCCCTCATCTAATATGACCGGTCTGTGGTCTGAGCATAATTCGATGAGTTTCGATCGAGTTAATAGTAAACCGGATGTCTTATAGTAGTGCTACATCAAGGACGTTCGGATGGTGGTGTGAAAGAAAAGGGTAGCGAATTTGACTCTCAGAAGCGATAAAGACGAAGTTAAGTCTCTCCGTGAGGTCGCATAATACGTTTCCTTTTCGATTATTTACGTTAGAATTCCATCTAACGTGTTTACTGTTAAGGTCTCCCGCGATTACTACGCTAGGGCCTAGATCTAGTACAGTAGAGATGTCGGCTTCTAATATATGTTTCAGCGGTGGCAGATATGCCGATGCAATTTGATGGGCGGATGGCCCGTAAGTGCTATCCTACAAACCGATGCTTCTAAGTTAGCAAGCGGTGGAGTATCTATTATGGGTATACAGTGCAAGGAGCTTTTGTAGTAGATCACGGTGCCGCCTTTAGGTCTCGTCAGCCTATCATTTCTCATTAAGATATAGTTAGCTATTTTGGGATCGTGCACGCCAGGATTCAAGAAAGTCTCTTGCACTAGCATGATGTCAAAATCATGATCGCGTAAAGAGTACCTACACGATTTCTTCCTTTTGATCTCTGATGCCGTTTCGTTAAAGATTTCCGATTGCGTTAAAGAGCGCGACAGTCAGAGACCTAGATTTGGTTCTACCTGTATGTTGTACTGCCATTATGATTTAAAACAGGGGGTCAAATTAGGCGCACTGAAAGGAGCCAATTGCATCGATGAGGGTGATATGGCTCAATGGTGGCACTGAATTTATCCTGGGTAGTCTTTTCCTCGCCAATTTTGCGGGCCAGAGAAGTGATTTCAGCAGCATTAATGTTGCTTAAGTCACTTCTCTGGCCCATCATAATGTTAGCCCATCACCACACCGTCTACTTGCTTGTAGAACTCTTCCTTCCACTAGCCAGATGTGAGGCAGTGTTTGAGTAACACTGAATTAAAAAGTTAAACGCGATAGGATCCGTAAAAAATAGTTTCATTTAATGCGTAGTTTTCGCGTAAATATAAGAAATCATTATGCGATGTACAATGGTAAAATTGAGTGGCTGGAATTAGTCCAAACAATTCCTCAAAGCACTTCCCATGGTAGATGCGATAAAATACGCGATGCAACATCTCTTCGCAGTACCAGTGAGTCAAGCCAATCAGAAAGAGCTCGGTCGCCGACGATGCGAACCGCTTTGCGTTGGATGCGATCAAATGGAAGGAACTGGCACTGGGGAGCCCAATATATTATGGGAACAGTGTTCTATGTGAGGCCGAGCCTGCGCTTCCAAGTGTGCGGCATGAAATACTGTCCCGCTCTGATGAGCACGCCAAGCTTTTTAGAGGTCAATTTGGCCTTCTCTTCCAAGTGACCACTAAACTGCACGTCATTCGATATGTTGACGCCGAGTATTGCTGTATGCTGGCTGACTGGGGCAACAAGGGGATTGTCTTGAAACTGAGGAGATACGACAAAGGGTTTCTTTCTAGCGGTAAACGCGCAAACTTGTGTCTTCTGGGGATTGAACTAGACTAGATTTAGTCGCCCCCAGTCAGAGACTTTGGTCCAACAAAGTCTCGACTTAAGACACAAATTTGTTCCGGTACTCCGCGACGTTTTCCCGATAAATATTGGCAACGGCCGGTGTATAAAGCATCACCAGTGCTATCGTCCGCATAGCAATGAATGTTACCAGTTGGCAACATATCACTGATATGCAGAAGAAATAGCGTTGGCGATAGCACGCAGCCTTATGGAACACCAGCGTTAATGAGCTTGTAATCGGAGCATGCACCGTTACTACAAACTTGATGCTCCGATCTGCAAAAAACTGGTGATCCAATTGCACAATTTCTCGGGAAGTACTGGCGGTCACTAATCGGTTCATGAACTGGCAGTTAATAATTGTTTCCATTATTTTGGAGAACAAGGAGGTAATGCGGTAGGACTATGGTTGGACGGATCTGAGTGGTCGCCTGTTTTAGGGATCGGGTGCACCAAAGTTGTCTTCCATGAGTTCGGGACTACGACTAGGGAGTAGGAGTACAGAAAACGGCGCATTAAATCTGGTGCCAAATACGGAGCACAAGTCTTCAGCACAATAGTTGGGACACCATCAGGTCCAATCGACGTGTTGACATCTAGGGAGCGGAGTGCGTTGCGCACCGAGCGCTGCGTAAACAGCACATCCTCTGTGGAGCACTCACACCACGGGATGGTGGGCGATGTGTTTCCCCCGTCACCGAGAGTGAAGTTGGACGCAAAGAGAGAGCCTAGCAGATCGGCTTTCTCCTTTGCGGCATGGGCCAGTGAGTCGTCCTTCCTGTGCAGAGATGGCTAACAGTTCCCTTGGACAGCCTTGGTGAGAGACCAGAAGGCACGTGTTCCGGAAAGAAGTCGAACTAGTTTCTCGCCAATTCTGCCGATGTGCTCTGACTTTGCCTTGGCAATGACACTTTTGAAGGACCTGGAAGCGAAATTATAATTCTTTTTAAGAGCGCTGGTCTTTGCATCCTGAGACGTTGCGTCAGCCCAGGTCCGGAGACACTCCTGCTTATGTCGTGATGAAATTTTACAGGAGTGACCAAACCATGGCCGAATTGGGCACAACTCGGCCAAGGCCTCCAAGCCTTGATGGCCTTGGATGCCTCCAATAGGCACCAGAGATGATGAAATAAATAGTTCCATTCCCTGAAGGACCATATCAGCGACAGAATCAGCAATAACATTGGAATCATCCGGCGAGAAGCAAACCAGGCAAGGGTAGGATTGAAAAAGAGACCGCATCCCATTCTAATCGGCCGATTTATGTGCCAAACACGGTGGCAACCTGCAGACCGCAACCGCGATGGGGGCGTGAGTGGCATCGTACTCCGGATCGGACCAAGGTCATCGACGGAATTCTGAAGGTACATGTTCCTCCACATCTGGGATCCGCGTAGGCGAAGTAACCAGTTGTGTAATTACATCTTGTTTAAGAACAAGCTCCTCTGTGGTGATCATTAAGTAGCAGATATTTTATATATGTCTTCCTTGATGATAGTAGAAATATCTTCTAAAAAATCTTGTCCATAAATTCCACTAATGACTTTTTTTTCACTAAATTACTTATGATGCAGATTTTAAAAGAAAAGCATAATATACTATGGTAAATAGATATATGTATTATAGTATAAATAGTTATATTGAGTTAAACAGAACTACAATGTAAAAGCGGGGAACTTTGCGACATCGGGCCGAATAATATCTTCTGCTAAATACAACCGACCAAGTAGACCCTCAAACAATGATGCTGGTCTGTCTGGAGTATGCAGCTCTGTACCGGCCTTCTCCGCTACGCACCATTCCATGAAACGACAGGCTCGGTACAAATGTAGAGGATCCTGAAAGAAATTATTATTCATTTCTTCAGTCTTCAGACAATGGTTACAAATTAACATAAGTATTTAATATCTAACAACTATATAAGACGATAGTTTTCATCACTAATATTTTAATTTGTGGAGGTGAGAAAAAAGAAAAAGACGGCAAATAAATTCGATGCGAGAACGAATAAAACAGGTGCAGTCTACGTCAAACATGTCTGAACTTTTTCTTATTATTTTTAATCACGCCATCCTTTTTACATCTTTCGGCAATGTAGTGAAATGTAAGATGAACGAAATGTGTGTCAACAATATGTGCACTGTGTTTGGAACACTTTTTTTTTCGGTGATTTTGTGAGCCTTTAACATACCTATAGCACTAATAATATTTTTCATAGTCAAAATTGTTATATAGTGATAATTAATTTTTATTCATTTTGGCTTTAAAATTGATATTTTGCTATATTTTAATTATTTGTGTCGCCATTTTACAGCCAATCACATTATGTACATCCACAATTGAGATTTCATGGCAGGGGATGTAAATTTGTTTTAAAGGAAAATGTAAGAGTTAAAAGAGTTTGAAATATTAGTTATTTTTCTGCCGACTTCCAAAAAGGAGACGGTACTCAATTCGAGTGTATGTTTTTTTTTTCGTTTTTTTTTTTATGTGTGTTACCTCATAACTTTGTACTGGGCGAACCGATTTCGATGATTCTTTTTTTATATGAAAGCTGATAGTTCTCGTGTGGTCCCATATGAATTTGATCAAGGTCAGACCAATGTTTATTGAGTTATTCTCAAATAACCTATATTGAAGTCGGCTGTACAAAATTTTTTAATTTTAAATTATATACTAGCTGTTCCCTGCGACTTCGCCCGCGCGTAATTTATTACGATTGGATTTCATGGGTTTTAATTTTTTGCGCGGAACCCTAATTCTTTTTCTAAAATAAAAGTTGCCTAAGTTACTTCTTATAACATCAGCTATCTGCCAGTGAAAGTCCGATCAAAATCGGTCCAGCCGTTTCGGAGATTAGCCGGAACAAACAGACAGACAAAAATTTAAAAAATCGTGTTTTTGTTATAAGTACCGTATATACTTTCATATGCATGTAGTAAATGGCTGTTATTTCGACATTACAAACAGACACTTCAATTTTATTTATTTGTATAGATGTATAGATAAATTTTATTAGAAACTAGCTGTTCCCCGTGACTTCGCCTGCGTGTAATTTAGGGTTTTAATTATATTGCTCAGAACCCTAATTCTTTTTCTCAAATATAAATGGCCTAAGTTACTCCTTAGGTCATCAGCTATCTGCCAGTGAAAGTCCCGTCGAAATCGGTTCAGCCGTTTCGGAGATTAGTCGGAACAAACAGACAGACAGACAGATAGACAAAAACTTTAAAAATTGTGTTTTTGTTATAAGTACCGTATATACATTCATATGCTTTTAGTAAAAAGCTGTTATTTTAACATTGCAAACAGACACTTCAATTTTATTTATTTGTATAGACGAATGAATCAGACTACGGATATTCCTTAAAGAAAAAAAAATTAAAAGGAGGCATTGTTTTGTGTATGTAAAGTCCACAGCTGAACATAGACCTCCCTCATAGATTGCCTCATAGGGGAGATATTTGCCACGCAGCCACGCTCGGCAAGCGGGTTGGTAACCGCAGTTTCTTTTATTTTAAGTCGTTTATCGTTTCTCGTATCGTATAGGTATTATCTCGTATCGTTTATCGTATTAGGAAGACGCTGCTGTCCATCTTCTCATTTGTTTCCCTCTGTCGCCTCTTACGACACCCACGGGATGATATTGGGTAGATTTATACACCGCCACTACACGGTTTAAAGAAACAGTGTTATAAGAAAAATAAAACTTATATGCGTACATATTTATCGAAGTCTAAGCAGTTAACTGATTCGTTGCGGCACCAATTTTATCTAATTTATCAAAAATATGTCATGACACGCCGGGCGTGTCAAGCGCCATTTTATGCTTTTTTTTACTTGTTTAGACCTAATTAAGTTTATTTGACATCAAACATAAGTTACAAATGGAAGGATACTTGTTTTTAGTGGGTAACTACGTGTTTTTACGCGATTTCTTTGAAATTGAGAGAAAGTGACTTTTTTTATGAAGACATTACAAACCTTTTGTACTATTTTTTGTTGTTATAAAAAATCATTTATATAAGTAGGTACAGTTAAATCACCCTGAAAAACCATGGTTTTTATTAAATTAAATTTCCACCTAATAATAACATTTGTAATTATCAAACAATCTCATTTCGTTCATTGATATTTACAAATGTTAAATATTATTTAATGTTATACAAATGTAAAAGTAAAGTCGATCTAAAAACGTCTAATTAAGAATAGCATAACAAGTGTTTTCAAAAGGAAACAAACGCCGGCGCTATACGGCGGCCGATTGACAAAAGACTATTTATTAGCAAACTTTTTTATGCATGAACGGTTTCGAACAGTTTCAAGCAAAAATAAACCTTATACCATATAACAAGAGCACATGGTACTTCGTAGGTCCATTCGGCCAAATTATAGTAATAAGTCGGCACTTCAACCATTTTAAGCAAAAGAGATGAAGGCATTGTTTTTTTTTAACAGGAGAGTTGTTTTCTAGAAACTTGTTTACAACTTAAGTTTGTGAGCGATCGCAATGAGTGCTATTATTTGTGCATTTGTTTCTTATTAGAGTATTTTTCTACAACATGTTTTAAAAACCTATAAAGTAAAAAGGTACCATGTACAAGTTAAAAAAGGTTGTCAACTCCTAAAAATTTAAATTTTTGAAAATATCCAGAAACGAAGCTGCAGGCATGAACTACTTGCAAAATAATGAATATTTTGTTCTGGATAAATTTTCCAAAAACGCAATTTGAGCGAGTTATAACGATTTAAAAAAGACACGCCTCGCGTGTCATACTCCACACACAAAAACCGTCACCAGCACTGAACCGGTTAATCAAAAACAATTTTATTCAATGTGGTCACATTTGGCTTTGATATAAGCTTTTAATCTCTCTGGATATGAATCTTTGGATTTACGCAGTGGTGATTTAAATACGGCTCGCTTTAAAGATTTCTTGAGAGAAACATTGTCAGAGTAACTTTTTAAGAAGGTCATGTTCTCTAGTACGACTACAATTATTTATAGTGTGAAACATTATTTTAGAGCCAGGTTTGAGTAGTCTTCTTGAAAAGTCTACGATAAATTTCTGAAAAGTGTGTAACAAACTTAGGCCGAAGTCTTGACTATTATTTACACAAAAATGAAGCTTTGTGACTCCTTGATAGGACATCATTGATCCAGGATAAGTTCCATTACCGCTATAACCTATCAGAACTCCACTGCTGAACATAGGCCACTCCCATAAATTGCCTCGTAGGGGGATATTTGCCATAGTTGCTACGCTTAGCAGGCAGGTTGGCAACCGCATTTTCCCATTATTTTGAGTTTTTAATGGAAAATGCTGCTGCCTATCTCCTTTTTCATTTTCCTCTGTCGCCTCTTACGACACAACAGGATAACACAGGGTAATAGATTTTCTTACACCGCCACTACATCGCACCATGACAGTACTATCACAAAAATTGGGCCCGTAGAAATAGGACATACATAAACTCACCTTAGTTGTTTGATATAAATACAGAAAAGAGTATGCGTTTCCACTGACTCCATGACAAATACTGTAGCCTTTTGTGCACAAACCACGTTGCCAAATGACGTCACCACATTGTAGCGCTATTTTTAAATATGCCTCTTCTTTGAAAATCTAAAATAATAAAAAAGCGTTTTGAGCCAATAAGCATTTAAAAATAAGTAATAAGCAGTTTCTTTTATGGTCATTGATTCACACATGCAACCTTTTTTAATTATAACAATTTTCGCTCCTAATGCCAACTACACCTGTACGCGGTACATTGTTTATAACATAAATGGCGAACCCACATCCTAAGGATGGGAAGTAATATTTCAAGTGCGAGGGTACACAACTTTTAGCTGTGGCGGCGAACAAATATTTCACCACTGAACCACTGAAGTTTATGACACGCCTATTGTGCCATCAGCCATGTGTAAAAATAATTTTCTTTTTTATGCTTTTTTCACTTGTTTAGACCTAATTAAGTTTAGTTGACTTAAAACATCAGTTACAAACGGAAGGATACTTGTTTTTGGTGGGTAACTACGTGTTTTTCTACGTGTTTTCTTTGAAATTTTTTGAAAATTTGAGTGACTTTTTTATGCAGAGATTACAAACCTTTTGTACTATTTTTTGTTTTATAAAAAATCATTTATATAAGTAGGTACAGCTAAATCACCCTGGAAAACCTTGGTTTTTATTAAATTAAATTTCCACCTAATAATAACATTTGTAATTATCAAACAATCTCATTTCATTCATTGATATTTACAAATGTTAAATATTATTTAATGTTATACAAATGTAAAAGTAAAGTCAATCTAAAAACGTCTAATTAGTAAGAATAGCATAACAAGTGTTTTCAAAAGGAAACAAACACCGGCGCTATACGGCGGCGGATTGACAAAAGACTATTTATTAGCGAACTTTTTTATGCATGAACGGTTTCAAACTGTTTCAAGCAAAAATAAACCTTATACCAATATCACAAGAGCACATGGTACTTCGTAGGTCCATTCGGCCATATGATAGTAATAAGACGGTAGTTCAACCATTTTAAGCAAAATTAAACAATAAGACAAAGTCATTATTTTTTTTTAACAGGAGACTTGTTTTCCAGAAACTTATTTACAACTTGAGTTTGTGAGCGGTCGCAATGAGTGCTATTATTTGTTAATTATTAGACTATTTTTCCACATGATTGAAAACGCACAAAGTAAAAAGAGTACCATGTACAAATTAAAAAAATGTTGTCAACCCCTAAAAATTTCAAATTTTCAAAATATCCAGAAACGAAGCCGCATTGCAAAATAATGAATATTTTGTTCTGGATAAATTTTCCAAAAACGCAATTTGAGGCGAGTTATAACGATTTTTAAAAAAAAGGCACGCCTGGCGTGCCATCCGCACTGAACCGGTTAAAGATCTCTTCAAAGTTCTTCGACTGTAAACAACAAAAAGTATAAAATAATTTAAAAAATATCATACTGAAGTCGTAATTATTCTACACTATGTCTCAGCACCGTTTCAGAATGTGAAATTATTAAATTCTTTTTTATCATCAGTCATCAAAGTTTTAAAACCTTTTAACGACATTAAAAACTTCACCCGTGGGTAGAATATTTTCTTTTAATTTATATGGTACCACCCTTAAAAAATAATCTTTTTAGTAAAAAAACCATCATCAACATCGGTTCAGTATTAAAGATCGAGTAACATACATACAAAAAAACACTGCCGAATTTTAAACCTGCTTTTATTGAAGTCTGCTAAGAAGATGTTCCACATGGTACTCTATAAGGCCTAAATCCAGCAGAGGATTAAGAAACGCTTTTAAAACAGAACAAGTAGGATTTACCTGATAAGCTAGAAGAAATAAAGGTACAAAACCAGGTGCGCCATGGCACCATTGCACCAATCTATCTCCGGAACTGCTGCCGAGCGAAGATGGAAAATTACCGCTAGGAAACTGTTGAAGTACCAACCAATCCAGAGTAGGTTTGATAGATGTATGCATGTCTTGATGATTTATGTAAGAATGAGCCTGAAAATTAAGATTTATTTATTTACTTTTGTAGTATTTTACTAAAATGTTTTTATTTTTACATGTCTGTGGCATGAACCCCCAGGACAAACAAGTGTGCATATTGACTTACAATTGAATATTGTTAAGTTTAGTTTTTCGTAATTTTGTTGGCACTTACGAAAGATCAGCGCCGAAATACTCTGTCAGTACCAAGACTATGCTGAGTTAGATACTTTTTGTTTTTAGTAACCATTTATCAAATTTCTAATATGTTATTATTGTAAGCAAACTGCTAAAATGTGTCACTAAATAAACTTATTTTCTTCCTTTCTTTCAAACAACACTTTCAATTAAAACCATAATAGCAACTTTGGATAAATTTGTGAAAAAGTACGAAATGTGGCTCATTTGAAATGTTATGTAATGTATCTCGTTTGAAATGGACGCCGGCTTCACTTTTATTCGCGATCATTTCTAATGACAAGTTCACACAGCCTTTTTTACATGGGGAAATGCCTACGCATACCCGCCTAGCGAGGTCAAGGATGAATTATGTCGGTTTCGCACCGACTAAAACTCTATTACCATCTTCACACCTTCGTCGCATATTGGCAGGGACACGGAAACACTTTCGCAAACATCCGCAGCTTCAACGACGCCGGCCACCCCATGGCAGCTCCTCAGGCGAGGCGGACAACTCCTTCCCGTTCTCAGGTAAGGCGCACTAAAACACTAGGCGCGCCTTCCTCCGCGGTCTCGAAACCCACCTGAGCCCGGTACGTAAAGGCCATGGGGACAGGAAAATCGAGCACTCGTAAGCAACAGCCTTTGTCAGAGACGCGGATAGATCGACGCATCGCACACCAACTTCTTCCTATCTCAACATAAACGTTTGTTACATTACGAAAATCTCCTGGTTGGTTACCGTTCTTCTTTTAAATAGAATAAGCTTTTTATGGGATAAGGGTGACAATCGAGCGTGACTGCACACGCTACCTAATGGCAAGTGGTTGCTGTGGCACATAGACATCTACATCTATCATAGTTTACGAATCAAAATGAAGATGTAGATCCGTGTAGATCCGAATCCGTGAGGACTAAGATGGGATGCCTAATTTCCAGTAAAAAGGGTCTCCGGTTCTCTACACTCAGCATAGCGTGTAATCACATTACATGCTGGTATTCTGTGAGAGCGTGGTTCTGCCCACGTCGAGTCGATCCCATTCGTTTTGTAGCTATATAAAGCTGCAGCGTGGCTCTACCACGTAATTTTTTTATAAAGGTGTCATAAAGCTAAAGCTTAAAATTAAATTAAATGATTTGCATCCATCAGTTCAGAAAATTTTGAAGCATTTTATAGGCGTACGTGATTACCGGGTACTACATATCCAAGTAACTTACCTGCAGCAATATATACAATATCCCTGCAACGCCGTGTGCTGCGCCCAAATAAATTTTCTCATGCCATTGCCACAAAAGCGGACTTTCAGACTTAGATTTGGCGGAAAATAATTTTCCAGATTTTATTATCGAAGCTATTACCTGAAAAACATTACGGAAGTTATTATTTAAAAACTATTATCCGTAAATCCCTACATATAAACATATTAGAGTAGTACGCCACGGGTCCTGGATTCTAGTACCAAGAACCCAACAGAAGGGGCTAACATTTATGATGGCAAGCCTTGTCGGCAGGCCGTCACGCCTACTATCGATCTTAGGACGTTAGCGCGTGCACTAACACTTGAGGCAGTAACAAGTTGGTCAGGGAATATAAGAACTTTTAAATCAGCTTGTGAGATCAGGGCATTGAATTATTCATACGTTTTGTTTTATAATTTTGCTAGTACCTATATGTTTTGTCACTTTCCCAACATATTCGGAAGCTTTATACATGCGTTTTGAATACAAATATTCTTTAAAAATATCAATATATATGCTTTAATGGTCAATGCTTTACCTTTTCTATGTGTTTCGGTAGGGAAGGTATGGCATCAGTTTCACGAATATGTTTGTTTACAAATAACAGAGCGTAAAGATATCCAGCTCCTCCATAAAGAAGTTCATCTGGTGACTCTTTGAGCAATGAAATGAGATCCAGTAACCTAAACAGAAGAATCCGACAACTTATCACAAGTTTGAATGTATTGTAATAAAATTCTGGGGATTTAATGCATGATTTCGTAAAAACAACTACGCAAAGAACTTTTATCAAGGCTGATAACATGGCGGAAGGCAATGTGTCGTAAAGGACTTTGTCCAACGGTGAAATATTTGGGCTAAATGGTAGATATGATTCTAAGTTTTACTTTATATTATGTTCTAAAACTTCAATCAGATGCAAATTAATTAAAATTAATGTATGGCGAGTGGTGGGAACGGGACACCCTTTTTACTAGTAGGCTAATAACGAGGTACTACATCTTAGTTATCAGGGGTGACAACGCATCTGCATTTTGATTCTTCGATGATAGATGGATGATGAGTTGTAGAGCATAGCATCCACTTACCATCAGGTGGACTATGTGCTCCTATGTCGCACTTATTCTATAAAAAAAACTTAATTAACAAGGTTAATTGTATGCTTTCCTGTATTGCATCCGTTATTGTATCCGTTAGGCAACTGATTTAAAGTAAAAACAGTTTTATTGCTTTAAAAGCGGAATTAAGGATAGGACATAGTTGAACTTGATTATATAATAATGTATCTAACATCTATGTAATACCTATGATCCACGAAATAAATGATTATGATTATGATTAATTAAGCACATCTAGTATTTTTTAAATTATTTTAAAGGAGTGTCTGCTGAGCGACCACTATATCCTGTTCCTTAATAAAACTAATTACTGCAAGTACAATCCACATCTAGTTATGGATTTAAAATTAATTCTATAAAGTTAAATGTTAATTACCTTTGCGCAAGTGCCTTGTAATCTGGAAGGTTAGCTGGGCGACTTGTTCCCAACTTGTACGAAACAATTGTTGCTAGCGCAAGTGGTCCGGCGTCTCCACAAAGAAAGCTAATGCGACGTCCTTTCAGACTTTTCAAATCTAAATACTCCAATACAATCTGTAAAATAAGCATTGTGTTATTTTCACAAAATATAAAAGGTTTTTAATGGTCAAAATCTTTGTTATACTTTCGTTTGAAAAACCGTTTAAGGGACAATTATTTACGCAAAAAAAAAAATGGTTTTTGCATAAATATTAGCTCAAAATCAGATTTTAACCTAAGACTCACAACTAGGCATTGTCAGCTACGAGTAGATCATACAGACAAGATACATTTGGTCGTCCTAATTCCTCATCATCGCGGATGCGGCGGTGATAGTGCAACGGGAGGCAAGTATGAGTAGATGCGACAATATAATATAGTCGACGGTGCGGCGTGGCTCCGCTGCGGATGGAAAGGTTTGTGATCACAAACATGTGTTCAGTGTTCGTTATGCGGCGAAGGTGGAACATTATTATTGTGACTACTTTAACCTACCTTCACTGCGTTATTATGTCTTCTTTTGAAACCATTATTTTTCAGACAGGCTTGTTAGTGAGCTTAGAAGAGACATATCCTTTAAATTCGGCGTTGAATTAATATACAACCACTTGAAGACTTTTACTAACTAGTGTGTAGTCTAGTGGTCGTAAACGCGACTGCTGATCATTTAATCCTAGGTTCGAATTCCGGGTCGGGTAATAATCAGTGTCATGAAATTCTTATTATAGCCCCGAATCAGGAAATTGGCTACGTTTTATTCCTGTGCCTGAGAAATCAAGTAAATTCGTTGGTCCTGCGCTCGATATCTCGTCGGAATACTGTCCCATCGGATTATGAGAGTTAGGGAATAGAGAGTGCATTTGTGCTTATGTATACACTTAATTGGGCACTATGATCCAGTCCTGCGCAGATGGCTCATCACTATCAAGACTGACCGCTGTGATCTAAGTTCGGTTAGGAAAACCACCGGAATTATTATATCACCACGTATCGGCCGCCAAAGCCTCGTCCATTATCTAACAGAGAGCATCATGTAAAGAAAATATTCTTAATTACACACACAATATTTCAAAGGTATAATTTAAATAGTCACGCTATAGCTGGGTAAGGACCACGCTTGCGCAAAGTACCAGTGTAAAACAGCATAAAAACATTGTTGTTGTGTTTTGTGGTAAGTGTAGAAAACCGGAGACCCATTTCAGTGATAAGGAAGCATTCCATCATAGTCCTCAGCTGTATATATCACATCATACACACAGCGTCCACTTAACATCAGTTGAACTGTGTGCTCTTTGTCTCTTACTTTCGGTTGAGTTACAAGGACTTATCTGTAAGTCCTTGTAACTCCACCGTTTTAGTCATTTGAAGAGAAATCTATAAGATTTATATGCAGTTATTGTATTAAAAAAGAGTAAATTTATGATTAAAATGAAACTGTATCAACCTCTCAAATGATATGGTGTCCAATGTTAAATGTTAATCAAAATTTGACACAACATTACCTACAAATTAGAATAATCAAATTTGTTATTACAGAGGTAGTTTCTGTAAAGTTACAGAGGATTCAAATTATGAAGACAAAGGTAATAATATTCAAGTACATTTATAAACAAACCTTTAAATCATCATCTTCTGGGTTATTCTTCCTTATATAGCGCATAAAGTAGTACAGCCCCAAGCCTGCTGAACCTGTGTACACTGTGCCGTTACTAAAAATATCCAGTCGCATTTTTGATGTCAGAAGATTTAACTTTTCTTTTATAAAGTTTAGTAACACTTTCACATAGGTCTCGGAGATCTATAAATAATAATTAACGACCAATTATTAAGTTCATATTAATATTATAAATTATAATATGTAATACCAAATGGATTAGAATTTGACTATAATAATGATATTATAATGAGTCATATTTTCCGCACTGTTATATTATTATTATCTCTATCTACTATATTATTTAGTATATTGTTTAGTGGAAAAAACAATTTTCATAATTGATCAATCTGATGCTACCCCCAGTGAAAAAATGTTACTGCCATAGGTAATGAATGGCATTAACAGTACATTACGAAAGGTAACTGGTTATTGTGTTATACTGGGTTATTTTGCAATATACGCCCAAATTTGCAGAGGTTCAGAATAAGTAATATAGGCGAATGGTGAAGAAAAATTAACTAAAAAAACTACTGTCCTTTTTATCTTTTAAATTCAAAATGCGTTGTAATGCATAATTTTAACTGTCATTCATAAATATCTAACGCCTACTATTTTACTAACGCACGCACACATTCGTTACGGTGGCTCAGTTTGCAAAAACGCGAATTAAATCGCACACATAGGAGTGCACGTACGCATAGTTGTTGCTCATAAATCACATTCAATTAGGGATAAATTCAAATAAAAGTAGAGGCCTTATTTATTTATTTTCAGAAACTGCAAAAACGGTTTATCATTATTCTAACTTAAATATAAAGTTTGGATACTCTTTGAAAAATAGCTCTGTATATTTTACGGTAATGTTATGGTTTTCTAACAACCCTTAAAGTAGTTTTTCATGGCTCAAAGCGACGCGGATTAGCGCGTAATGGGACATCTGATCCAGAAGTTTCATATTACAAGTGGCACTGCGCAAGTATAGCTACGCGCCGCGTGCAGCTAGTGGCCTCAAAGCGACGAAGGCGCATCTGATGCGCTAGAAGTCGGTAACTTCATGCTGGATTCTCACGGCGCGTGATATCATAAGTAACGCAGTGCCAGCTTGCAGCTTATGGTGAATCGAGCGCGTGCGGGCGGCCAGGGGAGGCACGAGTGAACAAGTTGCTATGTATGTACCCTCGCGTACGTAAATATACAGTAAGCAGTGGAACAATTTCTGAACTTGACATCGGGACGTTAAAAGCCTTAGTCCCCCCGTAACCATGGGTGCTGTAAAGCAGCCGAAACGTCGGAAATTAAAAAGTTAAAATGAAATGCGATAAAATCTGTAAAATTAGTTTCATTTCTTAATTTTAATTTTATATGAAAATGGTCCAGCTTTATGAATCTCGTGTGTCCTGGTCCGTCAAGGTGATGTGCCGCGCCGTTAGAACAGGTAAGACGTGCTGATGGCACGAGTACGCGCCTCGATTGAGCCCACCTTACCCGTTAAAATAGCATGAGTTTTTAAAGTTGCGATTGGCATTTAAACCTACACGTCTTGTTTACAAATACCTAGTATACGAGGGCGGCACTGAAAATTTCGGGAATCAAGGAAGTGACACAACATTACTATTTAAAAATGTATTTATCGCTTTTCGAAGTATTCTCCGCGAAATTTGACACATTTTTCCATACGATGGATTACCAATCATTGAAGCAACCATTCCATTCGGAAGTTGGGATCTCCAAAATGGCCGTTTTGTAGGCGTCCACAGCTTCTTCAGGTGATGAAAATCTCTGTCCACGCAATTTATTATTTATTTTAGGGAAAGTATAGAAATCATTAGGGCTTAGGTCGGGTCTGTACGGCGGATGGTCTAATAATTCTATGTTTTCTTGCTCTAAAAACTCTTTTGTTCTGTGTGCGGTGTGAGAACTCGCATTGTCGTGATGGAGGATGATGCGGCGGTTGCAGTTCTCTTTACGGAGTTCAGAAACGACCTGTGGCAAACAAATGCTAGCATACTATTCTGCATTAACCGTTCTTTGTCCCTCAAGAGGAATAGTCGTAACATGGCCGGTTTTGGAGACAAACGTGGCCACCATATTTTTTGCAACACACCGTGAACGAACAATTTTTGTTGGCTTTAACTCATTTTCGAACACCCAAACTCGTGACTGATTTTTTGTTTCGGGTTCGTACGCGTATATCCAGGATTCTTCACCTGATACGATGTTGTATACAGCATTTGAGGATCCTGCGTGGAATCTTTCGAGAGTTCTTGCGCACCAAGTAACGCGAGCCGCTTTTTGTTCTTCACAGAGCGAATGCGGTATCCATCGGGAAAACAACTTTTTTACACCTAATTGTTCATGCAAGATTATTTGTATTTGACTCATGCCAGTGTCTAAAGTTGCTTGAATTTCGCGGTATGTCACATGTCGATCTTCCTCAATCAGCTTACGCACAGCATCAACGTTTTCTTGGGTGACTGCAGTTTTTGGACGACCTTGACGGGGATCATCACTGAGCTTGACACGTCCACGTTGAAATTCAGCAAACCAGCGATAAATTGTGGTTTTGGATGGAGCTTCATCACCAAATGCAGAAATCATCCGGTCAACACACTGTTTTTGTGTTAAACCACTTTGAAAGTCATAATAAATCATCGCTCTTGAATTTTCTCGAGTCAATTCCATTTTCTCAACGACTAAACAAGTTTGACAAAACCTTGTGACAAGACCGAGAATCTTTTTTTAAATAAATAAATGGTATTCGATTTTTAAAACCAAGGAGTTTTCAAATAAAAAGATTTTAATATGACAGGAACAGTGGAAATATTCCATTCCCGATACTTTTAGTGCAGCCCTCGTAATAATTATTAGGTTTTGCTGCAAACATTAAGTAAACAATGTTGTATTTTCGTAATGTTTCATTTAAAAGAAAACTTTCCATTTATTAAATACAGATGAAGAAGCCGAAAGGATTAACGTTGCTTTGAAATCAGATAAAGCTGTTGGATGGGTTGACATCTCCACTGGTCTACTGAAAAAGCACAAAAATTTCCTTGTGCTTCCTCTGACCTTTATTATCAACTTTTGACGTCGAGTGTTTCTCGGGGGTGTTGAAAAGAGCTGTGGTACATCCAATTCACAAAAATGGCGACCAAAGTCTACCTAAATACTATTGCCCTATACCGATTTTGCCCTTGATCTCTAAGGTTTTTGAAAAAACTGGTGAAGTACCTTAAGCAAAACAATTTATTATCAAATTCCTCGGTCTAGAGAAAGCTTTTGACACCTAACCTAACCTAAAAGATACATGCCAGATCAAGTAGCAAAACAAACTCATTTAATCAAATCTACCTTACACTGATATTACAATTTTACCCTCAACATTATCAATACATAATATAATACCTTTCTATCCCAATAACACGGTTAAAATCATAATTTAGGACTAAAGTTAAAATAAACCATTTTAATTATTGTTTTTCATTATTTGTTTCTAATTACTAATAAATCACAGCTTCTTGTCAAGTTTAGTCAATAATTTCAGGCCACATTTCTGGTGGGGGTATTTGTATTGGTGGGTCAGGCCCAGAAGACGAATTTGATCTTCTACATAATTGAGGTATTGGCAGGGCATCAGAAGTCTGGTTCTCGGTTACGGCCGTGAATCGCGCCAGTATCTGGTCAACATGTCGGCGAATTAGCAGTCCATCTTCCGTTCTCACCTTATAACAACCAGGACCCTAGACATACTCAATGGGGGCGCGTGGCCACTTCTCTCCTGGCCCATAGGCACGTACCAGCACGGGTTGGTTGAGCGCGAAGGCTTGGGCGGGCACCCGCTGCGCGACCTCTTCCAGCTGCCACTCAGAGCGCTCTGGTCCACGATCCGGATGTAGCGCCGACACCACAGTTCTATATTTACGTCCATTCAACATCTCTGCAGGACTTTTACCGAGGTGATTCGGCACTGTTCTAAGCGAGTATAACACCCTAGGTAGTTTCCCAGTCCACAATACACTTGAGCTTGTTCTTGAAGGTCTGTATCGCCCGTTCGATTTGTCCATTCGTCGCCGGGTGATATGGGAGTGAGTACAAGTGCTTGATGTCGTTGTTTTGCCGTTGTCCGAAATTAATTTTTCTGGCAATCCCTGCGACAACTTGCTATTAGAGATTCACTACTCATATTTGATAGAATATCTGCCTCAAACCATTTGTTATAGCTGTCAATCATTACAAAAAAGGTCTTCCCTTGAAATGGTCCTGCAAAATCAACATGGACACGACTCCATGGCTTGTCAGGTAAAATCCATGTGTGCAGATCTCTAGGTGGATTGTTTCTCACGGCTTGACACAACTCACAGCCAGTCGCCGTGGCCTCTTATCTGAGCGTCCATACCAACCCACCATACGTATCCTCTAGCATAAGCTTACGTCTGGACGATTCCAGCAAGCGGTGCATGCAATACCTTTAATACCTGCTGTTGTAAAGAAGCGGGTATAATGACTCTGTTATACCACAATAAACACTCTTTATTATGTGAAAGAGCCTCTCTTCCCGTCCCATACGGCTGGAGTGTGGGGTCAGTATTTTTTCCAGTCCAACCATGTAGCACATGAAATAAAACATTATGTAGTACCGTGTCTTTTTTAGTCTCAGCAGCAATTTTCGCTGCATCCAAGTTTAATCCAGAGGGAGGTTCCTCTAAAAGTAGCACACCCGCTAACGAATCCATCCTTCGCGCTTCAGCTGCGTTAACAGAAGTCCATCGGCTGAGAGCACCTGCATTACCAATGCATTTTCCGGGTCTGTATTTTACGTAATATTCATAACACGCTAATTTCAGAGACTATCGCAACATTCTGGGTGAAATCTGATCCGGAACAAGTTTATTCGGATTAAACAATCCGATTAGCGGCTGAGATGATCTGTAAAGATACAAAACTTCGTTTCTAGTAAAAATTCATGAAATTTTGTAATACCGAAAATTATCGCTAAAGCTTCTTTATCAATCTGTCCATACCGTCACTCGTGGGGTTGTAATGTTCTGGATGTAATGCAACACTGGTCGTTCTGACCCATCTTTCATCCATCACAAGGGCAATTATATGGCACCAGCGCCATATTCAGATGCATCACAGAGTAACAATAATTCTCTTTTTAAGTAATATGTAAGGTTAAATCAGATGACAACAAATCCTTAGCTTTATCAAAGGCAACTTGCTCTAACGAACCTCATACCCACGGTTTCTTTGCTTCCAGAAATCGTTACAACAGCTCCAGTATTGTGGCTTTGTCCATAATGAATTTTTCATAAAAATTGTATAAACCTAAAAATACTCATAGTTCTTCTCTGTTCCTTGGTGCTGGTTTCTCCTTTATCTCATTCACTGTAATAGGTGATGAGTGCAGTCCCTCTGCATCAATCATATGTCCTAAAAAAACTTATCTAGTTTAATGCAAACACACATTTGTTCAGATTTAACCTAAATTCCATTGCATTTAATTTAGTCATGACTGCCCGTAGTCTTTGATCATGTTCCTCCTTATTCTTTCCACTAACAGCCACGTCATCCAATAGACATGCTACTCCTTCCATACCTGCGAGTGCAGTCGACATCACACGCTGGAAGATACTAAGTGCTGCGTTTACTCCAAATGCTAGCCGGTTCATCTTCATTAACCCTAACGGAGTATTAAGTGTTAAAAACATAGCTGTGTCCTCGTCCACTATCATCTGCATGTAAGCCTGTTTTAAGTCAAGCTTACTAAACTCTTCCACCACTTAATTTCACAAAGGGCTCATTAGCAGCTGGTAATGGAAATGTATCAGTCTCTATGGCTAAATTAACCGATTCGTTGCGGCACCAATTTTCGACAACTTTTAGCTGTGGCGGCAAGCAAATATTTCATGACACGCCTATTGTGCCATCCGCCATGTGTAAAAGTAATGTTCTTTTTTATGCTTTTTTTACTTGTTTAGACCTAATTAAGTTTATTTGACATCAAACATAAGTTACAAACGGAAGGATACTTGTTTTTAGTGGGTAACTACGTGTTTTTTTACGCGTTTTCTTTAAAATTGAGAGAAAGTGACTTTTTTTATGAAGAGATTACAAACCTTTTGTACTATTTTTTGTTGTTATAAAAAATCATTTATATAAGTAGGTACAGCTAAATCACCCTGGAAACCTTGGTTTTTATTAAATTAAATTTTCACCTAATATTAACATATGTAAATATCAAACAATGAAGAACCTTAATTTGAAAAAAAAAGGTATATCATTCATTGATATTTACAAATGTTAAATATTATTTAATGTTATACAAATGTAAAAGTAAAGTCGATCTGAAAACGTCGAATTAGTAAGAATAGTAAAACAAGTGTTTTCATAAAGAAAAAAACGCCGGTACTATACGGCGGCAGATTGACAAAAGACTATTTATTAGCGAACTTTTTTTATGCATGAACGGTTTCGAACTGTTTCAAGCAAAAATAAACCTTATACCATATCACAAGAGCACATGGTACTTCGTAGGTCCATTCGGCCAAGTTATAGTAATAATAAGTCGGCACTTCAACCATTTTAAGCAAAAGAGATAAAGGCATTGTTTTTTTTTAACAGGAGAGTTGTTTTCTAGAAACTTGTTTACAACTTGAGTTTGTGAGCGATCGCAATGAGTGCTATTATTTGTTCATTTGTTTCTTATTAGAGTGTTTTTCCACAACATGTTTTAAAAACCTATAAAGTAAAAACGGTACCATGTACAAGTTAAAAAAGGTTGTCAAGTCCTAAAAATTTAAATTTTTCAAAATATCCAGAAACGAAGCCGCAGGCATGAACTACTTGCAAAATAATGAATGTTTTGTTCTGGATAAATTTTCCAAAAAAGCAATTTGAGCGAGTTATAACGATTTAAAAAAAAAAGACACGCCTCGCGTGTCATATGCCACACACAAAAGTATTAGATGGCACGCCTGGCGTATCCCCCGCACTGAACCGGTTAACAGTTGACCTGTAGTCACCACATATTGGAAGCGAGACATCATCCTTTTTTACAATTCTTAATGGAGTAGCCCATTTGGAGTATTTTACAGGGGTTAATATTATCATGCATGTGAATCGTTCCTCAACTTGTTTTATCAGAGGAAACAGTATAGGACGTGCCTTCAAAAACCGTGGCAAGGCATCAGCTCGCACATTTAAGGACACTTGAGGACCCTTATACTCTCCAACTCCAGAAAGGATTATAATAATTCATTATTTTTACCTAACCTGCCTATAAGCCTGTAAGGGTAAAAATTACAATAACAAAACTGCGGTTGCCAACCCGCTCGCCAAGCGTGGCAACTATGGCAAATACCCCCCAATGATGAGAGTAACAAAGAGACAGCCCCAAGTCCCCGGCGGCCCCGCTATTCCTGGTTACGGTGGCGACCATGGTAACGGCGGGGCAGGGGGGGTACTAAGAATCTCCGATGGAGGTTTGGTGGCCCCTAAGACGACTCGACCTGGCAACATACAACGCAGGCATCCTGAGGACTGACAAGAAGTCTTTCTTCCAGAAGCGGCCCCACAGGTAGTGGACCTGGTCGAGCCCCGACGGTTCGACAAAAAATGAGATACTTGATTATGACAACCAAACGACAACTGTTCAGTGATGTCTCCGTGACCACCAGGGTGAAATCTGGTAGCGATCACCGAATGGTTAGAGGCACACTGAACCTAAATGCTAAGTTGGAGAGGTCTCGTCTAATGAAGTCAACGCTCCGTCCCCCTCGTGCTGTTCCAGAGTCCCGAAACCTTTCACCTCGAGTTACAAAACCGTTTTCAGTGCACAGAAGACTGCAATGAAGTGGACGATATGAATGACAAGCTCCTGGAAACTGTCCATGCGGTCGGAGCTAAGTTCTCCAAGACCCGCCGCAGCAGAACACAAAAACTCTCCGATCACACTCTTTAATCTCATGACTGTTAGACGGGAGATGAAGCTACATTCTTCAACAGATTTGACAGCATACAGGCAACTGAACAGACAGATCTCCAAATGCATGCGGCGGGACTTACGCAACTTCAATACAGCTTGTATTGAAGAAGCGATCGAGCGGAACCAAGGCTCCAAAGTCTTTGCCAGAGATCTGTCTGCCAGAAAGAGCCAACTGTCAAAGCTGAAGACCGAGTGTGACAACATCGTTTCCGGAAGGTGTTCCGGAAACCTAGGATTTTGAGTGAGATTGAGAGATTCTATGAGCAGCTGTAGACGTCATCGTTGGAGCCACACGCAAGTGTGAGTAACGATCCAAGAGCGAGTCTTATCCGACACTATTCCGAACATATCCCGGATGTCTGTCTGAGCGAGATTACAATGGCTCTCCAGTACCTTAAAAATGGAGGGCTCCAGGTGAGGGTGGAATTACAGCGGAGCTTTTAAAATCGGGTGGAAAACCGGTACTTGAAGTCCTTCAGAAGCTGTTTAGATCTGAGACGTGGTCCTTCACTGCTGGCCGTATGAGGAAGCTAAAGGTCGCTCAGCAAGCAATGGAGAAGGCTAAGCTCGGGGTTTCTCTGTGTAATAAACTTAGAAATGAGGATATCCGCAGCAGAACCAGAGTAACTGACTTAGCCAAATGGATTAGTAAGCTGAAGTGGTAGTGGGCCAGCCATATAGCTCGAAGAACCGACAACCGATGGGGAAGAAAGGTTCTCCAGTGGCAGCCTCGTACCGGTAGGCAAAGTGTAGGGCTACCCCCCACTAAATGGAGTGACGACCTGGTAAGACATGCAGGAAATCAATGGATGCGGGTGACTCAGGACCATGCTTTGTGGCATTCCATGGGGGAGGCTTATGTTCAGCAGTAGACTTATGAAAGGCTGTAATGATGATGATGATGATGATGTGTTAATCCTAACACCTCTCAATGTTCCTGTCACATTTTTGAAAAGACTAACAGTATTGAATATCTCATTATATTATTTGACACCTTAATATTCCACTTAACATATTAAATCATTATATGGTAGTTCATAAATTAATCCTCATATTTAAAAAATTGAGGCATGTTGCTAATGGAGAAATCCTAAAATTGGCTTATTATGCTGTCAATCTTTATTAATATATGGAATTCAAGACTAGGGCGGTGCCACCAAAACACATGTTATTGAACTAGAACAATAGAAAGATTACTTTTAAAAGGTATCCATTTTAAACCTTTCCTATATCCAACTTTAGACCTATATAAAATTGACAAAGTTCTTACAGTTTGGTAGTTATTTGTGCTACATATAGTTTTAAGACAACACACAATTACAAAAATGACTCAACAGGAACATAGGTGTATTCAACTCGTAGCTCGATCAGTACTGTGCAACACATCTTTTGTGAGGAAATCATCACATTTTTTTTTGGGAACATATTTGTATAATAAATTACACCGAAAATTGTCTATTCACGAAGTCAACAAATGGTCATAAAAAATAAACTTGTGGAATATCTTCAGACTATTTCATACACAGACACTAAACAATTACTACAAATAATCTCATAAATATACACTAATTTACACACAGACAAACTAAAACATACACTCACATACATATACTATACATGATTTTTATTTCGTTTCTTGATATCCAAATTGTTAATTTACTATATATTTACATAATTTATAACCGTAACAAATGAGATCTCTGTATATTAATACTATATGTAACAATATTGTTAAAATAGAGATGTAAGACTAATGTATCTTCAATGTTTTTGTAGTGAGAGATTTACGGGATATAGGACAGACAGGATAATATCACCAGATAAACGGTTTTATCTCACTTTTAGTCTCTTTTTAGTTGGATCATCATATTTTCTATCTGTTGACAAAATTGAGTCACAAATCTAAGCTAGCATTACGATTCCGAAAAAAATATTTAATTACAATTTCTTTCATTAGTTTCTACATAGTGTGCTGCGCAAACTAGTGCTAGGTGTTTAGGTCAAGTTGCCTGGAGATTCGTATCATAAATCATTGACAATGGTAAATCCTTCATCTTCAGTCCGGTGCTAGTGAAATGTGGTAGTTCCTGGTTTGTTTTCCTCTGTCGACCCTTACGCCACCCACGGAACGTTAAGGAGTAGTGGATATTCTTACACCACCACTATATGATCAAAAGGTATACTTATCACCATTTACCGTGCACTAACATGCTAACATTTATCTGTATATTTGTTTCTTCCTTAACGTAATAATAAACAAAATACCCCGTTTTGTCGATCATTAAGATGCTCACGGATAACTTCATCAGAGAATTCCTCAAAATTATTTTCAAAGAAGCTTTTCAAAGACATACTGTAACAGTATTACTGTTTGGTTTAGCTTCTTTTAAGAAGTATCTAAACGATCTAAACGTAGTGATTATCTATAAATATAAAATAAAATAATTGTTCAGTATTTATATTAGTAATCAAACTCTCACAAGTAGCCACAGAGTACACAAGTAGCTTGCTACCAGTGAGCTTGCTACATATCTCTATTTATCTATGCTCAATTGCTCAGTACCAAAGAGAATATAATCACTACGTTTACTCAGTACCACTTTACTCTTTATCAGAACTTCTGTGCTCAGTACTCAAAACGTAGAGGGAGTATCAAAGAGTATAGTAACTGTCCTATACAGGAAAAGAGAGCCCACTCGCGTAGGGAGTATGTAGTTCATGCTCTCTGTACGACTCAAAACACGTAGATAGAGGATTGACGATTGATTGATTGATTAAGATACAAAGTCTATGTCAAAACTACTCAGCTCACAAGTTTACAAAATAAGAATGTACCACAGACAGAATACTTTTACTTCAAGTAGGTACCCAATAGGCTTGGGTAAAAAATATCGACATATGCAAATATAGATATTTTCTCACAAATATAAAGTCGATTTATCGCGATATATCGATATTTATTTTAAAGTTTCGAAGTAGATATATTTTAAAATGTTGTACTAATTGACAAAACATTAAGCAACAAGAACAGCTACAAAAGCATTCATATGCTAGTGTCGTTTTGTTTCCTCACCCAACTGTCAGTAATAAAATTGTGGGCCTTATACTAGTACACAAGGAAATTGTAAAATATAGGGATTGCGCACTTCATACTAGAGAAACGTTCCTAAATCAGTGACCTTGAAATGAATGAAAGGCATCGAGTTAGGCGTTGCATTCCTTTCTAATAGAGTTTCCATGATACAATATTTTGAGAATATTATTAGTGTATACAGCATCACGGAAAACGAAATGCGTATTTTTTCAATATGGAAAGTGCTGAATAGTGTTATAACTAAACCCCGTTTAGTATTTTGATTACGTTATTGCTTCGCTACAGTATCAAACCTTACGGTAACTGGTGGCGGCGTAGCGTGGGTTGATACCCAGGGCGGTTTTTTATCAAGCACCCCCCAAAATAAAACAAAAACTGCTATACATGCTAACGGGACTTTATTTTGCTAACGTATTCTAATATATTATCAAAGTTTACTTTCTTGTCATTTTCGATAGATAAAATGGAAAGATTGGTTAGTCCCGCTTGGCTAATTTTGGACCTTAAGTAAGATAAAAGTTTCCTTCACATGAAACTTAATAGTAAAAAAATCTTAGACACGGCGCGAGACTCGGAACAGATTCAGAATAGCCCAATTTTACGAGAAAAACTCCAACGAGTTACATTGAACCGCTTCTTGGGAAGAAATGCTGGTAGCTTTCAAGTCGTGAAGTCTCCAAAATTATATATCCTGCAGAAAAATCATCGCAGATTTTTGTCAGATTTTGAACTATTATTTGAAGATCTTCATCTGGTGAGGTTAGCAGAGTGTAAGGCTGAACAACACTAAATGTTACGAGAATATCATCCATTGCTCAGTAGCGATAGTCTAGTTCCTCGTAAAATCTGTCAAGACATTCTAACATAGCTCTCTGAAGCTCCTCTGGCAGTGTTAGTCCAGCATATCGGGTCATTTCTCCTGGTAAACGTTTTCAAAATCTCTACATTCATCTACTTCCTTCAATCGAAATTTCCACATTCTTACATATTTTGTTACGTAGGGAATAGCTTATACCACTAGTTGAATACGTTGGCTTTGAAGAAAAAATTTTGGGCTTTGATTTTTATCTCATACTTTTCCAGTGATAATCTAGATTATTATTATATTATTCAGTATTTGCTTTTGTGTCTGACTAACTTCTATTAGGATTTTACACCAAAAGGAAAGATAGCATAAAACACTGAAGTCACACAAAGCTGGTAAGAGTGTAGATACTGCTTCTATTGTATCCACGTTTTCTCTGTTGGTGCTGAAATCATATATATCTTCGAGTGTTTATACTAGTTTTTTTTAATTATTCTGCAGTGGTTTAACAACGTCATGATGAGCAATTCATTTTGTCTCTGAGAGTCTTTTGACGAATACGCCTACACTTTTTATTAAAGTTTGTAGTGTTATGCTACTTACATATCATTTTACACTATTTTTCCATTCTGTTTTTGATTTTCTGCATTCATATTTTGCATCACTTTTCACGCTATCAGTTATGCTACTTACATATCATTTTACACTATTTTTCCATTCTATTTTTGATTTTCTGCATTTATATTTTGCATCACCTTTATTTCCATAGGATGTTTATTAGGATTTTATAGGATTATAGGATAGGATGTTTTTACACAATAACAAATCATTTTTACTTCGTATTTTCACGCTATCAGCACCTTTTAAATCGCTGTCAATGGAGTCTTACCTTTTTCTATCTTTTATTGAGTTCTCCGTAACTCTGCAATTTCCGGTTTCGTGCGCGCTGCCGCGCTATAGTTTTTCCTATATGAATAATATCTCATTTCTTACTTAAATGTAGCTGTTTTTCAAGTATATACCTAAAACCAAAAATTTATATTTTTGACAACCATTATTGATATGGTTGTTATGGTAACTTTTATTCAAATTCGTCACTGGTCTGATGTTCTTATTTCGATATTTCCACATAAATACTCTTTTGCTCTAGGTCATTTACAAAAAAATCCTTTTAATTTAAATAATTTCTCGTTCTCTCTAAAAAGTTATAAAAGCCGAACAATCGGAGAATACAGGGAGTCTCGCTTCAATTTTCAAACGTGAAGCATCTACTAAAGGCCTTATCCCGGGGCCGCCTTGCCCCGGGATCCTGCAAGCCTCCATCTACATTTGAAGTCGTCGGCGTAGTCTACTTCAAGCGCGGGGCCACACTACTCCGGGCGCTACGACTGCTTGCTCCAGGCGCTGAGTGCACCTACTGCCCGCGCTACCTTTGGGCGCTACGACTGCTTGCTCCAGGCGCTGAGTGCACCTACTGCCCGCGCTACCTTTGGGCGCTACGACTGCTTGCTCCAAGCGCTGAGCGCACCTACTCCAGGCGCTACGTGCGCCGGCTCCGGACGCTGCGTGTGCCCAGACCAGGCGCTGAGTGCCATCACCGCCAAGAAACTACAATCTCAGCGTGTGCCTACTTCTACTCCAAGTGCAGCGTGTGTCACTTCGACCTTTAGGCTCCACTACAATACAATATTCTCCTATCTTTACTTTTTTTATCTAATTGTAATTACACGTCATCCATCATCATCATCATATTTCATTTTTTTTATAAAATTGTAAATACCTTTTTAAAAATTTAAATATATTATTTTCTTGTTCTACTTTTGTTGTTTCGTTGTTCTTAGGTTAGGTTTTCTTTTTTTTTTTTAATGTCGCTTCACTACAAGTTTCCCGTTGACGTGTGAATGATGAAAAGAACCTGTTAACTCTTTCTACTGTTCCGAAAAAAAGTTAAACTTGAATTAACGCTCCCTAAGTGAGTGCACTCCACATAGATTTAGCGAATGATTAGGACAAGCCATTTTCTACGTGGTAGAGCCATGATGCAGGTATAAAAGTAGTATAGTTGTAGGACCATGCACTCACAGAATACCAGCGTAAAATAGCAGCTCAACACTGATGTATTTCGTATGGTGAGTGTAGAGAACCGGAGACCCTTTTTACTGGAAAAGAGTCATTCCATCTTAGTCCTCACGGGTGACAACGCATCTGCATTTTGATTCGCAAACTAGGATAGATGTAGATGTCTATGGGCCACAGCAACCACTTACCATCCGGTGGACTGTGTGCTCGTTTGTCACCCTATTTTATATAAAAAAAAAAACAATATATTCATTCATTTGACAACGTCAAATTTTACAATTGTGTTGTCATCTATAGCGTAAAATGCACCTCCTAGTTTTTAGGTAAAGAACATTCGTGTAACAGAAACAGAAACCTTTTTATTCAGTATAGATTATAAAATAACACTTATTGAAAGTCACTCTTTTGTTTAATTATCACTGGTTCGAAAAAAAACCCCTGTGCTGCGAAGAACCAGCAAGAAACCCAGCGGAACTTTTTTTTAAATAACATCTTACAATCATGTATGTTAAACAACACAACAAATTAGAAATAGCTTGGTAGCGATCACCTCATTTTCAGGGGTTATTATCATCCATAAATTCTTTAATATTATGATAACTCTTTTTATACAAACTTAGTTTATTAAAGTTTTTGAACTTTGAGCAGGTCAAATTTTGTTATTTTTCTGGAATTTTGTAGTAAAAGCGTATACATCGCCCCAAGAATGGATTACTGACTCGATGGAGTCGAGTAACTAGTACTACTTGCTTGTGTTTGTTCCTAGTATTTACAGAATGAATATCATAACTACTTTTATTTTATTGTTACTTTTAAGTTGTGTACGTACATTACATTTTCATTAATGTATTGGGAGGCCAAATTTAATATATTAATTTCCTTAAATTTTTGTCGCAGCGACTCTTTAAGCTTTAAATCATAAATTACTCTAATGGCTGTAAAACAAATATAATTTCAGTGTCAGCTGCGTGTCCCAATAGCAAAATACCATACGATATTATGCTATGAAAATAGCTAAAGTAAACTCGCCTAGCTGTTTCAACACGTAAGACTTCTTAAATTTTTACAGCATATGCTGCAGAGCTAAGTCTGCTTGCTAATTTTGATATATAGGGCTCCATTGAAGCTTGGCATCTAATGTGATTCCAATAAAAATGGTGGTATCTACAAGACTCAATTTCTCCCCATTTAAAATTACATTAGTATTTAATTGTTTGACATTTTGGGTCATAAATTTCATACATTAAAGTGTTTTGGTGGTTTTTTTCGTGTTGCTTAATAATAAGCTTAATTAAAATACAATATGGAATATACCAACTATGATTAGCGATAAAAAATGTAAGATTATCATTCTAGCATACGTCTAAAATATTACTTTAAGTCAATAACTGTATAAACGTTGGTAATGTTTTTTATCTTGTGTAAACACTTATCAATGTTAGAAAGGGATAAAATACCAAACTCGGTGCCTCTCTTTCTAAGAAAAACGAGGAACGGTTACAATGTTCTAAGCGCTCACTCCCTATATTATATTAAAAGCTCCTTGCTAGTACATCATGCAAAACATGAAAATATATCGAAATTTATCACGCGATAAATATTGATACTGTATAGAAATATCGATACAATATATATCGTTATATATTATTTTCGCTTGCCCATCCCTAGTACCCAAAAATTCGCCAGTATGTGATCCTTCTAGTAGTTCTCTTAGTAACCTACGTTAGTAACCCTCCCTATCCCAGGCTACGAATTTGGCGTACATATATTATATAAAATAAAAAATACTGACGGACGTAGTTTAAAAAGCACATCTCAAAAACAATTATTATTTAAGCTGCCTCTACACTACATACTTATATGTAGTTTATAAATAAAAAATAGGTGAAGATCGTTTTCTTTATAATGTCGATATAACTTCAAATAATTAGAATTGGGTAGTTTGTATAACATGAAGTACTGCACCCTGCTTGAATACAACTGCACCATTGTTAAAAATGCATAAGTGTAGTATTAAGTTCAAATAGTTAATAAAACCAAATAAAAGTAAAATATACACATCGCTGCGCTATGGATGGGTATACATAGCGCAGCGATGTGTGCATGAGATCTCACCGAAGGGTTCACCGATAGGTTCACAAATGCTCCTACAAACAGGCTTGCGCCGCGCCGGCTCAAGTTGGCTACTCACTTGCTTGCCGCAGGGGCAATCTAGGGTGACCTTAATTGCCTCCTTAATTGTGGTATATGCAAGCAGTCCAGAATTCACCCATGCTAAGCCGGGGTGGATATAAAATAAAAAATATTGTCACGCCAAATAATTTAATTGATATGATAATTTGTAACCACAAGTGCATCGTAAAGTATAATAATATTCAAATCATAGCGATTCTAAAGTAGTTTTTACTTCAAAAGTTATTAGCTTAACCGGCCACACGATACTGATGCACAAGCCAGAATAGTAGAAAAAAATGGTGGGGGATGCTACTAGCTCAAATAGAGAACTCCATCCTGTTTAACCATCCTGGCTTTAGGTAGTAACTTATTAGCCCAGAAGTAAAGCTTATTCTGTATATATATGAAGTATATGTCTATATATATAAATATGAAGTCAGAGCAACTAGCCTGCTAACTTATAACTTACAAGCACGAGTTGCTATCCGTGCATTTAGTATCAAAATCGCCTTCAAACTATTATTTAAACGATAAAACTGGAGCAGCATTCATCTGACGGTTAAATTCACGCGAAATTCCCTTAGCCTCCCTAATCGTTAGAGAAAATATAATCTTGCATATTTAAAAATAAATAAAAATACATATAGGTGTTCCTAAATTTGTTGTAATTTGTAAAGTTGATTGACTTCACATCACTAAAAAATGGGCGAGCTTACAGCGTCCGCCATTTATTGTTTCAATTTGACCCGATTATTTTTGTAGGCTTGCCATCTCCTCTATTTTTTTATGCTCAAAGCCTGTAGTACATATAATTTTTACTATGGAAGTTGCACCAGCCTGCGTAAATAGTTGAGGTTTTGTATACTGGCATTTTACTATCTACTCTAGTCATGAAATTTTTTAAATATTTGAATTCAGCTGACTTCACTCCGTCTACCGCAGCTAAATTTATATAGTAGTTTTTCAGACTCCAGCGCTATTGTGATAGATTTTGGGACCTCTATTTTCAGTATATAGTGGGACACTTTTTCAACTTTCGCACCTTATAAGATATATCTCCTTCTAGCCTTCTACTCTACACTCCATACTGACAACCTACAAGAATTATAATAGTGCTGTAAATATCTAGCTTTGAATGATTTTATCGATATAATGTTTTTCGATTTTTTTATATAATATAAGTTAGGTCATAAAAGTTTTTATTATTACGTGGGAATTGGGTAAAAATGCTGATCAAAATAAGAAATCAATGTATTTTATACACAACAATTTGTCATAAACTTACAATTATTAAATTTAACCCTTTCGCTGTCCCGTGCACTACATATAGGTCATTGCTATTGTCTTACTATTGTGTCTGGAAACCGGACAGTGAACGTGTTAAAAAATAGGTATAAAAACAAAAGAAAATTATTTGTTTAATTTTTTCATTATTAAATTATTAATTAATTGAGAACCGAATTTAGAAATTACATTCTTAAATTTAGTTTCTAAACAGTAGATAAGTAAGTGAAAATGTAACATAACCATTTTAAAGAACCATGCCCACTTTCCATACATTTAAAAACCTGATAGTGAAAGTTGATGTATAAATATAAAGTATAGTAGAAAAACTACATGTAAACTTAGAAAATAATGTCATATAGTTATTTTTACGATTTAAACGTTGCGAATCCCAAAATATACTAATGTCACTTTTTAGGTTAGGATTTGCCGTAACCAAATAGGTAATAAAGAAATAAATGTGCTATAACTTATTATTAACGCTCGAAGTTAAGATAGCAATACTTATCTAGTTATGGTCTAAAACGTCTTTTTTACTTTGTGAATTTCTTGAAACCAACTGCCCCTAAGTCACCGCTTAGTCTCGATGATTGTCACCATAAATTGAGTGTCTAGCTCTATCTGCTATTTCTTCAGCACACATAAATACTAACTAACTACATTTAGATCATCTTGTATTGTAAAAATGATCACTTATCAACCAAACACATTTCATTGGCCTATGGCATATACTTACATACACACCTGATGAACAAAATGGGATAAACAAATAAAACACTAGGTTTATTAATTATCATCATTTTCACTTAAATCTCTCACCACTACGTCATCCAGAAATTCTGCTGGAGCAGAAATATTTTCTTGATACCATATAGGGTTGTAAAAAGAAGTATCACAAACAAAATGGCATAGTACACAACGAGACGCAAATGCAACAACGAAGAACTGCGCCGAAGCCAATTGCAGAACTGTCAAATGTCAAAAAAAATCCGTTTCATTCGTCCGCACTCGATGACATACTGAATGATTAATTTATTTTACTATTATATTATTTTATATTAATATGTACTTGTACTATACAAATAAATAAATACTTACTGATTAAATGAAACTTAAAATAATGTATAAAACTCAGAAACAGAGTGAAATAAAGTAAAGTAGCAGTGTATAAAATGGAACGTCCTAGAAAAAGGGTAGTTGAGATGCGTTCAAAACATATAATACGTTTACCCTTGACGTAGAATAAACTTACAGAAATATGTAAAAATATTTTTTTCCTGCGTTTCTTTTAACATTGTGATAAGCGTAATTAATTTACAATTCAATTAGCTGAATTTTAAGATTTATTTCATTTCTATACATTGTCAGGTGAAAAATGGGCATTGTTCTTTACAAGCTAAATATATTTTTAAATATTACACAGTGAAAAAGAAAGAATTAACATTGATTACAAAAAAATATCCTTGTCTATTAATGTCATCGGGAGTTTTTGACTTTTCTACTTCCCGTTGTCAAAATGTGAAAATTTGGCTGGAAAGCGCATGCCTCTGTCTCTGATAAATTTTCGGCCATATTGTTATGACGCATACGAGATCATAGGTCTCCGCCAGTGACGAGTCTTCTCGCAGTTGACGTGGCTACTACGTACCGTCCCGTTCGCCCACTCCGGACGCAGCATATACGGTGACGAAGAATACGTAACTGGTGAGTGCTCGCACCGAAGACATCTTGCGGTCTGTCACGGTCGCTTCGATTTCGGTTCATAATATTATGGACATTATTTCCGATAATACTTGTATATGTCTTAAGTACGAGTTTACAAGTCTTAAAATTATGTTGCGTATATGCTGATATATGCAATAGGAAATTTTCCATGTATGACGCGATGATGCCGTTTTAGGATTTCTTTATCAACTGTGTGGTTCTATACGACCTTACTATGAAATTGAACAAATTTATTTACAAGTTTTGAATGTATAAAGGTCAAGGAATGCACAGAATGGTGACCTTGAATATTTTAGGTGACCTTAGTGGCAATGGACGGAATGGTGGAGGAGAACGGCACGTCTGGTGGCGCAGGCGTTGCAGATCCATTGGCGAATGCCAGCTCTTCTGCTGGTGCCTCAACCCCCCATGTCGTTACTAGCATCGTGCAACTAACCTTACCTGCACAAGCTCCATCAGCACAGGTATTTTAAAGATGTTATGTTTTAATACTATTAATAGAAACTGAGCATAATAACAAATTAGCCTTGAGTAATGCAACCTAACATTCGTTCTTAAACATAAACTATTATTTTTTATTTTATTAAATTTATACATTTTAATTTCAGGTTCAATCAGTCATTCAACCTAATCAACAGTCAGTGATACAGACAGCTTCGAATATACAATCTGTGCAGTTACCCAAGGGAAATGTGATACTTGTTAGTAAACCAAGCTCTGTTATACACACAACTCAAGGAACATTACAGACATTGCAGGTATTATAAAGATGTCAGTGGTAATGTGTTTATATATGTCATATTTGTACAATTAAGCTATAAATAAAGTTATTTGAACTACAGATTAAACCAGAACCAAATACATTAGTGAGTGCACAGGGACAATCTTGCAGTGATGAAAGTTGTAGTGATGATGAGAGTCCCAAGCGTAAATATCGTGAAATGCTTACTCGACGTCCTTCGTACAGGAAAATATTGAATGACCTAGGTGGTGCTGAAATTGCTGGTGAGTTTTTTTAACATGTAGATTATATTTATTGACAATTTTAGCTAAGTCATGGCCACTTTAGAGTGATAAAAGCTATGTAAAAATTTATATAGGTATATTTTTGAACATATGTTGTATGTTCATGCAAAACTATTCAAAACTATAAAAGTTTTCAATAGACTCTTTCTTAACATTATATGATTGCGGCAGGAATAAAATATACAATGTTCTTTCTTTATTCTCTTATATAGTTAAGGATACTTCTGATAAGTGATCACTGAACCACCTCACGAAACTCCCTATATTGCAGTATGGTACTTCACACTATCGAAAGATATACTTTCATTTATTAATATTTTTCTGCAAAAGTTTATGCTGATATTTTTTACCATTGGAACTGTCCATAATGACAGTAAGGCATTCATAACCATAATTAACTATGTTTCTCCACATATACTCATATGGTTACTCAATGGGTTTTTACAGTAGTAAATTTAGTTTTCCCCTCGGGTCTCTCAAAAATGCTGATCTTTATTTCATCACATATAATAACTTCCCCAATCTTCTTGTATTTAGTCCTTATGTGTTAAAGTCTGGTCGCTGAGCACAAAGACTTTTATGCTATGACCATTGTGCCTACTAGCAGTAGTCAAAACATTTTCTGATAGTGTCAATATGTAAAATTTTGCAAAATAGTTGAGAAAGAAAGAAAATAAACTTTAAATACATTTACTATGCGTGTTTTTGATTAAGTAATGTGTATCTAAGTACATTCATACAGCAGCAGTTTTAATAGTTGCCACCAAGATAACAATTGACAAATCAACAAGCCTTGTTACATTTAGAATTACAATCAGTTTCTGTTTTGGTGGGGAACTGTCAGATGTCTCGCCTATTATATACATTGTAAATTAATTGATAGTATTATCTATTTGATTAAGCAATCATTCTAGTCTTTAATGATCTTTATCTATACATTGTATAATTTCAAGATTTATATAATTTTGCCATTTCTCATACAAAACAAACACTAAAAACAAACCTAGTTTCAGAACTATTAATTTAATTTAATTTAATTTAATCGAGTGACGTGCAGTTTCGTGGTCACTTGGAAGAGAAGGCCAAATTGGCCTCTAAAAAGCTTGGCGTGCTCAGCAGAGCGGGACAGTATTTCATGCCGGCACACCGCCTGCAACTTTACAAGGCGCAGGTTCGGCCTCACATGGAATACTGTTCCCATCTCTGGGCAGGGGCTCCCCAGTGCCAGCTCCTTCCACTTGACCGCATCCAGCGCAGAGCGGCTCGAATCGTCGACGACCGAGTCCTTTCCGATTGGCTCGACTCATTGCCGCTGCGAAGAGATGTTGCATCTCTTTGCATTTTCTTTCGCATCTACCATGGGGAGTGCTCTGAGGAATTGTTCAGACTAATCCCAGCCCGCCAAATTTCACGAACGCACATCGCGGCAGAACTCCCGATACCATCCACACCATCTGGATGATTGGCGGTCCACCACTGTGCGATTTAGAAGATGTTTTCTTCCTCGCACGACTTCCTTGTGGAATCGATTACCATCAGCGATTTTTCCGGACCGATACGACTTAGGGACCTTCAAAAAGAGCGTACTCCTTTTTAAAAGGCCGGCAACGCATCTGCAATTCCCTCCCTGGTGTTGCAGTTGTTCATGGGCGGCGGTAGTCACTTACCATCAGGTGAGCCGCATGCTCGTTTGCCCCCTCTCCTATAAAAAAAAATTAAAACTGAGTAATCATGAGTTCATCACAATCTGGAATGTCATTAAAACTCTAAATGAATAACAATGTCAAGACAAATCAAAGAACATGCCTTATTGTAATTACTAAAAGGTTTGCAATATATTTGTGACGGAAACAAGTAATGACAGGCCATGTACAAAAATTCTTTATGCTTGACAACTGGCTTGAGTATATTAAGTAAACTACTTTTTTCTGGATATTATCATATTTAAACTATTTTATCAGAGTATTTTAATAGTAAAAACAGTAAGAAAGTTTTGGTATCCCCTGCAGCACACCCCACAAGATTATACAACAGCAACAGTCATACTACAGTTTCTGCACAGATCTTGGTTTATTAGCTTTTCTGCCAGTTCTTACAGTCATTTGTTATTTACACTTGAGTAGCCACAATCTCAGTGAAGTGCTGTTTAGTACTTCACTCAGATTCTGGCTAGTCAGTGCAATACAGCTTTAAAAAAAAGAAAACTCGTTGTGATTATGACAATACTTTATTGATTGTTTATTTTAGCAAACCCACACTTTCTGTTATTACTTTGTGCAGAAATTTACGTGAGAACTGGCTTGGATGACCTCAGGACGGTCCCATGTATCAACTCAAGTGACAAACCTACTTACAGTCCACCTGATGGTGTCTACTGCAATCCATGGACACCTACAGCCAACTTTAAACAGAAGGCTACAGATGTGTTGTCATCTTTGAGGAATAAAATAGAATGTCTTACAGCCTGTAATTATAAAAGCTCTATATCCTTCAGACTGGGACACAATAGTGCAAGCACTGCTCTGTGGCGGCAGATATTGGTTAGAGCATACCTACCCAAATGGCGCCTAGATAGAAAAGGTGTCCTATCATTTAGTATTTACTCCGCATGGGTTTCTAATTGTTTTCTGTGTCTTATAGCTGATCAAATAAGTAAAAAGAATAACATAATTTTCTTAAAATAGATCCCGAAGTCTGTGCTAAGACCATAGTATATTAATAATTTAAAGCCCCAAAAAATGATGTGGATTTTTTTTAATATTTTCTAGTTTTTTCGAAGTGTTTTTACTTCTTATCAAAAGTTTAATTTTTTGGCCCTTGAGTGGAGTAGAATGTTTTCTAGAATTACATAAAAACAGACAAAGAATGGAGTAGTAAACTTTTAAGTAGGGCATCCCCTGCCACTTACTTCTGGAGCATAAATTTGCTTTGTTACTTTTTCCTCATTAATTTTTGGTATGGGTCCAAAGCACAGAAGCCGTACATATCTATATCCTGGTCACAACATCTTGCAAACTGCACTTTTTTCTTATCACTTAATTTCTTACCTTATCAATCATGCAGCCCCGTCATACTTCTTAATGATTGAATTTCTACAAGAGCCTTTTTTGAAGTTGGGTAGAATATTATTCTTTGTGACTGGAATATTTCTTTTTATTTTTTAGAAATTTTCGTAAACTAGCAATTTAAGATAGAACCACTGTACAATTCAAATAATCCCAAAAATAATGCTCATCTTCTTGACACACTCATGCACACATCATCTTATTTACTTCTTTCTTCATCTTTCTGGAAAGATCCACATGTAATGTAATGCTTGTAATTTATGGTTTTAGGTATATTTGCTTACCTAAAACCATATTGTTTGTTACAAAATATTTTAGATGCATTTTTTGTGAATTAGTGTAACATACACTACACACAACTAATTAACGTGTTTTCAGCCTAATAATTTTAGAGTCAATTGAAATGCTTGTAACTGTTGTTTTTTCATAACTTTTCTCGTTTATATTTTATAGAATGCCACCAATGAACAAAAATATCAGTCATAATTTCATTAAGCCCGAAATGAATTTTTATTCCAATTGCAAATAAACTAAAAATAAGTATATAGCATTAATTCCACTAGTGTGATGTCATGACTAGTTTTTGTCTGTGATGGAGTTTTTAATTTGTACACTCAGTCATGGCAACTTTCTGGGAAGTGTCTAGCAGTCTCTTACACTATGTCCATGGGTTAAAGGTGGTAAATAACTCAACATAGTACATTTATTGCATTATGTACTGAATAATGTGAATATTTAAAGATTGTACATTTTTTACTTTAGAATGATCATGCATAGCTACAAAACTACTTATCATAAGTAGTAGAGCCATGCTGCAGCTATATTACTGGTATAGTTGTAACACAAATGGGTCGGCTCGACCGGGAAAGGGCCACACTCACAGAATACCAGTGTAAAATAGCAGCTAAATGCTGCTGTGTTTCGTTTGGTAAGTGTAGAGAACTGGAGACCCTTATTACTGGAAACAAGGCATTCCATCTTAGTCCTCATGAGTGATAACGCATCTGCATTTTGATTCGTATTCGAGTATAGATGTAGATGTCTATGGGCCATAGCAACCACTTACCATCAGGTGAAATGTGTGCTCGTTTGTCACCCTTATCCTATTTAAAAATACCAGCTATATATACACCTAGGAGGACTTCTGGTATTTCTTGGGTACAATCATATCTATGTATCTAGCTATTATGCCATGGATGCCTTTGTATCACAGTTGATGCCAATGTTACTACAAAAAACACAAATTATTGATTTTCAAGTCTTAATTGTGTGGTTTTCGTTAATTTATTCTTGGACAAGCATTATTTTAGACATAGAACAAGTCATTGCCTCTGTTCATTATGCTTATGGCTTCTGTATTGCAAACTTCTGTACTGTTGATAATTCATTTGAACTATTCCAATCAGGATTTGGAAGTAGGCAATGTGGCTGTAAAATTATTATATATGTCTGAACTCATAATAATATGAGTATGTACATTGTAGATGGCAGTATCAAATGTGCATACCCACACATGGTCCAATGATCGTAAACGCGGTTGCTGATCATGAGGTCCCGGGTCGGGCCAAAGCCAGTTATTGGGCTTTTTCTGTCAAGAAATTCTCAGCCCGAAATTAGGAAGTTGGCGGTGTTTCACCCCCGTGCCTCGGAAAGCACGTAAAGCCGTTGGTCCCGCGCCTGATCTCTCTTTGGTTGTGTCGAATTGAGGGTACACCTGTGCTTACACATACACTTGGGCATTATAATCCTGACCTGTGCAGGTGGCTAGTCTCTGTTGAGATTGGCCACAGTGACCGAAATTCGGTCTGGAGGACTTTTATTATTACCCACATAATGTGTAAATTATTTTAGAATGTGTATAAAGATTGTGCTTTTAAATTAATAGAACTCTGACTCAACTGTACAAAACCTACAATCGATTTGAAGGTTTTAACTTTAATTTCAAATGCTCAGCTTTCGAGGTATTACTTTTAGAAAATATTTTTTACTTACATCTAATGGACGCTTTTTTATATTTAAAACAACACAAGTGGCATTTTAATGTGAACTATAACGATCTATAAATATTTGTCTCAAAAAGGTTTTTTTGTTAACAAATAAGTTAATAAAACAAAACACAAAAATCATGTGATGGCATTTCGTCTAATTGACGCAACAAGTGTTTAAAATCGATTATAGACTAGCCAAATATTGATATTCCATAATATGTAAACTTAATACAGCCATACTGCTATATTAATTGTATAGTTGTAACATGAATGGGTTGGTTATATACATATGTTGTAGAACCATTATGCAAACATTTAATAAAGTATGGTAAGAAGTTTTTAGTCCACTCATCATCATTATCATCAGGCTGCTGGACATAAGGCGCGCCACTTAGCCTGGTCTTTGGCTACACATATCCAGTTTCAACCAGCCCTCTTGCGCAGATTGTCGCTTCATCTAGTCAGGGGCCAACAACAACCGGTGAAGTAGACGTGATATAGTTGATGCCTATATATTCTATATTGCTTTTCAATTTCCAGCATATTGTAGTAATTCTTAAGAAGTGTCTGATTTGTAATGGGTAAATGTAAAATTTATCCAGCTACTAGGGATTATCTCACTACTAGGTGCAGCCGATTGCAGTTTGATAAAATAAGGTATATTCAATTTATTTATAGCCAAAAGTAGGTGTAGCTAGTGATAAGTGTAGTAAAGTCCGAAATAATAATTAACTTCTTAATTAACTATGACTTCTGTTAACTTCATCAAAAGTAGGAAGAAACCTATCAAGTAATATGAGTAATAAAAAGTGCACCTCCCTCTCCCTCCAAAGAATGGGTTTACGCCAAACCCCCCCCCCCCCTCCCCCCTTCTTACACCACCTCCCTTCCACCTTAAATCGATAGTAGGTTTTGTACATTCCTTGCAGAACTCTTAATGCAAAATATTAATAAAATTATGTATTCCTAGTTGTTTCCATTCCTAGCTGTTATTACTGTAACAAAAGCACTGAATGATAAGAAAAATTGCATTATTTATCATAAGTACACAAAAATATTCTTTATCAGTCATTATAAAAACCGGTCAAAAGTATAAGAACATGGTAATAATTACAGAAAATCGCATGGGCTCTAAACCAGGATGCGAGAATGAAGTGTCGCTGTCATCTCCTTTGTCATTTGCACCAGGTCAGTTTAATGTGCTGCCACTGACACTTTTTGTTTCTGTGTGAACATGTGTCACTAACCTGTTCCAATACATACCTAATAACAATACCTCACAAGGTTTTATGTCTTTAGTAGCCACCGTCATACATGTTTCATACTGTTTCTTTCCATCATCTAAATGAACATCCATTTGTTTATTCTGTCTTTACTGTACTCATCAAATATTGCAAGCTAAAGCAAAAATCATTATTTTTAGTTAATGGTCAACGGAAACTGCTAGCGCTCAAAAGCTTTGATCTCTTACTTTTCTAATTAGTAAAAAGTTTTCTTTTAACCTCACCAATCATTGTTTTCTATAAACCAACCCAAATATTAATATCATTTTTGTCATTACTTTTTGGCTTCTAAGAAACTATGTTTGATCTAACTATGTTTTTTATTTTTTTTAACACTTGGGTAATATAGAGGCAGCAGTGCAATTTCAAAATTTGATAATTAAGTACAAAAATTCCCTTAAATTGATAATCTGTGATTCACTTTATTTTTATTTTTTATATTTCCTGAAACATTATCCCAACATTATTGATTGCTTAAAAATATCAATAGTTTTCTCTAAAATTTTAAAATAACCTGAGCAAATTGGCAACAAGTGTAAATTTACATTGACATTACACTTTAATTATTAGGTTAATAATATATTAGCTCTGGATTATGATTATAAAGTGGTTGATTATTATATAATGTTTTGTCATAAAATCTGTATTATCTTCTAAAGTAATTTATACAACTGTTTTTTACGGATTTTATCGCGTTTATTTTATTATTTTTTTATCATTAAAACCCCATTAAAACCCGCGTGAAGGAACATATAGCTGACGTGAAGCACCGACGCTCTGAGAAGTCTGCAGTCTGTGAACATGTTCAAGATCGTCCCCGCCATTACATTAGATTTGATAGACCACAAATCCTTGCAAAAGAACACCGATTCCTACCAAGGATGATACGCGAGGCTATTGAAATTAAAAAACATCCTAATTTCAATAGAGAAGATGGATGGGTGCTGCCATCTGCTTGGGATCCTATAATTAACAAAATTAAATCCAAACCCAAGCATAACACTGCAAGACTTCAGGATACTGTAAGTTCATTCTGCGTAAATCGAACCAAAAATTAATATTAAAAAACTGAAGGTAGCCGGGCGAACTGTGACATCGGGACGTCAAACATCTCAGTCCCCACCGTGACCATGGGTTGCTGTAAAGCACTTGAAACGTGGGGAATAAAAATAATAAAATCAACGCGATAAAATCCGTAAAAAACAGTTTTATTCAATGTGTAGTGTTTGCGTAAATATAAGAAATCATAATTTATACAACATATATAACGTTAAGTGCAATTTTACTTTTTTATAATTTATAAGAATCAGATAAAATTTTTATATGTATTCATTGTTCTAAAAAGTAGGTAGTAATGTTATATAAATACATTTGTCCATCGCGTCCGCCCAGGCAGCCAGATTCATATTCTTAAAAGATGACGTAATCGAGCATGAGGTAATGATAATGACGTCATTTAATGTCTCAGTGAATAGTACATACGTGAACATTTGCATTTAAGCATCAAAACATTAAGCTAAATGTTAAGTATAAAATCACAATCTATGTTCGGTATCAAGTGGCTATTAATTAAATAGGTTCGTAAATAAGGGAAAAAGAGGGGTATCCATAAGCTTGACGATATTTAACAGGGGGTGGTGCAATAAATGAAAAAACCCCCTGCTTTTCAAATTATTTCTCAAGTTGTTGTATTTTTGTGTTATTTTTAATTACGATGGGGTGGAGGGAGCAAAATAACAAAATTTTGTGTGTTGTATTGTATTTTATGAATGACCCCCAAACATAAAAATAATCTTTATTTTATTTATATTTTAAACCAACCAATTTTGTAACTATTGTATGAGAGAGCGAGAGAGAAATAGGAGTAACGCCATAGGGTTTTAACTTTCAACCAGTAAGAATCCAAAATCTCGCGGCGGAGGCGTATCCATGCCGGATTTTCCATATTTGAAAAATGTGATAGATGGCTAGCCCATCGCCTGCACAATACAAACCCAATATCTCATTAGTTCCCTTTTACAATCTGTCAAGCAAGCAACACAGTTGGCACATTCCTTTTCGAAGTCCCAGGTCCACATGGGGCTTATAAGTCCCAGGCCAACATGGGACAACATATTAAATTATATGTAATATGTAATTATTTATTGATTTTTACAAAATTATAATAATCGTTAGAAATTATTATTACGTATTATTACAAATATTAACATCAGACTGTAGGTACAAATAAACTTCAGGTTTTCCATATCCGGTACTTCGATAGCGTACGATCGGTTAGCGTTGCGGCTACTTTTTTACTGACGTAATTAAACGTGATGTAATTATAGAAAAATGTTTAAGAACTAAACATACCAGAGCTAGTGAGTAGGATAAATAACGAATGAATTCCATTTTTTTCAATTCAATGAATTCTATTCTGTGACACCAGTTATTTTCTCTAAATCTTATATTATTTAACATTAATTTGATAGGCTAGCTCTAAAAATTAAATAACTAACTCCAATGTCAATATAAACAAAACGTCCAAATTATTGAAATGGATATGTCTTGCAATTTTCAAAATCAAAATATAAAAAAAAAGTTTGTTTTTAAATTAAAGTTCTAAATTCTAATGAATCCCAACTGTTTAAGCTTGGGTAGTAAATAATTTTTTTTTCAGTAATTACACATATCAATTACATGATTCAACAAAAAGATTCTACTCGGTGATATAATATAAGACTCCTTTTTGCATGGGAGGCGTAGGTACCGCCCCTTTTATCTATTTCTGCCACCAAACAACAGTGCTTGGATTGCTGTTCCGGTCTAAAGGGACATTTCTGCTTAGTGGTGACAACGCGTCTGTAGCTTTCTTTGTTTAAAATTAGTTGCAAATGTCCTTGGGCTTGCTCCACTTATCATCAGATAATTTGTTGAATCGCTTGTCACATCAATTTTATATAAAAAAAATTGACATAACATTTTGTAATCTAAAGGAATCGTATTTGTTTTGCGTTACTTTAGCCTAATAAACGAGAAGCAAAGGGCTTATGAGAAAAGGTCATTAAGTCCGCGGAATAGAGCGGGAAGCGGGCGTGCGTGTATTCACTTTACAAACCAACTACGTTTGAGGATAATCAAGTAATTTACTAAGGCATTATACAAACACCTTATTCCAGATAAAAACGTTAGAAATTATGTATGTATATTATGTGGTATTGATAGTGTAGTGGCCGTATACGAATATCCACTACCCCATATCATCCGGTGAGTATTGTAAGAGGCGACAGAGGGAAACCAACCAGGAAATGGGCAGCAGTGTCTTCCTAGTAACAACAAAATAAAAACTGCGGTTGCCGACCCGCCGGCCACGCATGACAACTTTGTCAAATATCTCCCCTATGAGGCAATCTATGAATGAGGCCTTTGTTTAGCAGTGGATTTACAGTAACAGCCTATTAACTGCCTACTACCTAACAGCCTGTTGTATATACTTTTATTTTTTTTCTTCGGTTCTCTACACTCACCATATGAAACACAGCAGCAGTGTCAAGCTGCTATTTTACTCTGATATTCTGTGAGAGCGTGGTCCTTCCCCGGTCTAGCCGTCCCATTCGTGCTACAACTATACTACTAATATAGTTGCAGCATGGCTCTACCACGTATACTCTATTTTATTCCTGAGATTGTCACTATCTACATCAGTAATTGGGACTGGTAACTGTAGATCTTAACTATAGTCTTGTTCAAACTCGTACACAGATTGCATGTCTTGCCACTTCTGCCATAACGAAAATATCCGAAATAACCTAGTTAGGTTAAGGCGATATTTTCGTTACGGCATTAATTCATTATGGCACTCAACTGAGTTGAGTCTGTATCGACATTGTCATTCATTTATCTCTTGCAATTTATCATGGCATTTTCTTATGACGTTTATCATTACATTACAGAATATACATATAATCTTTATATATATAATTCTTCTGTACTTTTATCACTGAATTTTTCCTCAGCGGCTTGACTGATTTTGATGAAATTTTATGTGGATGGTTTAGATTCACAGTTTAACCCGGTAGATGTCGCTATTGTCAGGATACAGATATCATAATATATCGATTGACTTTCTGCATCTCTGACTTCTTCGGTTTCCGGTATGAGGCTGCCACTCAAGAACCTTTCTTCCCCATCGATTGTAGGCTTATCAAAATATATAGCCAGTCCATTGCCACTTCAACTTAGTGATTCTATACATCATCTATGGCCTATAGACATATCGTGCTCGCTTATCACTCTTATTCTATAAAAAAAATTGATAAAAAAAGTTGCTGCACAGCGGATATCCTTATTACGAAGTCTATCTCGCAGAGAAACTTCATAATCCTGAGCTTTCTCAGTCTACATACGTAAGACAAAGTACCAAACCGTACTCATCTCTGTACACTTTTCCGGAGCGTATACATGTATATGTACTCTTTGGGAGATACTTGCCATTGTTACGTTTGGTAGGCAGGTTGGCGACCACAGTTTTTATTTTATTTTCTAGATTTCATCTCAAGTTCTTAGAGCAAATAGCACTCGTATATTTGACTAAAGAGAAAAACACAAAACAATTAATTACTACTACTACTACATTGAAATTGGAAACGGACGTGGAACGTCTTGTCTGTAAATCATACACTCGATACGTGCGATTAGTGAAAAAAGTATGGTATTAACTATAAAATATCTTAAAAATTGAATAGCTAAAGTCCGTATAACCTAGTTTGAAGAGAACCTACTTTCCTTCGACAATTGCGTGCACTATTCCCGTCCCCACTACTACACCAGGAAAACAACACCGTCGATAATACAAAACGTGTTTCGCTTCTAAACGAGACATCATCAGGAGAAATAGACTGCGATGGCTGACCTAATTAGCGGCGAGCTAAAACAGCTGCCCATTTATAAAATTCTCAAACCTAACCGCTCCACGTGACGTTTACCATAAAATAAACAATAAACAGCTTCGAAACGCCAACCTACCCCTCCAACCACTCAATCTGACGCTGGCAAAAGTGAGGGTGGTAAACGACCACATTGCGGGGCTGTGTTATTAGAATGTAGGCTTACAGATGTTTAATAGAGGCGAGTTAAAAACATTGCTTCATTCAGCAGTACAACATTACTATTGTTATTTTTTAATATTTCTTAACTGTTCCAGCACACATAGTCGCAGCACTTTTTATTACAAGTATGTAAGACTTTGAAGAAGTGATCATTGGCTAGGTTTTGTCCAGTGTCCAAGAGATGTTAAGTGAAATAGGATTTATCGGAATTGCAATTCGTGTACGCGGCTATATGATCTTTATAACGTGTATCGAAGTCGCGACTAGTCGGCTTCGTAATAACATACAGTTGTGGCTGACAATTATGAGTTATGTTATGCAGTTGTGGCTGACTGCGCATGACTCCAGTCTACGTTCTCACTCTTGTGCTAGAAAATCTTACGTAACATAATGTAGGTAGATTAGGAAATTACCGTCCCTGAGTAGAATAGTTTACCAGCGTTAGTGGAAGTTTGGCGCGGATTATTTTTACCGCGGTGCAAGGCAATTGGTAAACCTCGACCGCGCTTACGTGGGGTGGCGGCCGGTGACTGATGCACTTTGCTACAAGCTACATTCCCATTTATCTACCAGAAACACTTATTTCACTGAAAGTAGACGCTGCATGATACATATTACAGCAACTTATATACGTGGTAGAGCCATGCTACAGCTATATTACTAGTATAGTTGTAGCACGAATGGGTCGGCTCGACCGGGATAGGACCACGCTCTCACAGAATACCAGCTTAAAACTGCTGTGTTTCGTATGGTGAGTGTAGAGAACCGGAGACCCATTTTGACTGAAAATAAAGGCGTTCCATCTTAGTCCTCACGGGTGAAGACACATCTGCATTTTGATTCTTTATTGAGGATAGATGTATATGTCTATGGGTCACAGCAACCACTTACCATCAGCTGGACTGTGTGCTCGTTTGTCATCCTATCCTATAAAAAAAAACTTAGAGATGTACCATTCTTAGAGATATGCCACAATAAGTAGTTAACAAATCCGAATTAGTGAATTCAATGATATTCTAGTAATATTGTACATTATTTGTAAATAGGCATTATTAGTTAAATTAGTAATTACTCAAACCTTCGTTGCTATTATCAAAATACAAATGTTTTCATAAACTTTGTATTTTATCAACAAAATGTTAATAGTATCTACTAATACTTAGACAAAAAGTAAAATATAATCACTAATGTTCAAAATAATATAGTGTAAGAGTGGATGTTAAACTTGTCACAAACAACACAGCAACAGTCTGCCCACAAAACAACCTTTTTTACTTGTATACTGGAATTACCACGACGAACAGAATCACGATACCATTTAAGATTATGTATTAGAATTATTGAACTAAGCTGAATAGTAGTCGTCCTTTATACTGCTCAAACGAGTTGGGATTTAAATATTTTCCTTCTTGCTTCTATTTATCATTTTATTTTCTACCCACTGTCTCTGGCCATAATTTAGAAGCACAATCTTTATATTGACTAGTGTCATCAGAAAACTTTGTTTATGTATCAATTTGTAAAATTTTGTTTTATTTTATTTTGTATTACTGCAACGTTTTTGTAATATGTTTGTATCATTAGTTATTCCAGCTGGAGCATTACAAACAGAGAGCGGACTACATACATTAGCTGTATCAGGTGCGGCAGGTGGCGGTGCTATTGTACAGTATGCAACCAATCAAGATGGCCAATTTTATGTGCCCGGTTAGTATTATATCACTAATTCCAACAGTAGCATTTACGAGTTGAGTTTTTTATCGTCATTTTTAGGGGAAACGAACAAATCGTACTATTTTTCCAGGTCCTATCTTAGAAGACCAAACGCGCAAACGGGAGCTGCGATTATTGAAAAATCGTGAAGCTGCAAGGGAATGTCGCCGAAAAAAGAAAGAGTATATTAAGTGTCTGGAGAATAGAGTTGCGGTTTTGGAAAATCAAAATAAAGCGCTTATAGAAGAGCTAAAATCCCTGAAAGAACTTTACTGTCAACAGAAAACAGAATGAGGCCCAGCCGGCTAATCAGGTGTGCCGCTGCCCTGCCGGTAAGAGTTTTGAGGCACACATTGTGTCAGTCATACTGCGTTTGGAGTTGGTTCCGTCTGATAAATTATTTTAACCGCGTATGCCAGTTTTGATATCATACTGGATAAATTAAATTTAAAGTCGTTAATTTTAACGATAACAGAAGCGCGGATGAATTGCAAAGTCCTTAAGAAATCTCTTAGTTATACGTGTCAATTTTATTAGTAGGATAATTCTAAAGCGCAGTGATGGTAATACCTTTGGTACGAATACATTTAGTGCCGTGGGCTGTATCAAGCTGCCTTTGTTTAAATAATATTGCCAGGATATTTGGGATATAAATTGGTGGCTTGAGCTATATTGTAACACTCTATACAGGGTTGTCCTTGGGTGTCAATGAAATGTATATATATATATATACTATGTAAATAAATGAAAAATGAGAGCAAGAATAAAATAAGTCTTTATAATAATATATTATAATGAATTGGCTATTGATTAATTTTTTAACATTGTTGCACTTTTATAAAATATGTTGAACTGTTGTTTATACCACTTTTTATGAAAATGTTGTTGTTTTAAATTTTCGTTTTAAATATTTTTGTTGTTTTTCCATGCGGTAATGAAATACAAGCATGTTAGATTTTCTTTTCATGACGTAAAACAGAAGTTTTAAATAGAAGAAAAGGCCAGCCTTTCCTTTTTCTAAGGTTATAAATGTACCTGTTTATGTTCTTCAAAGCAATCAATTTTCAAAGGAATAACCAAGTTTAAAAATCTAATATTTTGAGATTTGTGCCATTTATAACTTGAGTTTTAGTATTCTTTTAATGTTATTTAACATTAACAAATTGATATTAAATTTATTTTTCATATAATTGATGCTATTGTCAGTTTGTTTGGAGTTAACATTCAAATATTAATTACAGTGAAAACTGGTAAGTAGAATCTAAATAATTGAAAAAAAAAAATGTGCTGACATTTCTAGCTTATTATTAGCAAAACCAATGAACCATTCTTGTAACTGAGATGCTCACGGCATAACATTGTCCTTTTTCTTTTGTAATAATATTTATGATTGTCATTGTTTGTGAATATATTTTTTCGTAGTTTGACAACTCCCAATAGTTTCCGCGAATGTCAAGTATTCCAGGAAAGTCCAAGTGTAATGTCTTACTTTTGCTTCGAAGTTTCCGCAGATGTAGATGGGTTTACTCTGCTACAAAGTTAAAAGTTATTTTCGGACGAACTTAAATGGATAGTTTTACAAAATTACGAAAGCAAATTACAAAAATACGAGTTTATAACTATGGCAAAAGATATGTCAATTAAATGTAGCAAACACTTAAGATTTATAGCACGAGGATGTTGAAAACAAATAGTATAGTGAATATGAGAGTTTAAGACAGTTAAAATATATCGTTTTATATATCCTATAAACATATTGGTTTCATTTTCACAATTAGTAAGTGATCCAGTTTTTACACCACAATGTACCTACTGACCATAAACAAAGAGGTCATATTTTTTAACATGGTAGGTAACAGTTATTAAATCTTTAACATGAAAATAAATCATCGAAAAATCTTAAATTAATAATAAATATTCTGTACATTTCGTATTTTTATATAACATCTCTACCTCTACAATTGAAATAAATAGGTTCCAAGTGCGTATTCTTAAACTTTGCAAATAGGATAACGTTACAAGTAAAAAAATTGGTTCGTTGCGATTCAAATCCACCAGCTTTCACTGTATTACATGTCAATATCTCTATAAATATTACAGACTTCCTTATGTTCGGGCAATAATTGTTACTATTATAGATTTGACATTATATGTATATATACTTTATGTATACAATATGTGAAGAAAACCCTGTCCTTGGTAAATGACTACCAATAAAAATTAACATCATATTATCGATGATTATAAAAATGTTATTTAAAACAAAAAAAGCTTTAACTACAATTTGCTTAAAAGTCAGAAAATATTTAAACCCTGACAAAACCGTCTGGCTAAGGCCGCCCGAATTTTATTTTATTTTTGCGAGGTATTTTTTTTAATTTATTCTTTGAAAAGGATTGCACGAACAGAATCACATTACGATACCAAAAAACTTCCTCATAGAACTGGGAAGGGTTCTTTTACATATTATGTGTGCGTATATATATGTGTACATACATACAAATCTACAAATCATGAAAATATTTACTATGAAACTTGAAAGTCATATTCTATTAGTAGATAAGTTATTTGCATAAACTGTTTAATTTCACTAAAATTAATTGTTACGGTGAAAATCCAATTATTCTGTTTTCATTTAGTTACATATTTAAGTATTTACAAAATATTATAGTGTTTTATAATGGATAAGCCAAAGTTAATATTTAGTTATTTTGTGCAATATTACATTGCATTGTACAGTTTTATGTAATTTTCCTCTTCATGTAATTAATTGTCAAAATGGGAATAATGTAAATTGTGTAAAAATAGATTAGTAACATAGTGTATTAATTATTATGTATATACACAATGTAATTTAAAAATGGCCAATGTCTGTCGCATATCTTCAATAATATTTCTAACACCGACCTCTTTAACTTAGAAACTTATTGTTCAAACTTTTAACAGACGCCATTCTTTCTCTGACGTTCACATTTACATTATTGTATTTTTGTGAAAGGGTAATTTTAATATCAGAGATATAATATTATTTTAAGGTTTTATAAAAAAAAAAACTTATCACCTGCCATGGTAGATGTCTATAAGTAAGAGATTTATTTTGAATATAAAATTATTATTTCTATAGAGGGTATTGGGGAATGACATAGTAGTTGTATATTATGTGGTCCAATCTATCTTGGCAAGTGACATTTAGATTTAAACATTGTGGAAAGTGCCTTTAAATTTAGAATAAATAAAGTTTATACCAACATAGCTTTTTATGTTAACTTATGCTATTTATAAATATGAATAATATTAACTGTTTGATGTAATATTGTGTTTTTTTTTTTAATTTTATGCCATGATTAGTTTAAAGAATTAAAACATTATCACACAAGATAAGATTATCTAAAAATTTAATTGAATTTTAATTGATTGATTGATGAATTTTAAGTATATTACACTTATTAAATATGAAAAACTGATTTGCTAATTTTTTCTTGCGTGGCAGAGCCATGCTGCAGTGCCATGCTGCAGCTTTATTATGGTTGTAGCACGAATTGGTCGGCTGGACCGAAAGGAGCACACACAAAATACCGGCGTGAAATAGGAGCTTCATGCTGCCGTGTGTCTATGATGAGTGTAGTAGTCTCCAGTTGACCATTTTTACTAAAGTAACATATGATGGTATTATGTGAGAGCGTTGTTCTACCCCGGTCGAGCCGACCCATTCGTGCCACAGCCATATAGTTGCAGCGTGGCTCCACCACGTAAAAAATACCATTGTTAAATAGCAGCAGCTTAATCCTGCTTTGTTTCTTAAGGTGTGCCTTAGTACGGGTAACAACGCATCTTTATTTTGATTCTTAATCGAGGAAGTTTTAGGTGTGGTAAAAAAATATGACTACAAGAGAAAATTGTTAAATGTGTTTCTTATTAACCGACTTTGAAAAAGGAAGAGGATTATCAATTCTTCTGTTTGTATATTTGAGCATAATTTTTTTGTTTATAAAGAAATAATCGTCCCATATACATTTCAAGAAATAATACAGCTCTAAAGTGAAAAAAATAAGTGGAAACAGCATACAGAATCTAACAGGAAGTGGACCTAGTCGAGCGAAGAAATGAGATTGACTTCATTTTGATGACTAGACGGCAACTGTTCAGAGATGTCGCGAGGGTGAAAACTGGCAGCGATCACCGAATGGTTAGAGGTCAATGCTCCGTCTCCTCGTGCTCTAATCTAAAGTCCCAAAACCTTTCAGCTTGAGTTACAAAACCAGTTTTCAGTGCCTAGAAGAGTGCAATGCAGTGGACGATATGAATGACAAGCTCGTGGAAACTGTCCATGCGGTTGGAACTAAGTTCTGCAAGACCCGCCGCAGAAAAACACAAAAACTCTCCGATCACACTAAATCTTATAGCTGTTTAGACGGAAACTGAAGCTCGGGTCTTCAACAGATTTTACAGCATACAGACAACTGATCATATCTCCAAATGCTTGGGGCGGGACTAAAACAACTTCAATACAGCTCTTATTGAAGATGCGATCGAGCGGAATCTACCAGAGGTCTGTCTGCCAGAAAGAGCCAACTGTCAAAGCTGAAGACCGAATGTAGCAGGATCGTTTCCGGGACACCTGAGATTAAGAGGTTCTATGTGAACACGTCACCGTTACAGCCACACGCAAGTGTGAGTAGCGATCCAAGAGCAAGTCTTATCCGACACTATTCCGGTGATATCACAGACGTCGGTCAAAGCGAGGTTACAATGGCTCTCCAGCACCTTAAAAACAGCAAGGTCCCCGGCGAGGATGGAATTACAGCGGAGCTTCTGAAATCGGTTGGAAAACCGGTTCTTGAAGTCCTTCAGAAGCTCTTTAATTCCGTCCTCCATTGTGAGGCTACTCGGAGGCGTGGAGCAGAAGTGTCTTGATGGAAGTGGAAGGGTGGTCTTGTTCTTCAAGAAAGGCGACAACGCTCTCTTCAAGAACTACAGACCGTTTTCCCTTCTGAGCCGCGTCTACGTGCTGTTTTCGAGAGTCAACGACTCCCAGCCTCCCGAACAAACCGGTTTCCGAAAAGACTAGTACCTTAGACCTTAGATATATACCATTCGGTAAATTGTACAGAAGATCGAATAGTACAATCTGCCACTTTGCCTTGCGTATGTGGACTATGAGAAAGCCTTAGATTCCGTCGAAATTACAGTCCCTTCACAGTGCCAAGTTGACTGTCGGTATATCGAAGTATTTGTATAGTAGAGCTACGATGGCTATACAAGTACAGAACCGGAGTACGAAAGCTATCCAACTGCAGAGAGGTGTAAGACAGGGTGAGGTAATATCCCCGAAAATCTTCACCTCTGCATTGGAAGAATTTTTCAAGCTATTGAACTGGAAAGGATACGGTATTAACATCAATGGAGAGTACATCACTCACCTTCGATTTGCCGACGATATAATCCTTATGGCAGAATCGCTTGAGGACCTAAGCACTATGCTCAATGACCTCTGTAGTGCCTCCCAACGGAAAGGTCTTAAGATGAACATGTACAAAACAAAGATCATGTGTAACGTCTGTCACACCTATGCCGGTAGTTGTTGGGAGCACTAAGTTCGAAGTTGTTGACGAGTATGTTTACCTGGGACAAATAGTCTTGTTGTGATGACGTATGGATCTGAGACGTGGTCGTTTACTACTGGCCATACGAGGGTGACACTGAAAGTTCATAGAAAATAAAAAACTGAGCAAACTAGCAAGTTATTCGTTTTATTATATCTTTTCAAATTAGTGTCCATTTACATCAATACATCGCTGCATCCGATGGAACCACTGAGGAAAACACTTTGCCTACTCGTCCTTAGGGGAAGGGACTTGAAACATTATAAATAACAGAATGTATAACGTTATAATGGTATCGTTACCTCAGCAAGCTAGCTTTTTCAATATTTAGTATAACGTTTTAAGAGTAACAACGCACTCTTAGAAGCGAACTGGCAACGTTGTAAAGTGAATGAACATTTGATAATATCAAGTTAGTATCAACCGCTTGCGAGTTGCGATTTGCGACGTACTAATAATTATACCTAGATAAATATATTACTTATATTTATAATTTTTTTAAACTTTATTCGAATTACACTTGTTTACAAATATTGGAAATGGATCGTAAAAAGTTAATAAATCTTATATATTTAAATCTTGATGAAAATAGTAAGACTTCAAAATGTTTAGTTGCTCAATGCGAAAAAGTTTTGAAGGTAAGTTAAGCAAAAATCGTAGATAACGTGTAGAAGAATGCGCTTTTTCCAGTCAGTTTTTGTTAAGGAAAATATTGTATTTATATATAAACAGGGTCTCCGAATAACAGGACACCAACCTACTTTACCTTCTGTTAAAGCGTGGTCCTTCCCCGGTCGAGCTGACCCATTCGTACTACAACTGTAGTACTACTACAGCTGCAGCCTGCAGCATAGCTCTACCACATCTTACCTTGTCATATTTACCTCTTAGTACCTATTCATATCTTAATGCATTATACTTTTTTAGATTTACGCAAATATTTGACATTACAACTATCTTTTCGGATTTTCTCGCGGATTTATTTGAATTTTTGGTTCCCGACGTTTCGAATGCTTTATAGCAATCATGGTTACAGGAGAGATTTAGGTCTCAGACGTCTCAAAGTTATTATATAGTTGTAAAAGTAAAGTTGAATGTATAATATTAATAATTAGTGTTGCTATTATTTTAACTAAGCCATAAAAAAAATTAATTATTTAACTAAGCAATATTATTTTAGCCAATATCATAAACACTAGTGAACCGATTTTGGTGAAATCGATATTATGCCCTAAATTGAAATAAATGTAAGCAATAAATCCCAAAGTTGAAATAAATAAAAAACGAATGATCACGATCCGAATTTTCTCTATCCACATTTAATATATTGCAAAACAATGTTCTTTTCTTATGTGCATAGAAAGAAAATCGCTTAAATACTAATATACTTTTTAAACAGTGGTAGAGCCACGCGGCAGCTTTTGCTGTCGCACGGATGGGCCGGCTCGAACCGGGGTGGTACCACGACCTCACAGAATACCAGCGTGAAGTAGAGGTTTACCTCTGCGTTTCGCTTGGTGAGTGCAGGTGGCCGGAGGCCTTTTTTACTGGAAATGAGGCATTGCATCTTAGTCCTCACGGGTGACAACGCATCTGCATTTTGATTCGCAATCGAGGATAGATCTAGATGTCTATGGGTCTATCAGGTGGACTGTGTGCTCGTTTGTCACCCTTATCCTATAAAAAAAAACTTTACACTCGAATTGAGTACCGTCTCCTTTTTGGAAGTCGGCAGAAAATACTTTTTTGTTAACATAACGTAAGGCGCGCGTCAGATCGAGCACGAATGACAATCTCACGGAATTAGTCGCTTGTAGGCGCTGGTAACCGCGCAGCGTAGGTATATTTTCATGCTTAAATGAAGTGGCAGAGAATTTGTATTATATAAATATAATATAGATGTTGAATTCCTTTAGATCTATCCTATACTTTCTTTTGAGCATGTCCATTTTTTAACTCTTTTCTTTGTCTATTATTCTTCTCTTTAATTTAGATATTTTTTTAAACATTATCGTATTTTTTGGTGTCACTTCAATACTACTGATTATGATGATATGATAAGCTAACTAGAGGTTCAACTCTGTATTGATATGTGGATGATCTATGTGGAAGATCAACCTGGATTTCAAACAAATTAAATAGACAAGGCAGACTTATTGGAACAAAGTTCCTTATCGGACGGTACGAATTTGGCGAATGGGGGCTAGGCGAGAAAAAATGTAAGATTTTTCCGTCACGACCCCTTCTAACGTATAAAAAAGCGAGATGGAATAATATCCATCTCCCTCGCGCTTTTTCTTATCTTGCCATGAAAGAAATATTATTTTATTTTAAAACACGCTTAATTTTGATAGACGCTAGTAATTCATTGTATTTGTTAAATAATAATATAATACGTTTATCAATAAAGTTAAAAGTAAAGTTGCAGCCTATTTACGTCCCACTACTGGGCACAGGCCTCTCCTTTCTGAGAGGGTTTTAGGGCAAGGAAATGTCCGCCGCGCCAACACGCATGGGGGCACCAATGCGTGTTGGCGAACTTTTTTTTTTTTTTTTTTTTTTTTTATAGGATAGGGGTGACAAACGAGCACACAGTCCACCTGATGGTAAGTGGTTGCTGTGGCCCATAGACATCTACATCTATCCTCGTTTGCGAATCAAAATGCAGATGCGTTGTCACCCGTGAGGACTAAGATGGAATGCCTCATTTCCAGTAAAAAGGGCCTCCGGCCACCTGCACTCACCAAGCGAAACGCAGAGGTAAACCTCTACTTCACGCTGGTATTCTGTGAGGTCGTGGTACCACCCCGGTTCGAGCCGGCCCATCCGTGCGACAGCAAAAGCCGCGTGGCTCTACCACTGTTATCTTCGAAATATTTTTTATTTTATTTTCAGACATGCAGGTTTCCTCACGATGTTTTCCTTCACCGCCTAGCACGTGGTAAATCAGCACTTAAAATTTCATTGGTGCCGGCGGGGATCGAACCCGGGTTGCTCGAGTGCTGTGAAGCTTACAGCGAGCGCTAACCATCTGAGCTACCACGGCTCGTTTATCAATAATAATAATAAAATATACTATTCATCATTACAGCCCTTCACAAGTCCACTGCTGAACATAGGCCTCCCCCAAAGAATGCCACAAAGCACGGTCCTGAGCCACCTGCATCCATCGACTTCCTGCATATCTTACCAGGTCGTCACTCCATCTAGTGGGGGGACACACTACACTTCGCTTGCCGGTACGAGACTGCCACTCGAGAACCTTTCTTCCCCATCGGTTGTCGGTGCTTCGAGCTATATGGCCGGCCCATTGCCACTTCAGCTTACTAATCCGTTGGGCTATGTCGGTCACTCTGGTTCTACTGCGGATATCCTCATTTCTGAGTTTATCACGCAGAGAAACTCCGAGCATAGCCCTCTCCATAGCTCGCTGAGCGACCTTGAGCTTCCTCATCCGGCCAGCAGTGAAGGACCACGTCTCCGTTCCGTATGTCATCACTGGCAAACACGCACTGGGTGTACAGTCTCGTTTTCAAGTTTTGAGGTATACCTGACGAGAAGATGTGCCGTAATTTCCCGAACGCTGCCCAACCGAGTTGAATCCGTCGATTGACCTCTCGGTCGAAGTTGGACTTACCTAGTCGGACTATTTGTCCCAGGTAAACATACTCGTCAACAACTTCGAGCTTAGTGTTCCCAACAACTACCGGCATAGGTGTGACATGGACATTAAACATGATCTTTGTTTTGTTCATGTTCATCTTAAGACCTATCCGTTGGGAAACACTATTGAGGTCATTGAGCATAGTGCTTAGGCCCTCCAGCGATTCTGCCATAAGGACTATATCGTCGGCAAATCGAAGGTGAGTGATGTACTCGCCATTGATGTTGATACCGTATCCTTTCCAGTCCAGAAGCTTGAAAACGTCTTCCAATGCAGCGGTGAAGAGTTTCGGGGATATGACGTCACCCTGTCTTACACCTCTCTGCAGTTGGATAGGTTTCGTACTCTGGTTCTGTACTCGGATAGCCATCGTAGCTCTACTGTACAAACACTTCAGCACTTCGATATACCGGCAGTCAACTTGGCACCGCTGAAGGGACTGCAGCACCGCCCAAATTTCGACGGAATCAAAGGCTTTCTCATAGTCCACATACGCCAGACATAGTGGCAAATTGTACTCTTCGGACTTCTGTATAATTTGCCGTAGGGTATGTATGTGGTCTATGGTGCTAAAGCCCTTTCGGAAACCGGCTTGTTCGGGAGGCTGGAAGTCGTCAAGTCTGCGCGCGAGACGATTCGTTATGACTCTCGAAAACAGCACGTAGACGCGGCTCAGAAGGGAAATCGGTCTGTAGTTCTTCAAGAGAGCGTTGTCACCTTTCTTGAAGAACAAGACCACCGCACTTCTGCTCCACGCCTCCGGTGTAATGCCACCATGGAGGACGGAATTAAAGAGCTTCTGAAGGACTTCAAGTACCGGTCTTCCACCCGCTTTCAGAAGCTCCGCTGTAATTCCATCCTCGCCTGGCGCCTTACCGTTTTTAAAGTGCTGGAGAGCCATTCTAATCTCGCTCAGACTGACGTCCGGGATATCTTCGGAATAGTGTAGGATGAGACTCGCTCTTGGATCGTTACTCACACTTGTGTGTGGCTCCAACTATGACGTGTACAGCTGTCCATAGAACCTCTATCTCACTCAAAATCTCAGGTGTCCCGGAAACGATGCTGCCACACCCTGTCTTCAGCTTTGACAGTTTGCTCTTTCTGGCAGACAGATCTCTGGCAAAAACTTTGGAGCCTTGGTTCCGCTCGATCGCTTCTTCAATACGAGCTGTATTGAAGTTGCGTAAGTCCCGCCGCATGCATTTGGAGATCTGTCTGTTCAGTTGCCTGTATGCTGTCAAGGCTGTAGAAGAATGTAGCTTCATCTCCCGTCTAACAGCCATGAGATGAGTGTGATCGGAGAGTTTTTGTGTTCTTCTGCGGCGGGTCTTGCAGAACTTAGCTCCGACCGCATAGACAGTGTCCACGAGCTTGTCATTCATATCGTCCACTTCAATGCAGTCTTCTAGGCACTGAAAACGGTTTTGTAACTCGAGCTGAAAGGTTTCGGGACTTTGGAACAGAGCACGAGGGGGACGGAGCGTTGACTTCATTAGACGAGACCTCTCCAACTTAACGTTTAGGTTCAGTGTGCCTCTAACCATTCGGTGATCGCTACCAGTTTTCACCCTCGCGATCACGGAGACATCACTGAACAGTTGTCGTCTGGTCGTCATAATGAAGTCAATCTCATTTTTTGTCGAACCGTCGGGGCTCGACCAGGTCCACTTCCTATGGGGCCGCTTCTGGAAGAAAGAGTTCATCATAAAGATGAGAAGATGAAGATCTTTCTCATTGAAGTCGGCCAGCTGCTGGCCCCTTGGGTTCCGTTGCCCTATTCCAAATTTCCCTACTTTCAGCTCACCGTTCTCTCTTGTGCCTAGTTTTGCATTGAAGTCTCCCATTAACACCGTATATTGGGTTTTGGAGAAATGCATGGCTCTAGAGATATCCTCATACATTTCCTCCACCTCCTCATCGGGGTGTGCCGAGGTTGGTGCGTAAACCTGTATGACCTTCAGCGAATACCGTTTGGTGATTCGGAGTATAAGGTACGCAACCCTCGTCGACACACTCCCGATCTTTACAACGTTGTTAACGAGAGACTTGTGGACGATAAATCCGACACCTCCTTGGGACAGATGGTCGCCCTCCGCAAGTTGCCGGATTCGAGGATTACCTTGTCCTCCCCCTCTCTTCGGACTTCGGATAATCCTATAATATGCCAGCGCAACTTGTCTATCTCTTCTTCCAGCTCCACGATCTTCTCATCAGTCCTCAGGGTGCGTGCGTTGTACGTTGCCAGGTCGAGTCGTCTAAGGTGGCAACCGAACCTCCACCGGAGATTCTTAGCACCCCCTGCCCCGCAGTTACCATGGTCGCCACCGTAGCCAGGAATAGCGGAGCCGCCGGGGACTGGGGGCCGTCTCTTCGTTACTTTCATTATGGGGGGTATATTGCCATAGTTGCCACGCTCGGCGAGCGGGTTGGCAACCGCAGTTTTTTTTATAGTATTTTTGCCGTTACCAGGAAGATGCTGCTGCCCATCTCCTGCCTGTTTCCCTTTGTCGCCTTTTACGACACCCACGGGAGGATATGGGGTAGTGGATATTCTTGACCGCCACTACACGGCATGTAATGTACTTCGTTGCAAGCGAGTGTTCCACGACACTCACGCATGTTTTTCTTTCACATTACTTATGAAATTCAAGGGCAATCTGACATATAATCTAGTTTAACAATAATAATATATAGAAGAATATTTCAACTTCTATACAATTATTTTGTCTACACAATCCTTAATGTATGCAATAAACCTAGCAAGCTAACAGCATAGCAAAGTGGCGAAGTAATCAGCTTTGTAGCGGTTTCTAACGGTTGCCGTTGAGCAATCAGTTTCAAAATAGGAGGTTCAGATGCCTGGGTGATCAGTAATCGATTGCTGAAAACAGAATTTGAAAATTTGAAACCGTCCTCGAGATAATCGTGGGACAGACGGCAGACGAACGGACAGACGGACAGACATCGTGAAATCAATAAGTGACTTCGCAAGCTTCGCCACTTAATAAGATATTAAGAACATAATTTTATTGTTCTGAATGTAATACAAAGTTTATGAACTATTTATTTTGAAACACCCATATTCCGAGTTGTATGTACTACTACTACTACAGTTAACAATTTAATTGCTGCGCTGACGACCACAAAACGTATTTTTAGCCTATAACAAGAGCACTGCGTTCGATAGATCATACGAGTAAAAGAGATGGCATAGAACAATAAATAATAACATTATGATTTGGTGATAACAATATTTTAGAAACGTTTATTTGACAAATTTATTGTAAAGTAATTATAACGTTATATACATGCAAAGCTTTGCATAATATCGTTTTGACATAATCGTTTCGCTTAAACATAACGTTATTTCGCACTTGCGCTGATAACGTTACTGTATTTTAACGGTATTTAAGTCCCTGCTTAGGGGTCTCTTCGACGGCATTTTTAAACACAACCACTGCTTCCTTGGCGTCCATAAAACGTTTTCCTCGAAGTTTTTATTTTATTTTCGAAAATAAATAAAAATCGCAAGGTGCTAGGGCGGGTGACCCACTAAATTCCACGTCTGACGTTGCCAAGTAGTCGATTGTTTGCTTGGCGGTGTGCGACGAGGCGTAGTCGTGGTGAAGAAGGATACCACTGCGAGGTCGTTTCTCCCGAACTTTTTCCAAGACAAGTAGCAAACAATTGTTAGTGTCCCACTCTGCAGTAACTGTTTTTCGATCCTCTAAAACAATTATGGCGTAATGACCTGTACATCCGAAGAACGAGGTCGCCATCTTTTTCCTTCGCTTCGACCTCTCTTCTCTTTAGTTGGGAACTCCTCGGAAGGAAACACCCAGACAGCAGACTGTCTCTTAGTTTCAGGATCATAACAATAAATCCAGCTTTCGTCACCCGTATGTCGAACACAGCATTTGAGTCACTTCCGTTAACGCTTTGAACAATTTCACAACACCAATCAACACGATGCCTAAGCTTGTCCGAATCTGCTGATAAGTCACTCTTTTGTCAGTCTATATCATAAGCCGCACAGCACTGATGTTATCTTCAGTCGTCCCCGTAGAGGGCCGTCCCTCACGCAGATCATCAGTGAGATTAGTGCTACCACGTTTAAACTCATTAAACTAGTTGTAAACGGTGGCACGAGATGGGGCTTCACCGTAAAAGGCCAATCGAAGTCTATCATAACTTTCTTGTTGACTTAAATGACATCGAAAGTCATAAACATCATTGTACGAAAATTTTCTCGCGTTAAATTCATGCTGACTTGACACACAATTTTCATCATCATTACAGACTTTCATAAGTCCACTGCTGAACATAGGCCTCCCCCAAGGAATGCCACAAAGCACGGTCCTGAGGCACCTGCATCCATCGACTTCCTGCATGTCTTACCTGGTCGTCACTCCATCTAGTGGGGGTCGCCCTACACTTCGCCTACTGGTACGAGGCTGCCACTCGAGAACCTTACTTTCCCATCGGTTGTCGGTTCTTCGAACTATATGGCCGGCCCACTGCCACTTCAGCTTACTAATCCGTTGGGCTATGTCGGTTACTCTGGTTCTACTGCGGATATCCTCATTTCTAAGTTTATCACGCAGTGAAACCCCGAGCATAGCCCTCTCCATAGCTCGCTGAGCGACCTTGTGCTTCACCGAGCTTGAGCGAACCGCAGTTTTTTTATTGAAATTTTGCTGTTATCAGGAAGATGCTGCTGCCCATCTCCTGCCTGTTTCCGACTGTCGCCTATTACGACACCCACGGGAAGATATGGCGTAGTGGAGTTTTCTTTGAAATTGAGAGAAAGTGACTTTTTTATGCAGAGATTACAAACCTTTTGTACTATTTTTTGTTGTTATAAAAAAAATCATTAATATAAGTAGGTACAGCTAAATCACCCTGGAAACCTTGGTTTTTATTAAATTAAATTTTCACCTAATAATAACATTTGTAAATATCAAACAATGAAGAACCTTAATTTGAAAAAAAAAGGTATGTCATTCATTGATATTTGTTACAAATGTTAAATATTATTTAATGTTCGCGCAAAAGCGCTAATGTCAAGCATCGACGTTAGATGGCACTCGGCTCGGCACGATACGGGATGAAGTTAGTCCGAGCGTGTTGAACGGTGGGTGTCGTAAACGCGCTAGAAAAATTGAGAGTAGAAAACGAAGAAAGTGACTGAAATGTAAAAGTAAAGTCAATCTGAAAATGTCTAATTAGTAAGAATAGCGAAACAAGTGTTTTCAAAAGGAAAAAAACGCCGGCGCTATACGGCGGCGGATTGACAAAAGACTATTTATTAGCGTACTTTTTTATGCATGAACGGTTTCGAACTGTTTCAAGCAAAAATAAACCTATATAAAAAAATAAACAAGAGCACATGGTACTTCGTAGGTCCATTCCGCCAAATTATAGTATAGTAAATAAGTCGTGCCGACTTCAACCATTTTAAGCAAAAGAGATAAAGGCATTGTTTTTTTTTTAACAGGAGAGTTGTTTTCTAGAAACTTGTTTACAACTTGAGTTTGTGAGCGATCGCAATGAGTGCTATTATTTGTTCATTTGTTTCTTATTAGAGTATTTTTCCACAACATGTTTTAAAAACCTATTTTTTTTTATTATTAGATTTAAAAAAAGACACGCCTCGCGTGTCATACGCCACACACAAAGTATTCGATGGCACACCTGGCGTGTCACTCGCACTGAACCGGTTAAGTCGATGGATGCATGTGGTTCAGAGCCGTGCTTTGTGACATTCCTTGGGGAAGGCCTATATTCAGCAGTGTTCTAGTGAAGGGCTGTAATGATGATCTAGTCATCATTGTACGATGACAACGATTGGTCTATAGAAATAGTAAGTAATAATAATGCCGTGTAGTGGCGGTGTAAGAATATCCACTACCCCATATCTTCCCATGAGTGTCGTAATAGGCGACAGATGGAAACTGAAAACGGGGATGGGCAGTATCTCCTTGATAACAACTTAAAATAATACAAAACTGCGGTTGCCAACCCGCCTGTCAAACGTGGCAACTATGGCAAAATTGAGGAGGCCTATATTCAGGAGTAGGGCATCGGAACCGGTTTTCCCCGGTTCCAAAGGTCATGAAAAGAACCGGTTCCGAAAATTTAAAACCCGGTTGCTGCGGTTCCTTTACAAAATTTATTAAAAAGTATATCACTGCAATGTAGTGTTATAAAAAACCTGATTTTTAATCATTTCTGTTATTTATGGCTAACAGTACGATGTTTAACGATATTTTATTTTATTTGTTTGAATGACTTTTTATATCAACATAGTTTGATAAAACGATCAGTAATCGATATCTATAATACATTTTTTTAAATTTGGCGCCAAAATCTTTGCCTTCGCTCGACTCGTTGGTTTTACTCTAAGGTCAAAACGAAAGACTAATACCCGCGATTATGAGGGATTGAAGGCGCGTCATAAAGAAAAAGTATCCCTTGAAGAAACGCCAGCAATTGGAAGTCAAGATCTGCAGGAAGTTGACTTACATGAATCCCCCCTGATAAATGAAGAGGAAGGAGCTCGTTTCTCCCGAACTTTTTCCAAGACAAGTGGCAAACAATTGTTAGTGTACTACTCTGTGGTAACTGTTTTTCGATCCTCTAAAACAGTTGTTGAAGAGGATACTGCTATTGAATTTCAGAATAGACAGATCAAGAAAATGACTTAATTACTACTGTGAGGGTTGAAATGGCTCTATTCCAAAATGGTGGGCAAAGACAACGAGGGTACTACTTATCGTTAGTTTATAAACATTTCAAAATATTTCACCCACCAGTGTAGAGCCGGAGTGTAGGTATATTTTCTTCAGCTGGCATAGCCTGCAATAGACTGCGCTCGCCTTTGAGTGACAAAACTTTGGATGCATTAATTTTTCTGCGTTCTGTTTATTTATTTAAGTAAAATTAAGAAGTAACGTTTCATTAAAACTATTTTTTTCATAAGTGAGCCGATTTATGTTTTGTTTTAATATAACAGTATCCGAACAATATAGTTTATGATAGAATATTGTATTGTTATAATACACTTTCTATTCTATTTTATTTTATGTTGATTGATTTTAAAATTTAAGTAATGTTAAATAACTGTTTACGTGCAATTGTAAAATGCATGTGCCTAGTTAGTGAGATGTTTGATTAATTTTATATTTAATTAGAAAGAAACTATTGCGAGTATTATTTAAATAATTACTTTTAAAAATACTTTATGTTAGCATAAATAAAAAGAACTGATCATTTATAATATTTAGATGGAAGTAAGTACTTAATACTTACTTAGTATTCCATTCTGACTCAGAAATGATTGTTACCAGAAGACTTGAAAGGGTTTTAAAAATAATATATACTAGGTACCTACTTACGATTTGCAATAAACTATTTTATTTATGAATATGATTATAACATCGTTATTCACGTTGAACGAAAGTAGCCTCCAAACTAAAAGAAAGAAAACAATAGCAAGAACCGAAAGAACCGGGTACCCGGTTCCGGCAAAAATTTGGAACCGAAAGAACCGGTTCCTGGAAAGGGACCGGGGTCTCGATGCTCTATTCAGGAGTGGACTGTTATAGGCTGTAATGGATGGATGGATGGTATAATATTGCCAACACCTACTTTGATTGTGAAAATGAATATCGATATGATACGCGTAATAATCGGCCCGTAATATGGGATATAGCAAATGAACTCTATAAAAACAAATGCTCGCCAATAATAACTATCTCAGAACTGATATTTTAAATTGAGTATACTTTCACGGCGAGTCCAGTTCGTGTAAGAAATTTTCTGCGTACGAGACGATTAGTTATGACTCGTAAACAGTACATACGTAGCCGAGGCTCAGAAGGAAAATCGGTCTGTAGTTCTAGAAGAACGACCACCGCATCTCTGCTCCACACCTCCGGAGTAAAGCCACCATGAAGGACGGAATTAGAGCTTCTGGAGGACGAAACTCAGCTGGAATTTCGTCCTCGACCGGGTCTTTTCGTTTTTAAGGTGATGAAGAGCCATTCTAATCTCGCTTAAACTGACGTCCGTTATATCATCGGAATAGTGTTGAATAAGACTTGCTCATGCATCGTTACTTACACTTGCGTGTGGCTCCAACGATGACGTGTACAGCTACCCGAAGAACCTCTCAAACTCACTCAAAATCTCAGGTGTCCCGGAAACGATACTATCACTTTCAGTCTTCGGCTTTGACAGTTGGATCTTTCTGGCAGACATCTCAAAGATTTTGAAGCCTTGGTTCCGCTCGATCGCTTCTTCAATGACCCGCCGCCTGCATCTGGAGATCTGTTCAGTTGCCTGTATGCTGTCTTATCTGTTGAAGACTGGAGCTTCATTTCCCGTCTTTAAGAGTGTAATCAAAAAGCTTTTGGGTTCTTCTGCGACGGGTCTTGTGGAACTAGCACCGACCGCAGGGACAGTTTCCACTAGTTTGTCATTCATATAGTCCACTGTATTGCAGTCTTCTAGGCAATGAAAACGATTTTGGCACTAACTCTAGCTGAAAGTTTTCAGAGCTTTGGATTAGAGCACGAGGGGGATGGAGCGTTGATTTGAGACAGATGGTCTCCCTCCCGGTGATAGAACAAGTTGCTGGAATTGAGGATTACCGTGTCCTCCCCTCCCCTCTTCGGACCTCAGATAATTCTCTAATATCTATCTCTGCTTCCAACTCCAGGATCTTCTCGTTAGTCATCATGGTGCGCGCGTTATATGTTGCCAGGTCGAGTCATCTCAGGTGGCAACCGAGCCTCCACCGGATCGACAGGTTAGCACGCCCTGCCCCGCTGTTCCATTAACATGGTCGCCACCGTAGCCATGACTACTTTGATTACTAGATACTTCGCGAAATTTTATAGTTATATGGTAGTTTATATGGTAGTGGAATTGAACAGAAGGCTACCCCAGGAGGGTACCAGCACCCTTGGAGAATCCCTCGCTGAGCATCCACGACCAAACCACTCCACTCCTGGGCGTGGGTGCTCAGGCTGCCCCGCGTATTCTGGGGGGGGGGGCAAAATTCCGCTCGCGACTAATACTGCTCGGGGCAAGCTGAGCAATAAGACCAAGGCGACCCCTTTCACGCTATCCGTGAATTTTTGCAATATCAGGGGACTTCTTTCCTACCTTAACGCTGTCCATTACCATCTAGAGACGGCGAAGCCGGCCTTGCTCTTTTTAACCAAGACTCAGGTGTCCTCTCCGGCTGATACTTCATATCTCTCTTACCCGGGGTACAAATTTGAACACTCCTTTGTGCCCCGGGCTGGAGTTTGCATATACGTCAGGGAGGACATCTGTTTTCGATGCCTCGGCAGTCTTGAAGGTACGGACCTGTCCATCCTATGGCTGCGCGTAGACAGCGACGACCATCCTCGCGTCTACGGGTGCCTCTATAGGTCCCATAGTGGTAATGCCGACACAGACCGACTCATCGACCACGTCCAAATGGTTGCAGACTCCGTGTTACAACAGGTCCCATCCGCAGAGATCGTGATACTCGGTGATTTTAACGCCCACCACGCTGAATGGCTTGGTTCTCGTTTAACCGATCATGCGGCTAGATCTGTCTATGACTTTGCTTTGGCATATGGTCTAACACAACTGGTTACTTCGCCTACGCGGATCCCAGATGTGGAGGATCATGTACCTTCCCTGTTGGACCTTCTGCTGACCTCTCATCCGGACGGATATCAGGTCTCCGTCGATGCCCCACTGGGCTCTTCGGACCATTGTCTGATCCGGAGTACGGTGCCACTCACGCTCCCATCGCAGTTGCGTTCTGCAGCTTGCCGCCGTGTTTGGCACTATAGGTCGGCCGATTGGGACGGGATGCGGTCTTTTTTTGCATCCTACCCTTGGGGGCGGGTTTGCGTCTCGCCGGAAGATCCCAGCGTTGTTGCCGATTATGTTGCTGATGTGGTACTTCAGGGTATGGAACTTTTATTCCATCCTCTGTGGTGCCCATCGGAGGCAGATCCCAGCCATGGTTTGGTCGCTCCTGTAAACTAGCATCACGCTATAAGCAGGAGTGCTACCAGGCCTGGGCTGACGCATCAACGTCCCGGGATGTAAACACCAGCGCTCTTAAAAAGAAGTACAATTCCGCCTCCAGGTCCTTCAAAAGCGTCATTGCTAAGGCAAAGTCGGAGCACATCGGCAGAATTGGCGAGAAACTAGTTCGCCTCCCTTCGGGACACGTGCATTATGGTCTCTCGCCAAGGCCGTCCAAGGGAACTTCTGTCAGCCATCTCTGCCATCTTTGCACAGGGTGGACGACTCACTGGCCCATGACGCAAAGGAGAAAGCCGATCTGCTAGGCTCTCTTTTTGCTTCCAACTCGACTCTAGATGACGGGGAGAATACACCGCCGAACATCCCGCGGTGTGAGTGCTCCATGCGGGAAGTGCTGTGTACACAGCGCTTGGTGCGTAAAGCACTCCTCTCCCTGGACGTCAACAAGTCGAGTGGGCCTGATGGAGTCCCACCTATTGTGCTGAAGACGTGTGCTCCGGAGTTGGCACCGGTTTTAACGCGTCTTTTTCGGTACTCCTACTCCCTAGGCGTAGTCCCGGACTCATGGAAGACAGCTTTGGTGCACCCGATCCCTAAAAAAGGCGACCGCTCAGAACCATCCAACTACAGGCCTATCGCCATCACCTCCTTGTTCTCCAAAGTAATGGAAACGATTATTAACAGCCAGCTCATGCGGTACCTTGAGGATCACCAGCTGATTAGTGACCGCCAGTACGGTTTCCGTCGAAGTCGCTCAGCTGGTGATCTTCTGGTCTACCTGACCCATAGATGGGCGGAGGCAGTGGAGTCCAAGGGGGAGGCGATGGCCGTTAGTTTGGACATAGAGAAGGCTTTCGATCGGGTTTGCCATAAAGCGCTTCTTTCGAAGCTGCCTTCCTATGGGCTTCCCGAGAAATTGTGCAATTGGATCACCAGCTTTCTTGCAGATCGGAGCATCAAGGTCGTAGTAGACGGTGCATGCTCCGATTGCAAGCCCATTAACGCTGGTGTTCCACAAGGCTGCGTGCTATCACCAACGCTGTTTCTTCTGCATATCAATGATTTGTTGCAAACCAGTAACATTCATTGCTATGCAGACGACAGCACTGGTGATGCTTTATACACCGGCCGTGCCAATATTTCTCGGGAAAACGTCGCCAAGTACCGGAACAAACTTGTGTCTGAAGTCGAGACTTTGTTGAACAAAGTCTCAGACTGGGGGCGACGAAATCTAGTCCAGTTCAATCCCCAGAAGACACAAGTTTGCGCGTTTACCGCTAAAAAGATTCCATTTGTCGTATCTCCTCAGTTTCAAGGCACTCCCCTTGTTGCCTCAGCCAGTATCGGAATCCTCGGTGTCGACATATCGAGTGACGTGCAGTTTCGTGGTCACTTGGAAGAGAAGGCCAAATTGGCCTCTAAAAAGCTTGGCCTGCTCAGCAGAGCGGCACAGTATTTCATGCGGGCACACCGCTTGCAACTTTACAAGGCGCAGGTTCGGCCTCACATGGAATACTGTTCCCATCTGTGGGCAGGGGCCCCCCCGTGCCAGCTCCTTCCACTTGACCGCATCCAGCGCAGAGCGGTTCGAATCGTCGACGACCGAGTTCTTTCCGATCGGCTTGACTCACTGGCACTGCGTAGAGAGGTTGCATCTCTGCGTATTTTATCGCATCTACCACGGGGAGTGCTCTGAGGAATTGTTCGGACTAATTCCAGCCGCTCAATTTCACCATCGCGCATCGCGACAGAACTTGCGATACCATCCATATCATCTAGATGATTGGCGGTCCACCACTGTGCGATTCAGAAGAAGTTTTCTCCCTCGCACAACTTCCTTGTGGAATCGATTACCACCAGCGATTTTTCCGGACCGATACGACTTAGGGACTTTCAAGAAAAGAGCCCACTCCTTTTTAAAAGGCCGGCAACGCATCTGCGATTCCCCTGGTGTTGCAGTTGTTCATGGGCGGCGGTAGTCACTTACCATCAGGTGAGCCGCATGCTCGTTTGCATCTCCTATAAAAAGAAAGTTAAAGTTACAGTCTATATACAACCCACCGCTGGGGCACAGACCCCCTCTGATTTCTGAGAGGGTTTTTAGGCCTAGGAAATGTCCGCCACGCTGCCCCAATGCATGTTGGCGAACTTCACAAATCTTAATATTTTTTTCTTATTTCTCAGACATGCAGGTTTCCTCACGATGTTTTCCTTCACCGCCGAGCACGTGGTAAATCAAATCAGCACTTAAAATTGTAATTGACAATATCATTGGTGCCGGCGAGGATCGAACCCGGATTGTACGCGTACTGTGAAATTTACATCGAGTGCTTAACATCTGAGGTACCACGGCTCGATCGCTAAGTATATCGTCGTAGGAATTCGCAATTCATATCCCATGAGCGTGGAGAGCAGATGCGGGTGTTCTACCGGGCACTAACACAGGCTATCGGTATGACAGCCTATGGGCAGCAGCCAGAAGCTGGACCTAATTTTTAGGGTTTCTCCCACAAGCCAGATTAAACTCTTGGTAACGTGCCTGAACAAGACAAGCTAGGACTAGAATGTGGGTGAAGACGGAAAACTGAAACCCTGGCCACCTCTGGCCTGCCTCCAGAGCTCTCAATAATACCTCCTTTGTTTTAAAACGATAATTTTTAAGATCAGGGGCGGTTCAGTCCCAACTCCAATCCCCCCAGCCCTCCACTTCGCGGAGTGAGCCTGGGATGTCGTCAGTGAGAGTGACTGAGACCCAAGGCGCTGATCTCGCCTCGGGTCGACGGTCTCCGTTGTTGTCGGCCAGGGGTAAGGGAAAGGGGGGCGGCAGAGGGAAATTTGTGGTGTGGATGGTCGGGAGCGCCAGTAAAGGACTTCTTCATCTTCAGCAGGCGAAAACGATACCTGCCTCCTCCACCCCCTCTCCCTCTACCCACGCCTATAAATGGCTAACCCTTAGGGTAGGACGAGGGTCCTCCAGGCAGATCTTCACTCAAAAATAGTATGAATATGGGTAAATTCACCTCTATCTTTCAGGCAGAAATTTCGCCATACTTCAGTGTCCGGAAATCAACCAAAACTGCAAAAATACTACGTCTCTGATAGTAGTCCAGTAGCAGTGCTAGCGCTGAGATCAAACTTAGTGAACTCGAATCTAGTTGGAGACTGCATGAACCGTCTAAACGCCCTGGGGTGTAACAGATGGGTTCCGGGTCATGCGAGTATTGTCGGCAATGAACTTGCCGACAAGCGCGCACGGGAAGGCTCAAAGAGTACGCAATTTGGACCCGAGCCGTTTAGTAAAATCTCAAAAAGCTTAGCCCGTTAAACCTTAAAACTCTTTATCACAATAAATTACTTAAGATATGGTCTGTTACACCAAGCTTAAAACATTCTAAAACTTGAATCCGGGCTTATGATTGTAAATTTCGCTTCAGAACTGGAATAAACTGCGTATTCTGGCAAGAGCCCTCACTGGACACTGTTACCTAAAAAACACATGTCCTTGAGTTACTTACTCCCAGGTAAGCAACTCAAGGATGTGCCTGTTCTGTTCTTTAACGGAAGAAACGCCTCTGCATATCCTAACTGATTGTGGACCCTTAATGCGCAAACGTGATACTCATCTGGAAAACTATGTACTTCGCTCAGGAGAAGAGAATTGCTCACAGCTAAGCAGCTCCTTAAATTCATTGACAACATAAGGCTTAGCAGTATACTATAGCCATAGCAGTGATCACAATACATCTTATAGGTCGCAGTGATATCGGTCTTTCTAGACTTGCATAGCTGGTCGCATTAAAAAAAAGTATATCGTCGTATTAGAATGCATATAAGTCAATTATAACATCACCTTGTGGATTTGATAGTTTCCGATTACAATAGATTTTTTTTATTATCCTCATAATAGGTCTTTACCTATGAATATGCCGTTCTGCATCTGGCCATGTCAAATTAAAATATTTTTTGTTTGGCTAAGAATTTTAATTTCAAATTAATTTTATTTTAAAAACATGCAATGCATATTGATTTCTTATATTTACGCGAACACTACATATTTAAATAAATATGCAATGCATATGTTTTCATCACATTTCAATCTTTTTCGTCGTCTAAAGCTAATATTTTAAAAATTCAAGTAACTATGGAATATGAATTTGAGTACTGTCGTGGCAGCAACGCGGCACAAGCAGCACGCCACATCGACGACGTTTACCGAGCGGATACTACTAACGAAAGCACCACCTGTTATTGCTTTGCCCGCTTCTCTTCTGGAAATTTCGATTTGAAAAATGAACCCCGTGGTCGTCCGAAAACTGGTCGACAATGACGAATTAAAGGCCATTGTGTTTCGAAGTTAGCATCAAAACAATATTGGTCCATTTGCATCAAATTCACAAGGTAAAAAAGCATGATAAATTAGTGCCCTCACTCAATTCAATTCAAAAACTCAATTATCGCTAGCGCGAAGTACGTGTCGAGACGTGCCTTGCACTGTTCAATAGGCACACAAAGGAAGGAATGTTGAACAGCATTGTTACCTGCGACGAATAATGGATTCTGTTTGACAATCGTAAGCGCTCAGCAAGTTGGTTGGATCCTAGTTCAGCATCTAAACAATGCCCTAAACGAAAACTTACACCTAGAAAAGTTATGGTCACTGTTTGTTCTAGCGCAGGTATGATTCACCACAGTTTCTTACTAAATGAGATTGATGATTACACAAGCTTTACGGTAGATGTGTACTGTGAAAAACTGAACACAACGATGGAGAAGCTCGCACGTCTCCAACCAGCTTTGGTCAATTGCTCGTCTCCACAGCTCCTGCACGACAACGCGCGACCTCATACTGCACAACAGACGGTCTCCAAGTTACAAGAGCTAGGGTTTAAAGCTTTCCGTCATCCGCCGTTCTCACTAGACCTTGCGCCTACAGACTTGTACTTTTTCTAGAATTTGGATAACTTTTTGGCGGCAAAAAATTCAGTACCAGAGAGGCATTGCAAAACGCCTTTGAAGAATTTGTTGCCTCCCATCCAACTGATTTCTCCAAGAAAGGCATCAATAAACTGCCACTGCATTGGAAAAGAAGCATCCATTGCAAGGGTGATTACTTTGTTTAATAGAAATAAACAATATAAAAAAATTATGTTAACTCATTTCATAAAAAACGGTAATTTCATGGGTAAAGATCAAATATATGTAATTGCTATCATTGTGTATTGTATGATTTGTACATATTATGTATTGTATGCTATTTACTATCTAAGAGTTATCAACAATATGGCCAGTCGTAATTCTTTTTTATCATTTCGACGTTCACTCAATTTGACTTATCATTCAGTGCTTGAACAAAATTTGCTTACTTTATTATGTAAGAATTTTTTTTTTGTAGAAAGGTTACAAGCTAGTACAAAGTTCCTCTGATAATAAGTATAGCCCATAGACAATTAATTTTATTTTCAATCTATAGAAATAAATAAAATTATGTGTTACTGTTTGTGATGTTAAAATAACAGCTTTTTATTAAATGCATATGAAAGTATATATGGTACTAATTACAAAACAACAATTTTTAAAATTTTTGTCTTTCTGTCTGTCTGTTTGTTCCGCCTAATCTCTGAAACGGCTGGACCGATTTTGACGGAACTCACTAGCAGACAGCTGATGTTATAAGAAGTAACTTAGGATAACTTTATTTTAGAAAAATAATTAGGGTTCTGCAGAAAAAGTCAAAACCTATGAAATCATAGTAAATTTCACACAGACGAAGATGTGGGGTACAGCTAGTTAAAACATAAAACTCAAACTGGAAATGCATTGTCACCTAAATTCTACTCAGGTTCTCGTCACTCACCATATGAAACAGCAACTGCTATTTCAAGCTGGCATTCTAGGTGCACCCTAAATACACCGCTTGCTATTTGTGTGCTTCCATATATTAAACTGGATTCATCAAAAGAATTACACAGTAAATAATATCCTCTATATCAAGCTATCTGAAACTTATAGCTCTAATAAATTTCCAAGACAATGGTGAACACCTACCCGCCCAAAGGCTAAAATAAAGTTTTGTATTAAAAATATAGTCACAAAGAGCAATATATATTGTTATTTAGTGTGGTTGCATATCATTCTTTTATTTTTACTCACGTAGCCCCAGGCAGTGAAATGTTACAAGAAAATGTGATCTTTTTGTTTTTAAATATACCATACTAAATGTCTCCACTACATTGATAAAGTTTCACTACAGTTAACTTCATATTTATATTTTTCAATTACAAAACAGTAAACATTCTATATTTTTAATATTTAATCTTGAATGTGATTCACTTCAGAAGGAAATAAGGGACGAATTTCAAATTGAAACAACTTTTTAAGACAAGTGAATAAACGGAACAATAAAATTTTATTAAATATTGAACCATGACAAAATGTGTAGTTCTATGTGAACACATGAAATATTTAAAGCAGATCAGTATTAGGCTGTTGATGATAACAGTAATTACACTGTTTTTAGTTAGTATTTTTAAATCTCATACCCACTGCAACAATAAATTTCCAGCAAAATAACTTAATCATCAAAATTCTGGGATAAAAGAAAATTTGCTGCAAGATTTTCATTTTTTTCACATGCAAAATATGCTTGAATAACCATATGTTCTGGAAAGCCAAGTGCTTTTAACCGTTCAATAGCTTCTTTGTCTTGGGGTGAAATCTGAATAACATTTTGTGGTGGTTGTGGAAGTTGGTTATCAGCCACACTCTCTTCAGCAGCTGCTCCTCCAGATGGTGGATTGACAGGCTCATTAAGCATTCTCACAAAAGCTTGCTGGTGTTGGCTGATAGCTTGCAAAAGTGCAGGATTTGTCTGTCCTATCTGCTGCAGAACAGTATTCAACAAACTAGGATTCTGTTGAATTACTGCACGCATTTGTTGAAACTGTGGCTGATCACGTAAGAAAGCCAAGGGATCATCATCAGAACTTTCTTCTGCTTCCTGTTCTTGAAGCAACTCTTCAGGTATGCCAGTGATTAAATATTCTACAGCTCGTTCTCGATTGTTGAAAGATGCTCTCAAGGCCTGTTCTACTTGCTGTCTGTTGTAACCCATATCCATGATGCTTTGGACAGTTGATTCAAAGTCGAGTTCAGCAGAAGCCACTGGCGCAGTAGGTTCCGGAGTACGTTCAGGTTCAGCTGATACTGGTGGTTTAGGAGCTTCTTCTACAGTACTTTTCTCTTTACTTTCACCAGCTTCAGTCGATGCATGTTCTCCAGCTTCAGGTGTGGAAGTAGACGTTGCTTGTGTTTCACTTGCTTTAGGCTTAGTTACCATTATGACAATAAATTTCTTCTCATCTATGTTATAGGTGCTTATTTTATTATCGTCAAGCAAAATTTTTCCCGCATAAATAAGCCTCTGATAGTCTGCTGCATAGTCTTTACCCTTTTCAACCTCGATTTTAAGTTTGAGTGCTTTTACAGTTTCTTCCGGGTCAATTTCTATTTGGAAAGATAATTGCTGTAGTGTTTTTAATGTCACCAACATTTTGTTATTGTTGCTTCTACTTGTAAAACAAATCACTAGTTATATGATCTGACTCGACAAAATTATAATTAACCAGTAAACATAACCTTGCTATATCGCCTTTTTTAAATGTCATCAATGTTCGGATATGCGCTAGTACTTCTTTATTCTTATCCTAATTTTTGGATATCACAGACTATTAAGTTTCATGTATATACACTATACAGTGTACCACAGCAGTGTACTTTGAGCTAATAAGAGGATATTAACATAGACTTTGTATCGTCAATCCTCTATCTACGGATATTAAGCATCATATTAGTCTGTGGAGGATTAGGCTTGGGTAAAAAATATCGATATTGTCTCATAATCATCGTCGATATTTTTAATCGCGATATATCGATATTTATTTTAGAATGTCGAATTCATATTAATCTACACTAATATTATAAAGAGGAAAACTTTGTTTGTTTGTTTGTTTGTTTGATTGTAATGAATAGGCTCATAAATAACTGGACCGATTTTAAAAATTCTTTCACCATTCGAAAGCTACATTATCCACGAGTAATATAGGCTATATTTAATTTTGAACAAAAATAGGGTTCCGTAAGATATTAGGGTTTTTCGGACACAAGGTGTAAAAAATCAACCAAAAAAGTTACTTATTTTGCGTACCCTGCCTAAACTATTAAAGATAGAACCATAAAATGTTCTAAGTAATTGTAGATCTTATAAATATCTACAAAAAAGTCCGCGACACACTATACCTATCTATGTCGAGTGAGGCACAATAACCATTTTTTTATTGAAAAATCTTGATTTTTTTTTGGACTACATTTAAATGCGTTTATTTTACTCATGCTATTAATCCTTATCAAAATAAATTATTTCATCACTAAGTACAGTTAATGTAGATAATATTTGAATGATTAAAATTGGACGTTTGGTTCTGAAGTTATAGCGAAATTAAAATATTACGATTTCTGCTGCACGGCCCGTTGCGAAGTAGGCGTTACCAAGGCCCGGTGAGCTTGTGGGAGGGGGAGTTTAGATCTATGAGTAAGGTACCCGCGCGGCTCAGTCGCGCGGTCGGCTCCCTACGCAGCGGTCGTGCGTGAAGTCTAATAATTTTCGTGCGATTTTTTTTAGGTTTCGTTCTTTAAACTACACCTACGCAAAAGTTCTTCTCAGAGCTAAACAACAGTTCTTCTTAGAGCTAAACAACAGTTCTTCTTAGAGCTAAAAAACAGTTCTTTTCAGGGCTAACCAACAGTTCTTTTCAGGGCTTACCAACAGTTCTTTTCAGGGCTAACCAACAGTTCTTTTTAGAGCTAGAATATTACACGCTAATAACATTATCTTAAACATTTGAAAATGCCTAAGAGAGCCAGGTCTCAACTTTCTAAACATAGTTCTCAAGCACGGGCAGCAAAAATACGTCGTATGGGAGAATCTTCACCTGAACGTTCACAACGCCTTGCTGAACAAAATCAGAGAAACTTTCAGGTACGCGCACGAGAGTCGAGTGTCGAACGTTCACAACGCCTTGCAAAACAAAATCTGAGAACCTCTGAGTTACGTGCACGAGAGTCGATGCTGGATCGTTCCCAACGTCTTCATGAACAAAATGTAAGAACCTCTGACTTACGCGAACGAGAGTCGAGTGTCGAGCGTTCGCAACGCCTTGCCGTACAAAGCTTGAGAACCTCTGAGCTACGCGCTCAAGAGTCGAGGCTGGAGCGTTCCCAACGTCTTCATGAACAAAATGTAAGGACCTCTGACTTACGCGAACGAGAGTCGAGTGTCAAGCGTTCGCAACGCCTTGCCGTACAAAGCTTGAGAACCTCTGAGCTACGCGCTCAAGAGTCGAGCCTGGAGCGTTCCCAACGTCTTCATGAACAAAATATAAGGACCTCTCAGTTGCGCGAAAGAGAGTCGAGTGTCGAGCGTTTGCAGCGACTTAGAGCTCAGGCAGAGAGACAGCAGTTGTCCACAAATAGAGTTCGCAATCGAATTTTAGCTAACAGCAACAGACTGGCTTTCAGATATGATCCGCAGTTTGATTATGCACAACAAGCGTCCGTCCAAATCGGAGTCATGAATAAGATCTGCTCTAACTGCTCTGCCAAGAAATGGGCGGACGAACCTAATGGTATGTGCTGTGCTTCAGGTAAAGTTTGTCTTCCTAACCTGCAGGAGCCGCCACAACCAATAAAAAATCTTTTGACTAATAACCATCCATTATCTGGGCATTTTTTAACAAACATACGTAAATACAATAGTCTTTTTTAAATGACTTCGTTTGGCGCAAAAGAAATCAGGGAAGGAAATTTTATGCCCACTTTTAAAATTGAAGGACAAGTGTATCATCTAATTGGTAGCCTTTTACCACCATCAGGCCAAAACCCACAGTTCTTGCAAATATATTTTATTTCGGATGCAGACCAGTTATCGTTGCGATCAAGCATCGCACCAACCTTAAAAATGGATTTAATTCACGAATTACAGACCGCTTTAAATAATCATAACGTGTACATACGAAGTTTTAAACAAAACTTAGAACTTAACTCCTCAGATAATTTAAAGTTAATTATTCATTCAGATCGCACTCCACAGACAGCACACAGAGGCAGATATAATGCTCCTACTGTAAACGAGGTAGCTGTTCTCTTGGTCGATGAAGACAAAGGTCCCTGGGATATAGTCTTACACGGTAGAGACGGGCAGCTCAAAAGAGTTTCTGAGCTAGGGTTCTGCGCGTAATAAAACTGTTTCGTGTATGCAATTTTATGCATTTAGATTAATGATTAGAACTAACTCTTTTAATCCGTTACATTATTACAGAGACTTATTTAGTCAATATTGTGTTGACATGATGGCGAAAATGATATCGGAAAGATTAAATTATATTTGTCGGAATCAACAAAGACTGAGGGCTGATGACTACATTCATCTCAGAGATGCCTTAAATCATGACGCAAATGTTGACCCATCAAATATCGGTCAACATGTCATATTGCCATCGTCATTTACGGGTTCTCCGCGTTTCATGCACGAGAAAACGCAGGACGCGATGACGTGCGTTCGAAATTATGGTAGACCTGACTTATTTGTCACTTTTACATGTAACCCCGAATGGCCTGAAATAAAAGCCGAGCTGCTACCAGGACAACGGTCTTTCGACCGTCATGACATAATTTCACGTGTATTTCATTTAAAGATGAAGAAATTCATCAAATTATTTGTCAAAGAACAGATATTCGGTAAAGTAAAATGTTATATGGCAAGTGTGGAGTGGCAAAAGCGCGGTTTACCTCATTGTCATTTGCTGTTCTGGCTAGAAACTAAAATACAACCAGATGAGATCGACAGTGTCATAGTTGCGGAGCTACCCGATCAACAAATTGATCCGGTACTACACGACATTATAACTAAAAATATGGTACATGGACCCTGCGGAGAACATAATTTAGCTGCACCATGCATGAAGAACGGTGTCTGCACAAAAAATTACCCTCGCCGTTTCATGAACGATACCCAGACCGGAGAGGATGGGTATCCAGTTTATCGTAGGCGCGATACAGGAAATGGCGGTCGGAGCACTACGCTACAAATCGGGGGCAACATGGTGACGATAAATAATAGGTGGATTGTTCCATACTCCCCGCTACTATGTAAGACTTTTAACGCTCATATAAACGTGGAGTATTGCCACTCTGTCCAAGCCATTAAATATATATGTAAGTATATAAATAAAGGTTAAGATCAGGCAACTTTTAGCCTTAGAAACCCACACGATGAGGTCGAAAACTATTTAAATGGCAGGTACATAAGCACATCTGAAGCTGTCTGGCGCTTATTTGAATTTCCCATTCACGAGCGGCATCCTACTGTAGTGCATTTGGCCGTTCATCTAGAGAACGGTCAAAGGGTGTAATTTACACCAGGGACAGCTCATCAAGTTGTCCAAAACCCACGCAATACCACATTACTGGCATTTTTTGCTCGCTGTAATGAAGATGAATTCGCGAAAACTCTTCTGTATCATGAAGTCCCGCAATACTATACATGGGCAAATAATACATTCACTAGAAGGAAGCGTGGTGAAGATGTAGTTGGACATCCGGGGATAAAAAAAGATGCCGCTTTAGGTAGAGTGTACGGGATACATCCATCCCAATCAGAGTGTTTTTATCTTAGGATTCTACTGCACCACGTACGCGGTCTGACCTCATTTGCATACCTTAAAACTGTAAACGGTATTGTCAAAGAGACGTATCAAGCAGCTTGCCGTGACCGAGGTTTACTTGAAAACGATGATCATTGGGGTAACACTTTAAGCGAAGCTTCGTTATCACATTGTCCAAAAAAACTAAGGGAGTTGTTCGTAGTCATACTTTTATTTTGTCAACCATCGGAACCATTGAAGTTATGGGATACTTTCAAAGATCAGTTCTGTGAAGATATTAGACATCGTATCAGACAACAAAATCAGGATAACACTTCACCCTTCACTGAAGTCATTTATAATGAAGTATTAATTGAAATAGAAAACAAACTTCTAGAACTAAACGACAAAAATTTAAGTGATTTTGGATTACCTTCTCCCGTTCGTACCCAGAATAATACTATTGACACAATGGTACAACAGTATAACAGCAATGATGTAACAGCGTTTGTTAATGACAATGTGCCAAAATTAGTACCAGATTAAAGACATGCTTATGAGACTATTGTGGACAGCGTGAACAATAACATGGGGAGATTATTTTTTTGGACGCACCAGCAGGCACCGGAAAGACTTTTCTCGCAAATTTGATACTTGCTAAGATACGGCAATCAGGGAAGATAGCGATTGCAGTTGCTTCGTCAGGAATTGCTGCAACTCTCTTGAACGAAGGAAAAACTGCTCACTCTACGTTTAAACTCCCGCTATCCGTATCTTTAGATCAACGGTCTACGTGCTCTATTCGGAAAAATGGGCCTCTTGGTAAGTTGCTGCAAGACGCGTCGTTGGTAATATGGGATGAATGCACCATGAGTCATAGAGCTCATGTGGAGGCCGTGGACCGTACTTTAAAAGACCTCCGAAGCTCTGCTAATGTCATGGGTGGTATCACTTTTGTATTTGCTGGAGATTTCCGACAAACGCTTCCTGTCGTCAACAGAGGTACGCGAGCAGATATTATGAAGGCATGTTTAAAATCGTCTCACCTTTGGACATCTGTTCAACATTTGAATTTGCGTACTAATATGAGAGCTCATCTACATGGAAATACGCATAGCAATTTTCCACAACAGCTGCTGAAACTGGGAGAAGGAATTTTTCCATCTTTAAATTTGGGCACCGATTATGCGGTTACTTTGGATGAGTCTCTAGGGCAAATAGTCTATAATTTAGATAGTCTGATAGATGCTATATATCCTGACATCGAAAACTTACATCAAAATGATTTTCGTTGGCTGTGTTGTAGAGCAATAGTTTCTCCCAGGAATGAAACAGTCAACGAAATAAACAATTTAATTATGCAGAAAGTACCGGGTGAAGTTAAGTGCTATAAATCCATAGACACCGTCACTAACATCGAGGACGCAGTGCACTACCCCCAGGAATTTTTAAATTCTCTGAACCCCGCTGGGCTTCCACCTCATGAACTGTCGTTAAAAGTTGGCACGCCGATAATGCTTCTCAGAAATTTAAGACCCCCCAACATGTGTAATGGCACGAGACTTCTTATAAAGGAGCTAAAAGATAATTTAATAGTTGCGAATATTATCACCGGCCCTGCAGCTGGTGAATTAGCTCATATACCAAGAATACCCATGATCCCTACTGATTTGCCTATACCCTTCAAAAGGCTCCAATTTCCAGTAAAAATTTCTTTCGCACTCACGATAAACAAATCCCAGGGCCAAACATTCAAATTAGTAGGAATTGATTTACGAAAAGAATGTTTTACGCATGGGCAACTTTACGTTGCCCTATCACGGGTCGGGGCTTCCGACCATCAGTATATTTTGTTACCAGAAAATAATATAACGTCAAATGTTGTGTATAGAGAAGCTCTACAATAATAGCTTAAGTTTTCTATCCTAAAACAACAGGTTGCACTCCGGGACTTAACAAATAACATCCACAGAAAGAAAATCTGTTCAGCCTGCGGATAGTGACTGCTTCGTCGATGTTAGTGTCGGTGTCTGTGAATTGACCTGGGAATCATTTTGTTTGCTGACCGTGTCTTTCCTGGGTAGGCTTTTTGCAGCGGTAACCGACATCCACGCGGGCGGAGCCGCGGGCGACCGCTAGTTTCGATATATTTTAAAAAGTATTAATGAACAAAAAGCGTTGCTAACTCTACCGATTTTACCGTAGGTCTACGGAATTTTTTCATTGTCTACGGAACTACGGAATTTGATTTTCATGTTAATTAAGAAAAAAATGTACTTCACAGTCCTTTCAGAATTATTAGATTTCTAAAAACTTAATAAAAAAAACATTTTTTATCATGAATGTTATGGTGCGTAGAGTACAAGGAGAACCATCTTATAAGGGGCGAAAGTTGAAAAAGTGTCCTACTATTTACTGAAAATAGAGGTTCCAAAACCTACCACAATAGCGCTGGCGTCTGAAAAACTACGATATGAAGATAGCTGTTGTGAACGGAGTGAAGTCAGCTGAATTCAAATATTTAAAAAAATTTATGACTAGAGTAGTTAGTAAAATGCCAGTTTACAAAATCTCAACTATTTACGTAGTACAAAACCAAGCGGATTGGTCCGTCCTTGTTTATTTCTCCATCTTATTCTAATTACTTTTGGCGCTCTTTTTAAATTTATCCTATGCTACTGCAGCGCCACCCTTATTGGACATGTTTTTAGGGACACTTTTCATATATAGAGATGGTCCTCCTTCTACTCTACACTCCATAATGAATGTGAGCTTAGCCGGAGAGTTTTAGCGGGAACTTGTCCGGCGGCGGTTTGCTGCTCCTGTATTATTGTTTAAATAATGGTTTGAAGTGGACTTTGATATGTAAAATTGGTGCGATTTTGTGTATTAAGTGTCTGCGCATGTGAACTATTAGTGGAAATTGTGAAACAAGTGCTCTGATGGTGATGTGATTCTCAAAATAAGGTGTCTGTCTGCTTAGGTGCCTTGAAGTACCATCGCCAACCGTCAGCTGTCTGCTGGCTCAAGTTGCCGTCGAAATCTCCCAAGGGCTGCACAATGTGACGTATCAACATATTGTGAAGCAGTATACTATGAAGGATAATTATTATAATATATTGTAACTTCAGGCTCAGAAGGGCTAGATTCCAGAGCCGTAAAGCCAGTTATTAAGAATGTACTTAACCGACAACCGCCGACAATCGAACATTTTAAGGTGGAAGCTCCAGGGTGGCCCGCGAAATTCAAATTTTCTTGCGTTTTTTGGAATTTGCAGGTCAGGGTTAGGTTGTATATTTAAGAAATTATGATTCGCGACCGTAGCGATTATGTGTTTACAGAATTATTATCATTAAAATCACCAATACCAAACCTGTAAGTTCATATTAGCCCTTTAAATGAGTTTTTCGAGAAAAATATGAACTTATTGCTAATATGAACTGACAGAGTTGTATTAGTGATTTTAATGATAATAATTATCCTACCGACTTCAAGTTTGCTAACTTGAATTTTTTTATTACTTAAGATATTTGGCTTGGATGCTTATTCTTCAAGCCATGTTTCGTTTATCTCAGTACCAAGTGAAACCTAATAATTCTTTATAGTAAACTGCTTCATAATATGTTGATGCGTCACATTGCGTAGCCTTCGGGAGATTTTGACGGCAACTTGAGCCGCCAGATAGTTGGCAATAGTATCTCAATACGCCCAAGCAGACAATCACCTTATCTTAAGATTCACATTACCATCGGAGCACTTGTTTCACAGTTTCCACTAATAGTTGACATTTAATACAGAAAATCGAACCACTTTTATACTACGAAATCCACTTCAAACCATTATTTAAACAATAATACAGTAGGAGTAATCCGCCACCGGTCTAGCTTATGCCAAAACTCCCAGTTCACCTTCAATGTGTGCAGTTTTTTCAAGTTTTGGGGGATGAAGTTGCTCTCATCCGTAGGAATTACTTGAATCCTAACTCCCTACACGTATCCACTGGGTAGTGCTAAACGAGCAGCACTACATACTGGTGGTAAGTTGGTCCTCTACTAGCAAGAGGCCCGGCCCAGGGTTAGTTACCCACCTGGCAAAGACAAACCGCCAAATGATGTTAGGTGAAACCCATTTCTTAGGGAGAATGGGTCTGAATAGTTGCATTGCGTATACGAACCGGTTGCGACGCGGCGGTTTCTTAGTGTCAGATGCCTGGTTATGGAGGTTAGCGGGATCCGAAGCACGGTTGCACCGTAGATAGTTGGGAGCCCATTTAATGAGTCAGCCACTCATGAAAGGCTGCCCCGCCATCTTACGAAAACTCCTGGGATGGCTCCACCATGCCGGTCGGCGACCGGAGGAAAGGGTCTGGTGGCGATTTTCAGGGGGGTTCGGGCGTCCCGCGATCTCCATGCTAGGTACCATCGATGCTGTGACTCTGTTTGCGTTCCTAAGTTATATGTGTGACGCTTCGTCCATCTGCTATTCTCTCAAAGTATTCACTCACACCATTTATGAAAAAAAGGAAAAAGAAGAGTAAGTTTGTACAGCGGTTGCACTCCCTCTTCATCAAAGTGCACCTCACAAACATCCGTGGCCAAGGAAATGTTCAAATCATTACAATCGGCAAACCAACCCAGGGAATCAATCTCAAAAGCTGATTTAGATAACTCCATGAAACCCATAACGAATTTACTAAGAACCTTACACAACGAAGTTAGTGAACTCAGAGATTACAACACTTCTCAAATGGCAATTCAAGGAAACTCCGACCTTGAAACGGAACTAGCCATAACAGAGATTAGAGAAAAAATTGAAGACCTCAAAAATATTGGCAATATAAATACATTCACGGAGAATGTAAAAGACAACAAAGTATTCACCGAACCTACCAAAAGTTCAACTTACACCACCAAAAAGTCCTACGCAGAAGTGACTTACAAACCTCGTTATGCTATGATCATCGAATCTATAGACCCACGTTTTACGTGTTACGATATCTTAAAACAGGTCAAAAAGGATATTGATCCGGTAGAACTGGGAATACGCGTTAATAAAATTACAAAACTGAAAAACCAAGGAGCCGTGATTAATTGTGACTCAAAGCGGGACAGTCAGATACTAAAAACAGCCATTAGCAAAACGTCAGATAGGCTGACAGTATCTACGCCAGTAATTAAAAAAACCCAGTTACGGTTAATGGGTGTCACAAATGACTTGGACGATGGAAAGTTACTTAAAGCAATAACAAGTCAAAACAGCAAGACGATAAGGCTATGAAAGTCCTTTGCAAAACTAGAGGAAGAATAAGAGAAATAAGTAATGTAATTCTAGAAGTCTCTCCTCAAATGTGGTCTAAATTGAAAGATCAAAAGTTACGTATAGGTTACCAGGTCATTCCTTGCGTAGACCAATCTCCAATAACTCAGTGCTTTAAGTGTCTTGGATTCAGTCACAAAGCAAGAAACTGCAACAATGAGCTACGTTGTGGATATTGTGCTGACGGGCATGATACGAGGGAGTGCCCTAAGCGCAACAACACGCCCAAGTTCTGCAACTGCAGTATCTCGCAACGCGAAAATCTATTGAATCCTGCATATAGCCCAGAATGCCAAGAATGGCAAAAATGGGATAGAATTGCAAGATCTTCAGCATCATATTGTAAAAATACAGACAACGATAGATCAAACTTAGCAGAACAGAGTTCTTCCGATAAAAAGAAAAACATCAAAATGATACAATATAACCTGGATCGTGGGCGGGCGGCAACATTTGAGTATTTACGCGAAGCCACGATGCAGGTTTACTCGATCAATCTAATGCAGGAACCTTACGTGGGTGCAAAATCTCACCTACCTGTGGGATCCCAATACCGTGTCATTCAAAAAGTTACTTATGATAGCTCTAAGCCAGATAGATCGGCAATTGTTGTCACAGATCCAACAATACAATTTTTTGTTAACCCTAATTTACTTAGTGAAGATATAGTTGGTGTTGAATTAAAGTTAGTACATACAAAAATAGGTATAATTAGTATGTATTTACAAGAAAAAGGAAATCTGGACGAAGACCTACAAACAGTCAAGAAATACATTTCAAGCGTGAATACGGAAGACATCATTGTTGGAGGAGACGTCAATGCAAAGAGTATCCGGTGGGGCTGCAATGCAGACGACAAAAGAGGGAAAACTATAATGGAAGCGTTAGCAGAATTGAACTTAGAAATTCTAAACGTGGGACCCAAACCTACTTTTTCTGTTTATAGAATGGGATCATTATCTATAAGCATAATTGATGTTACAGCCTGCACGTCCTCGTTACTTCACAGAGTCAAAAACTGGAGAGTAGACAATACATTCTGCACAATATTAAATCATAAGTCAATCCTATTCTACCTATAAATAGACAGCACTATGACTGAAATTAATCTAAAGACCACAAGAATATACAACACCAAAAAAGCAAATTGGGAAAATCTAATAAAGGAATTAAGAGTTGAACTTCAAAATAATAGTATAACAAATGAAAAAATAGAAGAAACAGAAACAAGTCAAGAGTTAGAAAACATAATAAGCGAATACACACAAAGTATTTTAATAGCTTGCGATAAAAGTATACCACGAATAAACTTAAGGCGGAAATTGAAAACAGCCACATGGTGGAATGCAGAAATAGATGAAAAGAGGTTAGAAATGATCAGACGAATACGAAGAATAAAAAACGCACACCCCAAAAGAAGAAATTATGTAATTAAACAAAAAAGAAACGAAACAGGATTTCACTAGCGCTATCGAGAAGGCTACAACCAAGAGTTGGATATATCTCTGTTCCAAGGAAGAAAAGGAATGCCTATGGTAAAGGACATACCGAATTCTCAAAGTATGTTCTAGTTAAGAGAAGGATAGTTTACTCCGGAATTGTAACGGTGAATCTCTTACGGCATTAGAATTGGCAAATAAACTAGCTGACACATTTTTCCCTTGGGATAGTTCTGACACTGACACCACAGATCAAGCCGAGATTAGAAGTCATACGCTAGAGTTGAAAAACAGACTAAAAAGCGAGCACACCACAACTATTAGTCAATTTACCGAACAGGAAATAGTACATATATTAAAAAATATAAGTCCAAAGAAAGCTCCTGGATCGGACAGCTTAACATCGGATATTTGCCAAGTCGCTTTTTATATTAATCCGGAAGTCCTACAAGCACTGTATAATAAATGCCTGGCGTTTGGCTAGTTCCCAAAAACGTGGAAAAAGGTTACAATCAAAGTAATTCCTAAACCAAATAGGGAAGACTACTTCCAGCCAAAATCTTACAGACCTATTGGTCTATTGCCAGTGTTAGGGAAGATACTGGAAAAACTATTTGTTAACAGAGTCCAATGGCAGCTAGGAAAACAAGACAGGATGAGTCATAGGCAACATGGTTTTACACCTCAAAGAAGCACGGAGGATGCCTTATATGACACTATGAGTATTATAAAACAAGGTTTAAAGAAGAAAGCCATAGTCGTAATCATATCACTTGATATAGATGACGCATTTGACAAAGCATGGTGGCCCGCCATCCTAAGTCAACTCAACTATAAACGAGTTGATACATCCATGCTGAAAATAATAAATAGCTATCTGTCTGAGAGGGAAATATGCCTTAAGTATGCTGGATGTCTCATACAATAGCCCACCAATAAAGGATGCATCCAGGGATCTACCTGTGGCCCCATGCTTTGGAATATTTTACTCGACCCATTGCTGCAAAGTACAGAAAATTTGAACACACAAGACAACATGTACAAGCCTTTGCCGATGATATTTTGATTGTCGCCTCCAACCAAAATGGCCAAAAACTGGAGGAAGAATTGAACCAACTCAGAATAATAACAGAATGGGGCAAAAAATACAAATAAAGATTTGCCCCCCACAAAACTCAATCAGTAATTGTTACCAAAAAGCATAAATTTCACCAACTTGTAATAAAAATGGAAGGAGTAGAACTTCAGTTTTCAGATAAAGTAAAGGTCCTGGGTCTAGCAATAGATAAGAACGTTAACTTTAAGCCTCATCTGGCCAATGTTTTCCGCAAAGCCATAAACATATACAAAATGGTCTCTAGAGCAACAAGGGCTCACTGAAGGCTAAAGTCTGAGATTATGAGGACAATTTATCTGGCCGTAGTTTAGCCGACTATACTTTACGCTTCTAGCTGTTGGGCAGATACAACGGAAAAAAAATATATTGAGCGTATGCTTAACAGGATGACCCGAATTTACGGTATACGAATCTGCAAAGGACACAGAACCAATTCTCTAATTTCTAGCACACTATTATCGCAAATAATACCGTTAGCATTAAGTGCAAAAGAGAATGATAGTATTTATGAAATTAAGCGAGGCAAACCTAATGAACACCTGCCAGATAGGCAATTGTTTCCAATTGACAATTGAAGAGTAAGTCCTTACAACCTTCCTCATCCCTTTGAAAGAACAGAGCGAAAATTCGAACTCATAAGCAACTAGACCGAGATTGACAAAATTAGTAACAACTGGCCAAAAATATTCACCGACGGCAGCAAAATTGAGAATAAAGTAAGTGCTGCTATATCAGTCTGGCAAAACGGAGCTAAAACGAAAACAATAACCTTCAGACTGGAAAACTATTGTAGTGTCTTTCAGGCGGAAATGATGGCAATTCTGAGACCCGTAAAATATGTAGCTGACAAAAACTACCAAGGAGCTAACATACTGAGTGACTCAAGATCAGCAATCCAAACTATCTGTGATCCATCTTCCCTGAATCCCATCGCTGCTGAAATCCGAGGAAAAATAATGTCTGTGGAATACAACGAAGCAAAAATAATGCTATATTGGATAAAAGCACACAATGGAATTCAAGGCAATGAGAGGGCGGATGAATTGGCAAAGCAAACTGCTCTTAAAAACAAACAAAGACCAGCATATTATGACAGAGTCCCATTTTCCTATGCAAAGCGCCTCATCAGAGACTCCACTGTGCAAGTCTGGCAAAAAAGATATGAAGAATCTCCTACCAGTAATCTAACGAAGACCTTTTTTCCCGACATAGTGATACCATATAAAATATTAATAATTTAAAATTAAAAATTTTGTACAGCGGACTTCAATATAAGTTATTTAAGAATAACTCAATAACCATTGGTCTGACCTTGATCAAATTAATATGGGACCACACGAGAACTATCAGCTTTCATATAAAAAAAGAATCATCGAAATCGGTTTCCCCAGTACAAAGTTATGAGGTAACACACATAAAAAAAACATACACTCGAATTGAGTACCGTCTCCTTTTTGGAAGTCGGCAGAAAAATATAAAAATGACAAATTTAACTAACCATTTGTTAACCGGTCACGGTGGAAATAAAGCGTATTTATACAAGTATAAGCTCTCGTCATCCCCAGGCTGCATTTGTGATGAAAACTTAGAACAAACCGTAGAGCATTTACTAATTGACTGCCCTCGCTTTAGCAAAACCAGGTTTGAATCCGAATGCAGCATGGGAGTGACAATCAAGAAAGATAATTTAAGTATGATAATGCAGGACAACAATTGTCGAACTAACTTCATGAAATTTGCACTTACAATATTGAGAATTATAAGCAAGGAAAATGGTAGTAAACATATAGATTAAATGTAGAAATAATGTATTGTATAATATAGATATTAAGAAATTATGTATTGTACAATATTGATAGTAAGAAATAATGTATTGTATAATATAGATAGTAATAAATAATGCATGTGTAATAAATAAATGAGAATATGTGTATATGTGTTAGGAAGGTAGAATTAAAAAAATTTAGTTAATGGAAATAATAAAACAGCAAAGGAAAAAAGTGGGGGAAAGAAAAAGGAAAAAAAAAACACAAGGTAAGCATGAAAAAAAAGAGACCGCAATAAGGGAAAAACAGGACACAAAAAGAAAAAAGAGGGACTATGTATACTTATTTATTATTATTATAAAAATTCAAAGTCATTGTAAAGATGTATCCTATGATAAGAATAAGTTTGCATGATATCAAGCTTATGTTGTAAATAAGAAATAGTAAATAAGTTATGAGTAATGTAGAAATAGAGTGTAATACTCTATTTCTAGTGAATATTCTTATGTGTATTAGTAATATGAGTATTAGTAAAAGTAACGTAACAATAGAGTATATAGTAATAAGTATAAGTAGACAGCCTACAGAGCGGAATCTCAAATACAATAAAATATATAAAAAAAATATATATTAAAAAGAAATAAAAATAAACATTTAATAATTGTAAATATTAAAATAATTTAGGCACGAGTAAGAAGGGTACTACAGTAAAGTAGTAGTGATAAATGTAATAAAAAAAAGTGGTCAAGTGCGAGTCGGACTCGCCCATGAAGGGTTCCGTAGCAGCAAGTAACATAATTTACGATTTATGTCGTTTAAAAAAAACTACTTACTAGATCTCGTTCAAACCAATTTTCGGTGGAAGAGTACATGGTAATGTACATCATATTTTTTTTAAGTTTTATCATTCTCTTATTTTAGAAGTTACAGAAGGGGGGGGGGGGAACACACATTTTACCACTTTGGAAGTGTTTCTCGCGCAAACTATTCAGTTTAGAAAAAAATGAAATAAGAAACCTCAATATAATTTTTGAAGACCTATCCATAGATACACCACATGTATGGGTTTGATGGAAAAAGTTTTTGAGTTTCAGTTTTAAGTATAACCCCCAAAATTAATTGTTTATTTTTTCTATTTTTGTGTGAAAATCTTGATGCGGTTCACAGAATACATCTACTTATCAAGTTTCAACAGCATAGTTCTTATAGTTTCGGGATAGCGTATAGTTATAGCGTATAGCGGATAGTTGCGCGCCGGAGTCTGTGTTTACGTCCGCAACGACATCTGTTGTAAGCGTCTCCGTCATCTTGAAGACCCCCTTTCTCTACGATCTGGGTATTGATAGACATAGGAATGGATTAAATTATTTATTCTTGTGTCTACCGATTGCACAGCGGTAACCAGAAGACAACTAGGCTATTAGATAGAGATATAGAGAGATAGAGGCTAACACCTCAGTGAAGCCTCTGATGTGGCTCTAAATCGGTACCCTAATGCACAGTTGGTTTTATGAGTGACTTTAATGCCTGCCATCAAGACTGCCTGTTCCCATACCAGAAGACCGAACACGCTGGGAGAGAGGCGTGGAATTTCGCCTTGTCGATGGGGCTCCCCCAGCTGGTACAACAAGCGACTACGGTACCTGATGTGGATGGGCACACAACCAACGGCCTCGACATTCTGCTGACGACCGATCCAGACAGGTACGATGTTCAGGTTACCTCACCCTTAGGAACTTCTGACCACTATATAGTGAAATCTGTGTCATTATATTCCCCACCTAACTACGATTTCCACGGTGTGTGGCGGGTCCAATACAAGTCTGCAGATTGGGGTAAGATGCGGCATTTCTTTGCATCTTATCTTTGACGGCAGGTCTGCGCTTCTCGTCTGAAGACCTGTCGAGCTACGCAGATGCCATAACCGATGTGATACGTCAAGCGATGGAGTATTTCATCCCCTTTGCTGACGTGCCCATTGGTGGTAAAGCTCGCCCATGGTTCAACGCCAAGTGCGCTCGTGTTGAAAAGCACAAGCATATGAGCATACTTATCCTAAGTCGATGCTCGAGACCGCAAAGCTCCGGATGTTAGCCTTAAGAAGAGAGCCTTTAACCAAGCCACCAAGTCCTGCAAAAACGCATTACACCAAGCCAGTTTCGACCGCATTAAACGCATCGGTACAAAGCTTTCTGTCAAATCATCTGGCAGTAGAGCTTTCTGTCTCTCGCCAAAGCCGTGGAGACAAACTTGTGTTGGTCTACACTGCCTCCGCTTGTAAAACCAGATGGGTCACTGGCACATGCGCTTAAGGAGAAAGCGGACTTATTTGCTTCTCTTTTTGCTTGTAATTCGCGTCTGGACAGTAGCAACAGCGTACCATCTCAATTACCTCACTGCGATACCTCTATGTCAGAGGTCCCTATCACCAACAAAGAGGTTCTTAAAACCCTGGGAAGTCTAGACGTGAACAATGCTAGTGGACCTGATGGTATACCAGCTATAGTTCTTAAGGTCTGTGCACCTCAGTTGTCTCCTGTGTTGACTACGCTTGTTCCACCTCTCATTCAGGACTGGAATGGTGCCCAAATCTTGGAAGCTGGCCAATGTGCAGCCTGTGCCTAAAAAAGGTAGCCGTACCGACCCTGCCAACTAAACGCCAATTTCAATTATCTCCATACTCTGCAAGATTATGGAGTGTATATTGAACGCCCACCTCACCGCATATCTGGAGCAAAATGATCTCAGTGAACGCAGTACGGGTTTCGCCGAAATCGATCAACTGGGGACCTTCTAGCGTATGCTACTCACATATGGGGCGAAGCCCTTGAGAACAGTTGTGAAGCATTTGCTGTTTCCCTCGATGTTTCAAAGGCCTTTGACAGGGTTTGGCACGCTAGTCTATTAGGCAAGCTTTCAGCGTACGGCTTATCCTCTAGCCTGATTGTCTGGGTGTAGGTCTTTCTGAGTGAACGATCTCCCCGGGTCGTCGTCGATGGCTGCTCATCCGATACTGTGGCGACTAACGCCAGTGTTCCTCGGGGTCCGTTCTCTCCGCAACTCTATTCCTGCTGCATATAAATGATCTGCTCATTCCCGGTATCTATGGGTATGCAGACGACAGCACAGTTGTGGAGAGGATAGCAACCAAGTGCCCGGGCCAGTCGCGATCAAACCCAGTCAGAAAGAGAGGTTATGGTTCAGCGTGTGAATCTCACAATCTCGTGAGATTTAATTCCTCCAAAATAGAAGCTTGTATTTTCACCGCTAAAAGGAGCCCACTCACCTTGGCTCCTACTTTCCGGATTTTTTTTTTATATGATAAGGGTGACAAACGAGCACACAGTCCACCTGATGGTAAGTGGTTGCTGTGGCCCATAGACATCTACATCTATCCTCTATTACAAATCAAAATGTAGATGCGTTGTCACCAGTAAGGACTAAGATGGAATGTCTCATTTCCAGTAAAAAGGGCCTCCGGCCACCTGCACTCACCAAGCGAAACGCAGAGGTAAACCTCTACTTCACGCTGGTATTCTGTGAGGTCGTGGTACCACCCCGGTTCGAGCCGGCCCATCCGTGCGACAGCAAAAGCTGCCGCGTGGCTCTACCACTGTTATAAATTCTATAATGGATTGTATCTTATTTAAATTAAAATATATAAATCTTTGTCATAAAAAATATTATTTACCGATTTCTATAATGATTTATTATAAACCGTCAATTATACGTCGAAAATTTATGAATTGAATTAATTGATTTACAGTCACTGATTTTCGTGCATTTTGTGCAATGATACATACACGTCAATGCCTTAAATATCCTAAGTACGGATGTCAAATCAATGTCATTTATTTTGACATTTTTTTGTGCTTGTAAAACATATTTATTTATCATATTCTCTTCGTATTTGTGCTGATCTCTCGCAGCACATCTTGAGATGGAGTGATTGTCATCTTTACGTCGACACACAGGATGCAGCATGTTGAAGACATGTTATGTCCTCATAACCATTACAATATAAACTCTTTTTACAACATGGAAGTCTTTACAACATGTATGTTTAGTTCAAATAGATTGAAATATATAGGTATACTATAGACCGGGCATTGGGAACATTTATATACAAAAACTTTGAGCTAGTGCACGTGTGGCACCCTCTAGCTAAAAATAGCAAAACAACACTAAGCATTTATTAAAAAAATCAAAAAATCAAAAAAATCAAAAATCGTTTATTGCGTTTGAAAAAGTAGTAACAAACAAGTGGCAAGGGCCCCTGTACTGGGTTGGTAAAACCTGTGTTACGGGGTACCCCGCTCTTCCAACAGACAAATTTTAACAATTTGAAACATATGATATTACATTATATTAGTGCTTTAACAATCCTTTAGATACTTAAGAAAGAATGAAAGTGTATGTATGTGTGTTGTGTGTTGTGTATGTGTGTGTGTGTGTGTGTGTGTGTGTGTGTGTGTGTGTGTGTGTGTGTGTGTGTGTGTGTGTGTGTGTGTGTGTGTGTGTGTGTGTGTGTGTGTGTGTGTGTGTGTGTGTGTGTGTGTGTGTGTGTGTGTGTTTAGCAAATAAGCAGTTCCGTTTCTTCATAATTGAGGCTAAGCAGAGTTGTTGTTAACAAATGTTTCAATTTAACACAAGTGAGGGGATACATATTTAGCCTACTATTTAATTTATTATATAGATGTTTTGATTTACAGGCAAATTGTTTTTTCTTAAATTTAGTTCTACAATATGGAATATTGAAAACAGGTAGAATTCTACGTTTTAGTGTCTGAAGGGCAGTGTATGGTAAAGTGCTGTGGGTTCGTATAACACTCTTTAAAATGTACATTTGGCGGGTTGTCAAGATTTTGTAAGATTTGTGTAGTTCGTGAATTGAGAAACGGATTGGTTTAAAGAACATCACTTTCAGTAATGCTCTCTGAGCCCTTTCAAGAGTTATTAAATAGGACTTAGCTGCTCCACCCCATGCTGTAATGCAGTAGCTTAAGACAGATTGGGCTAGAGCTTTATACGTACATATAAGGATTTTATTATCTGCGACATGTCTGAGCCTTCTAAAAACCCACATAAGCTTTCTTATCTTGTCAATGGTACACTCAATTTGTTTGTTCCATATAAGATGCTGGTCGATAGTAATACCTAGATATTTAATAGTAGACGATCTAGCAATATCAACACATTGACAATTTTTCACCTGGTTTTGGGAGCAGCTATGAATTTTAAGAGCAAAGTCCGAGTGTGGTAAGGTAGATTTTCGTATCACAAAAGGAACAAATTGGGTTTTTGATACATTGAGAGTTAATAGATGTGATCTTAAGTAATTTGATATATGTCGTAATCCTGATTCAGTCGTAATTCAAAGAGAATCCCAACTCTTTTCACTGAAAATCAGGGCGGTATCATCCGCATATGTAAATATATCACAATTAGGAAGTTTGAGGCTACGGAGGTCATTCACATATATCAAAAACAATGTCGGTCCGAGCACACTGCCTTGTGGAACGCCGTAAGTAATGGGAGATGACTGGCTGATAACGTCACCAAGTTTTAGATGTTGTAGGCGATTCGTTAGGTAGTCTGTGAATAGCTTATGGGGTGTCCCTCTTATGCCAATGTGATATAGCTTATGTAATAATATTGGAATTGAAACAGAGTCGAACGCCTTTGCCAGATCCAGGAAGACGCCGACACATTTATTGCCTGCATCTAGGTGCCTACAGATAGTGTCGGAAAGTGCCAGAACTGCGTCTTCAGTGGAGACGCCATTTCTGAAGCCAAATTGATTATTTGATAGCAGTCTGTTTTTGTAAAGGAATTTTTTAATGCGGTTGTTAATAAGCTTTTCCAAAATTTTTGCCAGAACTGGAAGTACAGAGATAGGCCTATAATTTTCAATTTCATCTTTATTTCCACTTTTGTAGATGGGTGTAACAATAGCTTTTTTGAAAACAGAGGGGAAACAGCCTTTTTCGAAACAGAGGTTATACAGATGACAAAGGACAGGGATAAGATAATTTTTGGCCATTTTAATAAAAGCAGTAGGAATGTTATCCCACCCGGGGGCGGAGTCGTTAGATAAGCTACAGATGATTGTATTAATTTCTGCTGAATCTGTTGCTAAAAGAACGAAAGAATTGGATGAAGAGGGACTATTAATGTTATTTATGCTACGAATAGAATTATAGGACATAGGGGACGGTAATAAGTTTTCAGCGAGATATTTACCTAAGTTAGAGAAGTATTTATTAGCACAATTTGCTGTTTCCAACGGTGTGGATTTAAGTGATAGTAGGTTATGTATATAGTAATTTTTATTTGTGTTTATGTTACATACAGATTTTATTGTTTTCCACAGTAATTTAGGATTTTTATTAGCTCTAGTTAAATTGTTTCTTTCGTGCATTATTTTAAGTTTTCGAACAAGTTTACTAGAAAAATTTCTATAACGTGTATAGGTTACTTTCAAGATTTCGTTATACGGATTCTTTTTTAATTTTAAATGAAGTTTGTCGCGATTGCGAAGGCAACGTAATACTCCTGGGGTTATCCAGGGCTTGATATGTATTTTTCTTGAAGGGACACTTTTTATAGTTTGGTTGTTGTTAATCGCAGTGGAAATTTTACAAACCAAAACCTGGGCAGCTTCAGAAGGGTCTGTTATTGTTAATATATCAGGTAAGTCCGCCTTAATGTCATTCAAAGTGGCATCAAAATTGATTGAAATTTTGGTTTTTAGAGCCAGATTTCGTCGCAGAGGTTCAAACATCACGTCAAGAATGACTGTACTGTGGTCAGTGGTAGGGTTAGTAAGAACAAGTGATTTAGCAGGGTGAGACGTTTTCAGCATCATGTGATCATAGCTCATTTTATCACGAGTTGGGAGCCTGTGAGCTGGGAGTATCCCATAATAAGCGAGTGATGTTAAATAGTTATGACAGTTTGAATCTTTGGAGTCGATTTTGATGTCGATGTTTATGTCACCCGTTATAACAATATTCGGATAGCAATTATATTGTATAAGAAGAGATTGAAGGGAAGATACGAATTCGTCAGTGTTTCTAATAGATGGAGTGCGATAGATGCCGATGATAACAGTATCGTAAAGAGTCAAAACAAGGCAGGACGCGTTTGTAATATACGGTTCAAATACATTGATGTTTAGATTCTTTTTTACATAAAATACTACGCCATCACATTGGTTTAAGGTATTTTTTGTAAAGTGTGTGTTATAATTATCGTTTAGGTTAGGAATACTTTTTATTTTTGAGAGGTGACATTCAGTCATAACTAGTACGTCGCAATCGGTTTTAGTTGAGTGGAGCATAGCTTGAAAAATATCAAGATTTTTGTATATACTCCTTATGTTTTGGGTAAGAATGGTAAGGTGATTTTTTGTTGAGATATGTAAATAACACTCTTCAGGCTTGCATGTGACGGCCTGAGCTATACTAATATTGTCTATATCATTATATGGATGGGACAAATTATCCATAAAAATTAGGAAGTTTTTGTGTGTAGTAAATTTGTCTAATAAGTATTAATTTAAAATTATTTGCATAAAGGAGTTGTAGATAGTTGATTACCACGAAAGAATAAAAGTGAAAAATAACATTCCCACATTGGTTATTCCAAACTCTCAGATCAAAGTTACTCGCAATTATTGCAATCAATCTACAGTGTGAATGCAAGGTGTTATGTTTAGCTAGCGTAAACAGAACTTTTATAAAGAGGCGTGTGAGTGCAATATGTGTTTGTGTTTTGGAGTAAGTATTAAGGTAAATGTGTGACAAGAAAAGTGTGTAAGTTATGAATGTGTTACTGGCATAAACAGAGTTAGCAGAACATAGGTGCAACATAAAACTAAAAAAGTTATATATATATATAACCTATATCAATTGCTTGAACACTTTGCAAGACATGGATCCACTTGAAACTAAGTACACAGTTCATGCATAGTCATTTGTTGGCCTCATAAATGCCTTTTATTTGTGCTTCATTCATAATTTTTATGATCGAGGATGAGTCGTCTTTCCGCACCAGAACTTCACCTACCGAGGTCCAGCAATATTTATACTTCAGATTTTTTGACAATTCCCTCGCTAAGTAGTACAGTTTATTGCCATTAGGCGTGAGATGGTCAGAGATAAAAATAGGGGTACATGTTCCCTTTAGACCTAGGTTCTGGGTATTTAATTTATTATTCTTATTATGGTTATTGTACTTTTTAGCAGCGCTTGTAATGCTCATTTTCTGGAAGTAAGTTGACATTTCGACAACAATAGGCTTTTTATCGCCCTTTATGGTCGTCCTATATATATCCTTTATGTCATTACTTTGTATATTGACCTTAAGTGATGTAGATAAATTGCTTACCATGCTCAACAACGTTTCTTTGGATTCATTTTCCGATCTTGGGACATTTTTCAGTCCAAATGAACATTTACGTTGGGCTTTCATGAGATTTTCTACCTTATTTTCAAGTATAGTAATATATTCCTTCTGTTTATGCCTCTCTTGCTCCATAAGGTCCACTTTTTTACACATGTCGTCGTATTTGGTTGAGAGAAAAGTCAGTGATTCCTCTATGGATCTCAACGCAGATGTTACTTCTGTTCTTTCGCTGTTTTGCTGATCCATCCATGAAGTAATCATGTCTTTCATTTCTGTCTTAAAATCCGCTAAATCGGTCAGAATTTCTTCGGAGCGCTTTCTCTTAATTCGTAAACTAACAAAACTGGGAGGCGATGTTTCTTTGTCGTCGGAGACGCTAGGCAGGTTGGAATCAGAATTGCATTTTTCCGGTGTTCGAAACATTTTCAGAGTTCTCGTACAGCCTCACACTTATTTCCAGCTCAACAAAGGGTAGAACTTTAATAAATTAAGTAGGTATGCTTCAACTAATGTCGTGGTCTCGTAGCATGTATTTCGTAGCGAACGTAGTAGAAGTGTCTACGGCGGTTGACGTAGTTACAACGATCATGCAGGGAGGAAAGAGATGAAAAAAAAAAATGGCCTGAATACAAATACAAGTGAGCAAAGATGCGATGCAGGAACGAGAAGGCAATTATTAAGTCTACTATCTTACTCGCACGTTCCCCACCGCCGCCGGTCGCTAGTGTTGAATAGTCAAATGCACTTAATATTATTAATAATTTTTAACTATTATGAGCCTTATTGACACACACGCTCGCGCACGTCTGCTCTCGGTGAAATCACGAAGGAAGACAATTAGACACACAATTAAGACAACATTTTAGATATTCCCCAGTAGGTGACGCTAATAAATATAACCTCGGTTTAGGAATGTTACCATTTCGATATCCAAGTATCGATAATGTTGTTGAAGATTACTAAGTTTGAAATGATTTTCGATATAATAATAGAGAATGTTACGGCCTACAGCTGCCCCTGCAAAGATTGAATATTCTGGGGCCCATGAGCGGAAGATTCAACGGGCAGCCGCAGATCGAGCCCAAAGTGGAAATATGGAAACTTATCCTATCCTACTACACCATAGGGAGAAGGCTAGCCAAGTTAATAGTACGTACCTGGGTTTGAGGAGAAGACTGTCCCAACGGTTCGGTCAGGCCGAAGGTGTGTAGGTGAATGTGTAGTGGTGTTTTAGTGGTGTGGATGATGGTTGACCTGACTGGACCGTTGAAGTCGGCAGCAACCCTGACTCCGACACCGCTCTAAATTGTGGTAGTCTCCAGCGGCGTCACCCACGGTCAACTTCTTTCTTCTTCTTCACTATGTCAGTCTATTAACTTTATCGTACAATTAACTAACTTCAAGACGCAACTAAATCTCGTTAATTATAAAGCGTAACACGCGGCACGACTCGTAGGTCAAAGTTCAACATTCAATATTCCGGGTTCCCTTATCACCAAATTACAAATAGGGAACTAACGCGATTTCTTCACGATTCACAAAGTTCAGCGTTCAACCGACAACAGAAAACGTTTCCGAACTATATCAAATGCCCCACGAGTAACTACTCTACGCAAAGTATTATTGTCAAAAACACTTATATACGCTATCAAATTAGAATAACCAAATTTGCGGTAAATTGGGCGCGCACAACAAACAAATTCAGACGTTGGTCGCAATCAATATTAATTCTAAATAATTAATCAAACCGGCGTCTATTTGTCTAGACTTAACAAAAACCTCGTCGTGGCAACAATATGCTAACAAAACCGACTTTAAAAAATGGAGGTTTCCCCGGGCGACTTCACGACGTGCTATCGACAGCACTGCATTCGAGTAACTCCGTTGCACTCACGTTCTGCTCTCGCGCCCTCTGCCAAACCCACACCGCTCGCCCGAACGTCAAAACCGGTATGGCACCGAGCCGAGCGCCCTCTGGCGTCAAATCTTGAACCAGCGTTTGGGCGTGAACAGAGAATATACATTATTGTTTTATTGTATAAATCTATTTATCATGACTTCCATCACACGTAAAAATCATATTAACTTTTTACACCCGTTTAGTGTCATAAAATAAAATATTTAATTTACAATAACTAAGAATCAATTCAAACAACAGTCATTTTGGTTGTCACCTTGGTAGCATGACGTCACGCGGTCCATTAACTGCTATAATAATAGGATATGATTGATCGGTCGGGGTTAAAGACACGTCGAGAAATGCCAAATCCAATAAGAGAGCGCATCTATGTTTTTAAATTCGTTTCTATTACAAAAATACACTTCAAATCCAAAATATTTTAGGAAAACACTGAACTTAAAAGCCGTTTCACGAGTTTTCATGTTTCATCATCTGCAGTACACCCACATCAATAAAAATTGTTATTTTAAGTTTTTACCTTATTTTTTAACTCAGGCTTAACCTACAACTTCTTGCATATAGTATCTTTAACAGTACAAATTGTTTTTAATGTAAGAAATCTATTGCCCTGTCCTATCACTGTAAGCGAGGATCTGTAATGGCTTTGTCCTTGAAAACCACCAGACAATGAAGCCCGGTGTAAAACCACCAGACAATGAAGCCTGGTATGTAAAAGATAAGATAAGACTTGCTGTATTGCTAAACATCAACACAGTAAGTATCCTCAGCATGCTCATACACAACACAGAAAATCTCATCAGCATGCCTAAAAACAATTCCCACCCTTGCTCCACATAAAGTAGGGTACCTACTTAGCATAGTTGGTATATGCTACTCATTTTTGTTGGTATGGGTACTGTATCGTTGACTGTTTTAACTCCTTAAATATTGTAAAGGATTAAATCGGCATCCTGTATATTTTATCGATAATCCCAATCGATAAACGACGTCAACCACTAACTTTAAAAGTGGTAACTAAATAGAGCTTCTGAAGGACTTCAAGTACCGGTTTTCCACCCGCTTTCAAAAGCGCCGCTGTAATTCTACCCTCACTTAGGGCCGCACCGTTTTTAAGGTGCTAGAGAGCCATTCTAATCTCGCTTAGGTTTACGTCCGGGATATCATCGGAATAGTGTCGGATAAGACTCTGTAGTGTTATGGTACTTACATATCATTTTACACTATTTTAAGTTTATTTTTCCATTCTGTTTTTGATTTTCTGCATTCATATTTTGCATCACCTTTATTTCCATAGGATCCTGTAACGTTTTTACACAATAACAAATCATTTTCACTTCGTATTTTCACGCTATCAGCACTTTTTAAATCGCTGTCAATGGAGTCTTACCTTTTTCGATCTTTTATTTAGTTCTCCGTAACTCTGCAATTTCGGGTTTCGTGCGCGCTGTTGTGCTACTTTTTTTTCCTATATAAATAATATCTCATTTCTTACATAAAACTTGCCGTTTCTTAATAACAAGCCTAAAACCAAAAATTTACATATTTGACAATCGTTATTTATTTGGTTGTCATGGCAATTTTTATTCAAATTCGTTACCGGTCTGATGTTTTATTTCGATATTTCCACATAAATACTCTTTTGCTCTAGGTCATTTACAAATAATTTCCTTTTAATTTAAATAATTTCCCGTTCTCTCTAAAAAGGTATAAAAGCCGAACCATCGGTGAATACAGGGAGTCTCGCTTCAGTTTTCAAACGAGAAGCATCTACTAAAGGCCTTATCCCGGGGCCGAACTGCCCCGGGATCCTGCAGGCCAGGCGCTGCTGACGTTGAGAATATCCTGCAAGCCACCGGGATCCTGCAAACTTCTATCTACACCTGAAGTCGTCGGCGTAGTCTACTTCAAGCGCAGGGCCGCACTACTCTGGAATCCTACAAGCCTTTACTTTCTTCTGGAGTCGTCACCTGCGCCTCCACCTGCTAGTGCCCGTGCTACCTTTGGGCGCTGCGACTGCTTGCTCCAGGCGCTACGTGTGCCGGCTCCGGACGCTGCGTGTGCCTAGACCAGGCGCTGCGTGCCACCGCCGCCAAGAAACTCCAAGCTCAGCGTGTGCCTACTCCTACTCCAAGCGCAGCGTGTGCCGCTTTGACCTTCAGGCTCCGCTACCATATTCTCCTTATCTTTATTTTCTATCTAATTGTAATTTCACGTCACCCATCACCATCATCATATTTCATTTTTTTATAAAAAATTGTAAATATCTTTTAAAAATTTTAAATATATTATTTTCTTGTTCTACTTTTGTTGTTTTGTTGTTCTTAGGTTAGGTAGTTATGGATACACCCCGTCCCTCTGTTTTAGGCTAATATATTAAAATATATAATATTGCATTATTTAGACTAAGCAATAAAACTAATGCATCAGCATTTCTATGTAAGTTCCTAGTAGTTAGTTGATGAGTCGAATGTCTGCGCACAAACGGACTCTTTGAATATTGTTCATTATTAAATCCACCTCCAAATCGGTCGGACATAGTAATCTAATTGTATTTTAGTTTTTAAAAACTCCTTTCGACGTTCCCGAAATTTGACTGGCGCAGCCGGTAGGATTTGTTCGTGAAGGCTGTACCGTCTCTCGAAATTTTCAGGTGTCCAAATACGCCTGAATTCGTGATAGCGGTGCGAATAGCTGTTGGGCAAATCCAAGAACCAAAGAAATTTGTCATCGAGGGAAGCGGAAGACATGGGAATAGCGGCTGGTTGGTGAGTAAAACTTTTCACCATCCTTGATACCACTATTATCCTTCGTTTTTATTTAAATTGTTATTATTGAGATCGGCCTTCTCTCATTATAACGTATCTGGTTTTTCAATTAAATTTATTTAGTAATAGACACTCTATTAGTGTAGGCGTAACATAACAGTGATAAGAATACGGGACACAGAGTGCCCTTTCGCACAGAGATTATTAAACGTTTTAAAAATAAGACTTTTTATAAAATTAATAAATTAAATATAATTAAAGCTTTACTTGATAATTAAAGAATATATGTTTTATTAAGGCTAGAGATATAATACAGTTTTATTTCATTTAATTTTATTTTTCATTACATTTACAACTTTTACACATTTTATACTTTAAATAAACTTTCATTTTATAAATTATATTTTTATATGCTTTAGTGTGTTCTACCTTATATTTTGTGTTATTGCATAAAATAGCGCTCTATATTGACTGACTCCTCTGACTCGTGCATTACTCTATAACGATGGAACAACCAATGGCAGCAGAACGACAGACCGTTGTATTTAATCCCATTCCTACAGAAATGCTACGGCTTATTCCACTTTTTAATGGCGACAAAAGACAGTTAAATTTGTTTTTGAGGAAATGTGAATATGTCATTTGTAGGTATAGGGGTGACGAAGAACAAAATTTATACGTTTATCATTCTATAACTAGTAGGCTTACAGATAACGCGGCGTCACTCTTATCGGAACGGGAGGATGTTGTGTCGTGGTCTCAGTTGAAAGATTTGCTAACGCAACATTTCGGAGACCCCCGTAGCGAAGAGTGTATTAGTATTGAATTAGAATCTTTAAAGATTAAATCTGGCGAAAACTTTCAAGATTTTTGTAACCGTATTCAAAGTATTCGATCATTATTAATTTCGAAAGTAAATATATCGGATGATAGTAATCTTAAAAGCGCTAAATTGGCAATTTACAACAATACAGCCCTAAACGTATTCCTATACAATCTTCCCGAGAATATGGTTCGGATAGTGAGGTTAAAGAGGCCAGCGACTTTAGAAGACGCCCTGAGCATTGTACTAGAGGAAGTCATCTTCCATGACCAATACAATATGCGTTATCGTATCCACAGTAGTAGCGGTTTAGCTTTAAGGCAGCCTCAAACATCAGTTCCAACACAAGGATTTAAATTCAGTAGTACGCCCCACACGGTAATGCAACCATACGGATACAAACCAGTGTTTCCAAATAATATTACACCAAAATTTAATTTCGGCATTCAAAATCAAAGCCAATTTAGGATGCCCCAATCTGGCTTTCGTCCTCAACCAATGCAACAGATAGGTTACCGTCCACCTCAATTTGGTTATCGGCCACAACTTGGCCAGCAACCACAACAGTTCGGCTACCGTCCACAACTCGGCCCTCAGCCACAACAGTTCGGTTACCGTCCACAACTGGGCTTTCAGCCACAACATTTTGGTCAAAGACCTCAACAGCAATTTGGCCATATGCCAACTACACAATTTGGTAATAAACCACAAACTCAGAAACCCAATTTTCAAGAGACTGACGTTTCCATGAGGACAGCTCCTCCTAGGCCACAGCCCGGCTTTAGACTAAATGAATTGACCTTAAGAGAAAATGACGGACAGTACTATGAGTATTATGACGCAGACGAATATGTAGAACAATATGATAACGAATTCACACCATCCGCGGAAGAAACTGTTGACGAAACAACTTATGACGAATTTACAGACGAAACTCAACTTCAAACTCTTGAAAATTTTCACATGAAAGCCTCCATCGGAGACAAGAAGTCATAGAACTAAATTGTGATCCGAATCTCAAGTTACCCTATATTTATATCCCTGAAATAGATGCAAAATTAATGGTAGACACAGGTAGTACTCGATCTTTTATCAGCCCCCGTAAGGCATACCAACACTTCTATCAATATATAACACACGAACCGTTTGAAGTAGTCAGTACCCACGCCTCTAGCAGACACGATGAGGTGATACAAATCCCTCTACCACCCACTTTCAAGAGTTCAGATTGTCACAAATTTTATCTATATGACGTCGACTCTCGATATGACGGTCTCATTGGTAACGACCTATTGAAACAACTAGACACGATTATAGACCTTAAAGACCTTGTACTTAAAACAAAAACCACTTGCATACCAATAGTTAATAATAACTTAAATTATGTTATAACACTACCACCACGATCAGAGCAGCGCGTAAAATTGCCTACAGACCAATGTTTTGGAGAGGCAATCATTAACTATAAGGAATTTGTCAGCGGTGTACGAATGCCTAGTGCATTGGTAAATTGCGTTAACGGTTATGCCGCAACCGTCATACAGAACGTCCTTGACAAAGAAATGATATTAACAGTAACACGACCTTTTACAGTTACTAAGTATGATACAACTACTCAATGTGACATAACCTTAACATGTACCTATAGTGACTTAGAGATCGATAAAGTACTCGAAGAAAATCTACTTAAACTAAGACTTAATCACACTAACGATGAGGAACGCGATAAAATTTTTAGACTTTGCCAAGAATTTAAAGACATATTTTTCTGTGACAAATTACCACTGACTTTCGCTAACGAAATTAAACATAAGATACGCACAAAAAATGAAGACCCAATTTATGTCAGACCCTACCGTCAAGCACCAATGCAAGTAGACGAGATAAATAGGCAAGTAGACAAGTTATTGAAGGACAATGTCATTCAGGAGTCACATTCGCCATGGAATGCTCCCGTACACCTGGTACCCAAAAAAATGGATACATCTGGTGAAATTAAATTTCGTATGGTTGTAGACTATCGACGTTTGAATGACATAACCATAGACGACAAATACCCACTACCAAACATAACAGATTTATTTGACAAGTTAGGGAAGAGTTCTTATTTCAGTACAATCGACTTGGCAAGTGGTTATCACCAAATCGAAATAGAAGAACAAGACAGGCAAAAAACAGCAATTAGCACTCAAAACGGCCATTATGAATTTCTTAGGATGCCGTTTGGCCTGAAGACAGCTCCTGCAACTTTTCAGCGGACCATGGACAGTGTGCTGAGGGGATTACAGGGGATACACTGCATGGTATACTTAGATGATATAATTGTGTTTTCGACAAGTCTGGAAGAACATATACAAAAGTTACGGACGATATTTGACAGAATTAGGGCGACTAATCTAAAAGTTCAATTAGACAAGTCTGAATTTTTAAGGAAGGAGGTTTTATATTTAGGACATACCATTACAAAAGAAGGGCTACGTCCGAACACAGACAAAATTAATGCCGTGTTAAATTTTCCTATACCTAAGACAACAACGGAAATTAAAAGTTTCTTAGGACTGGTAGGGTACTATCGACGCTTCATAAAAGACTTTGCTAAGATCACACAACCTCTAACTGCATGCCTTAAAAAGCGAAATAAAATAATCATCGATGAAAAATATATCAATGCGTTTGAAAAATGTAAGGAAATACTAACGAGTGTACCCTTATTACAGTACCCGGACTTCGATAAAACCTTTATTTTGACGACTGACGCCTCTAATATAGCTTTAGGAGCAGTTCTATCACAGGGACCTATTGGTAGTGATAGACCTGTTGCATACGCTAGTAGGACGCTTAGTGACACTGAAAGTAGATACAGCACCATCGAACGCGAACTTTTAGTTGTTATTTGGGCCGTAAAACATTTCCGACCGTACCTTTACGGACGAAAATTTGTAATTTATACTGACCACCGACCCTTAGTTTGGCTTTATTCATTAAAGGAACCAAACAGTAAGCTCACCAGATGGCGATTACGACTACAGGAATACGATTTTGAAATCATTTATAAAAATGGCAAACAAAATACAAATGCCGATGCCCTATCCAGAATTAAAGTTAATGCCTTAAATTCAGACGACGAAGGTCATTCGATGGACGTTAATTTCGACAGCAAAGAGTATAAGCTTAGGGAGCATCTGAAAGACGTATTTAAGGAAATTGAAAAACTAAACACTCAAAATAAAAGACATAATGACACAAAGTCCGTTGTGACAATATCAGACTCAAGTACTGTTTCCGCGAGTCCTATGTCTCGTTCCGACACAATATCAATTTGTAGTTCAGAAAAGGTTTCCGAATATCCAATTCGATCACCTTCAGAATCTAGTAAGTCCCAAACTGTGCATTCAGCCGTAGAATTAGAGTCAAACGGAATACCAATACTACACGAGGCTATCGATACAAAGCCAAATCAAATATTAATATTTTCATGGTTTAAAAATGAATATCAGGTTAAAGATATTTGTAGGGAAAAACAAAAAGTATTAGAAGTATTTTTACCATTAGATAATTCCGAATTAATTAAAGAATTTTTAAAGAAATATATTAGGCCTAAAATTAAATATTTTATATATTTCGAACGAAAAGAACATCGAAGACAATTTAGCAATATTATTATACACCTTTTCAAAAAGGACATGGTTCAATTTTATGAATGCACGGAACGAGTAATTTTTGTTGAAGACGAAAAAGAACAAAGGGCGATTGTAATTAAGTATCACGAAGGAAAGACATGTCACCGGGGCATTAAAGAGACGCTAGTTAGAATCCGCAGAAATTACTATTGGGATAATTTACAAGAAACTGTTTCGGCAATAATAAATAGTTGCACCGCGTGTAAAAAAATGAAATATGACAGAAAGCCAATTAAACCTATTCTTCAATTAACCCAGACCCAAGATGCTCCGTTTCAAGAGATATTTATAGACATGTTTAACATCGAAGGAAAACATTATCTGACTCTCATAGATGCGTTTAGCAAATTAGGCCAAGCGATAGAAATTGCAAATAGATCCACCCCCGAAGTAGTCCGAGCTTTAATGAAGTACTTTTCATTTTACGGGATACCAAAAAAGATAAGTTCAGATCCGGGCTCTGAATTTAACAATGAACTAATTAAAGAATTCTTAAGCTTACATAAAATTGAGCAGCACATTGGAAACCCAAATAGCCCAAGCTCGATGGGGCTTATAGAACGCTTCCACTCGACAATAATAGAAATTTATAGATTGGCAAAATACGAAAGAAAACCTACTGATGCGGCATCAGTTATGACGTATTCCGTACTAGCATATAATAATACTATTCATTCGGTAACAGAACTTACACCCTTCGAGGTAGTTTTCGGACATACTGACACGGGTAGCCCGTTTAATACAGAATTTGATAAGCAGTATTTACAACACTTAGTAAGAGACCATGCAAAGCGAACAAAATTCTTATACAAATATTTGGCAGAAAATATGGTTGCAATTGTTGCAATTAAAGAAAAGATTAGGAAAAAGCAAGGCGGTGAAGATGAGATAGTATTTCAGTGTGGTAAGACTATATTTGCTAAGGATACAAACAAAAGAAAGAGCAAGGACAAACCGCGATATGTTAAGGCTAAGGTAGTAGGCAAGGTCGAAAGAAATATAGTGCCAATACAAATAGGTGAAAGGAAGACTAAAGCTCCAATTAAAAATGTCAAACGCCCTCCACAGGTGGTGCATACTGATGATTGCGAAGCCGATCCTGGCCCATCATCTGCAGTCACTTGAGGAAATCCCAGGGATACTTCCGGTAAAACAAGGACAAGCATACGCCCAAACAGATCACTGACTATAATAAAGATTTTAAATTTAGAGAATGTTTATGACGACCTAAATCTAATTATTGCTCAATATCATAAGCTTAGTAGACTAATTGAAGTAAAGGAACCGTACCCTCGTGAATTTATCAGTGTTAAAACCCATGTAGAGTACATACGCGATATTACCGTTCAAAAATTCCAACAACTTATGCCGCAACGCTTTAAGAATCGGAGGAAGAGGGATCTTAAATCCATTAGGTTCTGTTCTAAAAATTATTACGGGAAACCTTGATCATGAAGATGCTCTTAAATATGATAAACTTACTTCGGAATTAAGTCACAACCAAATTATCGTATCTAAGAAACTTACCTTGGTCTCCAAAATGTTAGACAGGTTTATTAATGCCACGGAAACCCTAAATAATAATTCCGTTATGCTGGATGCACGCTTGAAAAGTGTAGAGACAATGCTAAATCATTTAACGACTAGAGAAAATAACTGGGTTTTCTCTACGTATATTTTTGGATTATTTAATTTATTTATAAGTAATTTTCGAACTATATTTTATAAATTAAGTGAAAAGAGACTGCTCTAGCTTTTAGTAGAGTATCGATACTTCATCAATCTATAGTAAATTCTACAGAACTTTTAGATCATTTAAAACTAATATCGAATACCGAAAATTTAGTGTACCCACCAACAGAAACTAATTTGGTAAAACTAGAACAAACCATAAGTGTAAAATCTTATCTTAAGAAAAACCAGATAGCATTTATAATGGAGATTCCGTTAACTGATAATAATACTTACAATTATTTTAAGGTTTATTCCATACCTATTTTCCGCGAATCTGTAAACGAAACGATTGCCATCTTCCCAAAACCAATTTTTGGAACCTATATACTAACCAGCGATAAGCCCTGTGACCTGGAGATACACGGTACTCATATTCATCACCACCGTGTTTACACGGAATACGAAGCGGCGCCACCAGTTTCAGTCATCAACTTACCTCATTTACGTGAAAATATTAATGTAACAAGTACACGCGTAATTAACATGAATGGTGTCAACTTGGACGAAGTGAAATATATGTCAAATGCTTTAAAACACAGTGAAATCTATTACACAGATTTAAGTGCTCTCAACGGAGAAAAACACTCTAACTTCAGTGTTCTAACATATGTAATTTTAAATTTCCTAGCTTTAAGTTTCTTATTGTTCTTTATATACGTGTTAAGAAAAAAATGTATACCTTACATACAAAATTATCGTAAAAACATCAAAAATGATATTACCGATAATTTTGCTCTTAGGGAGGGAGGAGTTATGGATACACCCCGTCCCTCTGTTTTAGACTAATATATTAAAATATATAATATTGCATTATTTAGACTAAGCAATAAAACTAATGCATCAGCATTTCTATGTAAGTTCCTAGTACTTAGTTGATGAGTCGAATGTCTGCGCACAAACGGACTCTTTGAATATTGTTCATTATTAAAGCCACCTCCAAATCGGTCGGACATAGCAATCTAATTGTATTTTAGTTTTTAAAAACTCCTTTCGACGTTCCCGAAACTTGACTAGGTTCTTTTTTTTTATGGTCGCTTCACGACAACTCGCTCTTAGATAGTTACTGACACTTGCGTGTGGCTCCATCGATGACGTATACAGCTGACAATAGAACCTCTCAATCTCACTCAAAATCTCAGGTGTCCCGGAAACAATGCTGCCACACTCGGTCTTCAGCTTTGACAGTTTGCTCTTTCTGGCAGACAGATTTCTGGTAAAGACTTTAGAGCCTTGGTTCCGCTCGATCACTTCTTCAATACAAGCTGTATTGAAGTAGCGTAAGTTCCACCATTGTGATTTGTATTTGGAGATCTGTCTGTTCAGTTGCCTGTATGCTGTCAAATCTGCTGAAGATTGTAGCTTCATTTCCCGTCTAACAGCTATGAGATTGAGAGTGTGATCGGAGAGTTTTTATGTTCTTCTGTGGCGGGTCTTGCCGAACTTAGCTTGCCGCATGGACAGTTTTCACGAGCTTATCATTTACTCTTCCACTTCAAAACGGTCTTCTACACACTGAAAACGGTTTTGTAACTCGAGCTGAAAGGTTTCGGGCCTTTGGATTAGAGCACGAGGGGGACGGAGCGTTGAATTCATTAGACGAGACTTCTCCAACTTAACGTTTAGGTTCAGTGTGCCTCTAACCATTCGGTGATCGCTACCAGTTTTTAGCCTCGCGATCACTGAGACATCACTGAACAGTTTTCGTCTGGTCGTCATAATGAAGTTAATCTCATTTTTTGTTGAACCGTCGGTGCTCGACCAGGCCCACTTCCTGTGGGGCCGCTTCTGGAAGAAAGAGTTCATCATAAAGAGTAACTCTTTCTCATGAAGTCGGCCAGCTGCTTGCCCCTTGGGTTCCGTTGCCCTATTTCAAATTTTCCTACCTTTAGCTCGCCGTTCTCTCTTGTGCATAGTTTTGCATTGAAGACTCCCATTAACACCGTAGTGGGTTTAGAGGAATGCATGGCTTTAGAGATATCCTCATACGTTTCCTCTACCTCCTCATCGGAATGTGCCGAGGTTGGTGCGTAAACCTGTATAACCTTCAACGAATTGAAATGAAACAAACCGTTTGGTGATTCTGAGTATAAGGTACGCAACCCTCGTTTACACACTCACAATCTTTACAACGTTGTTAACGAGAGACTTGTGAATGATAAATGCGACACCTCCTTGGGACAGACGGTCGCCCTCCCGGTGATAAAACAAGTTGCCGGATTTTTTTTATGGGATAAGGGTGACAAACGAGCACACAGTCCACCTGATGGTAAGTGGTTGCTGCGGCCCATAGACATCTACATCTATCCAAAATGTAGATGCATTGTCACCCGTGAGGACTAAAATGGAATGCCTCATTTCCAGTAAAAAGGCCCTCCGGCTACCTGCACTCACCGAGCGAAACGCAAAGGTAAACCTCTACTTCATGCTAGTTTTCTGTAAGGTCGTTGTACCACCCCGGTTCGAGCCGGCCCATCCGTGCGACAGCAAAAACTGCCGCGTGGCTCTACCACTGTTAAAAAGGCTTTGTGGATTACCGTGTCCTCCTCCTCTCTTAGGACCTCGGATAATCCTATAATATGCCAGCGTAACTTGTCTGTCTTCATCCAGCTCCAAGATCTTCTCGTCAGTCCTCAGGGTGCGTGCGTTGTATTTTGCCAGGTCGAGTCGTCTTAGGTGGAAATCGAACCTCTATCGGAGATTCTTAGCACCCCTGACAGCGATGTTCGTTGGTGGAATTTAGCGACTGAAATCAATTCGAACAATTCCTCTGAGCACTCCCTGTGGGAAATGCGATAGAAAAAGCAAATGCATGCAACATCTCTTTGCAGCGCTAGTGAATTGAGCCGATCAAAAAGAACTCGGTTGTCGACGATTCGAGCAGCTCTTCGCTGAATGCGGTAAGTGGAAGGAGTTGGCACTGTGGTGCTTCTGACCAGAGATGAGAACATTATTCAATGTGAGGCGGAACCTGCGCCTTGTAAAGTTGATAGCGGTGCGTCGGCAAAAAATACTGTCCTGCTTTACAAAGGACGCTAAGCTTTTTATACGACACATCTTCTCGGCTATGCTCGGGGTTTCTCTGCGTGATAAACTTAAAAATGAGGTTATCCGCAGTAGAACCCAGAGTGACCGGCATAGCCCAACGGATTAGTGAGCTGAAGTGGCAATGTGCTGGCCATATAGCTCAAAGAACAGACAACCGATGGCAGTGGCGGATTCGCACATTTGCCGCCAATACGCTATTCTAATTTTGCCGCCCCTACCGATCTTCTAAAATTCGAAGCCCTAGTTCACAATCATATTAATTATAAATTTTTGTTAATGAAATTGCAACTTCATGATTTGTGCATTATCGTTCTAATTACACCACCCTTTTCTCGTCATTAATATAATTATTATAAACTAGTAAATCGATGTGTCAGTTCCCAGATTATCTTTACAACTCAACGATTTAGTTAAGATTGCACAAGACATAGCTTCTGGCTATATTTCTGAGCTAACAAAAGCTCAATCATGTACTTCTAATAAGGCGGGGAAGGTATGCCTTAATACTACTTAAACGTTAAATGTTATTAAATAACTTTTTTGCGGTTACTTACAGTTAAAAATAATATATTCAATTACAAGTAGAAAGTTTTAAAATTTCTTTTTGCGTAATATACTATTCGCAAAATAATCATTAATCGTCGGATGAAATCTTGTTCATTAATTTTGAGTTCTGGTTCTATGCACGAAATAGCTTTTTCTAATAAGTTTTTCTTGACTTTAGGTAGTCTAGTTTACGACGGGCTGTTTTCCGCAACTCCACGTCTAAGCGCGTATTTTACGTGTGAATAGGAATAATGTAATTATTCGAGCCATGAAATCTTCCCGAAGAAGTTCAACAGTCCTTTGATGTTGCATGCAACTTCGGGGAGTCATCCCGGCATGCCGAGATGTTGACTTTAGGTAGATCTTAGATAATTTTTCAGCCATTTTAAGTAAGAAAAGTGAGAAGCTTTTCTTACTTAAAATTACACACCTGAAAAATGTGTCACTGGTGTACATAAATACATGTGGACTGCTATATCCAAGTTTAGATAAATATTTAGAAAATTCTGGTACCGCAGGAACAAAGATAAAATTTTCAATGATCCAGAATCTGGTTTCACCAAAATTCTTTCAGAAGAAAGGTGACATTGAAAATGTATGAATTCTTGAACTAAATCAATCCAATCGTTAGGATACATTTCTTTCAAGAAAAGGGCGTTTTCAGTAAGGGTTGAACTTGATGATGTTGTTGAGTTTGGTCCAAAATAAATAGTTTCTTTTTAAAAAAAGTAGTTAAAACTAACACCTATCGTTTTTCTAATTCAGATACGAGTCTATCAATGAGGACGAGAAATGTATTAGTTCTGAAAGTATCACTTGAAGTCATTCTCATTTCTTTATCATGTGTCTCATCATATATTTTTTCCCTTCCGGTTGTATTTTCCCCCCACGCCTGTTGCATACTGCTTCGACACGCTTAATTTGATCACTTTTTCTTGGAAAGACTTAAAAATTTCTCGTTCAGCTACAAAGAACTGAAGAAGCGACAAGCTTCTGTACAACATTCAGCAGTCGCAGTTGCCACTAAATTTTAAGAGAGAACAGAGCAAGGAACGAAAAAAGCAAAAGGTGCTTGGCTTTGAATTTCAGCCATTGTACACACACCATACATTTTTGCGGCGTTATCATACTACGGCAAGAACGCTCTTCAGAACGTTTTTCCAATAACTAATTTTCCAAAAAATTGTGCCAGAGAAATATTAGTACGTATTAGCAATCGCACCAGGATTCAACCGCGGCAGCTTTTCTTTTTTTTTTTTGAAGTAAATACATCTATCTGTTTCGAACTCAGTGTCAACACGCAGCGTACGCTTTCGACAGTACGATCCTGCTGCGGTTCCCGCGGCGGCCGCGACTCGCTCGTTCAGTCAATTCATCAGCATTGTCATAGATATACTACATAGGGTAGGCATTTTGATCAATCACACTTAGCGAACGGTCATGTCACGCGTTTCCGCGCCACAACCAAACGCAAATTGTAGGAAAATTTATCAACCAAGTGAAAAATTAAAAAGTTTTAGCCCCAAATTCGCCGCCCTAGGCTTCAGCCTACTCAGCCTGCTGGTAAATCCGCCACTGACCGATGGGGAGAAAAGGTTCTCGAGTGGCAGCCTCGTACCGCTAGGCGAAGTGTAGGGCGGCGCCCTAGTAGATGGAGTGACGACCTGGTAAGACATGCAGGAAGTCGATGGATGCAGGTGCCTTAGTGCCGTGCTTTGTGGCATTCCTTGGGGAGGCCTACGTTCAGCAGTGGACTTGTGAAGGGCTGTAATGATTATGATAATTACTACTCATTTATTTAACAAGTCATTATAACTACAGTATGCAGATTTGATTTTTTTTATAGTAAAGGGTAACGAGCACACATTCCACCTGATGGTAAGTGGTTGCTGCGAGCCATAGACATCTGCGTCTATCCTCTATTACAAATCAAAATACAGATGCGTTGTCACCCGTGAGGACTAAGATGGAAGCCTCATTTCCAGTAAAAAAGGTCTCCGGTTCTCTACACTCACCATACGAAACACAGCAGCGTCAAGCTGCTATTTCACGCTGGTATTCTGTGAGAGCGTGGTCCTTTCCCGGTCAAGCCAACCCATTCGTGCTACAACTATACTACTAATATAGCTGCAGCATGGCTCTACCACGTTGCTCATGTCAACCCGAATTGCCCACTGTACGACCAGACTGTTCTAGCGACATGTAGCTTAACCGATTCGTTGCGGCACCAATTTTCGACAACTTTTAGCTGTGGCGGCGAACAAATATTTCATGACATGCCTGGCGTGTCAAGCGCCACAGACAAGTTACAAATGGAAGGATATTTGTTTTTAGTGGGTAACTACGTGTTTTTTACGTGTTTTCTTTGAAATTGAGAGTAAGTGACTTTTTTTATGAAGAGATTACAAACATTTTGTACTATTTTTTGTTTTATAAAAAAATCATTTATATAAATAGGTACAACTAAATCACCCTGGAAATCTTGGTTTTTATTAAATTAAATTTTCACCTAATAATAAAATTTTGTAAATATCAAACAATGAAGAACCTTGATTTGAAAAAAAATAAGGTTTATCATTCATTGATATTTACAAATGTTAAATATTATTTAATGTTACACAAATGTTAAAGTAAAGTCGATCTGAAAACGTCTTATTAGCAAGAAAAACAAAATAAGTGTTTTCAAAAGGAAAAAAACGCCGGCGCTATACGGCGGCGGATTGACAAAAGACTATTTATATAGTAATAAGACGGTAGTTCAACCATTTTAAGCAAAATTAAACAATAAGACAAACGCATTGTTTTTTTTTAACAGGACACTTGTTTTCCAGAAATTTATTTACAACTAGAGTTTGTGAGCGATCGCAATGAGTGCTATTATTTGTAACTTATTAGACTATTTTTCTACAACATGATTGAAAACCGACAAAGTAAAAAAAAAAAAGTACCATGTACAAGTTAAAAAAAGCCAACGCATAAAAATTTCAAAATATCGAGAAACGAAGCTGTAGGCATGATCTACTTGCAAAATAATGAATATTTTGTTTATATTAGGTGGATATTTAATTTAATAAAAATCAAGGTTTTCCAGAGTGATTTAGCTGTACCTACTTATATAAATGATTTTTTTATAAAACAAAAAATAGTACAAAAGGTTTGTAATCTCTTCATAAAAAAAGTCACTTACTCTCAATTTCAAAGAAAACACGTAAAAAAAACACGTAGTTACCCACTAAAAACAAGTATCCTTCTATTTGTAACTTATGTTTGATGTCAAATAAACTTAATTAGGTCTGTGGCACTTGGCACGACAGGCGTGTCATGAAATATTTGTTCGCCGCCACAGCTAAAAGTTGTCGAAAATCGGTGCGGCAACGAATCGGTTAACCATTTATTTTACTACCTACCATACTGCATGTTAGGTATGGAATAAAATAAGTTAATGTCAACGATGGAAGGCGTGAAGCTAAAGATCCTGTGTACTTATGCTCAGTGTCAAAGAATATCATTATGGGAAACAAACTCTCACTTACACTTAAGTTTATTCACATAGTAACTTTTATAATAAAGAAGTATTTCTAATTTCTCCTGTGTATTTTCTTCTACGACAAGGGGAAGGGGAAGGAGTGCAAATGTACAAATACTGATATAAGAGATGGACATAATTTTTTTTAAATAAACATTTATTTGTTACGAATTACATTCATCGCGTATCGTTACATATAAGTATACTTGCCATTTGATCTTATCAAATTTACGCAAAAAGTTTCTCGCATTTGTTATACCAATTCCTGGGAACGGATTTCGAAATATTTTGCCATTTAATCACTATGTAAGCAGCTAGATCGACAATTGTTAATTCATTCTTATAAATCCAGTTTTTACATTGCGAAAATAATTTGCTCACAATCTCTTCCTTGTTTTTTCCCGACGTATTTTCTAATAAATGACATTGATCGAGTAAACCATCAACACAGTAATCGTTTTGATCATATGGAGCGACATGCGTATAATGCAAACAAAGATAACGCAATATATTTACAATGCCCACTAAAGGCACATCCAGGGATGACATTCTTAACTCTGTAGCTGAAACTGAAAATAAAGTCATTAGAGATATATGTATTTAGTCGGTAATTATTTATTTATAACATAGCATTATATAATATATAGAAAATTAGTTCTGGTGACACCAACCAGGTACTGTTGAGGGTTCGGATCATAATATTGACCCATAGTCATAAAATTTATGATTATGGGTCAATATTAATATAGTCAATATTATAAAATATGACACTACAATTTATTTAATAAATTGTGGAGTGTCATCTCGAGCCTTACAATACCCCATTCGATCAGTCCAATTTTTCAGTACATTATCGATTGTTTGGACCTCAATTTCGTCAATGGCAACTTCAATTTCATGTTTCAATTCGTCAATCGTCTCTGAATGTTTAGCGTAACACTTGTCTATAACGGCTCCCCATAAAAAAACGTACAACGTTAAATCGCAGCTTCGAGGTGGCCAATTGACAGCAGCATTTCGGCTGATTGTGCGATTTTCGAAAACAGTGCGCAAAAGATCGATTGTTACCGTGCCTTGTGGCACGTTGAAACCACATGTCATATATGTCATCCTCTTCAATTTTGGGAAATCAAAAAATCGCTTAGCATGGCGCGGTAGCGATCGCCATTCCCTGTAACGGCGTTTAATTTCTCTTTTTCGAAGAAAAATGTACCAATAATGCTGCCAGACCAAAATCCGCACCAGACAGTCACTCATGGATGCATTGGTATCTCCACGATGACGTGGGGATTTTCTGAGCCCCAGATACAGCAATTTTGCTTATTGACATATCCTCCGAGGTGGAAATGAGCTTCATCTGAAAAGATGATTTTTCGGTAAAAATGCTCATCTTCGATCAAGCGGTCTTCGGCCCATTGAGCAAATCGACAACGCATCGGATTTACTGCTAATTGAGCTTTGTACGCATTCATATCGAGATCTTTATGCAAAATTCTTCTCAAAGAAATGCGTGAAATGTTCAATTCTTGAGAACGATGACAAGTTGATGTTGATGGTTGTTCACGCACTCTTTGAGCAACAGCAGCGATGCTTTCGGTTGAGCGCACTGGACGATTACGTATACGGGTTGCGTTATCCATCAACGATCCAGTTTCACAAACTCGCTTCATAAATTGATCCACAAACTGAGTTTTTGGCACATCCTTTTTGTCAAAGCAAAAGTTGCCACGCTTGGCAGGCGGCTTGGCAACCGTAGTTTTTTTAAATTTTTTGGTTTTTATTAGGAAGACGCAACCATCCATTTTCTGATAGGCGAAAGCGGGAAACACCCTCTGTTACCTCTTATGACACACACAGGATGAAATGTGTGGTATTCTTGTAGTCTGGTAGTGGATATTCTTTCACCGCCGCTATATGGATGCATTTAATGTTGTTTTGCGTCATTATATTAATTTCATTCATTTAAAATAACGTATGTTACATTTAGTTAACATGCTACTATTACAGGCTTGAATAAGCATATGCTTTATCTCCTTTATGTGTGCTTCTGGAATTCATGTTCCTTACATATACATAGAATATCAGTAGTAGAATGATCGTAAGACCTACAAACGTAAACGTAAAAAAAACCTATCAGGGAAAAGGAACTCTGGAAACTAATTAGCGATCACACGACACAGACACACAGATTGTGAAAAATAGAAGATAGTGAAACTTACCAGGTTTAAATATCAGCCTCAATTTTATTTTTCCATCAAATGCCATGGGATATATCTCCTGGTAACTTTTGAAAAATTCCTTGATTGCTAAACTGTTTTCATTAGACACAGATGAATGAATATGCCATGTTATATGTAACCCAGGATTATTCTTTAAAAATACATGGAGGAAATAGGGCAAGTTCTCAGGACTTAATACAATTACAAATTCTGTTGAGTTTTGTGCCTGTAAAAAGTAATAAGAATCAGTTTAATGAATATTTCAAAAAAACTTGGCGTGCTCAGTAGACTGAGAGGATTGAGAAATTGGTCAGCTGCTGAATCCCACCATCGCACACTGCAACAGAACTCGAAATTCCATCCTCATCATCTCAATGGCTGGCAGTCCACTACTGTGCGATTTACGCGCAATTTTCTGCCTCGCACAACCAAACTGTGAAACATACTGTGTCCAGTGGTTTTCGAGACCGTTATGACTTAGGGACCTTCAAGAAAAGAGACTCCTTTCTAAAAGGCAGGCAACGCACCTGCAATTCCCCTGGTGTTGTGGATAATGAGCGATCACTTACCATCAGGTGAGCCGCAAAAAAAATATATCGAAAATGTTATTTGATATAGAAGGATCATACATCAGGACACACATCTAATGGTAAGTGAATGCCCAGTAGTACGGCAGTCAATATATAGAACACAACAGCATTATGTTCAATTAAAATAAAAAAAACATACTGTCTAATTGAGTATCATCTCCTTTTTGGAAGTCGGCAGAAAAGGCATTTGACGGTTAACTCGCCCATTCTCAACTCATATTCTTCAACTTTCAAAGTTTGCAAACAACTGTCCATAAATAGGTTAAACAGCCACGGGGAAGCTACACAGCCCTGTCTGACACCTTTTTGAATGCCAAACCAGTCCGAGTAGACCCCGTTGATCCTGACACAAGCACTAGTCCCTATAAAGAAACCTTAATGCCTGTATCAAACCAGCGCTCAACCCAGATGAGTTCAGTGTTTGCCATAACACGTTCCTGTCCACTCTGTCATAAGCCTTTTTCAAGTCAATGAACGCACAAAAAACTTTCTGGTTTTGGCCAAAAACTTCTCCGCAATCATGCGCATGAAAAAGACTTGATCCGTAGACCGATGGGGTGTACCCTTTCTAAATCCAGCTTGTACATCCCAAATTTTTCCATCACTTTTTCCATAACTCTTTCAATTAACACGTTAGCATACAGTTTACCCACAATGCTAAGCAAGCTGATACCACGGTAGTTTTTACAGTCCTGCTGTGACCCCTTTCCCTTATATATTGGGACTATAACGGCTTTGCACCAGTCTTCCGGTACCCGCTTTAGTTCACAACATAAATTAAATAAGGAGGAATAATCAGCAGGCCTGCAACCACACCCTCTCCAGCCCTTAACATTTCGACTCTATCATATCCGGGCTGCCTTACCTGCTTTCATGCTTTTCATTGCTTTCATTATTTCATCTACACTGTTTCACACTATTTCACTTAATTCAGAAGACTCTACACTCTTAAACACGCTTTCAAAGTATTCCTTCCATCTCTTTAAATTCGAAACTTCATAATTCAGCATGCAGCCATTCTCGTCTCGTATAGCATTCTTTCTAGACTGTTTTGAATTTCTCCTGGCAGTTTTTACGAGTTTCCAGAACATTTTAATATTTGCCTGGAAGTTATTAGATATCCTTCTATCATTCTTATCCATCCTTTCTTGCTATTTCCTTTCAACAACTTCTTTTACTCTCTTATTTATACGTCTAAAGTCTGCCTTTGTTCTTTCAATCTCATCATTCATACTACTATTACTTTTCTTTTCATTCGTTCTCTTACTTACACCACATACTTCGGTGGCTGCATCCACCAAAACTTTCTTAACATTATTCCATACAGTCTTCAAGTCTAAATCATTCATACATAATTCATTGAAACCACTTATATTTTCCCTCAGTCTACATTTATACTTCTCTTTCATACCTTCATCTTGTAACCTGTCTACTCTTATACGCTGTAACGCAGTGGTAGACACAGATGTCCGATGCCTCCAACGCCTGAATAGACCATTAATTCGGCATAAGACCAAGTAATGATCCGTCCCTACGTTCGACCCCCGGTAAACCCTTGTATCTAACCACTGCGCTCCTCATTCTTTCATCCACAATTATTAAATCTATCATGCTTTATCATCCCCTCTTTCCCATGTATACATGTGAATCCTCTTATGGCGAAAGAAAGTGTTCGTCGCATAATGGGCAATGAGCGATACACACACTCTATAGCTTGCTTATGTTTAAGGTGGATTCAGTACAGAGCAGTACAGCAGCAATATTATGTGTAAAACTAGACTAAGCAATATCATAAGCTCTAGGTAACAACTAGAACATTGTATATATAGTTACATAAAAACTTCATAACTTTTTATGTATATACGACATTTAACGTAATTAACGCACACCCTCAGACACACCAATTAGTATATTATGTTATAATCATAATACATACACTGACTTTGTAGTTAAACATGTTTATGCATTGATTATTTATTGAATTAGATACTAATTTCGGAAGAATGTTGTGGTCACAGTACAAATGCATGAACGCATGACGCGCGATTGTTTACGTTAAAAATACCTACCTAGGAACAATAACCGATGCTTGAATGAAGTCTGAGCATCCAGTTGTTTATTTAAGTCTAGTAAACATTTGATTGTTATCTTTCCATCACACTTTTCAGACTTTGGACAGTCGACTCTGAATAATTTTGATTATTGATTATTGTTACGGTCGGCGAGGGGAGCCGCCGCCCCGTCGCCCCTTCATACCCCGTTGCGCCCCGCGCACCCCGCACACCTCCCGAACATCACGTGATGCCGCCGACCAATCAGCACGCGGCACATCTTATAATACCACTCACGTGCCGAGACACTCTTTTCGAGAATATAAGAAGGGCCTTTTGGGCTGTAAGCTGTTCATTTCGGCAGCGGCACTACGACATACAATATCAAGAAAGAAGACCTCAAGAGAGAAAACCTCAAGAGAGAAAAATACTCCATTGACACAGTAAATTAAATACAGTCCACTGCAGTCCCTTACAATTCTTGGTCCATCGTCGCCGGATTGAAGCCAGAAGATCGAAGCTGGAAGATCCGAAGACCATACAGAAGAAAGAAGATAGAAGATCATCGACAAAGAAAGAAGTTCATCGACGAAGAAAGAAGATCGTCGGTTAACCAATTTTATCCACGTTTCTGACGATACTACGTCTACGTTTACGTTTAATTGTCTGTACTAGACAAACTTCTCGTTTCTTAACCACGTTTACGCGGCCAGGTGATTACTCCCTAACGGTGCCAAACTGTAATCGCCTGGTAACGCCACTTGTGGCGGGAACGGCAACCAATACGTGCGTCTTTTTGAAGACGATCAGAAGCCGCAACGTGGGTCATCATGGGTAAAACAAAAAGCCAGAAGACTAGGAACGACGACGTAACGCCGGTAGGAATTCGGATTTTCGAAGAAGCTACCGCGTCTCCGTCCGATTATCTTTCGACACACGCGCCCTTCACCGCGCCTCCGCCCGCGCCCGCATCTATTCCCGCGTCCGCACTCGCGCCGCCGCGCCCCGCTATGTCCGTGTCGACGACTGATCGTTTAGGAGATTAATACATCCGCACCGCGTACAGATACACTCGCCGCAATTATAGAAGATCTTCCGGTCACCGAGACGAGTTCGACAGTGCGTACCGTCACGCCCGTAGCTACCGACGCTGTACATTGGCCCGCTCCCCGCGCCCCGCCAGTCTGTTCAGCCCGGTCGACAGCTAGCGCGATCGCGAAATTGAAGCAAATCGAATACAATACCGCAGAGGAACTCGCCGCGATTTGAAGGAAGCAATTGCAAATTGAGGAAGTTTTTATCAAGAAGAAATACGCTAGGGACATCGCGCAATTACAGGAATAAACAGATAGGGAAAGTTTGAATGAGGACGATTTAGTGGAAAATAGGAACCGTGTCGATCAATGGTTAGAGAACGTGGAGACTGTGCGAGGGGAGCCGCCCTGCCGCACGTCTTAGCCCGCACCCCGCATCGAGTTAGAGCAGGCCCCGTCGAATAGGGGAACCGGTTACGTGTACGTTGAAGATGCCCAGGGGATGTCGGTTGCGAATAACGATCAACCACGTCACGTAGAGACGATACAGAGGGATAATGGAGTCGCCGTAGAAATGAGCCAGGTGGATCGTCGTGTACGGGTTACGTCGCCGACGCGCGTCCAACGCCGCACTCTATCGCCTAAACATAGGTCGCCATCGCCACATCGCCACGCGGATCGTAGATTAACGTCGCCGTGTCGTCGCGATCTAGGTATACGTAGGTCACGGTCGCCGAATATTCGCGATACATCTCAGAGTCGTGTATCGTTAGAGGGCAATAGGGATAGAGGTAAGTCGCTCACCCCGAGAGGGAAAGATAGAGGTATAGAACGACTAGCGGAAGCTTTAGAAAGCATGATAAGATTTAGACCAGCCGCCGCAAAGCAGACACAGTACTTGCCTATTTTTAACGGCTCGGCCGCGCAATGGTTTTTTTTTTAATATAGAATAGGGGGCAAACGAGCATGCGGCTCACCTGATGGTAAGTGACTACCGCCGCCCATGAACAACCGCAACACCAGGGGAATTGCAGATGCGTTGCAGGCCTAAGGTGTAAGCTCTTTTCTTGAAGGTTCCTAAGTAGTATCGGTCCGGAAAATTCACTGGTGGTAATTGATTCCACAAGGAAGTTGTGCGAGGGAGAAAACTTCTTCTAAATCGCACAGTGGTGGACCGCCAATCATCCAGATGGTACGGATGGTAATGCGAGTTTTGTCGTGATGTGCGATGGTGAAATTGAGCGGCTGGAATTATCCGAACAATTCCTCAGAGCACTCCCCGTGGTAAATGCGATAAAATACGCAAAGAGATGCAACATCTCTACGCAGTGCCAGTGTATCGAGCCGATCAGAAAGAACTAGGTCGTCGACGATTCGAACCGCTCAGCGCTGGATGCGGTCAAGTGGAAGGAGCTGGCACTGGGGTGCCCCGGCCCAGAGATGAGAACAGTATTCCATGTGGGGCCGAACTTGCGCTTTGTAAAGTTGCAAGCGATGTGCCGGCATGAAATACTGTCTCGCTCTGCTGAGCACGCCAAGCTTTTTAGAGGCCAATTTGGCCTTCCCTTCCAAGTGACCACGAAACTGCACACTATTCGATATGTCGACGCCAGGGATTCCGATACTGGCTGAGGCAGCGGATGAGGATACGACAAAGGGGTTCTTTTTAGCGGTAAACGCGCAAACTTGTGTCTTCTGGGGATTGAACTGGACTAGATTTAGTCGGCCCCAATCCGAGAATTCGTTAAGCAAAAACTCGACTTCAGATACAAGTTTGTCCCGGTACTCGGCGACGTTTTCCCGAGAAATATTAGCACGGCCGGTATATAAGGCATCACCAGTGCTGTCGTCTGCATAGCAATGAATGCTACCAGTTAGCAACATATCATTGATATGCAGGAGAAACAGCGTTGGTGATAGCACGCAGCCTTGTGGAACACCAGCGTTGATATGCTTGAGATCAGAACATGCACCGTCTACTACGACCTTGATGTTCCGATCAGCAAGGAAACTGGTCCTGGAATCCATTTGCACAATTTCTCGGGAAGCCCATAGGAAGGAAGCTTCGAAAGAAGCGCTTTGTGCCAGACCCGATCGAAGGCCTTCGCTATGTCCAAACTAACGGCCAATGCCTCCCCCTTGGACTCTACTGCCTCCGCCCATCTATGGTAGTTAAGTAGACTAGAAGATCACCAGCTGATCGACCCCGACGAAAACCGTACTGGCGGTCACTAATCAGCTGGTGATCCTCAAGGTACCTCATGAGCTGGCAATTTATAATGGATTCCATTATTTTGGACAACAAGGAAGTGATGGCGATAGGCCTGTAATTGGACGGGTCTGAGCGGTCGCCTTTTTTAGGGATCGGGTGGACCAAAGCTGTCTTCCATGATTTCGGGACTACGCCTTGAGAGTAGGAGTACCGGAAAAGACGCGTTAAAACCGGTGCCAACTCCGGAGCACACGTCTTCAGCACAATGGGAGGCACTCCATCGGGCCCACTCGACTTGCTGACGTCCAGGGAGAAGAGTGCTTTGCGGACCGAGCGCTGTGTAAATCGCACATCCGGCATGGAGCACTCACATCGCGGGAAGGTCGGCGGTGTGTTCCCCCCGTCATCTAGAGTCGAGTTGGATGCAAAAAGAGAGCTCAACAGATCGGCTTTGTCCTTTGCGGCATGGGCCAGTGAGTCGTCCTCTCTGTGCAGAGATGGAAGAGATGGCTGACAGAAATTCCCTTGGACAGCCTTGGCAAGAGACCAGAATGCACGGGTTCCCGAAGGAAGGCGAACTAGCTTCTCGCTAATTCTGCCGATGTGCTCAGACCTAGCCTTGGCAATGACGCTTTTGAAGAACCTGGAGGCGGAATTATACTTCTTTTTAAGTGCGCTGGTGTTTACATCCCGAGACGTTGATGCGTCAGCCCAGGCCCGGTAGCACTCCTGCTTATAGCGTGATGCTATTTTACAGGAGCGACCAAACCATGGCTGGGATCTGCCTTCGATGGGCACCACAGAGGATGGAATAAAAAGTTCCATACCCTGAAGTACCACATCAGCAACAGAATCGGCAACAACGCTGGGATCTTCCGGCGAGAAACAAACCCGCCCCTAAGGGTAGGATGCAAAAAAAGACCGCATCCCGTCCCAATCAGCTGACCTATAGTGCCAAACACGGCGGCAAGCTACAGATCGCAACTGCGATTGGAGCGTCAGTGGCACCGTACTCCGGATCAGACAATGGTCCGAAGAGCCCAGAGGGGCATCGACGGAGACCTGATATCCGTCCGGATGAGAGGTCAGCAGAAGGTCCAACAGGGAAGGTACATGGTCTTCCACATCTGGGATCCGCGTAGGCGAAGTAACCAGTTGTGTTAGACCATATGCCAAAGCAAAGTCATAGACAGATCTAGCCGCATGATCGGTTAAACGAGAACCAAACCATTCAGCGTGGTGGGCGTTGAAATCACCGAGTATCACGATCTCTGCGGATGGGACCTGTTGTAACACGGAGTCTGCAGCCATTTGGACGTGGTCGATGAGTCGGTCTGTATCGGCATTACCGCTATGGGACCTATAGAGGCACACGTAGACGCGGGTATGGTCGTCGCTGTCTACGCGCAGCCATAGGATGGACAGGCCCGTACCTTCAAGACTGCCGAGGCGTCGAAAACAGATGTCCTCTCTGACGTATACGCAAACTCCAACCCGGAGCACAAAGGAGTGTTCCAATTTGTACCCCGGGTAGGAGAGATATGAAGTATCAGCCGGAGAGGACACCTGAGTCTCGGTTAAAAAGAGCAAGGCCGCATTCGCCGTCTCTAGATGGTGATGGACAGCGTTAAGGTTGGAATGAAGTCCCCTGATGTTGCAAAAATTCACGGATAGCGTGACAGGGGTCGCCTTGGTTGAATTGCTCCGCTTGCCCCGAGCAGCATTAGTCACGAGCGGAATTTTGCCCCCCCCCCCCCCCTCCCAGAATACGCGGGGCAGCGTGAGCACCCACGCTCAGGAGTGAAGTAGTTTGGTCGTGGATGCTCAGCGAGGGATTCTCCAGGAGTGCTGGTATATGGTATGGTAGTGGTAGAGCCACGCGGCAGCTTTGGCTGTCGCACGGATGGGCCAGCTCGAACCGGGGTGGTACCACGACCTCACAGAATACCAGCGTGAAGTAGAGGTTTACCTCTGCGTTTCGTTTGGTGAGTGCAGGTGGCCGGAGGCCCTTTTTACTGAAAATGAGGCATTCCATCTTAGTCCTCACGGGTGGCAACGCATCTGCATTTTGATTCGCAAACGAGGATAGATGTAGATGTCTATGGGCCGCAGCAACCACTTACCATCAGGTGGACTGTGTGCTCGTTTGTCACCCAACACCTATAAAAAAAAATCCGATGCTAACTAGGGAGGTCACGAGTAAACTTAGCCCTCACTTAAGGTCACGTTGGTGGGATTATGCGGAGCACTGTGGAAATGCGAACGAGCCGGACATCGTCACACTATCCCGGTTTATGATGAGAGACCCGTAAAACGAGAAGCACCGCCGTTGAAAAAGATAGTGTTGACACGCCGCGTAGAGGATAGGGCCCGTGACGTAAAGACGTTCACCGCCCAGGAGGACAACGGAAGTGTCCCGTGTTTGTGTTGTGGGGGTGAACACCCAATCGCCAAATGTAAGAAGCTGGCACAAATGGATCTGGACGACTGGTGGAAGTGGGTAAGGGATGTTTTAGGTGTTTAAGCAGCAAACACCGACGCCTGAGGTGTAAGGCTAGGAAGTGCGGCGTCGACGGCTGCAATACCCCCCACCATGCCCTCCTTCACGCCCGCAAGGCCCGGACGCCTGAGACATTTGTAAAACCAGACGAAACCGTGCTCGTCGCGTCGAACGTTAATAGTTGTGCGTCGGTATTATTGAAAGTGTGCCCCATTACCGTGTGCGGACCGCGTGGTAAGGAGATAGATACGTATGCGCTACTCGAGGAAGGGTCCACCATATCTTTGATCGACGACGAATTAGCTCGCGAATTAGGAGCAGAAGGACCGACGAAGCCCCCCAATATTAGAGGCGTCAATAATAGTCAACGCGAGGCCAATAGTAAGTTAGTGAACATAGGGATACGTGGCAAAACGCGCAATGAAATTTATAGTGTAAGTGCGCGGACGATAACGAATTTAAAGATAGACTCGCAGTCTGTGGGTAGGGAGTGCTTGCGGTTGAAGCACTTACGCAGCTTACCGAGTGCGGTATGTTACGACGACGCGAAGCCGAGAGTATTATTAGGAGCCGACAACTGGCATTTAATAATCACCCGTAATTTAAGGATAGGACGCCGAAGACAGCCCATAGCCGCAAGAACGTTATTAGGGTGGGTGATTCAAGGGACCGTGCCGCGTGTAACGTGTAGGCAAGACAGCTAGACCGTATTACACATGTCAAGCACTAGCGGACAGCCAGATAGGGACATCCAAACGTTCGTCAGTCAAGACGAGGAGTTAACAGACCTCCTCAAAATGCAGTATAAGATAGATTCTATAGGCATCTCGCTGAAGAGTAGGCCGCGACGAGAAGAGGAGCGCGCTGTCGACATATTCCAGCGCACTGCCAAGAAGGTCGGCGAGCAATACCAAGTCGGATTGCCATGGAAGAACGATAACGTGCGGATGCCACCCAGCTACGAGATGGCAGCTCGAAGACTTCGGACAATTGAACGGAAGATGGACCAGTCGCCGGAGTTTCGGGACGCCTATACACCCCAGATAGATAACCTCCTAGAGAAAGCCTACGCGAAGGAAGCCGATGGGACGGAAAAAGAGGACCCCAAAACCTGGTACCTACCACACGTCGCAGTGAAGAACCCGAACAAGCCAGGGAAGACGAGGGTAGTATTCGACGCAGCAGCTCGCGCCTCATGTAGTTGTCTTAATGACTACCTACTCGACGGCCCCGACTTGTTGCGGAACCTACCGGGCATACCGTTTAGGTTTAGGGAAAACGAGATAGCCTTATGCGCGGATATTCGGGAGTTTCTCGCACATATTGTTAGAGACTATAACGCGCGGGCACACGCAGAGACACATCCGTTAGCGCTTAACGCTATCGTACGTAGTCATTACAGGGACGACTATTTAGACAGTTATGCAACGGCGGAAGAGGCGGTGAACACACCCAAGCAGGTTATCGAAGTGCACCAGAAGGCCGGCTTCACCTTGGCAGACTGGAATTCCAATCACGCAACCCTACTGGAAGACAAGCCGGAGGAATTACTGGCGCGCAAGCCTAAGAAGGTGGGTCTAAGGCAAAATGGCCCGGGAAGGACCTTAGGGTTACTGTGGATGGCCGACGAAGACGCCCTGACTTTTAATACGTCTATGAATAGGGTGCCACAGGAAGCGGATGAATTCCAGAGGTGGCTGCGAGTCGTCGAGGAGGTGTCACGACTGGGACTGCCAAGGTGCTATACTCCTACGGGGGGAGTGATAGAGCGTCAACTTCACGTTTTAACGACGCAAGTGAACGCGCGTACGTATCCGCGGCATATTGGCGTATACGATATCGCGACAGAACGGTTAGAGTAAGATTAGTGGCGGCCAAGGCGAAAGTCGCTCCGATTAAGGCGCAGAGTATACCGCGACTAGAGTTACAGGCGAACTTAACAGGCGCGCGATTCGCGGAATTCGTGCAGGACGAACACAGAGTGATAGCAAATAGGGTCACATATTGGACGGACTCTACTACGGCGCTCCACTGGATACAGAACGATACGGCGCGTTACACACCATACTCACACCATGCTCATCGATTGGGGGAGATAGCCGAGAAGACATCACCCGATCAATGGAGATGGATACCGACTGCAGAAAACATAGCAGATCAGGCGACGCGCATGAACTTCGTGAGCAATGGAGAAAGCGACCAATGGTTCACAGGACCGTCATTTCTCTACGAGGAAGAAGACAGATGGCCTCACCGGAAGAAAGGGAAGGCAGGGAATGATGAAGAGTTGGAGGAAATCGTGGCGCATTGAAGACGGAATACTATGAGCCAGGGGAAGAATCGACGCAGCCGACGTGGACGACCAGATGAAGCAACCCGTCATATTGAATGGACGCCAACTATTTGTAAAGCTGCTTATAGAGAAGGTGTATCAGGAGGCAAGCCACGCCAACAGAGAGAGGGTGGTCAACGACCTACGCACCAGATATCATATCCTCCGACTACGACCGACCATACGACACCACGGCCAGCCAGCGGTTACAGGGGACCTGCCACCCGAACGGTTAGGGGCTTTTGCGCGACCGTTTAACACCGGAGTCGACTATTTCGGGCCTTTGTTAGTTACGATAGGACGACGGCACGAAAAGCGGTGGATAGCACTGTTTACGTGTCTAACGACGCGCGCGGTTCATCTAGAGCTAGTTTACTCCCTAACGACAGACTCGGCGATATCGGCATTGCGGCGCATGGCAGCTAGGCGCGGGTAGCCACAGGTCATATATTCAGATAACGGCATTAATTTTCATGGAGCAGATGCAGAGCTACGACAGGCGATGGAAGAGTGGGCGCCGCAGCTAAAGGAATACGCGCTGACTCGACGCACGGAGTGGAAGTTCATCGCACCGGGTGCGCCTAACCCGAGAGGCGCATGGGAGCGTCTCGTGCGTTCGGTGAAGACAGCGCTGGAAGCCACTCTCCACCAGAAGAGCCCAAGGGAGGAGACTCTAGCAACGCTCTTAACGGAAGCAGAAAACACCGTCAACTCTCGATCGTTGACCCATGTACCGGTCGACATCAATGACGAAGAAGCATTGACATCCAACCACTTCATCCTGTTGGGACCGTCGGGCCTACCGATCACCGCGCCGTGCTCACCCATCGATCGTCGAGCGTGGAGAGCGGCGCAGGGGCTCGCCCACGAATACTGGAGGCGCTGGGTGAGGGAGTACCTGCCAACGCTGGTCGCGCGCGGAGCTTCCCGGGACGCCCAGCGACAGGAAGTAAAGGAAGAGGACCTCGTCGTGGTTGCGGACGGCAACCTACCGCGGAACGTGTAGCCGAGGAGAATAATCACTAGGACGTTTCCCGGACCTGACGGCGTGGTGCGCAACGTAGAGATCCGGACCAGGGGCGGAGTGCTGCGACGACCAGTGAGGAAGATCGCCGTCCTCCCGAGAGAAGATTAGGCTCGCTTGCTACGCCGGGGGGAGAATGTTACGGACGGCGAGGGGAGCCGCTGCCCCGTCGCCCCTTCATACCCCGATGCGCCTTGCGCACCCCGCACAACGCCCGAACGTCACGTGATGCCACCGACCAATCAGCGCGCGGCACATCTTATCACCACTCACGTGCCGAGACACTCTTTTTGAGACTATAAGAAGGGCGTTTTGGGCTGTGAGCTGTTCATTTCGGCAGCGGCACTACGACATACAATATCAAGAAAGAAGACCTCAAGAGAGAAAACCTCAAGAGAGAAAAATACTCCATTGAAGACTCCCATCTATACCATAATTAATTAATTCACGCCGTTTGTAAATAGTGCAATATATAATCGTCTACAGGACCATCTTTTCTACAACCGTCCCTAGTATAGTTTACCCTACACAGTAAAGTAAAATCAGTCATAGTACACAGTAAATTAAATACAGTCCCTTACAATTATGATACAATATTAATAGGCAATATTTGTTACAAAATGTTATATAACATTTTAATGGTAATTGTAAATAATAATGAACTACTAAAAATAAGAGACGACGACAACATACTTCAAAGACGGCATTTAAAAAAATGTGACTCAAGATATTTGCAATAATTTAAAAAATCAAATATTTAACTTACTAATAGACTACTCATGCAAAGTTGTATTTTTAATACACTTTCAAAATGACCACCACCTTGTTCAATACATTTTAATGGCAGTTTTCTTAAATGATATTTAGAAAGCACTTCAGTGTCATTTTTCACTATTCCAAAAGAGTTCACTATCCTATTTTTATTTTACTCGGTACTTGTCTTACTAAAATAAAGTAATCAGCTGATTTGGGAGGTCACTGGATAGCCGTGACCTATCGAAACTCCCGCCGCGCTAGTGCGAAGCGCCAGCGCCGGTATCATGCTATCTTGCTTGAAATAAAATTCATTTTTCTTTATTTTGTATTGAATAATGGAATTTGTATAAATACAAATAAAACTGCACTTTCAAAAGTCTTATTGCCTTGAGTTACGGTCCATTTCAGTTTGTTTTGACTGTACAGGTTTACTGTAACTATAATTTATGTAGCTTTAATAATTTTTGGGATAAAAAAATTACCTATATTAAAAATAATAGAAATCAATTCAGTAAACGATTCTGAACAAACTACTTTCAGGATGTGCTTTATGTTATGTGTTGTATCTTTCCTTCTAATTTAAATGGGGCTTGAGGGTAGTATAGCCTAATTAATAAAATAAAAGATAATAGAAGTCCTCACATTTTGTACCTCTCCAGATGATTTTTTTTCCACACAATTTGTCTGAAGATCCAGTTTACACAAAGAACTGATGGCTTTTATTCTCTCATAAAGTAAATCCAATTTTTGTAACAACTGACATTGTCTTTGTTCTAATTCAACCATTTTATTGTTTGGAGCTCCCTAAAGAAAATAAAAATATATCATAAGTTTCATTTGCTACTAATAATAAATAAAAAAAACAGTATTAACATTTTCAAATAAATATCTTTCACTGACAATGTGCCAATTTCATTCCGCATTATTTAGGTACAAAAAAAATGTTTTGGAATGAATGTAAAAAACCTACAATGGATATTTGGAGGGGTTGGGTACAGATGGTACCTGAGGTAGGGGGAAGTTCCGACCAGTTTTCAAGAAAAACAAAAATGTTTTTAATAAATTGCACACTGGGAAGCTAAACTAGTTCATGTAGTGGCAGTGAGAGAATGTCTGTTATTCATTATCATTGATTAGAGTAGATTGCCATTAAGAGGTAACTAAAAGAAACAAAAACAAAGTCAGGAAATGAACAATAGCATTCTCCTAAAGAAGAATATCCAGCGGAGGTTCTATTGCTATCTTCACAACTGAATTTGGAAACATTTAATGCAGCCACCCTAATGACTGACAACAAGATTCTGGGAGAAGGAAGAAGAGATAGACAAGTTGCGCTGAGATATAATAGTATTATCTGAGGTCCCAAAAGAGAGTTAGGACACAGTAATCCTCTAATTTAGCAACTAATTCTATGATCGCCCGAATTTCATGGCTCTTATAATTTATAAAGTTGCAAGGGGTTACCAATAGTACACGCAATACTTAGATAAGCTTGATTGAAGTGAGCGATGTCACCGATCCTGAGAAAAAGTGAAGTTAAATATTTTCCACAAATTTATAAGCAAATGTTTTTCTTGTTTTATTAGGCATTACTTATAAAATTGCATCTTGGAAATGGAATCAGTTTAGTCTTTTTAAGAAAGTTGTGCCAATGTTTACGAGGAATTGCAGTCCAAATGAAATTTGAAAATTAGGTATTTGAAGAAACTATCGCTGTCACTCTGCGAGCACTCGGCATCCGATAAGGACTACTGCAAATCCGAATAAATAGTCTAAGTAAAAGGGCATAATTCATGGTTCGGCTCTCTACCATTTCCTCCTCCAATGTAAGGCCATTTTAAAAGATATTTCATAAACTGAATGAGAATGATATACACTATGTCCCTGTTTTTCTTTTCTCAGTGTAAGTTTTCAAATTTGAACACTAAGCCTCTGTTAACAGCAGTCTAAATAAGCAATTTTGAGCATTTTATAAGTTCTAGCTTAAAAAGATAATGTATTATCAAAAAGAAAAACATAGAGACCTAGAAGTTGATACTTATTTTACTGTAAAAACTCATTGCTATATGTAAGGTCATAAACACGAAAGAAAACAGGCGAGAGCGTTTGTATGGAGAAAAGATCACCCGCATTTCCTCTTAATACAAACCAAACATAAATTATTGGATCTAGTACATAATATATACTATAAATAGAGAACTGTTTACTAGACAGCATAAATACGATAAAAAAATATATAAATTTTACATTATTGGATTAATTATACATAATACTATTGAAATAAACCTTAAGAAACTTCATAACCTGGTCACTGATATTGATTTCTATATCATCAATTTTTATATTATTATTCGGATTTCTTAAATAATACATGCACTTAGATAGTATTATGTTGTCTTCAACGGGAACAATAGTTTTCATATGATACATTTTGATTTTTCAGAAATAGGAAACTAATACTTTCCAGCGCACCACCTTAGCGATTATATTCTCCATGTATTACTAGCTTCAAGCTAGTAGCTAGTAGCTTGCTACATATATATTTATCTATGTGTATTACTTTTCTCTCCTCGGTATAAAAAGATACTCTGTGCTTTTCTCTATGATATTTTCTTTGCACCTCACACTTCTTCTTCTTAATAACTGGCTTTACGGCTCTGGGATTTAGCCCTTCTGAGCCTGAAGTTACAATATATTTAATAATTCTTCATAGTATACTGCTTCACAATATGTTGATGTGTCACATTGTGCAGCCCTTGGGAGATTTTGACGGCAACTTAAGCCAGCAGACAGCTGACGGTTGGCGATGGTATCTCAAGGCGCCTAAGCAGACAGACACCTTATTTTGAGAATCACATCGCCATCGCAGCACTTGTTTCACCGTTTCTACTAATAGTTCACATGCGCAGACACTTAATACACAAAATCGCACCACTTTTACATATCGAAGTCCACTTCAAACCATTATTTAAACAATAATACAGGAGCACGGATGGGCCGGCTCGAACCGGGGTGGTACCACGACCTCACAGAATACCAGCGTGAAGTAGAGGTTTACCTCTGCGTTTCGCTTGGTGAGTGCAGGTGGCCGGAGGCCCTTTTTACAGGAAATGAGGCATTCCATCTTAGTCCTCACGGGTGACAACGCATCTGCATTTTGATTCGCAAACGAGGATAGATGTAGATGTCTATGGGCCGCAGCAACCACTTACCATCAGGTGGACTGTGTGCTCGTTTGTCAGCCTTATCCTATAAAAAAAAAAAAAAAAAAAGCAGCAAACCGACGCCGGTCAAGTTCCCACCAAAATTCTGCACCTCACACCTATGGAGTGTAGAGAGAAGGAGGACCATCTCTATATATGAAAAGTGTCCCTAAAAACGTGTCCAATAAGGGTAGCGCTGCAGTAGCATAGGATAAATTAAAAAAAAGCGCCAAAAGTAATTAGAAGAAGATGGAGTAATAAACAAGGACCGACCAATCCGCTTGGTTTTGTACTACGTAAATAGTTGAGATTTTGTATACTGGCATTTTACTAACTACTCTAGTCATGAAATTTTTTAAATATTTGAATTCAGCTGACTTCACTCCGTTCACAACAGCTATCTTCATACCGTAGATTTTTCAGACGCCGGCGTTATTGTGGTAGGTTTTGGAACCTCTATTTTCAGTAAATAGTAGGACACTTTTTCAACTTTCGCCGCTTATAAGATAGTTCTCCTTGTACTCTACACTCCATACTCACACCCTCTCAGTAAACCAAAGAGAATACCTAGTAACTGTCCTATACAGTAAACTAGAGAGATGAAGCGTATATACCTGTGGTATATACTAGAACAGATCCAGACCCTAGGTATTAAACGAGATTAAGTTGCACCTGTTCCAACTTTTAAAAGACTTGATCCACCTAGTCTCACTGTGCCTACGCGTAAAAAGCATGGGCAAAAAATATCGAAATATCGATATTTTTTAATAAAGATATTGATTTATATCGTCGATATTTTAAATTGCGATATAATATGATTATTTATTCTACAGCATCCAATTCGTATTAATTTCGATATAAATTCAAATTTTAAAATGTTGTATTAATGACAAAACATATAACTACAAAAGGAGGTACAAAAGTATAAAAGTATTAGTGTGTGGTTGGTTGTCTTTTTTTTTCGTCGTCCAACCGTCAGTAATATAAAATTTTGGACCTTATCTTTACATCATGCAAATGATGACGATATATCGATACTGCATAAAAAAAATAGATTCCATATATATCGATATTTTTTTCCATTGCCCATCCCTACCTACGCGTCTCACAGCACCGACCGGCGGCCCGGTCGAATCGAAAAATTACCACAAAGAGTACTATCCTTGAAGTACCAGCGCGGCGAAGCGAGATAGCATTTTGTTGCCGTAGTTACTAGTCTGATTTGCCGCTCTCTCGTGTTTGCCTAAATCATTCATGTATCAGTCATTTGAATTTGAACTCTATTTCAATGTAAATAAAAGTAACGCGACATGCACTCGTGTTGTGTAAGAATATATTCTGTCCTTTTTTAACTACACTATTTAGAATAGAATAGAATAATTTTTATTCAATATAGATCAAATGTGTAATTCTTATTGAAATTCATTTTTTACTTTACCACTGGTTTGAAAGAAAACCTCTGTCCTGGAAAGAACCAGCAAGAAACCCAGCGGGACTTTTTTTAAAAGCATATTTTACATTAATGGTTGGTACAAAATTTATATTAGAAACAGCTTGGAAGCGACCACCTTATTCCCAGGGGATATTATCAACCATGTATTCATTTACAACTATAATAACCCTTTTTATACAGTTTCAACTTAAGGTGGAAGCGCCAGGGTAGCCCGCGAAATTCAAAATTCCTTACGTTTTTTGCAATTTGCAGGTCAGTGTCAGGTTGTATATTTAACAAAATATGATTCGCGACCGTAACGAGTATGTATTTACAGAATTATAATAATCATTAATACAACCGTCTATGTTCGTACCATAGATTTAGTATATTAGATTGGCAATGTAAAAGAGAAAGGGCATAGCATATGCTTACGTTAGAACGAGATAGAACGGCTAGACCATACACGTATACGTTATCAGCCTGTATCAGCCTGACGTCAATGGTTAACGAAACAAATCCCGCTTATTTTCGTGATATTTTTGATTTTGAAGTATTAATAAGTATTTTCAAGGCGAGATTAAATATGGTGACGTGTGCCATACCTGAATGCATTTCATCGAGAAAAGAAAATCCACAAAATTACATATTTTACATGTAAGTAGAATTAAAATATTTAGCACTCTAAATTCAATATTTCAGAACTAGTACAAATGTTTTATACACAAATGGATAGGGAAAAATATCGCATTTTATTACGATAATGTTCTAAATGCGTGAGAATTATATTAAAAATAATAACAAATACGTGAATTCCCGCTATTTCTGATCAAATTGTTGTAGGGATTGACACTATCAATATCATCTTATCGATAATATGTTTATACCAGGCAAAGGCATATCCTAGAATGCAGCCTCTAGTGACTTCGTTTTTTTTTAATTTTCTATTTTTACGTTTTAGTGTTTCGTAATAGTAAATACTTATGCATTGTTGTAAATACTTTAATGAGATGATTTAAACTCTTATAATGTTTCAGATTTCCAAAAAATATTCAGATTAAACAATAATGGTTAAAAATGAAAAATAGAGGATTTCCAAAAAAAAAAATTCAACTACATGTAGCAAGCACTTTGAACAAAAATGTTTTTCTTATAGAAGTGCACAAAGAGTAAAGCTGCGTTTTGGATCAATACCCACATTATTTAAGCCCGTGCGTATTTTCTTAATTATATACAGGTTAAATAACGCTCCCGAAAACTAAGACAGGCGACAGCACCAAGTATACCTTTGATCATGGGTCACAAATAAATTTGATCCTGATGAAAAAAAAGTCATATTTTTACAACGTTTTATTAGATTTATTCACGCGCCATCATGTTAGTACAGCTAAATGAAACGATAATTTCATAAAAAAAAATCATGAAAATACTGAAACCTAAAACCAGCAGTGGAATAACTGAATTCATATCAGCTGATTAAAGGTCAATGTACGCGCGAACGCAAATTCGCGCGGTCCGCAACTAGCGGGCTATACCACAATACCTAATAATTTACAACACTTGTCTAAATACCTAACTTATCTACTTAACATACTATTTTGCCACTATACTTGTCTCCACGTAGCCATTTTAATCCGAATTTACAGGTTAAATAACCCAAATAACTGGTTCGATTTCCCGCTAATAACAAAATACCTAAATGAAATGTAACCAAGGTTAAAGTCATGCGTTTTTATTCATCGTGTAGGTATGTTTATTATTCTCATGTATTCAGTTATGTATGTATTCAGATTAGTTCAGTACTAAGTTATTTAAAAGAATTAGTTATGAAACAGCTTACCGCTCTAAATCCTCCGTGGTCTTATGAGATGCGGCTCAAATTGTGCTCCATTCATTTCAAGGCAGATTTGGGCTCGGTGTTGCGTCTCCTCATGGAGGCGGGGCATCATCGTGTGATCTTCGACACAGTCCGTACGTAGTTTGTCGAAAACATCCACGATCCTTTTGTAGTTTCGTCAGCACTATCACACTCACGATTAAAAACCCTTTCTTTCACATACCCCACAGAAAGAAGTCTAACGGGGTCAGATCTGGTGCGCGAGGTGGCCAAGCGTGTGGTCCTAGTCCGCCAAATCCAGCGATCATCAAATAGCTCATTGAGGCGCTCACCATTATACTGGAACCATGTGCGGCGATATTCAGCCAACGATAGGTCGTCTAAAATGTCTGTCAACTGTTCTTTTATAAAGTTTAGGTATCGCTGTCCGTTCAGTCGCTGTGGCAGAAACACTGGTCCCAGTATGCGATCCTTAAATAAACCTGCCCATACGTTAACCGACCATCGGGTTTGGTGCCCGGTTTGTCGAACAGCGTGCGGGTTAACCTCTGAATACACGTGTGTATTTCTTCGGTTCCACAGGCCGTTTCTGGTAAATGTCGACTCATCCGTTCAGATAATGTGCTCAATGGAACCAGCCACACGTTGTTGCTGGTATAATAACCAATGGCAGAAAACTCGTCGGCGGTCGTGATCGCCGGGAACTAAAGCTTGCACTTTGTGCAATTTGTATGGGCGCATTCGGTTACGCTTCAACACTTTGTGCACTGCACAGTATGACACACTTGTTCCATCCCGACGTCTTAACAATTTATTTAGCGATACTTCGTGTACCTAGGTTCGGATACATAACATGTTGTCGTATTCACAATCACTATAAACGTACGCGTTAAGCATTATAAAAACAAAAAACGTAACAACAAGTAACAAAATCAACACGGAACTGTTTCAAAAACTACAATTAAACTGAAACCTACTGCGTCACAGCGTGATGCGATGCGGTCGAGTGGAGGGAGGTTACAGTCGCGTTCTAAAGTACTACATGGTATTGGGATATTGTTTTATAATATTATAGTAAGTAATTAATTGTTTTATTGTAGAATCATAATAGGTGCCTTACTTGGAATTAAAAATGGATAATGTTTACTTGAGCATTATTTGTTATTTCTATCGTAAAATATAAAGTAGTTTGTAACAAGAAAACTTAAGGTAAGGGTGGCACGCCGTCCATTATGTCGTCTTGGGTCACATGGAAGCCAGATGTTGAAGGTGTGTTGGTGTTACTGGATGCTACTTCATCATCACTTTCATCTTCGCTTGAGCTTCCGTCATCAGGTCGATCACATGGTAATTTTTTCGGTATTCTTCCTCAACACTTTTAAATTTACTGCACAATTTTCCCCATTCACCTTCTCCTATCATATTTACCTTTTCGTTCACTAGTTTAGTCATAAAACAATAGATATAAATAATTTTTCTTTCCTTCCTTTTTAATACATCGTCGCGAGTCGCAAAGTAAGCTGTGTATGCGACTGTATTTTTGGAGCGTACAAAGCGCGGGAACCAATAGCATGCAGGCACAGTAATACTGGCGGATTGTTCCCCCGTCGCGCCCCCTTCGTACCAATATGTGATAAATCGCTGTGCCCAAGTTCAAGGCCAGCGTTCTTTTTTCACCGTTCGCGCGTACATTAACCTCCATTAGTCAGGTGATATCAATTCAGTTTTCACTGCTGGTTTTATGTTTCAGTATTTTCATGATTTTTTTTATGAAATTATCGTTTCATTTAGCTGTACTAACATGATGGCGCGTGAATAACGCTAATAAAACGTTGTAAAAATATGATTTATTTTTCATCAGGATCAAATTTATTTGTGACCCATGATCAAAGGTATACTTGGTGCTGTCGCCTGTCTTAGTTTTCGGGAGCGTTCCAAAAATACCCTGTATTATACTGTACATATGTACATTTCATTTGCGCATGTTCAAATGTGTACAACTTGTTGTTGTTATCCACGTGGTGTATATTTTTTATAAAACGAAAGTAACAAAGGAACTTACAGTACCACTTGATAATAAATGGCTACTGCAGTACTTGGTCACCTACAGTCATCTTCAAACAAAGAAAGTTACAATTTTTTTACGTGGTAGGCCATGTTGCAGCTATATCAATAGTATAGTTGTAGCACGAATAGGTCGGCTCGACCGGGGAAGGACCACGCTCTCACAGAATACCAGCGTAAAATAGCAGCTTAATGCTGCTGTGTTTCGTATGGTGAGTGTAGAGAACCGGAGACCCTTTTTACTGGAAAAAAGGCATTCTATCTTAGTCCTAACTGCTGACAACGCATCTGCTAAAATGCAGATGTCTATGGGCCACAGCGACCACTTACCATCAGGTGGACTGTGTGCTCGTTTTCACCCTAATTCTATAAAAAAAAACGTGTTTCCACCCCTGAAGACAGATAAATGTCTTACTACTTATAATTGTACAGGCTCTCTATACTGAAATGGCTGGAACGCGGCAGTGTAAGCACTGCTGCTTAGCGGTGGTGTAAGAAATAGGTAAAAGGGTTGTATTTTATTAATTTAATCATAGATAAGTACATAATGTGTACACTAATTATATTTGTTTGTAGGTTGTACTGAAGCCGGTACATATGGCTACAGAGATATACTGCCAGTACCCAGTATCTCAATTGCCAACGTTTCTGTTATAGACCATTCCCCGAGAAAGAAAAAAATGAAGAAAGCTATTGATATTCTTCGGAGAAGATTAGATATGAAACAAAAAAATGTGAAAAATATTAGAGTACAAAAAACGGGCTAATAAAAAAGTGGAAAAGTTGTATCAAGTGATAAAAAACCTAGAAAGGCTTCCCTCACTTCAAAATAACATTAGTGCTGTAAAATCTCTAGTTCAAACGATTTGTTGCAGCATCTCATCGAAAGGGTGATTAAGAAAAAGTTTATGAGATTGGTTCTGAACGAGTTTTCCGAAAACATGTGAAAGGAAAATTGTAAACGAAAATATGTTTCGAATAGAATAGAATAGAATAGAATAATTTTTATTCAATATACATTACATGTGTAATTCTTATTGAAAATCATTTTTTACTTTACCACTGGTTCGAAAAAAAACCCTCTGTCCTGGGAAGAACCAGAAAGAAACCCAGCGGGACTTTTTTTAAAATAAATTTTACAATATAAATGATTACGAACTATTTACAAAATTTATTTTAGAAACTGCTTGGAAGTGACCACCTCATTCCCAGGGGTTATTATCAACCATGTATTCATTTATACTATAATAACCCTTTTTATACAGTTTCAGCTTAATAAGACATTTAAACTTGGTAATAGAGAGAACCTGTACACTTTCCGGGATCTTGTTGTAATAGCGTATACATTGCCCCAAGAATGAATTACTGACTCTGTGGAGTCGAGAAACTGGCATCACTAGCTTGTGTTTGTTCCTAGTGTTTACAGAATGTATATCACTTTTTTCACTAAAACTATCTTTGTTTTTGTGAACATACATTAAATTTTCGTAAATATACTGAGAGGCCAAAGTTAATATATTAATTTCTTTAAATTTATCTCTAAGAGACTCTCTCGGTTTTAGATTGTAAATAGCTCTAATGGCCCTCTTCTGTAAAACAAAAATAGTTTCTGAATCAGCCGCATTTCCCCATAGCAAAATCCCATAAGACATTATGCTATGGAAATAACTAAAATAAACTAATCTAGCTGTCTCGACACTAGTGAGACCTCTAATCTTTTTTACAGCACAGGCTGCAGAACTTAGTCTGCTTGCTAATTTGGATATATGGGGGCCCCACTGAAGCTTTGCGTCAAGAGTGATGCCAAGAAAAACAGTGGATACAACAGGGCTCAATTCCTCCCCATTTAAGAACACATTGGTATGCAGATTTTTAACATTCGTTGTTGTAAATTTAACACAATTAGTTTTATTTCCGTTCAAATGCAGATTATTAACGTTAAACCAATGAACTAATTTTGATATAGCATTATTCACTTCGTCACATTTAAATGATTGACGTTTAAGTTTAAAAATCAAGGAAGTATCATCAGAAAATAATACTATATCATGACTATCCCCTACAAGGTGAGGTAAGTCATTAATATACACCAGAAACAGGAATGGGCCGAGAATCGGGCCCTGAGGAACACCCATTAGCACAAGTGACCCGGAAGAACTTTTACAATTGATAATAACCTTCTGCTTTCTATTACTTAAATATGAAATAATAAGTTTAAGCGCTGTGTTCTTGACACCATAGTACTGTAGCTTCCTGATTAATGTCTCATGGTGAACACAGTCGAAGACCTTGGAAAGGTCACAAAATATACCCAAAGCATCCTCTAAATTCTCCCATGCACAAAAAATATGTTTAATACGCTCAACTCCAGCGTCAGTTGTCAAGTGATCCCTTGTAAAACCGAATTGATTTTTATGTAGCAATTTATTAAAATTAAAGAAACTTAACATCTGATCTAAAATATTTTTTTCAATAATTTTGCTTAATGTTGGTAGTACAGAAATTGGTCTTAAGTTGGCGGGGTCTAATGTACTACTTGATTTAAATATAGGTATGACTTTACTATGTTTCATTAAATCAGGAAACACACCAGATTAGACGCTTATATTAAATATAGTGGCTAGATAAGATGTTAATATATCTATTATAGATAAAATAACTTTAACGGAAATCCCCCATAAGTCTGCCGTTTTCTTAACATCAATAGTTTTAAAATATTAAACGATATCTTTTGGCAGTACTCTGTGGAATTTAAAAGTATTTGAAAATTAGTAAACGAATGCCTAGTGTCCTGCAAATTTTTTTAACATACTTGACATACATATGTACGATTCGCCAGCACTATCAAACCATAAACACTTAATTATTCAATTAATAATCGAAACTTATTTGATTTTTAGATTGAAGTATGAAGCAAAATTGCAAAATACCTCTTAAGGAGATCTTACTACATTTTTACAATAAATTAGTTATTTTTGGTGGAAAATAAAAATACTTTTTGTTTGTAGTTTTATTTTTATGCCCTTAAACATAATATTATTAATTTTATGACACAGACACAGCGTTTTGTATCGATAATTGAAGTTGATACATGGCGCAGCACTATTGTTGTCGCACACTTGCACATTTCACTCATACGGGTACATTTTGTTTTTGGTTCTATGGTTCATATAATTCCATTGTATGGCTATTTCCAGAAAAATCCATACTACTAGATAGTCCCCCTCGTGACCATGGGTGCTGTAAAGTGCTCGAACGGTCGGGAATATAAAATAAGTTAATATACGCGATAAAATCTGTAAAATTCGTTTTATTTCAATACATCATAGAAGTTTATTTTAAGATTTGACTTAAATATTAATGTAAACTTAATAATTTAAGTAAGAAAACTTCTAGGAATCAGTTAAATAAGATTGATGTATTTAAAGGCCAATATGTTTATGAGGCTTAATCGTGTTTCATGTTTATATTCTTTCATCTGTCCCTGCAAAGTATAAAGTAATAATAAGCTTATTATAATTTTAGCTGTATGAATTTTAAAAACATAATGATCTTACCAGAGTAAAGTGCACAAAGTGACTGAGGATACAGATGCACTCTCTGTTCTCTCAATCTTGGTATGTAAAGAAAATGGTCACTCATTAATGGACTGACCGCAGCAAGTGCAACTGAATCTCGCAGGTCTATTGATCAGCGCAGCTATTACTTAACCACGAGTTCCTCATTTCTACGAATAACGCTGTAGGCGATGAACCACACTATTTAAGCCCTCGGCACATCAAGCATGAATCGGGCATCGAGAGTTGTGAGTATCAAATACTATGGAATTTATACTAAGCTGGCATATTGAACCACGCGTCTCATGCGCGGGCGTCTAGTGGCGCTTCAAGAGCATTACTAAATATATTATATCTAACTACGCTAAAAGTATCATTCTGACTTGAGAATATAATCTGAAGCTCCGCGCAACCCCTGGAGGAAAATGATGTAATGCTGAAAATATTACACTATAGTGTAACCGTGAGGTGCGGGTGGTGATGTAAGGTTTTATATTTTTTTGGTTGATAAATAGATACTTAGTTGGGTTCATAATGGCTGAAATAGGATAATCTCAAAATTTTTTATCTTTAATGTACTACAGTTTTATAATGTATAAAAATCGGTCTCTATTTTTATCTAAAGTTTTGAAAGTTAATTTTTGAAGTCTTATTAGAACAATATTATACTTACTGGAACAAATAATGTAGAAATGGCTCCTTTTCTGCCGACTTCCAAAAAGGAGACGGTACTCAATTCGAGTGTATGTTTTTTTTTTTTTTTATGTGTGTTACCTCATAACTTTGTACTGGGCGAACCGATTTCGATGATTCTTTTTTTATATGAAAGCTGATAGTTCTCGTGTGGTCCCATATGAATTTGATCAAGGTCAGACCAATGTTTATTGAGTTATTCAATATAGGTATATTGAAGTCGGCTGTACAAAATTTTTAATTTTAAATTATATTAAAATTGTTTTTATTCTATACTTCTCAAGTAAATGTTTGCTGCAAATAGTTGAGTTATTCTTTGGATTTCAACTAACCCGTCCAATTAACCTTAATCATTTTTTCTAAGTATAAAATCCGGAGAGAATTTGTTTGACAAACGGCAAAATAAAATTACATTTATAGAACGCAAACCGAGGATTTATTTTCTTGTTGTGTGAGCAAGACTATAGATTCAATATAAATATTCAAGATAAATATCGACATTAATTTTGATATAGTTGAGTCAATCCCTAGCGTACATGTAAAATATTTTGTATAAAAATGTGTTTACCAAATTCATGCAAACTATTAACAACATAACTTTTTCTTTGTAAAATATCAAAATTAACATAATAATTAAAAACATTAACTATATATTTTAAACAGTTTATAACATAAACGCATCATAACATTGTCGACGTCTTAAGAATTTACCTGTGAAATGTGCAATTATCAGGATTATTTTATTATTAACACCACAGTCACTTTACATTAACCATTTTGGAAAAAAGTTATTTACTAAAAATAAAATAGAAGCTTATGGTTTTTCTGCCCCTATTCTCGCGTTATTACTTATCAAAAAGGTCGAAATTATTTTGTTGTTGTTAATGGGTTCAGTGCTGTTATATTTCTCATCACATCCGTAGTTCCTCAGGGATCATATTTGGGGCCAGTTTTATTCAACATGTTTATTAACGATATTTCTAATTGTTTCTTACATTCCAATTGGTTTATTTATGCTGATGACTTAAAATTCTGTAAAATCGTTAATAAATCGTCAAACATGATACTTCTTTAGGACGATTTAATTAGACTTTCTAAATGGTACGATGTTAATGGAATGAATCTTAATCTAAAAAAAATGTGTACATATTAAATTCACGCGCAAAAACAATATTTTCCCATCAGTTTTTACCCTCAATGGTGTAGTTATCCAAGAAGTGGAGAGTGGAGACTGTTAAAGACCTAGGTGTAGTATGCTATTAAATAAGTGTTAATAAAAGATTATCTCAATCATTATGTTTTGCTATAAGAAATAGTATAGTATTCCGTAATGTTACCACAAAAACTTTTATACTGCTAAATTGTTAGAAGTATTAGAATATAGTAGCACAGTCTGGCGTCCCCATTATTCTGCCCATAACCTTCGCCTGTAGCGCATACAAAACAAGATTTTTATGGCATTTTGCGTTTTCAACACGAAAATCATATAAAATGTGTGCGGGACAAGTGAAAACAAATAGTGATAGGATAATACATAAATAAGACACATATTTTTACATCAATGGAATAAATATTATAATTTAGAGTTTATACTTAAATAGGATATAAGCGTTTGTGTTTTATTTTTTTTTATTTATTTAATAAGGCTTACCAACTAAATACATATAGAAATAATTATTATGAGGTGCACTTAAAAAAAATTGTATATATGCATTTAAATTAAAGGTAAACACAACATATAATAAAAGACTTCCTTTAAGGAGAACAGTAACCTATAAAACTATCACTACAAAAAATAACAAAATTAGAACAAACAATAAAAAAAACCTAACTTATATAATGTATAAATGGAAAAAAGAGAGGAAGTAAAAAAAAAAACTTTTAAAATGAAAAAATTATTTGGCTGTGTAATGTGTTAGTACCTTTCTCTTTAAAACATTTAAGCTATCAAAATGGATATCCACATCACAATTTTGAAATGTTGAATTGAATGCATTCAACAAAGATGATAAAGGTGTGTTTCTGCCATATTCATTACGACTTTTTTCAATATGAAACGGTTTGTAGTTATGTAGACGTGCACTAATTCTTGGAACAGTGATATCGATATCAAGTAAGAGAGACCGACAGTCAATTTTAAAACTTAAGAGCTTGTGCAAGAAAGTTATACTTAATACATCCTTACGCCTTTCTAAAGGTATCATATGGTAATGATCAAGTCTTTTCTTATAGCTATTAAAAGTGTGATAAGTCCCTTCGATGTAACTTAGTCTAGCTAACATTCTTTTTTGTACCTTTTCTATACGTTGTATATTGTTTTGATAACTAGGATACCAAACAAAGGAACAGTAGTCTATATTGCTACGGATCAACGCGAAAACGCCTTTAAAGCTGGTATGGACTTAAATTCTGTAGTGTTACGAGAGATGAATGCTATTAATCTATTACACTTATTTATTGTGATATCAATATGACGTGTGAATCTCATTTCGGAATCAATGTTTAGGCCTAAATCTTTAACATATTTTACTTGATTAAGACGAGTATCTGCAATATAGTAATTAGTCTCGAATTTTTTATATTTCCTTGAAAATTTTATGTGGTGACATTTTTTTACATTGAGTTCCATCTTATTACATTCACACCATTTACAAAGATCGTTTATATCCCTCTGTAATAGTAACTGGTCCTCCGTGCACTTAACGGTTCTAAAAAATTTCAGATCATCGGCATATAATACAAACTGACTGTTATTTAATACATGTTTTATGTCATCTATAAACAAACAAAATAAAATTGGACCCAGGACTGAACCCTGAGGAACTCCAGAGGTAGCTTGAAATATGTGAGATACAAATCCGTTTACAACAACCCTCATTACTTAATTTTCTAATTAGTGTAATGAGAATGTAAGAGAGTTCTAACTAGTGTTATATTAATAAAGATTATAGTTTAGAGTTACACATAAAATAGGATATAAGCATTTTATGTTATGATAAGAAAATAATAGTTTAGAGTTTATATTTGTATAATACAATTAGTTTTTAATGTAAACAATGACTCAGTTAGGCGGTCACTTTTGTTCACAATTGTGGCTGTAGGGCACAAAATGCATCATATGAAGACAGATTAAAGACATTTAAGATGGTTTCACTATCAAAACGCAATGCATGGATTTGCAACTTTTACATAAATATTCAGAAATAACTTAAATTGCCTTTTATTACTACGTAAATTTAATTTTCGTATCCCAAGTAGTAATTATCCTCTTAAATTCATTACTCCTCTTTCGCCGCCCCTTCGTAGAACTGTACTAGGATTTAATTCCCCAATGCGCAGACTTTTAAATACTTATAATAATGTAGTAGACATTCACCACGGTTCTTTTAACGTTTTTCGGGACAAAATTTATCAAAATATTAATATTCCTCAGTAGTATTTTTTTGTATTAGTTTAATAATTCTTTTTTAATTTTGTATTGTATATTTTTAGCTATTTGGTAACGGCTTGTAGGAAATGCTGTGAGCACTAAGCATGCGGTGTTTACCTGTTACTGAATGTGCACTTAGTTTATATTACTGTCTTAGAATTAAGCATATTATGTGTTATGTGTAACATTTATTGGTGAACGAAATAAATTAATAAATAACCACTATTACACTCTAAAAAATTACAAAATATATATGAGCTTATTTCTTGCATGCCGACTTGTGCTGACCTGTCATTCAAAATCGGTTACAGACTCATGAGATTTGGTATCCTTTTCTGTCTTGCATTTTTGCCATTAGGAATTTTCTTCTCCCTTACACACTATGTCGGTCTATATGCCAGTATATTCAAGTCTATGATACTACTACAATAGCAATGTCATTTTCCTAGAAAATTAGAAGATACGACTGTACTTACTCTCATATTTGGCATAGTATAAGGAGACCAAAAATTACCACTTGTCATTAATGCTCTACGCATACATTACAAAGCAACATTTTCCAATACGTTTTTCTTTTTACCTTATTTGAAAATTGAATCAGTAAAAGCGAGACAAGTGAGGGGTATAAGAGCAAAATCGCGTTAGTCCAAAATTGCAACATTTTTAACAGGTATAACCCAATTTGTAGCACTTGAAACCTGCAACATTATGCAATCTATACAGTTGTGTATCGCTAGCAACGCAAAGTCGGGAATTTGCATTTGGAAAAATCCAAAATTAGGGGCTTTTTAGGTGCCAAGTTTAAAAATTAGGTGCTCTAAAATTTTCACCACAACGAACTGTTGCTAGCAAAACGTCTCGCTAGCAACGCAATGAAGTTATTAGATATACGATAAATATTAATAGCAAGGAATTATTAAAATTAATTAAAGGGGTCATTGTAGAAGCGTGCTCGTCGCGACCCCTGCCAGCCCTTTTCAGGGCTGCAATTCTACACAGCTGCGCACCCATGCCAACGAGGGTTAGGGCGTTCCCCCAAGGCGACGCACACCAGCTAGTCCCCGTTGCCCACAGCCCGAAACGGCGGAAGGTGGAGGACAGAGTGCAGAGTTGGCACGTGGAATGTTAGAGGAGGCATGAAAGATAAGACGAATGAGTTGATTGAAATAATGAAAGAAAGAAAATTAGATGTCGTGTGTATGTCGGAGACCAAACGGAAGGGCAGTGGTACTGAAGAGCTCCCTGGCGGGGCGTTAGCTCTATGGTCCGGAGTCCCGGAGAGCGAGAGCGCCCGCCAGGGAGTGGGGGTCCTGCTGTCGTCTCGGTTGGTCGATGTTATGACTGAATATAAGGTTGTGAACTCAAGACTTCTCTGGGTTCGCTTTAAATTGGGACTGACGAAGTTATTCCTTTTGGCTGTTTATGCGCCGGTAGCTTCGTCGTCCAGGGCTGAGCTGGAGGAGTTTTGGGAGAATGTAAGAGAAGTTCTAGATTTGGCTAGGGGAAACGAAAGAGTTGTTGTGTGTGGTGATTTGAATGGATGGGTTGGTACCGCTCGACCAGGGTACGAGTCGGTGCTTGGAAAGTTTGGCGATAAAAGGGTTAATGATGCTGGCAAGCTTATACTGGCGGTATGCAAGGAAAAGGGTCTTCTTGTGACAAACACTATGTTTAATCACAAGAAAATCCATATGTATACTAGAGAAAGAAAGAATGAGAGAAGTATGATCGATTTGTTTCTGGTGGATGACCGACTGCGAAAACAGGTGATGGATACGCGAGTGTTCAGGGGTGCTGACCTGGGAACGGATCGCTATCTAGTGATTACTAGATTTAGGGGTCTGTTCGCGGGTTGGCGCTACCGGACGGCAGTAACAGAACCACAGTCGGTCTGTCGCATCCGAAGCTGGAATCTTCAGGAAGCGGATACTAGGGAGAAATATCATGCGAGGGTAGCCGAAAAGCTTGACACCATCGATGGCAGAAATGAATGTGTGGAAAGAACATGGCAGAACCTTAGGGATGGAGTGCAGCGGAAGAAGTGTGTGGAACAATAAAAAGAGGCAGTAGTAAAATAAGAGATGCATGGTGGAATGATGAAGTGAAAGAAGCTGTAGAGAAGAAGAAGAAAGCATGGTTAGACTACTTGGCCTCTAGTAATGATAAGGATATGAGAGAGAAGATGAAAGAAAGATATAAGCTGCAGAAAGTTCACACGAAAGCATTGATTGAGGAAATGCGTGAAAGGTGTAGAATGGAAGCGGACGAAAGGTTGTCGCACAACTTTAAGGAGAACTCCAAACTCTTCTGGAAAGAGGTTGGAAGGACCCGAAGTGGTGCGATGGCCTTAAGAATGAACAAAGTGCTTTCGAGAACTAATGACGTCCTCACAGAAAAATCGGACGTCATGCAGCGATGGAGCGAATTTTATAGAGAAATGTATGCATGTGATGATCTTAGTGAGGGATCCGGGGATGACGCCGTGACTGGTACGCCAGACCTGGACCTCGATGACACTGAGGTAATCAGTATGAAAGAGATTGAACGTGCGATTCGAAGTTTGAAATGTGGTAAGGCTGCGGGACTAGACAGAGTTACTGCTGAAATGGTCAAGTATGGTGGGCCTCGCGTCTGGGACAGCTTTTATCTGCTGTGCAATTTGTGCTGGCGGACGGGGGATGTCCCGGATGATTGGCGATCCGCAGTCATTGTGCCTTTATATAAAGGTAAAGGTTCACATTTTGACTGCGGGTGCTATCGGGCGATCAGCTTGACCAGTTTAGCAAGTAAAGTTTATTCGAAGGTTTTGACACGTAGGATGCAAGAGAAATCGGAAAGATTTCTATGGGAGGCACAATGCGGATTTAGACCTGGAAGAGGATGCACGGATCAAATGTTTTCTCTACGCATGGTCACGGAAAATCTTCTGGCTGCTGACCAGAAGATTTTCTGTGCTTTTGTGGATCTTGAGAAAGCATTTGATAAGGTTGTAAGGAAGAAAATGTGGGAACTGTTGCCGGGGTACGGTGTGGATGGTCGATTGCTAAGGGCTGTGCAGTCACTTTACTGTGACTGTAAAGCCTGTGTGCGGGTAGGGCATGACCTGTCACCCATGTTTAGCGTCCAAACGGGCGTAAAACAGGGTTGTGTCATGTCTTCCTGGCTGTTCATACTGTATCTCGACAGCTGTTTACAGAAGCTGAAAGATAGCTGTTTGGGTGTGAAATTGGGTGACATAAAAGTAAATTGTCTGCTGTATGCTGATGATGCAGTGCTTATTGCACCATCAGATGCAGAACTGCAGGCATTAGTCACGTGTATGAAAGAGGAATGTTAAATTAAAGGTCTCCGTTTGAATGCTAATAAAACTAAGGTTCTGGTATTTGAAAGGGACGAAGAGAGAACGAAGTGTGAAATATGGGTAAATCAGGAATGTCTAGAACAGGTAAATGAAATTGTATACTTGGGGAGTGCTTTTAGCCGGGATGGAAGATGTGATTTAGATGTGGACAGGCGTGTCGCTGCCGGGAACAAAGTCAATGGTGCCCTGACTGCGTTAGTCAAAAGGCAAGGCGTAGTGAAGAGTGCACGCCTTGCAATACATAACGCAGTGTTGGTACCGACTTTGTTATATGACAGCGAAACCTGGGTATGCCAGAAGAAGCATAAAAGCAAGTTGAATGCAATGGAGATGCGATCTCTTCGTAAAATGTGCGGCGTTACCATGGCCGACCGAAAGCGAAACGAAGAGATTCGCAATATGGCAGGTTTGAAAGATGACCTTATCACAAAAATTGATAAGGGCGTGCTTCGATGGTTTGGACACGTTGAGCGAATGAGTGAAGACCGAATGGTGAAGAAAATATATAGCGCGAAAGTTAATATTAAAAGGTGTCGAGGTAGACCGAGACTAACTTTCGAAGACCATGTGAGCAAACTGCTCGAAGAGGGGCGGTCAAGAGTACTCGGATACCTAGACGTGCATGTATGAAGAAGATAATGAATCTGAAAGAAGCGAAAGAGGTATGTAAGGATCGTGACACTTAGCAATCTGTTCTCTCTGGCTACCCCGTCAGGGATTGTGCGTGAAGATAAGTAAGTTAAGTTAAGTTAAGCAAGGAATTAAGTGCTAATTAGGTGCTGCAAGTATACGCAATAACAGGCGCCACAGATAAAAATAAAGTCGTTATTCAGAACATAGCAGATGCAAAATTCAAATTTCCTGAAAATCAAAATAGAATCAAAATTGCTTTCAGAAAAAGTCCAAATTAAGGGCTTTTTAGGTGTTAATAAGGTACCGAGTTTAAAAATTAGTTGCTCCAAAATGTTCACCGCAACGAATGATTGAAAGAATCATGCCCACTTTCCATATATTTAAAAACCTGATAGTGAAAGTTGATGTATAATTATAAAGTATAGTAGAAAACCTACATGTAAGCTCAGAAAATAATATCATATAGTTATTTTTACGATTTAAACGCTACGAATCCCAAAATATACTAATGTCACTTTTTAGGTTAGGATTTGCCGTAACCAAATAGGTAATAAAGAAATAAATGTCCTATAACTTATTATTAACGCTCGAAGTTAAAATAACAATACTTATCTAGTTATGGTCTAAAACGTCTTTTTTACTTTGTGAATATCTTGAAACCAACTGCCCCTAAGTCACCGCTTACTTTCGATGATTGTCACCGTAAATTGAGTGTCTAGCTCTATCTGCTATTTCTTCAGCACACATAAAAACTTACTAACTACATTTAATTCATCTTGTATTGTCAAAATGATCACTTATCAACCAAACACATTTCATTGGCCTATGGTATATACTTACTGATGAACAAAATGGGATAAACCAATAAAACAGTATATTAAAGTGGCATGGTTTATTAATTATCATCATTTTCACTTAAATCTCTCACCACCACGTCATCCAGAAATTCTGCTGGAGCAGAAATATTTTCTTGATACCATATAGGGTTTTAAAAAGAAGTAACATTAACAAAATGGCACAGTCAAGGAGATTGTAAAATATAGGGAGTGCGCACTTCATACTAGAGAAACGGTCCTAAATCAGTGACCTTGAAATGAATGAAAGGCACCGAGTTAGGCGTTGTATTTCTTTCTAATAGAGTGTCCATGATACAATATTTTGAGAATATTATTAGTGTATACAGTATCACGGAAAATGAAATGCGTATTTTTTTTCGATATAGAAAGTGCTGAATAGTGTTATAATTAAACTTCGTTTAATATTTTGATTACATTATTGCTTCGCTACAGTATCAAACCTTACGGTAACTAGTGGCGGCGTAGCGTTGGTTGACACCCAGGGCGGTTTTCTAACAAGCACACCCCAAAATAAAACAAAAAATAGTATACATGCTAACGGGACTTTATTTTGCTAAAATATTCTAATATATTATCAAAGCTTACTTTCTTGTCATTTTCGATAGATAAAATGAAAAGATTGGTTAGTCCCGCTTGGCTCATTGTAGACCTTAAGTTAGATTTTATTAACTTGAATTTTGATAAGCTTCCTTCACATGAAACTTAATAGTAAAAAAAATAGACAGCGTTAGATTGGGAACAGATTCAGAATAGGCCAATTTTACGAGAAAAGCTCCAATGAGTTACATTGAACCGCGTCTTGGGAAGAAATGCTGGTAGCTTTCAAGAAGATTTTTGTCAGATTTTGAATTATTTGAAGATCTTCATCTGGTGACGTTAGCAGAGTATAAGGCTGAACAACAACTAAATGTCACGAGAATATCATCCATTGCTCAGTAGCGATAGTCTAGTACCTCGTAATATCTGTCAAGACATTCTAACATAGCTCTCTGCAGCTCCTCTGGCAATGTTAGTCCAGCATATCGGGTCATTTCTCCTGGTAAACGTTTTCGAAATCTCCTCATTCCTCTTCTTCCTTTAAACGAAATTTCCACATTCTCACATTTTTTGTTACGTAGGGAATAGCTTTTTCCACTAGTTGAATACGTTGACTTTGAAGAAAAATTTTCGGGCTTTGATTTTTATCTCCTACTTTTCCAGTGATAATCTGGATTATTATTATATTATTTAGTATTTGCTTTTGTGTCTGACTAACTTCTATTAGGATTTTACACCAAAAGGAAAGATAGAATAAAAAATTGAATTCACACAAAGCTGGTAAGAGTGTAGATACTGCTTCTTTTGTATCGACGTTTTCTCTGTTGGTGCTGGGATCATATTATGGAGTGTAGAGTAGAAGGAGAACCATCTTATAAGGTGCTAAAGTTGAAAAAGTGTCCCACTATATACTGAAAATAGAGGTTCCAAAACCTACCACAATAGCGCTGGCGTCTGAAAAACTACGATATGAATATAGCTGTTGTAGACGGAGTGAAGTCAACTGAATTCAAATACTTAAAAATTTCATGATTAGAGTAGTTAGTAAAATGCCAGTATACAAAATCTCAACTATTTACGTAGTACAAAACCAAGCGGATTGGTCGGTCCTTGTTTATTTCATCATCTTATTCTAATTAATTATGGCGCTTTTTTTAATTTATCCTATGCTACTGCAGCGCCACCCTTATTGGACGCGTTTTTAGGGACACTTTATATACAGAGATGGTCCTCCTTCTACTATACACTCCATAGATCATATATATCTTCGAGTGTTTATACTAGTTTTTTTTTAAATTTTTCTGCAGTGGTTTAACAACGTTATGATGAGCAATTCATTTTGTCTCTGAGAGTCTTTTGACGGATACGCTTACACTTTTTATTAAAGTTTCCCATTAACGTGTGGATGATGAAAAGAACCTGTAAACTCTTTCTACTGTTCCGAAAAAAAGTTAAACTTTAATTAACGCTCCCTAAGTGAGTGCACTCAAATAAATTTAGCGAATGATTAGCACAAGACGTTTTCTACGTGGTAAAGCCATGCTGTAGCTATATGAGTAGTACGACTGTAGCACAAATGGGTCGGCTCGACCGGGGAAGGACCACGCACTCACAGAATATCAGCGTAAAATTGCAGCTCAACACTGATGTATTTCGTATGGTGAGTGTAGAGAACCGGAGACCCTTTTTTACTGGAAAAGAGGCATTCCATCTTAGTCCTCACGGGTGACTACGCATCTACATTTTGATTCGCAAACGAGGATAGATGTAGATGTCTATGGGCCACAGCAACCACTTGCCATCCGGTGGAATGTGTGCTCGTTTGTCACCCTATTCTATATTAAAAAAAAACAATATATTCATTCATTTGACAATGTCAAATTTTAAAATAGTGTTGTCATCTATAGTGTAAAATGCATCTCCTAGTTTTTAGGGAAAGAACATTCGTGTAACAGAAACAGAAACTTTTTTATTCAATATAGATTATAAATTCAAATTTATTTATTGCCAGAATGTAGTACATAATATTATGACGTTGTTATTTATTAATTTGACCTTACATTCTACCAAGATAATGGCGTGCAATATCTACAATATACAAAAATATTATATAATTATTATTATATATATTATATAATTTAAACAGTGGTAGAGCCACGCGGCTTTTGCTGTCGCACGGATGGGCCGGCTCGAACCGGGGTGGTACCACGACCTCACAGAAAACCAGCGTGAAGTAGAAGTTTACCTCTGCGTTTCGCTTGGTGAGTGCAGGTGGCCGGAGGCCCTTTTTACTGGGAATGAGGCATTCCATCTTAGTCCTCACGGGTGACAACGCATCTGCATTTTGATTCGTAATCGAGGATGGATGTGGATGTCTATGGGCCGCAGCAACCACTTACCATCAGGTGGACTGTGTGCTCGTTTGCCACCTTATCCCATAAAAAAAAATATTATTATTAGAATTTAACGAGGTAAAGTATTTAAGAAAATAATTATGTAGTTACTTAAAAATATTTTAGCGTCAAGTATTTAAATTACAATAAATATATGTCAATAATGGAATTCATTAGGTAATTGATTATATATAAATGTTTAGTATCTAAAAAAATGTCCATAAATATAATAAAATAAAATTAATAAGTTTTTCTACATTTCACCATTATTTTACATTTCTTTATAATTCATAAATTCGTCTAACCTATAGAAACATTTTGTTGCCAGCCATTCTGTGAGTTTCCTTTTAAAAATTACGAAAGGGAGGTCTTTAAAAGTGTTAGGCAGTTTAATGTAAACTCTAATAGCATTTATAAATACATTTCTTTTATATATATCAAGCTTGCATAGAGGCAGATACTCGTACTTATTGAATAGTAATAGTAATACTTATTGAAAGTCACTCTTTTGTTTAATTACCACTGGTTCGAAAAAAACCTATGTGCTGCGAAGAACCAGCAAGAAACCCAGCGGAACTTTTTTTTAAATAACGGCTTACAATCATGTATGTTCTATAAATTAACAACACAACAAATTAGAAATAGCTTCGTAGTGATCACCTCATTCCCAGGGGTTATTATCATCCATAAATTATTTAATATTATAATAACCCTTTTTATACAAACTTAGTTTATTAAAGTTTTTGAACTATGAGCAAGTCAAATTTTGTATATTTTCTGGAATTTTGTTGTAAAAGCGTATACATCTCCCCAAGAATGAATTACTCACTCGACGGAGTCGAGTAACTGGTACTACTTGCTTGTGTTTGTTCTTAGTATTTACAGAATGAATATCACTTATTTTTGTAAAACTACTTTTATGTTTGTGTACGTACATTACATTTTCATAAATGTATTGAGAGGCCAAAGTAAATATATTAATTTCCGTAAATTTTTATCGCAGCGACTCTTTAGGCTTTAAATCATAAATTGCTCTAATGGCTCTCTTCTGTAAAACAAATATAATTTTTGTGTCAGCTGCGTGTCCCAATAGCAAAATACCATACGATATTATGCTATAAAAATTGCTTAAATAAACTAGTCTAGCTGTTTCAACACTGGTAAGACTTCTAAAATTTTTCACAGCATATGGTGCAGTGCTTGCTAATTTTGATATAGGAAGGCTCCATTGAAGCTTGGCATCTAATGTGATTCCAAGAAAAATGGTGGCATCTACAAGACTCAGTTTCTCTACATTTAAAATTACATTAGAATTTAATTGTTTGACATTTGGAGTCATTAATTTCATACATTAAAGTGTTTTAGTAGTTTTTTTCGTGTTATTTAATAATAAGCTTAATTAAAATACAATATGGAATATACCAACTATGATTAGCGATAAAAAATCTAAGATTATCGTTCTAGCATACGTCTAAAATATTACTTTAAGTCAATAACTGTCTAAACGTTGGTAATGTTTTTATTTTGTGTAAACACTTATCAATGTTAGAAGGGGATAAAATACAAAACTCGGTGCCTCTCTTTCTAAGAAAAATGAGGAACGTTTTCAATGTTTCAAGCGCTCACTCCCTATATAATATAACCTCCTTGGGCACAGTACACAACGAGACGCAAATGCAACAACGAAGAACTGCGCCGATGCCAATTGCAGAACTGTCAAATATCAAAAAAATCCGTTTCATTCGTCCGCACTCAATGACATACTGAATGATTAATTTATTTTATTATTATATTATTTTATATTAATATGTATACAAATACAAATAAATAAATACTTACTGATTAAATAAAACATAAAATAATGTATAAAACTCAGAAGCAGAGTTAAATAAAGTAAAGTAGCAGTGTATAAAATGGAACGTCCAAGAAAAAGGGTAGTTGAGATGCGTTCAAAACATATAATACGTTTACCCTTGACGTAGAATAAACTTATAGAAATATGTAAAAATATTTTTTTCTGCGTTTCTTTTAACATAGTGATAAGCGTAATTAATTTACAATTCAATTAGCTGAATTTTAAGATTTATTTCATTTCTATACATTGTCAGGTGAAAAATGGGCATTGTTCTTTGCGTTGCTGGCAAAACGTATCGCTGGCAACGCAATGAAGTTATTGGATGTACTATAAATATTAATAGCAAGGAATTAAGTGCTAATTAAGCGCTGAGCGATTATCAAAACCCGATACAGATTAAGATATTATTCTGGGAATTATAGGGTTCATGACCAGCATTTACCTTATCATAAGGTATGAACAGCATTTTATGTTCTTTATCAGTGTGTGAATTTCAATCATTCGTTGCGGTGAACATTTTGGAGCAACTAATTTTTAAACTTAGTACCTAATTAGCACCTAAAAAGCACCTAATTTGGACTTTTTCTGAAACCAATTTTGATTCTATTTTGATTTTCAGGAAATTTGAATTTTGCATCTGATATGTTCTGAATAACGACTTTATTTTTATCTGGGACGCCTGTTATTGCGTATACTTCCAGCACCTAATTAGCACTTAATTCCTTGCTATTAATATTTATCGTACATCTAATAACTTCATTGCGTTGCCAGCGATACGTTTTGCCAGCAACGCAAATTTCAATCATTCGTTGCGGTGAACATTTTGGAGCAACTAATTTTTAAACTTGGTACCTAATTAGCACCTAAAAGCCCCTAATTTGGACTTTTTCTGAAAGCAATTTTGATTCTATTTTGATTTTCAGGAAATTTGAATTTTGCATCTGATATGTTCTGAATAACGACTTAATTAATATTTATTTTTATCTACAATACTAAAAACTATAATAATAATTTAAAAAAAAAAACTAAAACTAGAAACTTAAATATCATCACTTTATTTTTATCTGGGGCGCCTGTTATTGCGTATACTTGCAGCACCTAATTAGCACTTAATTCCTTGCTATTAATATTTATCGTATATCTAATAACTTCATTGCGTTGCTAGCGAGACGTTTTGCTAGCAACGCAAATTTCAACAGTTCGTTGCGGTGAAAATTTTAGAGCACCTAATTTTTAAACTTGGCACCTAATTAGCACCTAAAAAGCCCCTAATTTTGGATTTTTTTCAAATGCAAATTCCCGACTTTGCATTGCTAGCGATACACAACTAATCTATACAAATAAATAAAATTGAAGTGTCTGTTTGTAATGTCAAAATAACAGCTTTTTACTAAATGCGTACGAAAGTATATACGGTACTTGTAACAAAAACACAATTTTTAAAATTTTTGTCAGTCTGTTTGTTCTGGCTGATCTCCGGAATGGCTTACCGATGTTGACGGGACTTTCACTGGTAGATAATTGATGTTATAAAAAGTAACCTAGGTTATTTTTGTTTTTAAAAAAAAATTAAAACACATGAAATCAAATCGTAATAAATCACACGCGAGTGAAGGCGCGGGAAACAGCTAGTATACAATAAAGTGCAAATCCACTTCAGTACAGATAGTGTATATATTCTTTGGTACAGATGAAGCGTATATACTAAAACATCGCGTATTAAACGACACTAGTTTGCACCTGTTCCAACCTTTAAAACACTTGATCCACCTAGTCTCACTATGCTTACGTGTCGCACGGTACCCGCAGCCCGCTCGAATGGAGAAGTTTCATGATGTTGCTAATATTATATTCAACGTAATGGTATTAAAATATAGATCAAAAGTAATCAATCAGTGAAGAAAATTTTGAAATAAGGTGGGTCCGCCTAAAAAGGCCCGGTTACAAATAAGGTCCATCTCTTCAAACTTATCGGAACTAATACTTAAACCAAAACCAAAATGGATATCACGCTGCCACTCCCCATTTACCAATTACAAAAGTGCACCGGCTTTCATTGCTTTCGCGGTTGCCATTTTTTCAGTGGCTCTTTGTATAACTTCAGGGGCGGTCGACGTGACTCAATCTATAAAATATTCTGATTCAATTTTGCGTTGTTTTAGTAATAAAACCCGGTCGTTATGTAATAATTCTACAATAGTAATGTTAAAATACTTTCAGAAGGTGGATTGACGAGGTAAGTTACCAAAATTATTGCTTTATTATCACGATTTTGTTAGGTTTTCTCAGGATATATCTAAGTGCTTAACAAGGTCCACTTTTTGTGTCAAAATAAGGGCCGGACCTTATTAGGGGCAAGACGCTTTAAAATAGGCGTGATCAGTTACTTAAATGAATTATATAAGTGTAAATAAGCAGTTGGCCTGGCAAGTGGCACTTCTGTGCGGTGATAACGACAGATCACCACGCTAGGCCATAGCCATCGCACAAATATGCCACATGTCTTGACACCTTTCCTTCCTTGCACTTCAACTAATATTGAAAAATATATATAATCCAATCTCTTTCGAGTTTTATACTTAGCAACACATTTACCCATTCGTTTTTACGTAGTTTTGATAAGATTTTATTTACGCAAATCAACAGTAGCTTTTGACATAAGTATTGTTCATACATAGTATAAGTATATTGTTTCTAGTAAAGACAAAAATGGAACCTTCGCAAAAAAGAAAACGATTCTCAGGATGGTCTCTAACTGATCTTCAGGATGCTCTAGATGATATGAAAAACAGCCAAATGTCTAAGCGTGTAGCAGCTTTAAAATACCATATACTACGGCGAACGTTGAAAAATCACATAAAATCTGGAAGCGTGGTGAAGAGGATGAGATGGAAAGCTGTTTTTATCGACACACAGGAAAAGGAATCGGTAGAAAGAATTAAAAAGTTTTCAAATATTACCTTTGCCTGATACCTTTAACACCAAAATAAAACGTAAACAGATTTGTGGAAAAAATCACTGTGACAAATATCTACAATGATTACAGAAGTGTATAAGGTCCAAGTACTAAGATTGAAAAAATGACTGATTATTAACATTTTGTGATTTTCTTTACTAGAGTTAATAAAAATCTGCAGACAACTACAATTTATTTCATTTATAATTATAAAATAAATTAGTTATAACTTATATTCATTTCCTAATACTTTATAAGGGCCATGACACTAATTCATATGAATTTCCGTTTGATTATGCGAAAGCCACGCATTTAATAGTAGTTTAAAGCCATTGCTTTATAAAGATGGGATTTTTCTGGTATATAACGCCTAAAATTTTGCAGTTCAATTTTAGACCTTATTTAGAGCCCTGGTGCCGTATAGGGACCATAGACAAGCTTTTAATAACTTATTTTGTAAGTACCTCGATCATGGTAGGGTGGGTGTACCAGTCCCAAACCAGGTACCAGTGGTTGACCACTCATATGTTCAATTGAATAAATTAAGAAATGGCGGGCATTTTTTAAGAATTCAATAGTTTTGTTATGTACCCTAGACTCTATACAATCTTCCGAACATCATTTTTTGCGAGAATAAACGAAAAATATCGATACCTAGCTCTTTTTCTCAGAACAGTGTCTCGTTTATTTACTGCCTTTCGACCAACATTACAGTTAGACTTGCACGTCGACAAGATCAATATTTTAATATTACCTATTATTTCCTAATTACTGCCATTACGTATGCGGTATTATTTTTATTAAATAATGACATTATCAAGTATTTTTAAAGGTGGTTAACTACTGGAACTCACCTTGTACTGAGTTCCTATTGTTGACCAACTGGTTTGCAACTGGTTGCTTATGATGTTTCTTTTTTTGTTCTTTTTTTTCTACGAGCATTTAACCATATCGTTAAGTGCTCGTAGTTTTTTTTCCATAGCTATGCTTTTGTTTAACAATTTAGAGCTTAAAGCCAATTATTAAAATCGTTTTATGCGATGTGCCTCAGCTGTGGACCACTGGTACACAGTAGTAAAAAACTGTTCCTATGGATGACCACCAGATTTGAGTTTTATAATTTAGATTGAAGATAGACCCAAAAAGACATTTTTTAAATATACAGAGCTAAATTTGCTTAAGTATCTCGATGAAATTCATAAAGGCGCTAAAATTAGGCAAAAATGTCGAAAATATCATATCCCTCACCCGACTGTTATAAACAAACTGAAAATGAGACTCTCAACGGAAAATGTTACCACCAACTATCTTGACCCTACAAGAATAGTTTGTATTATCTAGGTGGATTAACGCTAACGCTAAAAATGTTTGTTTATTGGAAACAGTTAGCCAAATAATATGAGAGCACATCTTTAACTGATATTGGACCAGGACAATCAATCCAACAGCCAGAAGAAAAGGAAGTTACCCTACTATTTAGTTATCCCACAGGATGTTTTTATAGGATAAGGGTAACAAACGAGCACAGAGTCCAACTGATGGTATGTGGTTGCTGTGACCCATAGACATCTATATCTATCCTCGGTTACGAATCAAAATACAGATGCGTTCTCAACCGTGAGGACTAAGGTGGAATGTCCCGTTTCCAGTAAAAAGGGTCTCCGGTTCTCTACACTCACCTGACAAAACAGAAGCGTTATGCTGATATTTTACGCTGGTATTCTGACTGATAACAGCTCAAGTGCCACTCCTCTTATGCAAATACTCTCCAGCCTTTGTATAAGAATGGGGACAGAGACAGTATCAAATGCTTTTTTAAATCTAAAAACACTGCAATACATTTCTTTCCCCTGTTAATATTGTTGACAATATGAGCCGTTAGTGCAGTGACTACATCTTCAGTTGAAAGATTTTGACGAAAGCCATATTGTGATTTTGAAAGAAAATCAATTTTATTTAAATAAGTCTATTGTTAACTAATTTCTCTAAAATTTTTGAAATGGTGGTCAAAACTGAAATTGGTCTATAGTTGGATACATCTTCTCTGTCACCATTCTTATACATCGGCGTTACGAGTATTATTGCCTTTTTGAGCGCAACTGGGAAGACTCCATATTCAAAGCAGAGGTTAGCAAGCCTAAAATCTGAAGCGCTCTCAGATTTTAGGCTCATAAGAATTTTGTGAACCTCTTCAGAATCGGTTCCCTGAAAAAACATGGACGAAACAGGTGAGTTAAAACAAACATTGCTAGCACCAACTTGTTGTGTATAAGTGTTTCTTAGAATATCCTCAGCTAGGGTTTTACCAACATTAGTGAAGTATTCACATACATGATCTACAGACAACTTTGGGGAAGCGTGTATGTCTAGCAACTCCAGACTATTTGCCTTTCTTTTGTTACCGCTTGTTATGGTATTTATTGTATGCCATAAAGTCCTGGGTTTTTCCTATGTTTAGTTAAAAGTTCTTTATCATATTGAGTCTTAGATTTTTTAATTATGTTATTACAAAATTACGGTATCTTTTGTAAGTTATTTTTAAGATATCATTATATGGGTCAACACGTAATTTTCGTTGCATGTCGTTCCTATTTCGGATGTACCTAAATATACCTGGTGTAATCCATGGTTTAATTAATCGATCCTTGGAGGAAATGCGTTTTGAGATAGTGTTGTCCATTAAACATTGCTGCAACTTATTAATAAGGGTGTTAGTTAATTCTGTGGGATTCTCATATAATATTAAGTTAGCTAGATTACTATCTTTTAGCCTTAAGAGTGCATTTTCATAATTTGTAATTGTTTTATATTTAATATTATTTTTATTTTTATTTTCATTTATATTTTTTGTATCAGTATTATTAAACAAGATAAATAACAATAAAAAAAAGTATTTGTCAATTTTACGAATATCATCTGATGATCAGTTATAGTGGTGTCAAAGACTATAATGGACGCCAAGTGTATATTAATATCTATTTTCAGCATAAAATAGTCCAAGCAGTTGTTTTTCCTTGTAGGCAACACGTGGCCTGGAAGTATGCCATGCATTGCTAACATATTGGGGTAGGATATATAGGTAGTTAGTTTTAAGTAAATTTAAAGTGATTAGGTTTTTGTTTAACCAGGATCCTAATTTTACTAAGCCAGTCTCCACACGAAGTTGCTCCCAATCATTAGCAGAGAAAACAATAGCTGTATCGTCCGCATATGAGAGGATGTCACCATCCTCTATCTGCATATTACACAAACTATTGATGTAGACCAAGAACAAAGTGGGACCCAACACACTGCCCTGCGGAACACCACAAGTGACAGTAGCCTCAGAACTAGTGATTGAGCCAATTTTGACACGAGTTTTACGATTGCTGAGATAGTCACCAAGAAGTTTTAGCACAATATCTCTAACACCAAGATTGTGAAGGTTTTGTACTAGAATAGGGACGGAAACTGTGTCGAACGCCTTTTTTAAATCTAAGAAGACAGCTAGACGTTTTATTCCGGAATCAACATGGTTTACCGTACGGGAAGTCAGTGCTATAATTGCGTCTTCCGTAGAATTAAATATTTGGAATCAAATAATTTATCTATATTGCAACATTAATGATCAATAAACAACTGTATATACATTTATATGTTAAAATTAAATAATACCAGTTCAGAGTAGGGATGGGTAAAGAGAAAAAATATATATTGGTAAATCCAATTAGGCATACCTTAAGCGCATTAAAAAAATTACGTATAACATGATTATACGGAATTATTAAAGTAGTTTAAATACATTTCGACAGCACTATCGGCTTCAACACTCTTGAAAACCATGAAAATGACACCCGAGATGAAAAAATTGGTACCAACTTCAGCCGCCATCTTGGATTTACATTTCGACAGCACTATCGGATTCAACACCCTCGAAAACCATGAAAATGACACCCAAGATGAAAACCTTTATATCTATTGCAGCCGCCACCTTGGATTTACATTTCGACAGCACTATCGGCATCAGCACCCCCGAAAACCATGAAAATGACACCCATGATGAAAAAATTGGTACCTACTTCAGCCGCCATCTTGGATTTACATTTCGACAGCACTATCGGCTTCAACACCCTCGAAACCCATGAAAATGACACCCATGATGAAAAAATTGATACCCATTGCAGCCGCCACCTTGGATTTACATTTCGACAACCCTATCGGCTTCAACTCTCTCGAAAACCATGAAAATGACACCCATGATGAAAAAATTGATACCTATTGCAGCCGCCATCTTGGATTTACATTTCGACAGCACTATCGGTTTCAACACCCTCGAAAACCATGAAAATGACACCCAAGATGAAAAAAATTGATATATTTTGCAGCCGCCATCTTGGATTTACATTTTGACAGCACTATCGGCTTCAACACCCTCGAAAACCATGAAAATGACACCCATGATGAATAAATTGGTACCCAATTCAGCCGCCATCTTGGATTTACATTTCGATAGCACTATCAGCTTCAACACCCTCGAAAACCATGAAAATGACACCTATGATGAAAAATTTTATACCTATTGCAACCTCCACCTTGGATTTACATTTCGACAGCACTATCGGCTTCAGCACCCTCGAAAACCATGAAAATAACACCCATGATGAAAAAATTGATACCTACTGCGGCCGCCATCTTGGATTTACATTTCGACAACCCTATCGGTTTCGACATAGTATACTGTCTTTATACTATGGTTTCGATACCCTCGAAAAGCATGAAAATGTCACCCATGACACAAAAATTATACTACTTACTTTTAGTACGTACTAACGTTTGGGATTTCTTTGAATTCGCGCCTTCACAGCTTTTATCACTGCTAGAGTCCTAACAGACCGAGGGCGACCACTTCTTGACCTGTCATCTACACTAGAGTCTTCATTGTTTCGTTTGATGGTACGATAAACGAATCTTTTGGTTATATTCAAATTTTTCAGTATGTCAAAAATTTGAATTGGCGCGTAACTGCAACGATGAAACGCAATAACTGCAACACGGTCTTCTTTAAGCGCCCACTCCATATTTAAAAATGAGTAAAATTCTAAAAAGTATACAGTTTTATTTTCATGAACAATTCGAAATTCGAGTTCAATAAACTTTTTTGTGGCCAGCATTCTAAAAGAAAAGTTTTTACTGTGTGACAATACTTATGACCTGACTGTGTGTGTGTATATATATATATATATATATATATATATATATATATATATATATATATATATATATATATATATATATATATATATTATGTTGTGGGTATAAATATTATAGAAATAAATAACGATAGAAAGAATGTACTTTTAGACATAAATTATATACTAACATGTCTAAATATTACATCTAACATTATATGAGAGCTTCTAACTTCTAAACTAAAATAATGGAAGTAAATCGTAAAATAAATGTTGCTCTGGTTCTAAAGTTTTCGGTTATGTTTCGGTTGTCGTTTGCTTATTCAGTAGCAAACCATTACTACTGATATCGATATTTGAAAACGGTATTCAATATCGATATGAAAACTAAATATCGGTTCTGTAACCGTTGCAGCTAAAAACTGAAAACGCACATGCTTAGTAAGTAACCATTAATAATAACTGCCTATTTCTGATTGATATACCTATTGAGTCGTGAGTAGGTTTGGAACAAAGAGATTTAATAATATATGTATATTATTAAATATCTTTTGATTCGGAATAACTTATTCAGTAAAAATAACTATATATTTAATGTAAATGTATTTGTTATTTACTTTATATGTATGTAAGTACTTTAAAAATTAAATGTATTTACCAGTTGAATTGATTATCAAAAGGCGGTGAAACCCCAAAAAGAACTAGGAGCATATGAAACAAAGAAATCATAGTTGGTGGTTGGCGGCTTTCGTGGGCTCGGGAACATTTACCATGGAGTGATGAACATGAAAAGTCTTTGGTGCTGTTTACCGTTACTTTCCGGTTTGAGTTACATACGGATTCACGAAGAACACGCGTTTGGAGAACTCCAGAGAGAGTTAGCTGTTTGCGGCACGCTCAGGTGGTTCATTCATACCAAGGCGGGACAAATGTAGGCAGGAATTCGTCTTGGTAGACGAACCCAGCTCGTTTGGTTCCAAGGCGGCATAACTGCACAAAAATACCACCAGGAGGTAGTAGAGCCTGTTATTGTCCCACACAGAATCCAAACGGGCCAGGATTTTCTACTCATGCACAATAATTCTTCTTCGCATACGACACATTTCGAAATGCTCTGAACTAGGCTTGGGCAAAAAATATTGATATATCAAAATATCAATATTTTTTAATAAAAATATCGATATATGTCGTCGATATTATAAATCGCGTTATATCGACATATCGATATTTATTTTAGAGTATCGAATTCGTATCAATTTCGATATATTTTAAAATGTTGTATTTTTTCGTCGTCCAACCGTCAGTAAATAAAATTTTGGACCTTATCTTTACATCATTCAAATGATGACGATAGATCGATATTTATCACGTGATATATATCGATACTGTTTAAAAATATAGATTCTATATATATATCGATATTGCATACCTTAAGCGAAAGCGCAAGGTAATGTTCTACTATCGCCTAAAAATTAAAATTCCAACATTTTATCGAATAAAATCGTATCTAGCAATCATATTATACATATAAATTATATAAAAAGCACATTGTTAGAAAGATAAATGATTGTTGAACTTATTAATAATTTTTTTAAATCGATTAATTGCTATTTTTAAATAAAAAAAGGGTTTTAGTGTCTTATGGTGTGGATTTATCATGTCCCTGTGGCTTGTAAACACTATAACTTTTGAAAATATCAATTGTTTAACTCAATCTATTTTTAATCTCTTCATTTATCATGTGGGAAGCCACTGAATGTAAATGGTAGTGTAATTTTGTTTTGTTTAGCTATATTTAATTTTTTTCGGCTCCAAAATGGCGAAATTTTCGATGATTTGGTTGCCTCGTATATAAATTGTTTCTGTAAATGGGGATCTACAGCCACAGAGTAGTTTAGTTCACAGAGTACCTTTGTATTAAGTTTAGTTCGGCTCACAGAACACAATTACTCTTTATCAAGAGAAGAACGCCAACTTCATACTAAAAAACGGAAACACGGGTTTATGTGTGTATACGAAAAGCGCTACGGTGGACGCCCATATAAAACTTTTTTAGCGGGAATTTCAAACCTTTGTATTCTGTAACTTTAAACTTTTTATTTAAGGCTTATTCGAGTAATTTTGGCTCAAGCCTCATAAACCTATGGGGTAAATTCCCATATATTTGAGAGGTTGCACCAAAATTACTCGAATATAATTTAGATTAGTATGTGGGATAAAATAAAACTAAAAATAAGTATAGTTATGTAATTTTATTTTCTGGAAGACAGATTGTTTTATAAACTACACATTATTATTGATGATTTTTATTGCTTTGCACGTAATATTTCCACGCACGTTACTAATATATAACACATGTTATTATCAGAGAGTAATTCTTCACAGAACATTAACGTAAATTTAAATCAGCAAAATTCTCATAATGAAAACTTTACTCAGCCCAAATACGTGATCTGAAACAGATAAAATTCGAGTCAATGTAGTTATAAACCCTACAAATAACGGCCAATAAATTCGAAATGTTTATAGCCTTACCACAATATTGTCATAAGTTTTTCTTTTCCTATCATAGGAAACTTGCAGAAAGTGATCAGATGATTTTGTGCTTTTTATTTACACAACACTTACTTTCGATGATGATCACAAATCGTGCATAAAACTTTAAAATAATGAATTCATTTATAGTCAATATCTTATACAGAATTAACATCTAACAAATAATCTTTATTGTACATTCACGACGATATTATGACTGCATATTTGCGTACATACGAAAATGAAGTCCATCTAACTGAATTTAAGCAAAAATAAATAATAAATATTAAAAACTAAACCTATGCAATAAATTTTAATAAATTTCAGGAAATATTTTCCATTTTCAATATGAAAGACGTTGACAAACAAATGTCATTTTTTTCTTCTTCTATTAATTCATGGCTTCTTTTGATAAAATTCTGCTAATATTTAATAATTTTATTTAAATCCATTAATAGGTAAACTAATTGTGCGAATCTCAGAGTAATATGTATGTAATTATACTTTAAAAAGCAAACCAATAAAAGTTTAACACCGAATTAATATTTTTATTTTCTTTCCATATAATATGAATTTGTTTATCTAATTTTTAAAATGGCAATCTAAAACAAAATTAAAGAAAGAGACAGCGATATTTTATCTCGCTTTATTTTAACAAGCCCAACACGCATATTGACAATATCATGATTGTGTGCAGATTTTTCAGCTTTCATACAAAGTTGCCTCACCCTGGTTCGGCTTCAGTCGCCGTCGTGAGTGGACATTGTTGCGGTTGTTTTCAGCGGCTCAAAAAGATCGCTGTACAAATACACAATATTCGAATGACTAAATTTCTTAAATACTTGATTATAATAATAATAAGAGATTTTTTTATTACAATATTTAAAAGCACAGAATAAGTAATGTTATATTTCTAGATGAGACGTGGCTAAACGCTAATTATACAGTTGGCAAGATATGGACAGACGACACTCCTCACTCCTCCACAAAAGTACCTAGTGGCAAAGGCGAACGCTTAATTATTTGTCATGCGGGTTCCATAAAGGGATTTATTCCGAACTGCCTCTTGGCGTTTAAATCTAAGAAAACTGTGGAATACCACGAAGAGATGAATTACCTTATTGACCAACTTGAATGAGCCATCGACGATCATTATGGATAATACACCGTATCATTCAGTACAAATAAGTAAGCCTCTAACTTCTAGCAGCAAAAAAGCCGATATTGTAAAATGGCTGAACGACAATAATATTGTTGCTGACATGTCCATGTTAAAAGTTGAGCTGCTGCATTTGGTTCCTATAAATAAGCCAGCTAGATCAAAATACGTATTGGACGAAATGGTTAAGGAAGCCAGACACAGTGTAATGCGCCTTCCACCCTACCATTGTCAATACAATGCCATAGAATTGATTTGGGCGCAAATTAAAGGCAAGAATTTAAACAAATATTTTTTATAATTTATTTTTACCTATTTTAACATTTTATCTGTTGCTATATTAACACGCAAACCTTTATTTTAGGTTATGCGGCAAACAAAATGCATGACAGCATGCAAGAAGATTGTGATAGTGTTACTGCCGCGAATTGGGAAAGTGTGGTTTTACGAACAAACAATTTGATTTTCGCTGATTGGGACAGAGACATACATATCTATGCCGTCATAGATAACTAAATTATAATAAATACAGGGGATTCTACAGACGATGATGAGGGTGATGACGACGATGCCGACCATGAAATATCGATTTCGGCTAGTGATGATGAATATGTTCCATCTTGATAAAAATATCATGTAATATTATCTAATTAAAATTAAAAAATAGTTTTATAAATTTTAATTTGATGCTAATCCTTTTTCTGTCAATACGATTTTAATTTGTTCGTTATATCGAATAATCGAAGATCAATATCGTCGAGTATCGACTATAAGGCCCGCCATATACATACGGAATTCCGTTTCGAGATTCCGTTTCGGAATTCCGAATGGGTCGGCCACACACATACGGAATTCCGTTTTGCCCGCAAAATTTCGAACGGAAAACTACCGTACGTGTGTGGCGGGTCATAGATTTTATATGGACTTGCTGCGTTCGGGATTCCGAATCGGAAAATCGAAACGGAATCTCGAAACGGAATTCCGTATGTATGTGGCCGGCCTTACGGTACTTTACTAGTCCTTGATTATTGACATCTGTCAAATGGGACTTCGTAATTGGAATAGAGTATACGAATAAATGCACAAACGCAACGTCAAAAATTAATAATTTTAGGGATGCACACGCTACCAAAGTCAAGTGCGTAATTGTTACGTTTTGCCTAAACCATATATAATAAACCTAGCAAGCTAACAGCATAGCAAAGTGACGAAGCAATCAGCTTTGTAGCGGTTTCTAATGGTTGCCGTTGAGCAATCAGTTTCAAAATAGGAGGTTCAGATGCCTGGGTGAAGTAATCGGTTGCTGAAAACAGAATTTGAAAATTCGAAACCGTTCTCGAGATAATCGTGGGACAGACAGACAGTCGGACGGACAAACGGACAGACGGACAGACATCGTGAAATCAATAAGTGACTTCGCAAGCTTCGCCACTTAATAATGTGATCAAACAAATCTTAGTCTTGTGTCTAATGTCCTAAAGATCATTTAATCTGACAACTCTCACAACTATACAAACTTAAAAATTAGGCAATTTTAACCATTTAAAATTCAACCTTATGGTTAAGGATCTTATAATTATATTTCACTACGTGCACCGTTTTATGATAACTCCCAAAGCATCGCAACGAAATCCATATTCGCTTCATCTCTTTCATTTGTATTTTATTTTATTTATTTTATTTTATTCTTTTTGGAAAACTTACAGCTAACATTAACAATAAATAAATGAATAACAACTAGAAGGCCATTTAAAAGTTTTCACCGATAAGCAATATGAACTTAAAAACAATAATTCTAGTCGGTAAAAGATAAACATCGATTAAGACAAATACAGTAAATTAACAAAATTAAACAGAACACTCAACAAAAGAATTTTTGCGCTAAAATATTTTTTAATTGAGAAACACTGGTATTAAACAGATCCAAGTCAACGCTATTGGAAATGTCATTAAAAGTTCTGCATGCACGTATCATAAAAGAATTTTGCCTGTATTTATTCCGGGTATGCGGCACTTGAAGTAAGCGAGGCTTTCTTAAGAGAATACCTCTTGTTGTAAATCCTAGCTTAATACTCAGTAGCTTCGGACAGTCAACATTACCATTTGCCAATTTGAAAAGATAAATCATATCTGCTATGCGCCTACGTTCGTGCAGAGACAAAATATGAAATTTTTTACATCGCGAAATGTAGTTATCAGTGTAAAATTGCGTTTTAAATTGCAGAAAACGTAGAAAACGCTTTTGTACTTGCTCAATCCTATCTATATAAATGTTATAATTTGGGTTCCACACTTGAGAGGCGTACTCTAAATGGCCGGGAACAAGAGCGTAATAAAGTATCTTATATGTTTTAATATTATGAAAATCGGTGGAAAATCTCAAAAGGAATCCAAGTGCTCTATTGGCTTTTTTAATCATATTCTCAATATGTGCATCAAAGAGTAATTTAGAATCGAAAAATACACCAAGATCCTTTACTAATTGTAATCTCTCTATACTAGTGTCTTGTAATTTATAGTTAAAGACAATGGGATTGGGTTTACGGGTAAATGTAAGGATAAAACACTTGGACACATTCAAGTCAAGTTTGTTGCGTGAACAATATCGTTCAAGTTCATTGAGATCACGCTGCAGACCAAGGCAGTCAGAAGTATTTGTGATGGGGCATAAAATTTTCACGTCATCAGCGTATAGGATTTTTTTTTTGGAGTATGTAAAACAGGAACCTATATCATTTATAAAAATCGCAAACAGCAATGGACCTAATAGCGATCCCTGCGGTATAACTGAAGGGATTTGCACAGTTGCTGATGTGTAACCATTGAGTACTACTGTCTGACAACGATTCTCAATATAAGACTTAAATCACCTAAACAGATCGCCGCTGATAACTACTTCGAGTAGTTTGCTGAGAAGTATAACGTGATCTAAGCGGTCGAACGCTTTACTGTAATCAGTGTAGACTACGTCCACTTGTAAGCGCTCAGACATGATGGTAGTTAAATAGTCAGAACAGACAATAAGGTTCGAAACAGTGGATCTATTTTTTAAAAAGCCGTGTTGATAATCTCTGAGTCTTTGTTTGATGCCATGATATACAGACGAGTATACGATTTTTTCAAAGATTTTGGTGAATAAACCGAGCTTGGATATTGGCCTATAGTTTTCTACACGGTCATTTGGACCTTTTTTATGGATGGGGGTAATAAATGCAGATTTCCAAGTAAGCGGTACTATTCCTTCCTTAAGCGAACGTCTGTATATTATTTTTAATGGTATAGTCAAGCTTTTAGCACACTTACTTATAAGAATGGGTGGTATACCAACTGGACCTGCAGATTTATTCAGGTCAATAGAATTTAAGAGCTTAAAGACTTCAGTTTCGCTAACTTGTATCGAGTTTATACCCGACACAGTATGTGATCGCCAATTATTGGGCTTGTGTCGGGTGTCATAGTTACTGCAAATTTGGTGAAAATTATTAAATTACAATAAAAAAAATCGCTAAACATATTACAAATAATAATAATAAATAATAATATTTATTCACTCCACAAATTTTACATCGTGACTTACACTATTTAAATAAAAGTACCATCAATTACATTGAGAGGTTAACGTCGGCAGCCGTACTAGTATAAACTGTGCCGCGGCTGCCTGCGCCTTCCACTCTGGGAATCAAATAATAACCTAATAGGTAAGATATTTTACAACATTTCTCAACAAATAATATTTACAATCTTTTCAAGCTAAAATAAAAAAAAAATATCCTCTTGGTCTGATGATATGTGTCCATATTTCATTGTAGATGGACAAGCGTTTGGCGCTTTTTTATATTTCACGAAGGACCAGAAGGTCCTTGGCGATTTATTTATGCTGAGTTCTACCTTTTCTATATAATTGTTGAACATTTCGGATTCTAATTGTTTGGCGCGATTACGTAACTACGTACTCATAGTCTGACAAATTGCCATATTTTTTATATTTGGTGTGATATTTAAACTTTTCCTTTAATATTTTTATAAGAGGGGTTTTATACCAGGGGGGATATTTAGACGATGATTTTACTACATTTGTTGGTATGTAAGTGCCGCACAAGTTGTTTAATCAAGTGTAGAATAGTGACAATGCATCGTCCACTGTGCCCTTAAAAACATCGTGAGACCATGTAATATTATCAAGCTCTCGTGATATAGAGGAGAAATCAGCTAAATGGTACATAAACTTAGTCCTTGGCTGGACTGGTGAAGTGTGGTACTCGACAAAATCGGCTAAAACACTGAGAGCCACATGATGAGGGTCTTCAGGCACTAAAGGGTCGGTACATTTTGTTGCGGATAAGTGATTATTACAAAAGATTCAGTCGAGGATTCTGTTATTAACATTGGTATGAGAGTTATATTGCTGCAGATTACACGTACTTAAGGTATCAAAAAACTAGTACTACTAGTACTGGACGGACCCCTCAATATTTTCTGGACAAAGAGAGTATCCATCATCTTCAAGAGTTCAAGATATATTTGGCAGATTAAAATCTCCCAAAATGACGAAAGCATCAGTTAGATTGGTTGTTACTATGTCGTATAATTTTGTATAAAAACAAGCTAACTGTGCAGATAACGAGTTACCCAGATTTTGTCTGCATAAGTAAATCGCACAAATATGCAATTTATATGTCATTTTCGGTTTGAAACGCCGAAGAGTTAACGATACCCACATGTCTTCTGCAGAAGAACGCTAGTCGACCCGCTCCTCCACTGCAAGCTCACGCCTAACAGCAATAAGCACACCACCTCCCAACGTTTGATTTGTAACACTGTAGTTTCTATCACGTCTCCAAACAACATAACGGTCATCAAAGAGCTCGTTATTACAAAAGTCATCGTTAACCCAAGTCTCCGTCAAGCATATAACATCATAATTGTTAATACATACATTCATCAGAAAAGTTGATGCCTTTGTTCGCAGACCACGTACATTTTGATAGTAAATTTCAATAGCCATCATTAAAATCATACAAAAACACGGAAATAGCGACGAAAATAACATACCATAACATAAAATGAAGTGTGAATACGCACCTAAAGTGTGGTGGTGAATAAATAATATTAATAAAAAATATATGAATGTGTTTAAATACAGCAAGTAACATCGCCAATTTGTTCAAAATGTAGCAATTTTTAAAAATATTTTTTTTTGTTAAAAAAAATAAGATGCGTAATGTGTAATATAAATATTTACGAAGAAATATTGATTATTTATACAACAGTAAAATACCGCAAGAAGTAATATAATATTTTTCAAGCTAAACGCTATCTTAACTAATATCACAAATGGTGTAAGGTATAAATAAAAATGCACCCAGCAGCTATTAAGCCAAGCGACAACAGAACAACAATGTATACCGTCAGTGATAAAACAAATAAATATAATAAACTTAACGTACCAGTGTTTCTCAAACTTGTTTCACAAATTGATACAGAAATAGACAAATTTATATTCAGAGAATCTTCTTTAAATCTGCCTCCGTTTTTATTGCATGTGTAGGAGATGTCGCATTCTTTTTCATTAGAATTGTACAGTTTTTTACCCATGTATAAAAAAAATTTTCCTCCATAGCAAGAGCTTTTGCCTTATTAAGTAGCTGTTTATTCTCAAACGTAAGGTGGTCGTTGATGAAAATCTTACCATCACTGGTGAATCCTAAATCCGCAGCAGTTAAAGATTTACATTTTTTAGCAGCAGCTATAAATTTTTTTATTATTTAGCGACGGTATTTATGATACCGTCGCTAAAACATAGACTTAGTATCTTAATCGATCCAATCAAAATCAAAATTTTAGTCAATTCTCTATCTACGCGCTAAAACGAGAAACAACGAATATCGAAGGACATCGGTTAGTTTTGGGCCGTGTTGGCATATCGTTACAGTTAGCGTTTTAGTTTCGTACGTTGGTTAGTTGGTTTTGGTTGGATATGTGATAACGGTTATGTACTTAGGTTTATCGATATGATATTTGATAACATAACGTTATTAGTTACGTTTTAATATATCGGTCTCATGCCTACTACTTACATAAAAAATATCTTCACACCTTGTATGACCTTGTAGGCATTTTTTAAACTTCTGCCATCGGGTAATGAACAAAATACGAATCGAACGGCGCAAAAAAAGAGATTTAAATACCTATATACTACTACTTAAATGTCTTTGGGCGCAAACGACTACAGAATCAGGTATAGGACAGTTGCCTATTGAATATGGAGTCTAGAGTTTCTACTGGAGGACCATCTTATAAGGTGCGAAAGTTGAAAAAGTGTCCCACTATATACTGAAAATAGAGAACTACGATATGAATATAGCTGTTGTAGACGGAGTGAAGTCAGCTGAATTCAAATATTTAAAAAAATTTATGACTAGTATACAAAATCTCAACTATTTACGTAGTACAAAACCAAGCGGATTAGTCGGTCCTTGTTTATTACTCCATCTTATTCTTATTACTTTTGGCGCTTTTTTTTTTATTTATCCTATGCTACTGCAGCGCCACACTTATTGGACATGTTTTTAGGGACAATTTTCATATATAGACATGGTCCTCCTTCTACTTCTTTTTTGTTTATAGGATAAGGGTGACAAACGAGCACACAGTCCACCTGATGGTAAGTGGTTGCTGCGGCCCATAGACATCTACATCTATCCTCTATTACAATTCAAAATGTAGATGCGTTGTCACCCGTGAGGACTAAGATGGAATGCCTCATTTCCAGTAAAAAGGGCCTCCGGCCACCTGCACTCACCAAGCGAAACGCAGAGGTAAACCTCTACTTCACGCTGGTATTCTGTGAGGTCGTGGTACCACCCCGGTTCGAGCCAGCCCATCCGTGCGACAGCAAAAGCTGCCGCGTGGCTCTACCACTGTAAAACTTCAACTCGGGTTTTCAATTTAACATTAACAATAATTTAACTCGATCTGATCAAGAAGTTGCTATGGCTTTTGAGAAACATTTTACTGATGTTCCTTTTTTGACAACTAAATCATTAAATTCTTCTCTTACTGTCGCCGAATCATTACTTAAACAAAATGTAAAGGCTTGTTCAAATACTTTTAAATTCCATAGAGTACTGCCAAAAGATATCGTTAAATACTTTATTTTAAGAAAACGGCAGACTTATGGGGGATATCCGTTAAAGTTGTTTTATCTATAATAGATATAATAGCACCGTATCTAGCCACTATATTTAATACAAGCGTCGAATCTGGTGTGTTTCCTGATTTAATGAAACATAGTAAAGTCATAGCTTTATTTAAATCTGGTAGTACATTAGACCCCGCCAGTTTTAGACCAATTTCTGTACTACCAACGTTTAGTAAAATTTTTGAAAAAATAATTTTGGATCAAATATTAAGTTTCTTTAATATTAATAAATTGCTATTAAATTGGTTTTACAAGGGGTCGCTCGAAAGCTGACGTTGGAGTTGAGCTTATTAAACATATTTTTTGTGCATGGGAGAATTCAGAGGATGCTTTGGGTATATTTTGTGACCTTTCCAAGGCCTTCGACTGCGTTCACCATGAGTCATTAATCAGTAAGCTACAGTACTATGGTGTCAAGAACACAGCACTTAAGCTTATTATTTCATATTTAAGTAATAGAATGCAGAAAGTTATAATCAATGGTAAAAGTTCTTGCGGGTCACCTGTACTAATGGGTGTCCCTCAGGGCTCCATTCTCGGCCCATTCCTATTTCTAGTGTATATTAATGACTTACCTTCTCTTGTAGGGGATAATCATGATATAGTATTGTTTGCTGATGATACTTCCCTGATGTTTAAACTTAAACGTCAATTATTTAAATGTGACGTAGTGAATAATGCTATATCAAAATTAGTGCATTGGTTTAACGTTAATAATCTACATTTAAACGGAAATAAAACTAAATGTTTTAAATTTACAACAACGAATGTTACAAATCTGAGTACCAATGTGTTTTTAAATGGGAAAGAACTGAGCTCTGTTGAATACACTGTTTTTTTTGGCATCACTCTGGACGCAAAGCTTCAGTGGGGCCCCTATATGTCCAAACTAGCAAGCAGACTAAGTTCTGCAGCCTATGCTGTAAAAAAGATTAAAGGTCTCACTAGTGTCGAGACAGCTAGATTAGTTTATTTCAGTTATTTCCATAGCATGTCTTATGGGATTTTGCTATGGGGAAATGCGGCTGATTTAGAAAATATTTTTGTTTTACAGAAGAGGGCCATTAGAGCTATTTACAATTTAAAACCGAGAGAGTCTCTTAGAGATACATTTAAAGAAATAAATATATTAACTTTGGCCTCTCAGTATTTTAACGAAAATTTAATGTATGTTCACAAAAACAAAGGTAGTTTTTGTAAAAAAGTGATGTACATTCTGTAGGAATAAACACAAGCTAGTGATACCAGTTTCTCGACTCCACAGAGTCAGTAATTCATACATGGTGCAATGTATACGCTATTACATCAGGGTCCCGGAAAGTGTACAGGCTCTCTCTATTACCAAGTTTAAATGTTTTGTTAAGTTTAAACTGTATAAAAAGGGTTATTATAGTATAAATGAATAAATGGTTGATAATAACCACTGGGAATTAGGTGGTCGCTTCCAAGCTGTTTCTAAAATAAATTTTGTATCTACCAATCATTAATGTAAAATATGCTTTTAAAAAAAATCCCGCTGGGTTTCTTGCTGGTTCTTCCCAGGACAGAGTTTTTTTTCGAACAAGTGGTAAAGTAAAAAATTACTTTCAATAAGAATTACACATGTGATCTATATTAAATCAAAAAATATTCTATTCTATTCTATTCTACTCTACACTCCATACATTGCAAATACCCTTTTTATATATATTTTATATATAATATATTATTATTTCAGATATACAAGTGTGCTTATCGAAACTATTTACCTACTTTATTATTAAAGGTATAAATTAGTATTACAAAAAAGGAGGAACTGTTTCAGTAAGTACCTATACGAATCAAATAACATAATAGTTTAAATATGATGTATATAATATAGCTATATATAGTGAATTAGTTCGGATTCTATTTGTAGGAGACGCTAGTAGTTCAATTTTATCTGCAATAAAATATCGTCAGAGGGCTCTCTTTCCTGTATATACTTATTATACTCTTTGTACTTCGATCAACATTCGAAGTCTTTGTACCATAGAGACTTTGTACACAATGTAAGTTTTCGACGAATTCGTTCTGCGTAGTCTAGGTTAAATGACGTCACACGATGAGCGTCGCGTGTAACAAAATTATTCTTGCAAGCGCAATTTTAAGGTCCCATAAAATGTTAATTTCTAAAGATATTTTATTGATTCTTTCACATGTTTGTTTTATTTTACTCAAATTTTTATAATTTATACATAAAAAAAGGAAACTTCTTCATTGAAGAAGTACCGACACAACGAAGCGAGATAGCATTTTGTATCGGAGTAGTTACTAGGTTTGCTTTGCCGCTCACTCGTGTTTGCTTGAATCATTCGTAAGTCACTCATTTGAATTTTAATTATATTTCAATGTATATAAAAATAACGCGACACACACTCGAGTTGTGCATTAAAGTGAAAGCGCCAGGGTGGCCCGAGAAATTAAAATTTTCTTACGTTTTTTGCAATTTACAGGTCAGTGTTAGGTCGTATGTTTAATAAAATATGATTCGCGACCGTAGCGAGTATGTATTTACAGAATTATAATCATTATAATCATCAATACAACCCTCTAAGTTCGTATAATCCTATTGTTTGGCTATTTTCAGAAAAACTTATTCAGAGGGATTATATAAACTTAGAGGGTTGTATTCAGTAGCGTAGCGTGCCTTAGATGGGCCCAGTATCAAAATTGGTTGGGGGGCCTCAATGAAGAGTAAAGATTTCATAAAAGGAACAATAACGCTTGCATTGAATTGAAATTATTATATATTGATTTTAAATTATTACAAATAATACTCCTAGGAACTATAAGCTAGCCAAACATCATCATCATCATCATCATCATCATTACAGCTCTTCACAAGTCCACTGCTCAACATAGGCCTCCCCCAAGGAATGCCACAGAGCACGGTCCTGAGTCACCTGCATCCAATGACTTCCTGCATATATTGTCAGGTCGTCACTCCATCTAGTGGGGAGACGCCCTACACTTCGTCCGTCGGTACGAGGCCGCCACTCGAGAACCTTTTTTCCCCATCGGTTGTCGGTTTAATGCAAGTTGCCAGTGATTACAAATGGAACTGAGACGTGGTCCTTCACTGCTGGCTGGATGAGGAAGCTCAAGGTCGCTCAGCAAGCTATGGAGAGGGCTATGCTACACATACAATGTCTATTTAAACCGCTCCGGATCTAGATTCACGTTCAAGAACGAAAGTTGCCTGACTTTATTAGTGGAGAGGCTTGTACGGCGATCGTTTATTATTAACCCTGTTTACTAAAAATACGTTTGCAAGGAACTGATGACGCTATAATATTTCCATAACTTCGAAGCAGCTTAGTTAAGTAGGGGTATGTGAAGCGATGCGTTCGCCACCAATTTAATGGGCAATAAAATTTTCCATCCCTTGAAAAGGCCGGTAGTATGTCGTTATTTAAGTAGGTATCCAGTTCTTTTATAGCCTGTGACAATGGAGTACCTACATTATATTGCTGGCCAACCAGATCGTTGAGAATACTCCAAGGAGAAAATTTGTCGCCCTGTATCTCGACTTCAGATGGCAGGTTCCGATCTTTTTCACAAATTTTAATAAGATTAGTCAAAAGATCTAACACCAATTTGCGGGCCGTTCCTGCGTCATTCGTATTTACGAATACGGCTAATTTATATCTTTGATCTAAGACAGTACACACATAATATGTACCGCTATTTTCTATGTTAGAAAATCTTGTTATGAGCCCTGTGCGCAAACTGAAAATGCACGACTGTGAAAGTTCCAAAAAGTCTTCGGCTAACAATTTGTCAAACGCCGTGACTAAACAACGAGTTCTAACAATAACTGATCCAGCTGTCATATAAATTTCAGCGCTTATTGATTGAGTTGCCTCATGAAAAAGCTTCAAAGTTTTGCACAGCTCACTGAGAAATATCCATTCCTCATTAGAAATGATAGGTAGGTCCTTTTTTAAAACCACTACTGTGACTCTTATATATTGTTCCAATTCCACAAAACATTGTATCATATGGAACGTGAAATTCCAGCGTGTGGGGACATCTTGTACCAAACGCTTTGTCACGCAATTTGGCACATTGTCAGTATGTGCCTTTAAAAGTTTCTCCAGCGCTGTAGTGCTGGTCTTAAAAAACCAAACTATTTTTTTACCTTGTCAAGTGATTGTGCGCAAGCCGCTGACCGCATGGCATCTTGAACGATTAAGTTTAACGTATGCGCATAACACCCGTAGTACTCAAAGACGTATTAAAAAAAATAGACAGGTTACACACTAACATTATTGTATTTTAAAGTGGCGCAGGTAGTACTATATCTACGTACAGTTATTTATTATGACACGTTGCGCTAACAAAAAGAGACAAATGATAGGGCATACCTATCGTTAGAAAAAGATGAATAGACATCATTAGTCACGTATTGATTGTTGCTGAGCGCTCATTGGTGCGAGCGCATGACATACCGATATAGAAAATGAACACACTAGCTAGCGTCAAAGTTTACACTAGCGGTTAGTGTTGAAATAATAAAACCGATTATGAACAAAACATCTTATATTCATAATATTAATGAGACGCTTTTCTTGTCTCTAACAGTTGCCGTGTAATTTGTGAACCACCTAAAAACACAGGAAGACATTTTTGCCAGGAATAACTAGAAGATTTACGCGCTGTAGCGAAGGTATAGCCGCGACGCGAGAGCGTGCCCCAAAGAGTATAGTAACCAATAGTAACTGTCCTAGCGTGCCCGACTGAAATGACTGAATGCTAGTCGGGCAATAAGGGCATCCACGACTTTTTCTGCCACCCGGGCGGCGCCACTTTAGAGTGAGGTAAAATATTTGACGGATTTCATACTGGGGACGATATTTTTTTAGGAAAATGTAATCTTTAAGGTTTCTTTCTGTATTATTAGTTATATTTTATTTTAATTACATTATAAATGAATAAATCAAACTATAAATATAACTAAAAGACAATTTTTTTTAAAAAAGAGTTATAATGTGCAAAATATTAAAAATCAAACCACTGACGCATATGTTTATTTATTTATTTATTGTGTTATATATTAATATAATAATACTCTAGATAATGATAAACTATTATTTAAAACTAATTTCTCAATTAACGGACACTATGTAACAAAAAACTTTACCTCAGTCGCTACTAGCGACATCTGGTGAGTGGAAGATTATTAGCCCTCATTGACCTGACTTTCGTATTGCCATTTTAGAGCGAGTATGACGTATCTATACTTTAAAAACATCTTAGGTAGTGCTTCCATTTCAAGTTCACCACAGCTTTTTGAATGATTGGCTTTTAAGAAAGTAATTTATTAAATAAGCAATATAAACTATACAGCTCTTATAATATAAAGTAAATAGTATCCTATTACATAACATTCGTTTGGCTTTTAAGAAAGTAATTTATTAAATAAACAATATAAACTATACAGGTCTTATAATATAAAGTAAATAGTATCATATTACATAACAAATAGTTCAATTAAAATAGTAGGTATTTACAATGTCTTTATTATCTATCTACATCACAAATTGTACATATTTAAAACGATAAAAAGTAGGTACAACATCTCTGGTATGTATATACAGTAATCTATGAAGTGCAACTTTCTCCTTCCACTACATTTATTCTGGCAGATCTGTTAGAACTAAAAATGAATTGAAAATTCTAAATAAAATAATAATATAATATGCACTCGATTTTAGACTTTAACAAACAGTATGATTTGTAATGTATCATTATTAGGCAACTTAAATTAAACTTTAAAGTCAATGAAATAACTTTGCGATGTCTTAAAAATAGTTCGTAAAATTATAACGATTAGGTTCTAAATCATATATGTACTATTGGGTTACGCAATTAGGAAGAATTGCCGTACCGTTCCTATTACTGTATTCGTCTCGGCCGAAGGTATCTAAATAAAGATGGTTAATATATCTTTTAACTGTTAAAATAAACAGTTAAAAAATGCAAATTTATGAAATTAATAAAATTAACCATAATGAATACATTTATCATATTCCAGTCCATCCAAAACCATTCACGATCGATTTCTTACATAGCCGATGCGTAGTATAGCGTTTCTATATAGTTTGTGGTATAGTATCTAGTATCTACTAAGTAGTCTGTGCATAACCCGGCATAACCGTATTTATGTTATCTAGCGTCCTCTTTACGTTCCACCTATGGAGTGTAGAGTAGAAGGAGAACCATCTCATAAGGTGCGAAAGTTGAAAAAGTGTCCCACTATATACTGAAAATAGAGGTTCCAAAACCTACCACAATAGCGCCGGCGTCTGAAAAACTACGATATGAAGATAGTTATTGTAGACGGAGTGAAGTCAGCTGAATTCAAATATTTGAAAAATTTTATGACTAGAGTAGTTAGTAAAATGCCAGTATACAAATCCTCAACGATTTACGTAGTACAAAACGGAAGCGGATTGGTCGGTTCTTGTTTATTTCTCCATCTTATTCTAATTAATTTTGGCGCCTTTTTTTAATTTATCCTATGCTACTACAGCGCCACCCTTATTGGACGCGTTTTTAGGGACACTTTTCATATAAGGAGATGGTCCTCCTTCTACTCTACACTCCATAGTTCCACCTCGAGAGTCGATCAATTTTCGTTCGATAAAATGACTTTACCCATAGAGTGTAGTAGATGGCGGTGCACAAAGCAATTTTATTTGAAAGAAAATATTTTTTTAAAACATCCATACAAACGTGTTTTGATTTATTACATTAAAATTTAGACTTCACATGTCTAAAAATAAGGATTGTAACAATTATTTGCGCGCCAGTTTAATATTATTTTATTTAGTTTACATTTTAATCGAAATATTACAAGGGATTTATATAAAAACTTGGAAAAATAATTACTAGGGAAGTAAATTAAGATTTAGTAATTTTTTTTATTATTATTTAGTGTAGTGTACAAATATAAGATTTTAGTAAGACTTTAATTTTCCGCTAAGTCTAATCTAATACCCATATCGTTTGCACACGGCGAATCTAGCCACCGACCGATACGAAACGATTTAGGCATCGCGGCGGTACGAAAATATCAGATTTTGTAATACATAGTTTTCGAACGAACCAGTATAATACATATAACCACAGAGTACTTTTTTATAATATAACGCTCGCGCTCCGTCGCCCACGGCGAATCTAGCCACCGATCGATGCGAAGCGATATAGGCATCGCAGCGGTACTCAAATATCAGATTTTGTAATATATAGTTTTGAAATGAACCAATAAGCGGTTTTTAGATATTGTATCAATATATAGATTTCGTATTATTATACGGTTTGCATCGCCCACCTCTATCTGAAAGCGTTTCAGATCAAACTACGCTTGTGGGAGTCACAGATGCTGTCTGGTAGCAGTTACCATTTCAACACGATCTCTGCGTATGAAAATATTGCTTATGCTCAATATGCTGAAGAACTCAAGTTACTGTCGGAACAATTTTCGAACAGATTTAGCGACTTCAAAAACATGGAAGACTGTTTGAGTTTATTTGCTATTCCTACAAAATATAATGTACAAAATGCTCCAATACACTTACAAATGGAGTTGATCGAGATTCAAGAAAACTCACTCCTAAAATCCAAATTTGAAGACGTAGACACAGTATAAATATTCCTACTATATATTTACTGTGACGTAGAGTTGTGTGATTTCTACAAAAAAACCTAGAAAAAGACAATTTTCCGCAACTTAGAAAATTCGTAAGAAGATTGATTTGTGCGTTTGGCAGTGCTTATAAATGCGAACAGTTCTTTTCATTGATGAAAGTTAATAAATCAACACATCGTACAACACTGACTGACGATGATTTGGAAAATTCTTTACGTCTTTGTATCAGTGGATTAATCCAAATATCGATGGATTAATTTCCCAAATTCAAGCTCAAGTGTCTCATTGATTTCGGTGTATTTAACTTTCGTAGTTTGTAACAATTACAAATTTAACGATTTAATTATAATGTACCATTTTATTAAATTTCATTTTGTTATTTTAATAAATTGTACTATAATAACATTGTCGTAATATTTCATGTCTAATATCTATCGCAAAAAATATTATCACTTCTTTAAAATGCACTAAGTACTTTTAAACGTAGCCCGCGAACGTATTTGCACGCTAAAGTTTGGCCCTCAATATGTCAAAGGTTGCCCATACCTTATAACCATTATATAAACCATTAGGTGAAGCCCTCAAATAACCATGATCTAGGTCAATGAATAGACTACATTTTTCTATAATAATATTTTCTTGTTTGCTCAACTGTGCCAATGCTACAGACTTGTTGTCCCTACCATGTTTGATGGAAGAGACGTGAATTAGATTATAGTATAGATATAGTTTAAGCAAATGTTGATGATTATTTTGGTATAAATTTTACGTCTAAATGATGTAGAACTTCGGAAATATTGAGGCTTGTATGGAAGCTTTTTCGGTCGTTTTTTGAATTATGTCGATTTTTGAATGATATTGATGAAGACATAACGAAAATGTATTCTATAATTATTAAAGTTTAGGATATTTGGGAGATAAAAATATTTTTTTGATGGTCGATATTCAATAGAAACTACAAATTAGATCTCCCAACTCATGTCTTCGAGAGTTTTTGCCTAAACATGCATCGGGAGAATGATCATACAAAATAAATAAATAAGTTATCTCAAATTCGCTTTTAGCTTATTGTAGAAGAGAAAACGAACAATTTTTACCAAGAAATTGTTATTTCAAGCAACGAACGATAAACATACAATTTCAACGAGGAAACCTTGTAATTTCAAGTTTTTTTGTAATACGCCTCTAAACTACACTATTCCGGAGTCTCTATCTTGGTTTGTCAATATAATCGGGATTTTTTTAATAGTCGGGACTTAAGCCAAATACTAGGCAGATTGTATACTTTTATACACTAGGTAATATAAGTACTCCATGCGAATGTATGGGTTTTGGCGGGAACCGGGAATATGACCGGCGACGGATTGCTGCTCCTATATTATTGTTTAAACAATGGTTTGAAATGGATTTTGATATGTGAAAGTGGTGCGACTAAATGTCTGCGCTTGTGAGTTCTTAGTGGAAACAGTGAAACAAGTGCTCCGATAATGACGTGAATCTTAAGGCGTCTTGAAATCTATCACAAACTGTCTGCTGGGTCAGGTTGCCGTCAAAATACCCCAAAAAATACGCAATGTGATGCATCAACATATTGTGAACCAGTGTACTATGAAGGATATTATTATCACTTGATACTGAGATAAATGAAGACATGGTTTAAAGAACAAGCATCCAAGCTAAAAATCTGAATAAAAAAGCAAACTAAATTAATTTGTAATTTTGGTACACCTTTGTCCGCTTGGTACACTGTCTTTTTAATATTTTGTTGATAATTACAGGACGAATTATATTGAAATTTTATATCATTGACGACAAACATTAATAAATTTCAATAAATTAGTCAATTTCTGTTATTAAGATATTTGACTATAATGAGAGATTTTATTTTGACGTTATAAAGGCAAAAGAAGAAAATGGCTGCCGACGACGCAAATATAAGCAATTGTCTTAAAAAACGTAATGTTGTGATCGGTTGGATACTTCAGTAAATTTTTCCAGTCATCTTAATTACGTATGCTGCAATTTGTCAGTCATTTTATTTAATGTATTTAGTTGTTAACAAGAAAAATAATTGAGATTCGTAATGAATTATAGTGGCATAAAATTCAATATACCACAAGGTACAAAAACGACATGGCGGATTGACTATTGACCAATGAGAAGCCAGCATCGAGCGTTTCTGAATTGCATGTACCTATTCACATTTCGCGTCATTACGATTTTGGTGCCTTCTTTCTTTGATAAAAATTTAGTACTTGTCTGTTATCAGTGAACTGCCTAAATTTTTATTTAAATGTGCAGAAAATTGGTGTAAATTTCCTTACAGAAGTTGTGACATACGTGTTATGTGCATCCTAAGCTACTGGGACCATGAATGCTTTAGATTTAGGATGAATCTAAATAGGTACATGGTTTTGTTTTTGTAAACAAAATGTGTTTGCAATACACGTGCGAAATAGTACTTAATTGACAGTTGGTTATAATGATGTCGGGAAGAGGGGCGAAAAAACGCGGGAGGCCCCCAAAATCTGGAAATATTGAAAAAAATAGAAAATTTCAATTTCATCTTTTGAAAAAACCAAAATATTTACAATCGCAAAATGTTGGATCTGGCTCCCTTGCTAGTACACCATCAGCATCCAGAGCGTCGTCTCCCCAAGGAAGCGATATAAGTAGACGTAGTACTAGGAAACAAAGAGGTGGAAAAACTCATAAAAGTAAAAGAGGTGGTTTATCCAATGCTTATTCCCGAAGAGGATATAATCCACAAGCGGCTGATTTTCATGAATCGGAATATCACTATGGATCCGATTTTGGGGATGATTTTAGTGACAGATCCGATCCAGAAGAAGATCGAGGCAGTGATAGCTCCGAGGGCAGTATAGCAGGTGATGGGGCCGCTAGTGATAGTGACTTTTCTATTACTAGTTGTAGTTCTACAGGTGGTACTCCTCGAAAAATTAATAGCAACCTAATTCGTCCTCCTAGTCCTGACCCTTTATGGCTGCAGCAGGAACGAAAAATTCCACCTTTGGAACTGCCTGCTTCATCTGAAGATTTGATAATCCCTCACAACTTAGTTTTACAAATAGTGGGTATATATGAAGTGTTAAGGCACTTCAGGCATCTTGTACGATTATCTCCGTTTCGCTTGGAAGACTTGTGCGCAGCTGTTAGTTGTGAAGATCAAAGCAGTCTCTTAATAGAAATTCATATTATGTTGCTTAAAGCTTTATTAAGGGAGGAAGATGCGCAACAAACCCATTTTGGTCCTTTAGATCATAAAGACAGTGTAAACATTACTTTGTTTTTATTGGATGTGATGACTTGGCCAGAAGTTTTAAGGGTTTATGTTGAAAGTGACAAATCATTTGACCAAAATGTAGCCAAAATTTTGAACTCCTGTGAATACCCTTTTACATCAGTGGAAGACCGTGTGGCTGTATTACAGTTTCTGTGTAATCAATTTTTAATTACAAATCCAGTACGTGATGATCTTATTAGTGAAGGTTAGTACTAACTAGTTTTAAAGAGAAATAATTAATGATGATATTTTCAGTTTACACTAAAATAACTTAATGAGTTGAATGAGTTTTCTATTATTATATTAACAATTTTTTTATATTTTATATAAAATTAGCTGGGTGGGTTCTGCTGTCTTCATTAAAATAAGCAAGAATATATTTAAAAAGAATTTCAATACTTGGAAAAACTTAAACATTAATCATTATAATTAGCAATATTTCATACAAAGTTATGACATGACAACTAACGGATTAATATATTTTATAGATTTAAATACATAGTTTGAACCCTGATATAAATTGGAGATAATAATTACTTTATTTCTAAAATTACTAAGTCGTTGGTAAATAAAAATATTTTTATTGCTTCTGAGACAATCGTTAATGTTCTTAACCACTCACTTGCTTTGAGTCCGTGGGGCCTGGGTTGGTCGCTTGCTCGCAGTTTGCGGTTTCAGGTTTTGCGTGTCAATGGTAGACATACAATGAATCATCTGTTTAACAACCCATATATATCTTTAAGATCTCCTAAGTTATATTTCTTATGTAGTTCGATAATAGGGCTTTACGATAAAATAAAAAATAAGGTATTAGTTGCTTTTTCATACACACCTATATAAAATACAAAATTTTTGTTATCATGTGCCACAAAAGTGTGTTTATTTTAAAATATAGCATGATAACTTATACATTTACTTTATTGATCTAATGTTAATGATGTATCCTACCAAATGTAATCTATACAAATAAATAAAATTGAAGTGTCTGTTTGTAATGTCAAAATTACAGCTTTTTACTAAATGCATATGAAAGTATATAAGGTACTAATAACAAAAATACAATTTTTATTTTTTGTCTGTCTGTCTGCTTGTTCTGGCTAATCTCTGAAACGGCTGGACTGACTTCGATAAAACATACACAGTACAATAATTACAATTACAGCTAAAGTTATAGAAGAGCATGAGCTCACAGAAGACAACTTGAGGCACTAACCTTTGAAAGAGAATTTCTCTTTGAAAGGTCAGTATGTTTGAAAGGGAAATTCTTGAACAGAAAAGTTTGAAGCGAGTAAATGTAATGGATAGAACGGAATAGACATAATATTCAACATGTACCAACTGGACACTAGTGCCCTCAAAGCATGCAACAGTCTTTTTCCCTTGGACACTATCATGACCCAAAGCAAGACAACGGTTAAGTGGACTTTAGAATGCTTTAATAAATTTCTGTATCAGTGTTTCTATTTTATCAATATACGCTAAATAGGAGATAGGTAAATAATATTTGTGTTTGTCACAAGTTCAGTACAAATATCTGTAGTAAGACCTACTGTCAATTATTAAACTTGTCATATTTTTCCAAAAATCAACAGTGTCATGTAGGAACTACCTAACTTCCTTGTCATTTTACTGCCCATTTGTTTATTACCACTGCTTCAGTATTTTTTGTTCTAGTGCTATAGAATGAAATATTCAACCAATTTACCTGCTGCCAGAAAATAATACTACTGTTTGTTTAATTTTTTAATATAACCACACCAATCAACGTAATGATTGTGTAAAGATATCCACTGCCCTATATTGCCCTATGGATGTCATAAGATGCGACAGAGGAAAACAAACCAGGAGATGATAACTAAATAATGCCAATGTATAGTAGTGCACTTTCATAGGTTGTAATGGTAACAGTAACCATCCCAAAGTTTAAGTAATATTTATACAAATTAATTCCCATTTCATATACTTAGTTTTGTTCCCTCTGTCCCTACAGTTATATAATATCTCTAAGGGTAGTAGCGGCAATAATTTATGGATTAGGGGTAAGCCAATATAGTTTTGTGAATAAATAAAATGAAACTAATGTGAAAAAAAAAACAAGTGGTGGCAACAGGACTTCTTGTGTGACAAATACTTCTTACTCTTAACTATCAATAACCATGTTTAATAACACTAATGTTCAAAGTTAACATATTTATAGTCCACCAAATCTAATACCTTATGACAACTGTCACATTTATAGGACATTATTTATGGCTACATATTTAGGCATTCCAACTGAAAAATCGGTAACTACCATAGATATAAGAAAAATAGGGGATATGGCATGTGGTCACGTGATCTGAAGTCGAGTGTTTCTCAAATATGGCGACTACTTCACCCACAAGAAATAGCATTGTTTTTGTCGATATTTTCAGTATCGATGCTATATAAATGCTGCTAATGCTAATAAATGATGCTAAAAAATATACAATTATGGAAAAAAATTACAACTAACCTGAAAAATGACAATCCTTCTTCATTTTTACGAGAATTTGAATTACATCCATTGATGCAATACTTTGTCATGTTGTTTTTGCTCAATTCCCTTTACTAATGAACAAAAGAGCTCCAAAATAGTCAAAATTCACTGTAACACTGCAAAATAACTCCGAACAAGGCTTAGATGACAGTCGAACTACCACAAATGAACGTCATCCTAAAATGGCGTCATGCTTCAAGGTGGAGCTTGGTGAAATTATGAAAACTGTCAACAGAAAATTGAAGTCTAAGATATGTACTTATCTTTTTTTACATTTGAAAATCATAATGTGTGAGACAGATATATTTTTGTTGGCAAGGTTCATGTTTGCATGATATTTGTATAACCAAAAAATATATATGCAATGTACTGCTTATCCTCTATTTTTCTTATATCAATGGTAACTACATTATTCGGTTCTTAAGAGATGTTTAAATAGATTCTTTAGAGTTGGTAATTACATTAACATTTACAGTTTTTTTTATAGATTAATACCAGAATAAATTACAAACAGATAACTCAAAATACAAAATGCATCAGTTTTTTCATATTTATTGTTTACTGCTAATTTCTAGAGATAATGTTATATAAATTACAGATTGCATTTTATTTCTCTACAACTATTATTATTAATTATTATTTGATTGTGTATAATGCATTCAAAATAAATGTCTCTTACATAGTCGTCCATAACAATTTTCTTTGTTTACTCCATCACTTTGGCCAAGTGATCGATTGTGTAGTAGTTGTATTTTCTATAAATCTATGAGGCATCCACCTTTTCCCACGGACAAGTATCGGCTTATCGGGTATGGTTGGCGTTAAGCCATGTTTCAACAATGAATATACGTTCCAATTGGTAAAATTTTTCATTTCTCGTAAAAATTATTACTATTAATTATTATTTGCATTTTGAATTCATATCTATAAATTTGTCAAGATTTTGTAATGGAAGTCAATTCCTTATTAAATGATTCTATTTCAATGAATCTGTTCTACCATTGTACAAGCTGGCGTCTTCTAAACTTACTTTCAACATAAACAAGCAATCTTCGCCACTGTGGGATTCACAGAAATTATTAAAAAAAATTGTTTCATTCATGATTCATAAATTTATGCAACTCCAAAAATAAAATAGTAAATAAGCAAATAAAGGTTCAATTATTTGAATATTTTTACTGATTATTCACATTAGCATTTATTTGAATCATGCAAACATGGTAAGGTGGATAAAAGTTAATTCTGGTTAAGTTTTTTTTAATATATTTCATTTTATTTCAAATATTCGAATTTAAATTAGTGTTAACAAACTATACATGTTGTAATGAAATATAGATAACTTCATTATTCTTTGAATTTACGTAAAAGGTTATTTTAAATAGTGTATGCTTGGACAAAGTTATTGCAGAATGTTTTATGTGAAATGTCAAAGTCATTAGATTTAGTTGAGTATAGATTCATGCAATGAAATGTTTTGTGGCATGTGACAACAATTGTAGAGGCTTCAAATATTTTGTTGTTACATAACATTAATTATACATTATCAATTCTATAATGTAATATTAAACATGCTACATTTTTTATGAAATATGAACTAGGAAATTTAAATCAATACAAATAAATAAAATTGAAGTGCCTGTTTGTAATGTCACAATAACAGCTTTTTTCTAAATGCATATTATGAAAGTATATACAATACTTATAACAAAAAAACAATTTTTAAAGTTTTTGTCTGTCTCTCTGTCTGTCTGTTTGTACCGGCTAATGTCGAGTGAGTTTGACGGAACTTTCATTGATAGATTTGAGGTATTGATGTTATAAGAGGTAGCCTAGGCTACTTTTATTTTTTTTTTAAATCTGGGTTTCCGTGGAAAAAATATTAATACCTATGAAATACAATTGTAATAAATTCACACGGACGAAGTGGCGAGGAACAGCTAGTAAATTATAAATTGTGTTCTCTGTTTCACAAATAAGTGATTTTAATAATATATTTTTATCTATATTACAGTTCCTATTCATTATGATGACCATTGCCGAGTTTGTCATCGGCTTGGAGATCTGTTATGCTGTGAAACTTGCCCTGCAGTGTTTCATCTGGAGTGTGTCGATCCTCCTCTTGTTGATGTACCTTCTGAAGACTGGCAATGTGCTTTATGCAAACAACACAAAACAATTGGTGTAACAGATTGTCTGCCTGAAGCGGAGAAACAAGGACTATTATGTAGACATGAACATTTGGGTTTTGACAGACATGGTAGAAAGTATTGGTTCATTGCAAGACGCATTTTCATGTATGTGTTACATGTTTCATTTCAGTTATATTTCAATAACATGTATTGAAACAGTGAGGCCTTAATAAGTTTTAATGTTCATATTTATTTTCAGTGAAGCGGAAAATGGTGAAGTATGGTATTACACTTCAGCTCAACAGTTTCAAGAATTGCTAAATATACTGGATGGTGATGAAATGGAAGCTCCACTTGTCAGAGAGCTTTTAGAAATGAAACAAGAAATTATTAGACAAATGGATATTACAGAAAAGTTAACCAATCAAGCAAAAGGGAATAGAAAATCCTATTTGGAGGTTGAGAATAGCAACATAATTAAACAAAGTAAGTTAAAAGAAGAACAAAAAGACAATGCAGATAATGATCAATTTAAACTAGAGGATGATAAAAGTGAAACTGGAATGTCTTTAGTCACTGATGGGGATGTTGTGAATGAAGTGACTGTTACTAGTGAAGATACTCCAAAAGAAGATAATGATGAGTATCAACATAATTTAGATGATGAATCAAAGAGATTAAAAAATAATCAACATAATAAAATAAAGTTATCAATACAAAGGAAAACTGAAGAAGGTTAGTTACAGTAGATTTTTATATTTTATTATAGTGAGGATTGTGTAGCCTTGTGGTTGGGCTATTGGCTGGCGACGACAAAAAATTGCAATAAGCTATTGCTTACAGGTCTTGGTATGTTATAATTATTCCCTTATCTGCATCCTGATTATGTATCCTATTGATTACATAACATTAACATATAATCATGCCTCTTTCCCGTAGGGGTAGGCAGAGACCACTTCTTTCCACTTGCTACGATCCTTACATACTTGTTTCGCTTCGTCCACTTTCATTATTCCCTTCATACATGCTCTACGATTTAGGGTACTCTTGACCTGGCCTTTACTTGTACTTTACCTTTGTACTTATATAAACGATTTTTATAAAACAAAAAAATAGTACAAAAGGTTTGTAATCTCTGCATAAAAAAAGTCACTTACTCTTAATTTCAAAGAAAACTCATAGAAAAACATGTAGTTACCCACTAAAAACAAGTATCCTTCCGTTTGTAACTGATGTTTGATGTCAAATAAACTTAATTAGGTCTAAACAAATAAAAACCCCATAAAAAAGAACATACTTTTACACATGGCTGATGGCACAATAGGCGTGGCGTCTGTAACAATAATTATGCAATGAGATCCTAGGATATATCCTATTGATCTCATTGCATAATTATTGTTTCATTGGATATGTATAGATTAACCGATTCGTTGCGGCACCAATTTTCATGACACAATTGGCGTGTCATGCGCCACAGACGCCACGCCTATTGTGCCATCAGCCATGTGTAAAAGTATGTTCTTTTTTATGGGGTTTTTATTTGTTTAGACCTAAATTAAGTTTATTTGACATCAAACATCAGTTACAAACGGAAGGATACTTGTTTTTAGTGGGTAATTACATGTTTTTCTATGAGTTTTCTTTGAAATTAAGAGTAAGTGACTTTTTTATGCAGAGATTACAAACCTTTTGTACTATTTTTTTGTTTTATAAAAAATCGTTTATATAAGTAGGTACAGCTAAATCACCCTGGAAAACTTTGGTCCTTATTAAATTAAATTTTCACCTAATAATAACATTTGTAAATATGAAACAATCAAGATCCTCAATTTGGAAAAAAATAAGGTTCATGATTCATTGATATTTATAATGTTAAATATTATTTAATGTTATACAAATGTAAAAGTAAAGTCGATCTGAAAACGTCTAATTAGTAAGAATGGCAAAACAAGTGTTTTCAAACGGAAACAAACGCCGGCGCTATACAGCGGCGGATTGACAAAAGACTATTTATTAGCGAACTTTTTATGCATGAACGGATTCAAACTGTTTCAAGCAAAAATAAACCTTATACCATATCACAAGAGCACATGGTACTTCGTAGGTCCATTCGGTCATATGATAGTAATCCCAGAAACTTATTTACAACTCGAGGTTGTGAGCGATCGCAATGAGTGCTATTATTTGTTACTTATTAGACTATTTTCCAACAACATGATTGAAAACCCACAAAGTAAAAAGAGTACCATGTACAAGTTAAAAAAAGGTTGTCAACCCCTAAAAATTTCAAATTTTCAAAATATCCAGAAACGAAGCCGCAGGCATGAACTACTTGCAAAATAATGAATATTTTTTTCTGGATATTTTTTCCAAAAAAGCAATTTGAGCGAGTTATAACGATTTAAAAAAAACACGACTCACTTGTCATACGCCACACACAAAAGTAATCGATGGCACGCCTGGCGTGCCATCCGCACTGATCCGGTTAATATAAATATACATTAATAATATAAATTAATTAAGATAAGACTAATATACATTTTATTAGTGCCTCGGTGTTACATAAGTATTGTTACACAATAATATGTATGTATTTTTTTTTTATAGAATAAGGGTGACAAACGAGCACACAGTCCACCTGATGGTAACTGGTTGCTGCGGCCGATAGACATCTACATCTATCCTCTATTACAAATCAAAATGTAGATGCGTTGTCACCCGTGAGGACTAAGATGGAATGCCTCATTTCCAGTAAAAGGGCCTCCGGCCACCTGCACGCACCAAGCGAAACGCAGAGGTAAACCTCTACTTCACGCTGGTTTTCTGTGAGGTCGTGGTACCACCCCGGTTTGAGCCGGCCTATCCGTACGACAGCAAACGCTGCCGCGTGGCTCTACGACTGTTAGAATGTATGCAGGTGGTATTATTATACACCAAAATATTTGATTGTTCTGAATTGGTCCAAAGGGCATTACCAACAACATTAGCCATGTTTAGTATTCAAGTTAGAAAAACCCCCATTTAATAATCATTCATAACTATTAGACAGATAATAATTTTACTATGTGTATTATTTAAGTTTCTTATAAGTGTTGGGAAGAATGAAAGTCAAGCTCATCACACTCTTGCGCAATGACCTTGAGTTGATGGTGGTCAGACATAAGCTATAGTATGTTTCTAGAGCAGGCGGAAAAACGTACATTGACCTTTGACGATATCATCGGGGTAGCCAACCTTTTTCTTAGGTTTTATCTTTTTATCCTTGTATCATTATATACACATCATCAGAGTGAAAGATAAGAGTGCCGAGTACGAAGTTCTTCGCAGGTCCTGTGTCTATTATTTTATTATGAAGAAAGAAGATTATCCTGTACCTATATGAATTAAAAAGCAATTTAACATTAATTTAAATTTATTATTTATAAACCATAAGAGTTAATAAAAATTTAATTATTACGTTAACAGTAGGTAAGTAGTGTAATAAGTAGGTAGGTATGTAGTTGTACAAAACATAACCACTTCTTGGCAGTCGGGTAAAATGGCGAACTTTTAATGCCTTCTTTAGCAGTAAACTTTGAAGCGTGCATAAAACTTCTCATAATAGATTGTCTGAGACACTTGACAGACTATGCTTTTGTAACTATTTCAGAATCATTTTCTGTCTGATGATAAAGACGTAGAAAAGTTTGCTACATTGATTATAAAACTATCTACAGTTTCATCAATGGCATTATCCAATTCATTTAATTTGTTTTCTTCTTTAATGACGTGGTTAATGCAGTTTTTCCACTTTATATGGTCAATATTCTATAGCCCTTATTCAAATAGTTTTTTGACGTCTGCCATTTTAAAAGTGATAATGTTTCGGTTTAGGTTTGTTATCTCTGAATGACCGCTTCCTTCACCCCACCCCGTACCATGAAACACGCTTACCGCATAACGATACGTATCCGATAATGAAATGTATGGAAGCAATGCCTGTTTTGTTTCGGTGCTAACATAATACTTTAGGTCAATGTACGTTTTTCCGCCTGCCCTAGAAACATACTAAAGATTAATCATTACAAACTATATAAAACAAAACTTTTTGATTTTAACACTGATACTCTGTAAGAATGTGGGCCTTTCCTAGCGTCAAAACACTGGTGATGTCTAGTTTTATACAATAACATTACAATATATAAAAATTGTGTACATAATTTTTTTATTTCAGTTACTGAAAGGGTAACACGCTTAAAATCAAACCAAATTTCAAATGGCACATATCTCTTCAAATTGGGTAATGAAAATGCATTCAAAACCTATGTCAATCAATATACAAGCAATCCTTTGGCATTGAACAAACCACAAAGGAATGAGGAAAGAGATAAAAAAAGATATATTTCACATAAATTTTCACTATCATCAGGACAAGAATTTAAATGGATTGGCTTATTAAATGGTAATTTAATTTCTTATTTTTAAAATCTCGATAGGTATTGGTTGAAATTTTTGACCAAACCTTTTAATTTTCAGCTACAAGACCCTTATTAGTGGCAACATTAAGGCAAACATTGTTGCACTTTGAATCAAATATAGTTTTACAATTCATGCATCCAAACTGGTCGCTTTTGAGGAAACCATGGGTACAAGCTGTGCAGTTATGTCAAGCACCACGAGATTTCGCGAGGGCCCTCTGTGTTCTTCAGGTGAAATATATATTCTTTATATTTGTATGTTCATATTTCTGTAAATATAAGTTTAATGATTATAGAACCTGATCGCATGAATTGGGTTAAGGAAAAGCGTCCACACTATAATCGGGTTTATTACCTCCAGAATAATTCCCAAGCATGTGTGGCTAAAATTACATGTAACAAGTAATAAGAATTTAATTGGGAAATATTACCACACCTGTCTTATTCACCAGATATTGCATCAATAGATTCTCATCTTTTCCAGTCTATAACAATAATTTGAATGACAAACAATTTGACAGTCCTAAGAATAATCTATAATATAAAAATGAATCGCTGAATGTGTTTCTAAGCGCAAATCTCGAGAGCAGCTGAACCGATTTCGCTAATTCTTTTTTTTATAATATTTCTTTATTAATGTCAATATTTATACAATGGTAACATTACTCAAAAACAAAATTAGGGTTCCGCGAAAAAAATTGATATCCATGAAATCGTAGTAAATTCCACGCGGGTGAGGTCGCGGAGCACAGCTAGTTGAATAAAAAAATAAGGATTTTTATTATTAGGAAATTCATGCTCTGCCTAATTAACGGACGAAGGTCGTGTTTTCAGAACGCAAACACTTTAATATTTTTAAAATAAACTTTCATAAAAGTAATATTCATATTTTGATTTTGAAGACATGCAATAACCCATTAAATATATAATTAATAGTATTAGATAAACTAAGTCTTCTTGAAAATAATAGAGGAATACTATTGACATATATATTTTCTTTCTGGAAATGTACATAAAAAAAAAATATGTCCCACAGCTGGGCACAGGTTTCCTTCCAATTCTGAATAGGTTATGGAACATTTATTTCGCTGTGCTCCCCTAGTGCATATTTTATATCTTGGACCATTATTTCTTACCACAAACCAAATATAATTTATATCTGTATATAAATGGATCAGTAAGCTGACATAGCAATGGGATGTCCATATAACTTGAAGAACAGATAATCTATGGGAAAGAAAACTTCTCGAGTGGCAGCCTCATACCAGTAAAAGAAGTGTTTGGCGGCGGCAGGAAGTCATAGATGCAGGTGCTTCAGGACCATATTTTGTGGCATTCCTTTACTGGAGGCTTGTTTTCATCAGTGGACTTATAATGGGCTGTAATGATAGCAATGCTGATGATATTAAAAAACATAGACCAATTTCATTGTAAATGATTTATTTTGCTTATAGTTTTTAAATTGAACTTTCTTTCAAGTGCTTTGTAAATATTTTCCTCAGGCATGTATCAAAAGTGTAGTGTGGGTGCCAGCTTGGCATGAGCAGTTAGGTCATGTAAGGCTTATAAGAACTACTGCTGCTGAGCGAGAAGAGCGTAAAAAATTAGATAAAAGAGAGAAAAAAGAGAGAGATGAAGAAGAGGAGCGATACAGAACAGCATACAATTTTGTCAAGTATTCTTTAGGTCTTCGTCACCAGGTAATTTTTTAATTCTATAAATTTCATAAAAAGCTATAAATTGAATATGCGAATTAGATTTTTAAAGTTCTGCGGTTGTGCAAGGAACCTTTAATTTTGATTAGTAGTTTGTAACTAAAAATGACAAATGCTTCCAATATTATGCCTTAACCCCCTATAGGGCAGAATTTTTTTTGTTGAATTTGAATTTTTGGTATTGGGATAGGTTTAAGGGGGTGTATAGGGACTGGAATGAGGGCATCCACGACTTTTTCTGCCACCAGGGCGGCGCCACTTTACAGTGAAGTAAAATATTTGACAGATTTCATAGCGGGGATGATAATTTCTTAGGAAAATGTAATCTTTAAAGTTTGTTTCTGTATTATTAGTTATATTTTATATTAATTACATTAGAAATGAATAAACCAAGCTATAAAATATAACTAAAAGCCGATTTTTTTCAAAGAGTTATAAAGTGCAAAAAATTCAAAATCAAACCACTGACGCATTGTGTTGTGTATTAATATAATATTCCAGATAATGATAAACTATTTATTTAAAACTAATTTCTCAATTAACTGACACTGTGTAACAAAAAACTTTACCTCAGTCGCTACTAGCGACGTCTGGTGAGTGGAAGATTATTAGCCCTCATTAGTGTGATATTCACTAGCTGATTTATTCGGGTTTGTATAATTAGGGAAAAATTTTGGTGGTTTTGTTTGAAACTGTGACCATTTAGGGATTTTTTTTTAAAATAAAACCAAATCATAATTAAATTATTTTTATTTAAAATAAAAATATTTTTTGTATTTTTTATCTTAAACATCTTAATTATTAATCAAAGTGACTAAGTGTACTATTATTACAAAAATGACTCCTTTATGTCATAAAACTAACAAAAAAAATCTTCTAAATCTTATAGAATAAAAAAAAACTCTTCTAATCTTCTATGAAAAACTACAACTATTTGTAAGTAACTTTTCATAGAATATCTATTAATATAATTTATATTTCTTTATAATTTAAAATTATTATTCCCACGATTAAGTGTCTTGGGAATAATAATTTTCAGGAATTGAAAGTCTTATAAATCAATATCCTTAGGAAAAATCAAACCAACAATCTTTGTAACTAATGTTCTTAGTTTTAGGAAGCTGTAATTGCATAATCAGTCCTACAGCTGCTAATCTCCCTGACATGACGTTCAAAGGTAGATCATCGTCAAGATCTGAGTCTACTCCAATATCTGAATTTTCGGCTTAAACGTCATTTATGCCCGCGATCAAACTGACTAGCTGATCTTGGGCATGTTCTCTAAATTTAATACTGCTATAAATTTCTAAAATAAACAGAAAATACATAACTGTAACGATTCATTTAGGTTGCATCTAACGCACAAACTTCACCAGTCTCCATACCTACACTTTGACACCTAATGTCATCTTTGTGCAAAAATATCTAAATAAACTGTTTTCTGGCATAAAGTGATAATTCTACTTTGCAAAAGTTTACTGTAATAGCTCCAAATACGTCAAATAAAGAACGAAAGTCTGAAATATGCACTTGTTCAAATTCTGACCTAAAAATCGTTTTTTTCTACCTGTTATGTTCAAGTCGTTATTGTAATTTACGGAGAGGCACACTGAAATGATCGGGAATAGAATATTTCGGATTGAGTTACAATAAAACCTTTTTTAGAATTTGAATACTGACCTCTTAGAATCTTAATGACATTCAAACAATTAAAAAAAATTTTTAAAAACAAAAACTATGTTGGTTTAAAGTTGACACGTCGTTAACAGAAATGGAGCTCACGCTTGAACATTTCCGTGTCATTATTTATCAACATTTTCGTCGCGGCTTATCTCAAGATAAATGTCTCAGCGAACTTGTTTCGATTTATAATGTTGAAGCACCGAGTCATACGACAATATACCGCTGGTATGCCGAGTTCCGACGTGGTCGTGTGTCGCTCAGCACTGTTTCTTGTGCAGGTCAACCAAGATCAGCGGTCACACCTGATAACATCGCAGCTGTGCGAACTATTATATTAGATGACCGTCATGTGACATATCAGCAGATTCGGGCTGGTATCAGTATCGGAATGACTGCAATTCAGTTGATATTACATAATGAACTGTGTGTAACAAAGCTAGTTTCCCGCTGGGTTCCCCACAATTTGTCCGAAGAGCAAAAGTGTAGATTGGTGCTGGAATACTCTACAACGCTTCAACGGAGGGAAGTCAAACGCCGTTTATAATATCGTCTCAGGTGACGAATCATGGATTTATTCATATGAACCTGAAAGAAAACATCAGTCAGCAGTTTGGGTCTTCGACGAGGTCAAACTAACGAAAGTGGTTCGCTTCCGCAGCGTGTCAAAGAAAATGTTCGCTACGTTTGACTCGAAAAAGGGGCATGTTGCTACAATTCCTTTACAGGGACGCAGAATGGTTACCGCTGGGTGGTATATCACGGTTTGTTTGCCAGAAATGATAGCCGAACTCCGAAAAAATAACCCGAAATATCGCATTATCTTACATCACGATAATGCGAGCTCCCATACGGCTCGGAAGACAAATGATTTTTTGAAGCAGAAAAACGTTGAGCTGATGAGCCATTCTCCGTACAGTCCTGACCTGAGCCCAAACAATTTCTTTACATTCCCTAGAATGAAAGATTTATTACGCGGTTAACGGTTTGAAGACCCCGAAGCAGTTGCGGAAGCATACAAATCAGCCATTTTGTTAACATCAACTTCATACAGGAATTACTGTTTTAATGATTGGTTTGCACGAATGGAAAAGTGCATTAAGTTGAACGGAAATACTTCGAAAAACAGTAAAATACGCATGTGGTTTTTCTTATTCCCAATCATTTCAGTGTGCGCCACGTATAGATACAAGTTGAGATTAAGATTTATATACCAAATTGAAGGTAAATAACTAAATTAAACGTTAGCTTACCTTAAAACACGAAAATACCACATTTTACCACATTTTTTTTTAATAATATATGAGACACAGTCACTTCCCCAGGTCGTATAGTTATAAGAGAAGGCACAAACGTAACCACCAATATGTTGCTCCTTACCAAGGAAATGTGACTAACTTCACTTTGATGGTTTTGCTTGTTGCTTGCGCCCATTCAGGGCCTACTCATTTATACTATAAGGTTGACTACCAATGCAAACAATAATGAGTTATGAGCCTTCGACCTTGTCGGGTGGTTACAGCCGCCATACTAATTTCGCTTCTACCCTATAAAAGGTTAATTACATGATATGAAAAATCAAACCAGTACATTAACATATATTAACAAAGCGTTGACTTATCTGAGATTGTTAAAGTATTGTGAAATAACTAATTTTGTTCTTATGTTAAAGTTAAAAAGTAAATTTACAAATAAAATAAATATAATTTTAATATAAATGATTCGGAACACCATATATATACAGAATGGGGTCCCACATATATGCAATAAATGAAACCACAAGTAAACTAGTCCATAGAAGTGTAGAAAAATTATATATTAAATTAAAACCCGTAAAATAAAAAAAGTGAAATTGTCAAACAAAATAAATATTAAAATAAATTCAGTAAAATTAAACACTCTGTTTAGACAACATACCTTGACATAAAGTGATAGTGAAGAGTTTCAGTATTTTCATGATTTTTTTAATGTAATTATCGTTTCATTTAGCTGTACTAACATGATGGCGCGTGAATAAAGCTAATAAAACATTGTAAAAAGATGATTTTTTTTTCATCAGGATCGAATTTATTTGTAACCCATGATCAAAGGTATACTTGGTGTTGTCGCTTGTCTTAGTTTTCGGGAGCGTTCCAAAAATACCCTGTATATATATACATATATGTACACAACGTGTCCCAAAATTCAACGATAAACGGGCACCAGAGGGTGGACCTGCTCATGGCTACTCGAGAAAAAATAAAAAGAAAAAAATCTAAATCGTTTTTGAAATTACAAAAAAAAATGAAATTCTTCGAAAATCGATACGTGTAATGGTATTTTTAACTACCATGAGCACATTTTTAATTTTTTTTGTATCGGCAACCGTAGTAGTACTGCTATCTACCACAACCCTTATTAATCCCAGAATACACGTGCTGAAAAGCACCCGAAACGTCGGGAATTAAAAAGTTAAAGTAAACGCGATAAAATCCGTAAAAATTAGTTTCATTTATTTTTGATGTTTTGAGATTTTTTTTTTCACCATTTGCCTATGTTACTTATTCTGTACCTTTTCTGCAAATTTGGCCGATTACAAAATCAGCATGTACCTAGTCAGGTAATAAATTCTGTCACATATTTAATATAAAATAATTGAAACAAGTTTATTCATTATGTAACCATTTATATACCAAAATGAACTTAACAAAACATAGATTCTTATGACACTAAAGTTTATTCAAAATGACCTCCGTGATTTTGAATACAGGCCTTCAATCTGCGCGGCCAGTCGTCTATCGCAGCACGAACGAAGTCCATGTCAATATCGGCGGCTGCCTTAATCAAGGATGTCTTGAGTGACTCCAAATTGGGATGAGGATTTGAGCACGCCTTTTCCTCCAAGTGTTGCCATATCTTGTAATCTAACGGATTCAAATCTGGACTGGAGGACCAGTCTTCGTGCCGGATGAAGTCGATTTCACGCGCCGCCAGCCAGTCTTGTGTGCTCTTCGCTCTATGAGCTGGCGCCGAATCTTGTTGGAATACCCAGTGCCTGTTATTGAACATGGTATGAGAAACAGGTTCCATAAGGTTCATCAAGACTGTATTTTGATACACAACTGCATTCTTTTTACACCTTTCTCACAAAAATGTACCTCTGTTAAGCCCCAATAAGAAACTCCCAACCATACCATGAGCGAGGATGGAAAATGACCTCGTTCGACACGCGGAATACGGTTGCTCGCTTCTTCACTACTGTGTGCCTTACCATTTTGTTTGTTGTGGGTCTCTTCTACGGTAAAAAAATTTTCATTCGAAAAAAGAATTTCGCGATATTTTTTCCCGCGTACCGCTTCAACAAAGCGCGGAATCTCTTCAGTCTCAGGTCCATTAGACGAGCATTCAAACGATGTCCTGTTTTTCTTCGATATGCCCGAAGCCCTAAGTCTTCATTTAACACCCTTTTCACCATGGTTCTGCTTAACCCCATCTGAAGGGCCAACAGTTTCTGCTTACGTTTGGGATTTCTTTGAATTCGCTCCTTCACAGCTTTTATCACTGCTGGAGTCCTAACAGACCGAGGGCGACCACTTCTTGACCTGTCATTTACACTAGAGTCTTCATTGTATCGTTTGATGGTACGATAAACGAATCTTTTGGTTATATTAAAATTTTTCAGTATGTCAAAAATTTGAATTGGCGTGTAACCGCAACGATGCAACGCAATAACTGCAACACGGTCTTCTTTAAGCGTCCACTCCATATTTAAAAATGAGTAAAATTCTAAAAAGTATACAGATTTATTTTCATTAACAATTCGAAATTCGAATTCAATAAACTTTTTTGTGGCCAGCATTCTAAAAGAAAAGTTTTTACTGTGTGACAATACTCATGACCTGACTGTGTATAATGCTAAGTAAAATTCCTCTAAATTACAGAATTTATAAGGTTGATTTTTTGTGTACGATAAAAAACGTATAAGTTATCAGTATCATTTACTTTATAAAACGCGAAGCTATACTGTATATAAATAATAACTTTTATAACTTGATTCTGTTGATATTTTATGAGACCAATATGATAGTACATTATTGCAATAAAAGGTAGTTAAAATCGGTTAATGTATAGAGATATTGGGTTACATCATTATGTCCTAATGAGCCTAAAGACTTATAAAATCCGGCACCGTGCGTGTCGGACCACGTACAATATAGAGTTCTGTAGTTGCGTGTCACAATATGTGAACTTAAAAGGAGCCTATACGACAAAAATTGCCCAAATAAGACGAAGGTAACCTAAGGACTTATTTTCCAATCAGACTTATAGTATTCAAAAAAGATTAAAAAACTTTGGCATTTTGAAAATAATACAATCTACATCAAATTATTCACATGCCTAGTCCGTACAAACATGGTCATAGTTCCCTACCCATGTATTAGTAACATTCCTTGTTGCTTAACACGGGACATAGTCAAACTATAAACCGATATTAATAACGCGATTTTTAAATTTCACGCTAAATCCCGTTTCACGCGGCTTCTTTGATCGATCCATTTGCACGATTAGTGACGTGATTGCATTAAGCAATAGGAACACGTATATTGTCAGTTGACTCAATGTTTCATATAAATAATATTTTTAGAGGAGTATGTTAGGGATGAATCTGAATGACAGAGTGAGAAATTGTTTAATAAGAGAAGAGTGTGGTTTGCAAGATGATGTTGTGACTAGGATTAAGAAAGGAATGCTTCGGTGGTTTGGTCATGTAGAAAGAATGAATGAGGAAAGAGTGACAAAGCAAATTTATGTTGCAGAGGTGAATGGCAGAGTCGGGAAGGGTCGCCCTAGGCGAAAGTTTATCGACCTACCTTTAACCGAGGAGCGTGTATGCGTAGGTATATGGATGTGGAGGAAGCGAGAGAGGTGTGTCAGGATCGTGCCAAATGGAAGTCCATAGTCTCTGCCTACCCCTCTGGGTGACAGGCGTGAGTGTTTATGTATGTATGTATGTACTATTTTTTGCTTGATATATCGCACTTATTTATAAGATTACACAGTTACTGTGTTGTTTAGTGTCGCCGACAGCTAAAAGTGCGACAACAGTACACAAAACAGCAAACAAAATGTAACTCATAAAATCTTAGAAAACTATTTTACACAGAAAAATTAACTTATAATAAAAAGTAAAAACAGGCTTCTTCTTCTTCTTTTAAATTATGGCTTCTCTTGATAGAATTCTGCCAGTGTCGAGTCAGTCATGGGAGTGACAAGTAAATATTTATTACATTAGAGAGTTCTCAATTTTACAAGTGGGTTCACAATCTACAACAAAAGACGTCACATTTTTAAGTACCATCACCAAAATTGATTAGTAATTTTACAGTTTAATATTATTAGTACGAATAAAATCACACAAAATATTTACAAAAGGAGTATACACTAGGGACAACAAATACTGGAAATTTACAGGACGCGGGATGTAATGGGGCAGGATATCATAGAGAGAGTGAGAAAGATTAGGACACTCAAAGAACAGATGATTTACGGATCCTTCGTCTAGACCACATTCACAGATTGAGCTATCCCTAATCCTTAGTTTTGCCAAGTGTACCGGAGTACAAGCATGTCCAAAGCGAAGGCGACAAACAGTAGATGTGATTGTTTTATTAAAGTGGCGATATTGAAAGAACCAGGGTTTTGATGGAATATTAGTTTGGACTCTGGAATAGTATTTACATTTTAAAAGTTTAGACTGGTGCCAGATACTTTGCCATGTAGACAGAAGGCTGGCTCCAGCCTTTGGTAGGAGGTCATATGCATAGAGGCGTTGTTTAGGGAGGGAGCCAGATTTGGTGGCTTCTTTAGCTAAATGATCCACAATTTCATTACCCTGAATCTCGCAGTGGCTAGGGATCCAAGCCAAGACAATTTTCAGCCCTTTTTTATGGCAGTTGTACAGAGACTTTCTAATATTTAAAATTAGGGGATATCTTATCTTAGAGTGAAAAGGATGCTATGCTTTGAAGGCAACTGAGTGAGTCTGAGAAAATGAGAGTCCTTTCCAGATTGTGAGATTCTGCATATAAGACTGCATCTAAGATAGCTAAAAAGACTCACCTGTGAATACAGATGAGTCAGGTGGGGAGTTAAAATTTAAAATAATCTTGTACTTGGGGATCCACACTGTGGATCCAACTAATCCCTCGTCACTTAGGTTTGAAGCATCAGTGTACATAATTAACCAATCATGCCAATTTTGGAGGAGAAGCATATTTAATTTGTTATTTACTTCAATAGTATTCTTATCTAATCCGAAATTTAGAATGATGTCTGGGTTGAAAATTAGAGCTTCGTATGGGATATAGAAAAGTGGATTGCTACGGGATTGATAAACAGAAGAGTGAACATTGACTAATTTAATGTAACTTTTTATAATACATGGCAAATCTTTGTGGGACCAATATGAAGATTCCCTGACCGACTGATACAAGGAACGAAGTTTGGAGAGGAGAGGATGGTGTAAATAACAAACAGCTTTGAACAAAAACCTATCTGAGAGATATTGTCTACGTAGAAATAAGGGGGATCAACACATTCAACTTGTAGAGCAGAAATGGGAGTAGATTTCATGCCACCTGTTATTATACGTAGACGTTTTGACTGAATTTTGTCCAAGGTATTGAGAGCCATTTTGCTACATGGCTCTAGTAAAAAGCAGCCATAGTCAAAATGACTTCTAATAAGGGCATTGTATAAAAGCTAGAGTAGGGGTGGGAACCCCACCAGGCACCTGACAGGGATCGGATTAAATTGAGGTTTTTTTTCACATTTGGAATCAATATATGAAAGATGAGGAATTCCTGTAATTTTGCTGTCCAGAATAACTCCTAGAAATTTCACCTGATTTTCAGTGGGGATTAGGGTATTATCAATATATATGGCACAGAGTACATTATATATAGGGAATAGAGTCATCACTTAGAATCGTAGCATTAGCGCCATCTATCGATATACGACGTCCCTACAGCCCAGCGACCTAGGATGCTCTATATTACAATATTATTTATTTTCAAAGTAATTTCCAAAAGTCAAACCATTTTAATATTGATTTGGCTTTTGGAAATTACTTTGTATACAATATAATTTAGGCAAATAAAACAACTGTTTAGCGGTTGGATGTTTTTTTATATAATGCTTCCTTTTATTATAATAGTACACAACAACTTCTCTCAAAAGAAGCCACAATCCAGGTCAACAGAGCACAAATAATAGTTAAGCAAATCAGGGTCCAGAGTTTCATGCGTAAGTCCAACGAAAAAGGCGAAGTCTTCGGAGTCCGGGGATCAAGCAAAGTTGTTAAAGTCTTATAAACACAAACAGAGCACATTCACAAACCGCAAAAGGAAGGAAATGACAAACAGACAAATTAAATTACGTTAAATGAAGTTACTAGTTTTACACTCGCACAAACTACTAGTTTTAGTTTCTTTTGTTTTTAATATTATATGTTTATAATAAAATTAAATATAAATGACATTTGTAACACTGACAGACCGAAATGACCATAGATCTCTCCCTTCGGATCTTGCCATAGATAAACGGATAAAACAATTTGCAACGACGAAATCATAATAATTCACTTGAATAAATGTAAAATAAATAAATTACACTAAATATTTAATTACAAATTTGTTTTGTAACAAAATAGTAAGTTAGCAAGGTTCGTTTATATTTTGAACTATTCAGTAATTTGTTTGATTCTTAATTGGCTTAGCATGGCTAAATTTAAAAAAGCGACATCTACTGCAACATGGACAAACTGTCATGACATATTAATACCTCTAAGAAAAATTATTGTATGGACTGTTATGCCACTGATATATGGGCACTTCTGGTATTTGCCTTCGCCTAGAGAAAACCACAGTACTGCATTTCAAAGGGGATATTGATAAGCCATGCTCAAACAGCCAGTTATTAAGAAAGTTGGCAGCTTGGGATAAACGGGAGGTAGCATTGGCAATAGAGGCATCAGTTACAAATAAGGCTTGATCATTTGCATAATGCAGGACATTACATAAGTAATTCACAGATCTGTCTAGATCATGAGTGTAGAGACTGTACAACAAAGGGCTCAAGACAGAGCCTTGTGGTAGTCCCTTCCAGGTAAATCTAGGTAGGAGAAATCTGCCTTCAGAACGGACTAATATGCGTCTATGTGAAAGTAAGTTTGATACAAAGTTTGTTATTCTCTCAGGAATGTTCAGCTGATGCATTTTTGCCTGAGCAGTGGGAGAACAACATTATCATATGCCGCACAAACATCAATAAAAACGCCTACCAGAAAATTGTTATTGGAGAAGGCAAGTCTTATATCGGATACTAAGATGCTAAGGCTATCCATTGTGCTAAAACCTTTTCTAAAACCAAATTGACTCTTTGGTATAATGCCTCTATTTTCAAGAATCCACTCAAGTCGATTTTTTACAAGGTGCTCCATGATTTTAGACAAGGTTGATGAAATAGCAATAGGGCGATAACTTAATGCTGAAGAAGGGTCTTTACCAGATTTTAGGATGGGTATAATAATATGAGTTTTCCAATCATCTGGAATGGAACCAGTTGTAAAAGCAAAGTTAATGATGTTTAAAAACAACTGGTTACACTTAGTACCCATATTAACTAGAAATGAGTAGGGGATACCATCAATGCCAGGAGTGGAATCCTTAAGGTGCCTAAGAACTAACTGCAGTTCAGCTATTGAGAATGGTTCATTATGGTTATTAAAAGAGTTAGATGAATGAGGGGGAAATGATTTAGAGTTAGGAAATATCTCTTCTTCCAATGGAACCCAGGGGGGAGCCAGTCTGTTACTGAAGTCGTGTAGCCAGCAAGAAGGGTCTGCACAAAGGGGATTACTATAATTTAAAGCACCACGGACGCGCCTGATACTTTTCCAAACAAGAAAAGAAGGTGATCGGGGAGATAGGCTCTCACAGAATGAAAGCCATCCTTTTTTTTTCTTTTCGGAAAGAAGTTTTTTGGTCTGAGCAGCTATTTTTTGATATTCTAGAAAGTTTTCCATGGTCTTATTAGAGGAATAAAGCCTTTCTGCAGCCTTTCGTTTTCTAATAATTGAGGAGCAGTCTGCATCCCACCATGGAGGTGAAGAAATTTTTTTTGTGGAAGAATTCTTCAAATTATACTCCTTTAATTTAATTAGAAGCGTCTTAATTTTGTTGCTCAAATGCAAAGACTTGGCTGTGGAGCACACTCTTTTAAATATTTTTGAAATTTTTTTAACATATTCTCTAAATTCGACGCTATGATTATATGACCTTTCATGGTAAAGGTCATATAACCTATGTATGCTCTTATGGACTCCTGCTGTCGCCCATTCATTAAATGACTCCGACTGTTAAAGGAGAATGTTTTAGAAGTAAAAGTATTATTAAATTTCTTGCAAATAAGTGGTGGGAGAACCATCATTTAGAAGACAAAGATTAAATTCATTGAAGACATCAAGTAGCAAATAAGAAAAAGAGTCAGATTTATGGGAACCCCACATAACATGATGACTGTTGAAGTCTCCTAGGATAATGTAAGGTGGGGAGATGCTTGATAGAATTAAAGTGAGTTCTGGAATACAAGAAGGAGTGGGAGCTGGAATGTAAATGGATAGAATTGTGATGTCCAAAGCCTTAACAGCTATTGCATTAATATTGCCTAGTATAGGAGGAAGCTGGATAGGTGATAAAGGAATGGTCCTGTTTAGTGGAATCAGAGCACCGCAATAGTCGTCACTCCTATCACTACGATAACAGGAGAAGCCTGGAATTCTAAATGTGGACCCTGGCTTAAGCCAGGTTTCCGATATTACAAGTATTGAAGGATTATAAGAGTTAATTAAGTGAATTATATCAGGTTTCTTATTCCTGATGCTCTGACAATTCCACTGGAGGACGGTTAGGGACTCTAACTTTATATATTCTGGAGAAGAGGACATCTACTTTGTTTTTCACGTTGAACGGTAAATGGGAATCATCAAATTTGCCAACAATATCTGTAAGGGAGGCGACAAGATTTTCTAGAAGATTATCATTAGAGGATATTACATTGTTTTGTAAAGCATGTCCATTGGGGAGAGATGAGGAAGGAGTACTTGTAATGTTATAATGTGAAACTTTATCATAACCTACTGAAGATTGCGCTGGGATAGATTTGGCTTTATAGGTGGTTTTCCTATAGGATTGGGAAGGAGTTGGAAAAGTAGGAAGGTTTCTAGGTGCCTGAGTAGAGGGGAGATGGCTTGCAGGAACTTGTGAGGATGCAACATCAGAATAAGGTCTTCTGACAGCTGGCAGAAACGGGCAGAAGCTTCAAGATATGACACATTCTCTTGTGACATTACTATTTTGATAGCTTTTTGCCTTGAGTGTTCAGGGCAACATTTTTCAATGGCCGAATGGTTTGCAGAGCAGAAAAGACAGGTTGGGGAATCTGTGGAACAATTTTCTCCAGTATGCTCTTTGCTGCATTTAAAGCAGCGTGGTTTGGATCGACATTGGGCTTTAACATGACCGAAACGACAGCATTTAAGACACTGGATGGTAGGGAGAAGGTAAGTCTCTACAGGTATTGATGCATAAAAGCAATATATATGGGAGGGGAGCACTTGTCCAGAGAAGGTTAGGACAACAGTTTTAAGTTGGGACCCACTTTACTTCATCGCCCTTCTTGACCTTTCTATTAAGTCTTCTGGCTTTGATGATTTCCCCTCTACCAGGAGGGAGCTCGGATTCGCAAACTAGTTCCTCCATAGAGATGTTAGTTGGGATACCCCTAATCACACTCATACGAGTAACATTAAAAGTTGGAATGACAGCAGAAAGTTTATATTGGGAAAGAAACTGAGAGTCAATAAAATTATTAGCATCAGTAGCTGTTTTAAAAAGCAATTGAGACTATTACGCCCTAAGATTTTGATGCCCTGTTTTTCAATATTGGCTACTTTATTTTGTGAGAGGATATGGCCAATTTTCACAGGTCTAATTGTATAACCTGATGATGGATCAGGTTCTGAGCTACTTAAATGAATAACGAAGGGGCCCTTATCGCTTTCTACATACTTTTTTTTTCTTGGAATTCAGGGTGGACGAATGTATTTTGATAAGAGGCCGAAGGGTGATCATCGTGCCCTATTTTTTTCTTTGGGAAGCTGGGTAAAGGATCCGTAAGTTTCCGTTTGACAGTGCTAGAATCTCCGCATAAATCCGGTGGTTCAGCGTCTCCCCCATCAACATCCATCGTCGTCACAAAGATCTACATCAACTATCGAAACAAATAATACTCACCAACGAACAAACAGAACACACACAAACAACACAAAGAAAATTGAGAAAGTTTACGCAAATTTAAATCGAAAAAGGATTAATAACTTATTTCAGTACAAAAACAACGTGTAACTACCAATCACTCTGACAGCAGAATCCCAGGCTTCTTTTTGTGGACGTTGTGTGGAATGTCATCTCGATAACCTTGAACCCTACCTACTAAATAAAGAAGAAGCAGAAATATCGAAAGTTGACAAAGATATTGCGTAACAAAAATGCGAAAAAAAAAACATACATTCGAATTGGTAAACTTCCTCCTTTTTTGAAGTCAGCTAAAAATACAAATTAAAGATTAAACTTTGTGACGTTTTCGGGAATATAAGCACATTCGTTATTTATTTAGCTTGTTATTTGATAATACCCCGTTATAGGCAATATCGCTTAAAGGAATTTGATCCGGAACGTATCCCTCGTGTAAGCGAGCTATTATTGTAATATGTACCATACATTTACCAACAATGCTTAAATATCTGCTTTTAGGTATGGAAACAAAAGGGAGAAGAATATAGAATTCATGGACAGTGGGGCTGGCTATGGAATTCATCTGCAAGAAAATATAAGAAATATAATGCTAATCCTAAATTAAGTCTACTTAATGGACCAGCTAAAATAGCTGTTAGAGTTAGGGAAGGAAATATTATTAAAGTTTTGGCAGTTGAACCAAAAACTTATGAATACTTGACATCAAATGATGCTGCTGATAATGAAGTTTTAGAAAAATGTAAGTAGTTTCATAATTATTATCATCATCATTTTCATTCATCACGATACAAGTGTGTCGTGATGAAAATAATGAATTCAATATAGCTTAATTTAATTATCAAATAAATATTTATTTTGCAGTACCAGTATCAATGCGCAATATGAAACTTGAAAAGGAAATAGATGATTTTGAAGAAATAGACGTAGAAAAATCCTTAAGCTCCTCAACTAGAAGGTATTACCCAAAAATCGCAAGAAAATCAAAGTTAGATGATTTTCTTGCGCGTCGTACATATCTTAAATTTATGGAAGAAAAGAAATTAGGTAATTTGTTAGCTAATATAAAAAAGGAAGAAGAGGTGGATGTTAAAATTGAAGATGAAAAAAACGTTGATGTGGAATCAGAGGATCCAGAAATAGATGCAACATCAATTTGTGACTCTACTATTGAATCAAACCCCAAGATTTCCACTTCTATCGCTCAAAATGTCGAATCTCTTAGAGATCAATATCAGAAGTTAAACCAATTGACAAAACACTACAAATGTTATTCGACAGGATGTACAAAAACTGAGTTAACAGTTATAAATCAAATTTCCACAGGGTTCAAAATTAATTGCTATTCACCATTATGTATTGAAAAAGGCAAGTTACTAAATGAACTTTTATTTGTATTAAAGGATGGGGCTATAAATTCGACACATTTACTCAATTCAAAGGAAAATAATAAAATGTCAATTTTAGAGCAGTACCTGTTGGGAAAAAGCTCTAACTCCAAAGAAAACATTTTGACAGATTTGTTATCTGCCGTTGCTTGTGCTCAAGAGTGTGACAATAAAAATACAGATTGTTTTGTGAAAAGGAAATCAAGTAGCAGTGTTGATGGGATTGTTAAAGTTGAAAAGAGTGAAAATGATCAATCTATGTGCCTTATAAAATCGGAGAGCACTTTAGAAGAATCCGCTGTACCAGCTGTGGGAAATGAAATGGACATTGATATAACATGCAATAATAATGATGATAGTGAAGTAGAAATTGGCCCCTTAAAAGAATTAACAGATGGTGAAGTCCAAGGACAACAAAATGAAAACAATGATAATGAGTGTAATAAATCCCGCCCGCCAATACCTAAACTAAAAATAACACGGGGGAGGTCCAGCAAAGTGTCTAATGCAGGTAATTCGGGTCCTAGCAATAATCAATCGGATTCATCTTATGAATGTTCTGTTACAATAAACAAAAATGAAGATAAACCGAAATATAGGGCGACTGTAAATAGACGATTTGGTCATTCAAGATCTATTAAAAAAGAAGAAAAGGTTATAAAGGAAGAAAAAGTAGAAGGTGTAACTAGAGTATATTCTTCAGAAAATGCTCAAGGAAAAGTATATCTTAAAAGAGTGCAGACATCGGCCATTGAAAAGAAAAAGAAAAGAACTCCTGTCAAATATCCTTTATGTTCAACATTCCACACTAAAAGTAAAGCGAAAACCATCATGGTTTTACCCCATCATGAGTTGAGAAAACTTTGTAGACAATCTGGTCATAGCACTGTTGCTGGGTTCAGTCATAATGCGAAACCTAATCAAGCTGTATGGCCGTATCCCTGTGCTAGACCTCTTTTTAAAACCTGTTGGCTATATCGTACTGTAAATCTTCAATGGTTAGCAAGTGCAGCTTTGCAGCTCCGAATAATGTGGGCATGTTTGAGGTGGGATGATATGGCTGCTAAGCCTGCTACAGCTGATGGTAAACATCAGCTGACAACAGACACTGAAATAGTTTCTCTGGAACTGTTAAAACACCGACACATAGGTCAATTTTCAGAAAGAACGCAATACCTGCGTCGTAAAGTTGTAATACCACTTGAATTACCTAAAACTGTACGTGAAGTTACTTCAATTAGAAGTGGATTAAGAAAACGTAAACGGGCGGAATCTCCGCAAAACACGGAACCTCAGGTAAATAATTTAATAACATTCTCCACTTTCAGTTTTAATATATTTTATAAACTGTTTATATGTTGTTCAGGTATCAGAAGAGTGGGTGGATGAAGAAAAATTAGAATTATGGGAAGTGCGTCAGTATGGAGAACGTGCAGAGCGCGTTACTCCCGTAACACGACAAACAACTGGCAAACTTCCACAAAGGAATGTAGTACCAACACCACCCAATGCTGCAGATCTTAAAGATAAGATGGAACAGCAACTGCGCGAACAACGAGCTGCTCATCAACAGAAAAGAGCTTTAGAAATGTCACAGGGTAATTACATAATGTTGCTTATTCACACACATACAGATGTACACAGAGATATTCTTTTAAACAATAGTAGAATCGGTCTTAAAAGGAGATATCATGGAATTTGGTATTTCAGATATTGGACAAATTACAAGAAATAGACATTCGAAATAAAAAAATAATTTTGTTTCAGATAAAATGAAGTCGACACCTAACCAGAATTCTGGGAAAAGCACTTTAACTTCTTTGCTTACTACAAATTCAACGACACCAACAGGTCAAAAAACCGTAATCGGTACCAGAAGAATAATAATGACTAAAGGTGCAGATGGTACTACTCGCGTAATAAGTCAACCTGTGACTGGATCACCAAAATCAGTAGCATCAGTAGAAACTACAAAATCCAATGCAAGTCAACAAAAAGATGGACCACAAAAGGTCCAAATAATACGTGCACCCGATGGAAAATTAACTGTTAGAGGTTTACTACCCGGGCAACAGTTGATACAGCTACCAGATGGAAAACTGCATATAGTTATGGCTGGACAACAAGGTGTTTCTGGACAATTGGTGTCAGCTTCTTTAACCCCAAAAGTCACGGAATCAGATACACCTAAAGACAATCCTGAGAAAAAAATTGCTGTGAAAGTTAGTACGGAAGAAGCGAAAAGGACCGCGACGCCGACCTCGGTGCCTCGAATTTTACGGCAGCCGGCACAGCAGAGTGCGGTGCATGGCAACCGGCAGCTCGTAATGCAGCCGGCGCAGCAGGTCGTTGTGCAATCGCCGCAGCAAGTCGTGGTTCAGCCGTCGCAACAGGTGGTAGTGCAGTCGTCGCAGCAGATGGTGGTGCAATCGTCGCAGCAGGTGGTGGTGCAGGCGGGCGGGCGCGCCGCCCCGCAGCCCGTGCAGTCGCGTGCGCCCGTGCACACGCTGCTGCTGCAGGGCCAGATGCTGCAGCGGCCCCCGCGCCCGCAGCCGACACCCACCCCGCCCGCGCCCCCGCCCCGCACGCGCCCCGCCACACAGCAGATCGTCGTCAACAACCCGGTGCTCGTGCAGCAGATAGCCGCCGGAAAAATACAACTGGCCACCGTTAACGGCCAGCAGGTGCTGATCAGACCCACCGGGAACAACCAGGCGCAGATCGTGGCGCACATTGGGCAGAGCCCGGGCGTGACGCCCGCGGTGGCCACGCCCGCGCCGCCGCCCGCCCCGCCCGCCGCGCCCGCGCCGCGCCCCGCCCTGGCCGTGCCGGCTCCCTCCCCGCAGCTCCAGCAAATGACTGAAGACCAAATTATGGAAAAGGAGCTTTTAGCTGGTCAGCCTCCAGGAACAGTCATCAAAACAGTGACAGCACAGGTAATTTACCTATTCTTTAAAAATTTATGTTTGTTATTTTGCTCTGTGGCTAAACGGTATGGGTTTATCAGATAGCTCTAAAACTTTGTCAACTTACTGCTTGCATTTGCCCGAAGGTAATAGGCATAGATAGTACAATTAACTTACAGTAGGTGCTGCTTGTACCGTATTGACAATTTTATTTGAAAGTCACATATACTTATCATTCAATGTCAATGAACATATTATAATTCCTAATTAAATAATATAACTCTTCCAAATTTAAAACAACATTTCCACTGAGTTCTTCTGCGGCACCAACACACTGCTGTCTATACATACAAATAAATCAAATTGAAGTGTCTGTTTCTGATGTTATAGTAACAGCTTTTTACTAAATGCATATGAAAGTATATATGTATAGTACAAATTACAAAACAACAATTTTTAAATTCTTGTCTTTCTGTCTGTCTCTTTGTTTCTAATTAAATACGTTTTAGGTTAAAATAAATCATAATTTAACTAGAAATCTAGTGATATATAAATAATCTTCTCACTAACTTTTTCTAATCTACATTCTTACATATTTTGTGTACACTTTTTATTTGACAAGTTAATTTTACATTTCTGTAAAATTTATATTTATAATATAAAAATATACGTCTTTACTACATTAAATCAATTTGTTTGGCGAGAATTGAAATGTCGTGTATGACATTAAAAATGTAACTTGAGCACTTTAAAATAAAATAAGAATATATTAAACAGTTGTCATAATGAAGTCAATCTCATTTTTCGTCGAACCTTCGGGGCTCTACAGGTCCATTTCTTGTGGGCCATGTAATTAATAGCTAAATAAAATTTAAGATTTAGGATAAAACGTTAATCATTAATTAACTAAGAGTCAAATTAATATATTTACATTTTATTATCTAATATTTTTCAGTATAGTATGACATTCCTGTGTACTGCTGGTAATAATCTGCTAATAATGTTCAGTATCCTTTTTTTAAATGTTAACACTTTTAAATTGGAAACCTTGGATACTGCAACTATACTGTAATTACCTAAATAAGACTTTTCACTTGGCATCATTTGTTCTATTAAAGGTGATGCAAACAAGTAGCGGCCCAAGCATTGTACTTCAAGGTTTACATGGATACTCCATGTCGCCGCAGCAATTGGCCCTTGTACAACATCAAGTTAAACAACAACTACTAAAAGGTAAATAAATAAGTAAATTTAAAAAAGTGATCAGCTGTTTCAGCTCAAAAAGGTAGTTTTTGACATAATATGCCACAGTTTAAAGACCTTACAGTTGGGAAACGAATGTATTTGTGCAGAGCAACGGTGGGGGCCCTTTCGGGGCAGGGGGCGGCCCGACCTGCCTGCGCACTCCACTAAGTCTGCTATACATAACATACGGTTGGCGCGGGCGTGTTTTATAGTACTTATTTAAGTAACTAATTTTAAGTGCCGTTTTCGAAAATATAATATCTATAATGGTGAATTACTGTTATAGTAATATGAGTAACTAAGCAAAATTGAATTCAATTGACGCTATGCTTATGTTACTCTCATTTATTTTGATAAAATTGTTTATCCGAATGCGAATGCACTACATAATTAAATTTAAAAATCGAAAACTGAAAACATCTATAAAAAGAAAGTGTCACGAAAATATTTAGCAATGTAACACTTGTAAACGTGTTTTTTCTCGTAGTAATAAAATAATATTTTCTCATGCATGCATTCGCATGCTCAATAGAATATTTTTGCGATAACTGACCAGCATAGGCCGTCAGGAACATTGAGACATAATATACAAGCACAATCAAATCCTAGCACAATAATTATTTTTGCAAAAAGAACTGGTTTCCAATAACCAGTTACTACTCATATAAATATTGTAATAATTATGTCATACAACATCTGTATTGCTTCAAATTCAATTATTTATTTGTGACAGTGTACAGTATGTTAGGTGTTTACAGTAAAATCGTGTATTCTACCACAGTGTGGTGTACAAATATTCATTACGATATTTTCAATAGAAGCTAAATGAATACTTTTAAAATTGATTGCACATTATAAAAATACCATAATCATATGTGTAGGTAGTATTAAATATTCAAAAGTGAAAAGCATCGTGCAATGATACCCATGACAAATGACACATTTCGTAATGGCGCCTTTACGTCTATATTGAGAAAAAAAAAGAAACTGTGAAGTAAATAAAAATGTCATCTTTTCAAATTATTATTACTATAGTTAAATACACGAGTCAAAAATAAATACTGCATCTTAAGCTAATGTCACCAAATAAACCATATATAAAAAAAAAAAACTCAACTAAAATTCAACTATTGTGTTTATTTCAATACTTTTTAAATACTTTTTCAACGTGGTAGAGCCATGCTGCAGCTATATTAGTAGTATAGTTGTAGCACGAATGGGTCGGCTCGACCGGGGAAGGACCACGCTCTCACAGAATACCAGCGTAAAACAGCAGCTTAACACTGCTGTGTTTCGTATGGTGAGTGTAGAGAACCGGAGACCCTTTTTACTGGAAAAGAGGCATTTCATCTTAGTCCTCACGGGTGACAACACATCTGCATTTTGATTCGCAAACGAGGATAAATGTAGATGTCTATGGGCCACAGCAACCACTTACCACGAGGTGGACTGTGTGCTCGTTTGTCACCCTATCCTATAAAAAAAAAAAACTATGTTATTTATACTATTCCTTATTTTCAGCTCAAGAATCAACTGGAAAACAAGGTATGCTGGGACCTAGAAAAATGTATCTAGCGGTGCACCCACCGCCAAATACGACAACACTAACCAATATTACGGCACCACCTACATTACAGCCAATCCAACCAATCCAGTCAATCCAGCCACTTCAGCCTATTCAACCACTTTCTTTGCCCACACACCAGGTAATTTACTATTACTAGATGCTTATGAACCAAACTATAACTAAGCATACATCATCAGAAAATATTTTAAAAACATCTTAAATGTTTCACTCGATGTAACCAGTAAGATGATTAATTGACCAGTTTGTATTTCACTTGTTATCCTTCCAAATGATTTTCAATGAGACGTGTCTGTGTCTTTACAATTATTTCTATAGCTATCCCGAAACAGGAGAAACATACAATGATGGTCTATTGATTTTGAATACACCTGTTTTTACAGTTGACATAAAATTATGTTCACTAAATGTTCGCATTTAATAGAACAAGATTGAGTAAATTCTGCTAATTCCGTATGGACTTATTATCTTTAGTGACTTTCACATAGTTGCATCAGGTTTTCTATAAAATATAATTTTCACAAAAGTTCAGAATTTTGCAGGATTGGCTTTCATAATCAAAGGAATACTGAGAGTTTTAGATGTAGGAATGAGTGCCTATTATATGTACTATGTATATTATATACTATGAAATTGTCATCTTTTATCTAGGATTCAGGACCTAAAAGTAAACTAAATATGCATATTATGAAACATTTAAATTAGTATTAGTATTCCAGCGACCTACATACATCAGGGTGAACTTGTGCTACACCTGCTAAATATACTTCCTTAGTGAAATTTAAGTACTCTTGGGATAGCTACAGTTTAAAGTTATGTATTTTGCATCATATAATTTAGACTTATGTGGTCATAGTTTTTGATTTCAATTTGTATTTAATCATGTTAATAAATAAGTAAACTTAAATAAATATTATCACCAGCTCAAAAAGTAGTTTTTGGCATAATATGCCATACACAGTTTAAAGACCTTACAGTTGGGAAAGAAATGTACTTGTGCAGAGCAACCCAAAATATGCCAAATTGCTTAATTGGCATTGATGTAATGACCCATTTGGTACTGTATTGTCTCGTCATACTGGTTTCTTTGACCCACTGCATAGACAACCCATTACTGTCCTTGTTAATATACTTGCATACATATTTCATGGATTTAACAGAACTGCAGTATTTAACATTGATGTGAGCTATGAACATTTTACATAGAAGCGGATTATATGTATGTTTTGCTATGACTAGATAAATAATAGAATAGAGAACAAAATTTGGGACATTTGCAAGTTTTAACAATTTTCATAATCATTGCAAATCATTGCCACCATCATATTTGGTGCCACAAATATATTGATTATCCTGAACGATTGTTGCTTGTTAATGGTTGTAAATTTATAGGTAGATGTTCATAGTTGACCATTGAATAACAATCATTGAGGATAATACATTTTGTGTATTAGTTATTTTACACCAAAGATCCCTTTTGTATATACTATATACCTACCTATAGGCTTAAATTAATGTGTAATATTAACGATGCAACGAAAACGCGGAAATATACATTATCCACATATGTTCAAAGTATTTCACTCCTCTTTTAAGTGTCAGTATTTTAAATTACGTGCATGTTTCATTTGAATTCATATGTTGATATAAATATAAATAAGCTATGTAATGTTGTGTTATTTCGAAATTTATCTACTAAGCCTCTTAATGGTTTTTGAGTGTAATTGATTTTTCCGCTTTTGCGTTTTGCACACAATAATTATTCTAAGATAAGATTTTCATATAAGCAGTATTAATTTATTATTATTAAATTAAAATTATTTTAGCACAAAAGACAGAAAAACTCATCTAATTTTCTTACTACTTACTGTGGATGTATTATATGCTTGATATGCTATTTATGTACATGTTTGATACATTTTACAAGCAATAAAGTAAGGAATGAAAATATCAGTTTTAAGTCCCATGATGTAATAAGAATTCAATTAGTGTCAAATTTATATATAAATTTATAAATGTTAGATTTAACTCTTTCTATACAGTCAATGACACAGAGAACAATGCTCATCTAGGGACATAAGACAAATATTTTTTTTACGATGATGTCAATTTAGAATGTTAAAATGGTTTTGAACAAACTTAATGTCTTAAAGTTGTATATTCCTTAACATGTTTTAATCTGTTATAATTAACTATTGAATTCTTGTAGTCTGATAATTTGACTTTGATTGGTAACAAAAATTGCTCATACACCACCTTATCTTGTCAATGTACCTCTAGTTCATACTTTCATACTTGAATGGCTAGTGCAATAATATCACTTGAATAAAATATTGTAATCAGGAATGGCTTTTATTTATCAAGTCCTATTTTATATATGGTTTTAATTTCTTTTTTCTTTTTTTCCATCTAAGTTATTTTGAACCGTTTTGTGGGGGTGTATGGGCAATTGCGTACCTCAGCATAAATTAATATAATGCAAATAAACTTGTTTCATAATTTCAAAGTAAACTAAACTATCACATATAATTAAGAGTATCTTAAACATGTTTCAGGTATAATAACTTCAACTAATATATTCCCACAAACGATTGTCAAATTTCTGTAATATTTTTTTTTAATTTATTATTTATACATTTATAATTATTTATATACTAGTATATTATATAATGATTTATTATTATTTTATTTATTATATCAAGTAACAACTTATTTATTTTCGAAGTTATTAATAATTTGTTTTGGAAGAAATTTTAGAAAGAAAGTTCATTTTTTCTTATTAATTTGACTAATTGTGAGTTAAAATAAAAAAAAGAAGAATCGAATTTGCAGGTTTCAGTCGAAACTGTTTTCAAGCAAGTTGTACAGTAACATCAAATCTAGCATTTTTAATTTTAGGAAGGTAATGAGGAGGGTCATACAAAACGTCAAACTCTAGTAAATGGGGAAGATAATGTTGCTGAAGCAGCTAGCCACAAGGAGGCCATTCCTTCTAAACCTGAAGATATACACGAAAATAATACTAAAACTGATATAGTTAATTCTGCTCATGAAGGCTTGCAAGGCAATAAATTCGTTTTAACTCCAGACTATATACAGCAGAGTAAGTAAACAAACTTAATTATCATTATATTAATTTATGTATGTATCAAATATCCAGTAACATTAGTGTATTTTGATATTTCCAATACAATGAGGGCATCCACGACTTTTTCTGCCACCAGGGCGGCGCCACTTTCGAGTGAGGTAAAATATTTGACAGATTTCATAGCGGGGACGATAATTTCTTAGGAAAATGTAATCTTTAAGGTTTCTTTCTGTGTTATTAGTTATATTTTATATTAATTACATTAGAAATGAATAAACCAAACTATAAACATAACTAAAAGACGACTTTAAAAAAAAAGAGTTATAATGTGCAAAAAATTAAAAATCATACCACTGACGCATTGTGTTATATACTAATATAATACTCTAGACAATGATAAACTATTATTTAAAACTAATTTCTCAATTAACTGACACTGTGTAACAAAAAACTTTACCTCAGTCGCTAGTAGCGACATCTGGTGAGTGGAAGATTATTAGCCCTCATTGATGCACCCTTTCTTCTTTATCAGTGTTTTAATCCACTGTTAGATATTGATCTTTTTATAATAAGGATGACAAATGAGCGTACAATCCACCTGCTGGTAAGTGGATGCTGTGACCCATACATATCTACATGTATCCTTGATAAAGAATCCCTTATTAAGGGTGCATAACTTCTTGAATGTATGTTGGACGAGCAGGTCGGTAAGGCTTAGTAGATACGTGTACTTTACCAGAACATAAAATCAGATGTGTACTAGATTTAGGGTGCAATTGACAACTTTAGATGTGATGGCTCAAATCATCCAAGTGGCCATTTATGTTGTTCATTTAATCAATTCATTAATTAATCGCAAGTTTTACATTTTCGTTTAATTTTTTAACATTTTCTGTTATTCGTTTTCTTGAAACAGATTAGGAGTACTAAAATATTGAATCTTGACTTCACATAACTTAAATTTAAATCCTCTTATCAGCCTTGTTTCTTTTTTTGCATACATGCAATTTTAAATTATTTACAATCTTAACTACCTTAATGTAAACTGAAATAATATAACAATTCACCTTTATATCACAGGTATATTGAGGCAATTATATAATTAACTTCTGTATTTATACAAATATAGACTTTTAATGTTAAGGTTAATACCATAGATTTAATAATAGTTTGAAATAAACAGAGCTGTTGTTGTTACATCATAAAATAAATGAAAACTTGGTCATTACTATTGTGATAAGACATCTCGTAATAGTCGTGTATGTATGTGTATATTAACCAAGTATATATTATTATAAATTAATAACAAAAAGAAATAATTTATGAGCTACATCAATGCCATTATTTCCAGGGAGTTTTCTCATGAATTATCATATTGTGAAATTTAGCCAGCAAATTTTTTAGACCAATAAGACTGAGGTAACTGCAATACACCTGCAAATCCTCCGGTCTTTATGTGTCTGGTTAAGACAAACAATATATACGTTTCTAATCATGGGTGGAAAGAAACCCTTTATCCACACTGGCCACAAAGTGAAGAAAAAGAGTTTGCTAAAATCATGTTTGAAATGTTCGTTCAAACTAATATTACTTGTAACACATAACAGGTCTGATTTGATATTATTTTCATAAAACTACATAACAAAACATTATAATAGATATAACTGTTCCATCCGCACTGTAACAGATTATATTATCATCATCATCATTACAGCCGTTCATAGGTCCACTGCTAAACATAGACCTCCCCCAAAGAATGTGACAACACGATCCTTAGCCACCAGCACCCTTCGATTTCCTACATGTTTTACCAGGTCGTCACTCCATATAGTAGAGGGCTATAGTACACTACGCTTATCTGTACGAGGCTTTGGCTCGTGAACATTTCTTTCCCGTTGGTTGTCGATTCTTCAAACTTTATGCCAATTGTCATGTAGCATAACCCTCTCCATAGCTCGCTGAGCGACCTTGAGCTTCCTCATGCGGCCAGATTATAATCTTGGACCCAAGTAAATTCATAAATTAAGAAAGTAAGTAAGTATCACCTGTAAGTTAAAGTCGTTTGTGGAATACAAAAACGAACAATTTTTCCATAGTAATAGGTGAAACAGTAGTGGTGGTACACCATTAAGAGGCGTATTATAAAAAAACGCGAAATTACAGGGTTTCCTCGTTGAAATTTTATGTTTATCGTTCATTGCTTGAAATAACAATTACTTAGTAAAAATAGTTCGTTTTCTCTCCTCAAATAAGCTCGGAACGGATTTTAGATAACTTATTTATTTAATCAGTAATAATCATTCTCCCGATGCATGTTTAGGCAAAAACTCTCGAAGACATGAATTGGGAGCTCTAATTTGTAGATTCTATTGAATATCGACCATCAAAAAAAAATATTTTTACCTCCCAAATATCCTACACTTTAATAATAGTTGAATCCATTTTCGTTATATGCTTTCCACGCTAGGAAAAAAAATCGACATAATTCAAAAAACGACCAAAAAAGCTTCGATACAAGCCTCTATATTTCCGAATTTCTGCATCATTTAGAAGTAAAATTTATACAAACATTTGCTTAAACTATGCTATTATTTTTAATTTCGATCATTAACGCGCGAGCGCTTGCCGAGGGTGGACCTGCGTCAGTTGATTTCGGGCGCTGCATCGTTTCGATACTACTGTAGTGTGCGTCGATTGCCTGCATACTAGAGCATCGTCAACTACGACCGCAATTTTTGATCGATCGGTTTAAAACTATTTTAAATAGTTATAATTTAGATCACGTCTCTTCCATTAAACATGGTAGGGACAACGAGTCTGCAGCATTAGAACAATTGAGCAAACAAAAAAATATTATTACAGAAAAATGTGGTCTATTCATTGACCTATATCATTGTTATTTGAGGGCTTCACCTAATGGTTTATACAGCAACGGTCTTATTGAAGTTAAATGTCCTATTTCAGCTTTCGGAATAGATTTTGACACGGCCTTTCGACAAAAAAAGAGTTAAAGGTTATAAATTCAATAATTCAAGTGTAACATTAAATCAAAATAATGACTGGTTTTACCAAATCCAAGGCCAGCTTCATTTAGCAAATAAAAATGTCTGAATACTTGCCATAATATATATTGGCCCAGATTAATGCAGTAAAAGTACTAAAAATTTACAAATAACACCAATTTTAGATTTTCAATATGTTACCCAAGTTACAAGCTTTTTATGAAAAGTGTGTACTGCCTGAAATTATCGAATCGAGAAAAGTTCGGTCCATGCCGTCGTAGCCAATATTTTTCTTATAAAAAATATAGTAATTGACTGTAAGTACCGATTCAAAAAATATTAGTTACATTTGGTTGTTATATTTATTAAAACAGGTTGCAACCGTTTATTCATTTATACCACTATTCTACCGGTAGTAGACATAATCGATTATTAACATTCAATTACAGCGTAACAATTAAAATATTTATGTGTACTTATTTTGACACAAAATTTCATAAATAATGAATAATATATCAAATTAAATTATATAATAATAAATTAATAAGATAACATTAAAATGACACACCAAAAAATATTCCATCCACTGAAGTCCATCCTAAGAAAACTTTGTATTATGGAAGATCAAGATCGTTTAATCGCCATACTCAGTGTTATAGTGCGAGCGAGTGAATAGATATGAAAGAAAGTATCGGTCGCGTAGCTCGCCGCCCGCTCGGTGCGTAAAATACCTAAATTTACGAAACGCCGAAATGTAAGAGGGCTCTTAAGAAATACAATAGAATGTAAATTTTTACATTACAAAAATTTTACATCAGCATCCTTCAAAACTAGCAGCATTCACACACCAACCATACTCACCAAAGTGCTAGGAGATACTGTATTTGTTCATAACCAACAAGATCATCTACACATAAAAAACCTAATAATCATAAGGCATGCATTGATCCTTAAGCACAATATATTCATCAAATACCACAGACGCAATATATTATACTAAAAAGCTATAATCAATACCACATATAAATCCTAGAACGATTATCTGGTACACAGATATAACTCGTACTTTGGATACACAACAGTCACTAAATTTTCAATAAAAATATTATTTAAAAAAGACTTGCAACATACAAAAAATGCATGTCCATTATCTCTCTTTTAATTTACATATTTTCTATGAATTCGAATATATTTATTTAAAATATGATACTAAACATTTTTGCTGCGGGCAGAGTAGGACGGGGTATTTTTTTTTTATTTATTCATAGGACACCAGCAGTGCACACATTATTAAATTTTATTGAAAGTGGGTTTAATCTAGGGACTGATGTGTGCACCCTTATAGGTGACACAGCATTATAAAATACTATAAAAATTAAGACAGGGCTATTTATTCGAACCGATGTAATTCGCGAAGATGAAACCATATATAATTTATATATTCATATATTTGAATATTCCAGCGATAAAAAGTGCACTGAAGCAGGAAAACCTGAACCCGGAGATCGAGGAGAAACTGCTCCAGCTGCAGCGGTACCAGGAGAAGCAAATGAAACCGGAAGTGCCGCCAGAGCGCGAGGTTCGCGCGGTGGTGGCGGCCGCGCACTCGCCCTCGCCCCCGCCCCCGCGGCGCCGCGCCACCTCGCGCCACGACGACGACGACGAGTGGCTGGAGAGCAGCAGCAGCCCCCGCAAGCGTGCCCGCCCGCCGCGCGCCCCCTCGCCCTCCCCCTCCCCCTACCCCTCCGCCTCTGCGTCCGCGTCTCCGTGCCTCGCGCCGCGGGCCGCCCCCGCCCCGGCCAGCGCCCCCGCCCCCGGCCCCGCCACCGACTCACCCAGTGCCACCGCCACCACCGCCACCACCGCCGCCGCCGCCGCCACCGCCACCGCCGCCATCACCCCCGCCGCCACGCTCGAGGACCGACGGCGCGCCGCCTCCAACCACTCGCGGCTGCAAATGCTTCTTTTCAAGCACAAGGAGATGCTGAAAAAGGACATCATCAAAAAACGTGGACTGCTGGAGAAGGAGCTCGGAGTTGAAATACAGGTTCGATCTTGATAATAATAATTGTTTAAAAAGTGCAATTTTTCGAATACATAAACTACTTATTTTACATTAAACAATAAGTAATATATCCTTCAAAACTTGTAAAAACTATTTCTTACTATTATTTGATACTAGCTGTTCCCCACGACTTCGCCCACGTAGAATTTATTACGATTGGATTTCATGGGGGTTTAATAACTTTTTCGGATCTCCGAAATGGACAATCCATTTCGGATTAGCCGCAACAACAGACACAAAAATATTAGAAATTGTTTTTTGTTATAAGTACAATATAATATATACTTTCCCTTGCTGTTCCCCGCGGTTTCACCCGCGTATTATTTAAGGAGTTACTGATTGATTTGTAGTACTGCAATATAGGCAATAATTTTAGTAACCTTTTCATTTGGTATTAAAATATATTGGTTTTCACCAAATCCTGTTCTAGATAAGGCAACATATAACTGCCCATGGGAAAAAATCTACCCCACGTTCTTGATATTCTGCCCCTGGTGCTTTATTTATAGTGACTGCAAATGATACTTTTATGGGAAATTGTATTCTTTAAAAACTAAATGGTAAATGATATGTAGGTATCATAGGAATTCGAGATATTAGTACCGTTTGTCCAACTGCTGGCCCAGTCAAAACCATAGCCAACTATGATATTATTTCTAAGAAAGTTAGCTTGAAGCCTAGTTCCATTACATAGACTTGGTGGCCGAAGGTTTCGAAATAAAATAATGGGAGTGCCACTTTTTAAGTTCAATGAATATGGGTTTTAACAGTGGTAGAGCCTCGCGGCAGCTTTTGCTGTCGCACGGATGGGCCGGCTCGAACCGGGGTGGTACCACGACCTCACAGAATACCAGCGTGAAGTAGAGGTTTACCTCTGCGTTTCGCTTGGTGAGTGCAGGTGGCCGGAGGCCTTTTTACTGGAAATGATGCATTCCATCTTAGTCCTCACGGGTGACAACGCATCTGCATTTTGATTCGCAAACGAGGATAGATGTAGATGTCTATGGGCCGCAGCAACCACTTACCATCAGGTGGACTGTGTGCTCGTTTGTCACCTTTATCCTATAAAAAAAATGGGGGCAGCCCACAAGGATTCAAAGAATTTAAAAATTCTTGAGGGTAATGTACCGCATCTTCTTGGTCCATGACAGTATCAATGAAAGGTAGGTTATGTTGTTGCCTGGTAGTTTGGCAGCTAAAGTTGCTCTTTCACATATCCATTGATATTTTTTTTGTTTATATTAACGACATCCGGGTATACGTTAGAGATTACGTTTTCAATGATGGTTACGATTTCACCAAGGTCTTTATCTATGGTTGTTTTTTCTCGATTGACTCAGACACTATCCCACCATTCAACAATAGCTTTTTTTGTAAAATCTGACTCCACCAAATCACCAATCCACCTCTCACCAATGACTCCTCAAGTTGGTATACAGCTTCAAGATTTCAACAGATTTCCACAAAGGGGAAAATTTTAAGCAAGATTTAATAATATCTGCTCCAGTTCCCCTAACTATTACAGGCAAAGTTTACATAATGATTTCTTATAGTTACGCGAACACTACACATTGAATAAAACTACTTTTACGGATTTCATCGCGTTTAATTAACTTATTTTGTTTATTTTTATTAATTCCCGACGTTTCGGGTGCTTTCTAGCACCCATGGTCACGGGGGACTGAAACTGAAACGTCGGGAATTAATAAAAATAAGCAAAATAAGTTAATTAAACACGATAAAATCCGTAAAATTAGTTTTATGCAAGGCAAAGTTTGTCTGAAATCACCAGAAAATATAAAAGTAATTCCACCCATAACTTTATTTGTGCTCATGTCTTTGAGAGTGCTGTCTAATGCCTCTACATGAGCACTATGAGACATGGTGCACTCATCCCATATTATTAGGCTGGCATCTGGCAAGATTTTACCCAACAAGCCATTTTTACAGATAGAACACACACTGTCTCGTTCAAGTGACACAGTAAGGGGCAAATCAAAGGTAGAATGAGCCGTACTCCCGTCTGTAAACAATGTAGTACCAATATCTGACAACGCAACGGCATTAGCAATTTTCCCTGTGACCTAAGCGTTCATTCGCGCTCCGAGCAGTGTTCATTATATCTCTTAAACTATGCGTCTAAAAGACATGCTATAAAGAGCAAAGTTTATCTTTATAAAATTGACTTGATGATGACTTTCGTTCGTGAGGATTAATATGCCATGCCTAATAATAACGCTCATAAATCACTTTTTAATTTTCAAATTTTTTTGTCACAAAATACCTTATTTTGGCTTATGTATAAGAAATAGGTATATGGTATCATGGACTTTTTTAGATGGAGTAACGACCAATATTTTTGTAGAACATTGTATTTATGTATTACTAAACATTACCGCCAGCGCACGCGGATATCGGTATAGCCATACTATATTTTTTCTATAGGATAGGGTGACAAACGAGCACACAGTGGTTGCTGTGACCCATAGACATCTACATTTATCCTCAATAAAGAATCAAAATGCAGATGCATTGTTACCTGTGAAGACTAAGATGGAATGCCTCTTTTCCAATAAAATGGGTCTCCGGTTCTCTATACTCACCATACGAAACACAGCAGTGTCAAGCTGCCATTTTTCGCTGGTATTCTGTGAGAGCGTGGTCCTTCCCCGGTCGAGCCGACACATTCGTGCTACAACTATACTACTTATATAGTTGCAGCATGGCTCTACCACGTATAATATATATACTAGATGGTGAACCGCGCCACAGGTGCAAGACGTCGGTCTAATGCGATGGTCAATCCGCTTGCCGATCATGGTGGATAAGGCAATTCCGAAAGTAAATAGAGTTCAATAAGAACAACATCCACACCGTAAGATGATCGACGTTAATAAACTCTATCTCATTATCCCGTGGATGTCGTAACAGGCGACGGAGGGAAAGTGAAACTGAAGATGGGCAGCAGCAGTATCTTTCTAATAACCACTCAAAATAAACCTAGCAAGCTAACAGCATAGCAAAGTGGCGAAGCAATCAGCTTTTTTTTTTTGCCGTTGAGCAATCAGTTTCAAAATAGGAGGTTCAGATGCCTGGGTGATCAGTAATCGATTGCTGAAAACAGAATTTGAAAATTCGAAACCGTTCTCGGGATAATCGTGGGACAGACGGACAGACATCGTGAAATCAATGTGTCTTCGCAAGCTTCGCCACTTAATAATTAAATACTGCGGTTGCCGACCCGTTAGCCATGCGTGACGACTATAGCAAATATTTTGATAGGGTGTAATGATGATAATGCCGAAGAATGCCATCCATATTTTGATGCAGTGTATATCTGTCATTTTAGTTCAGAGTTTAAACAATGGAATGCTATGGAAATATACAGAAGGAGTTGTCGGCTGAGCTGGCGTTGCGGACGCGCGCGGAGCGCAGCAAGCAGGAGGAGGTGCGCGGCGGCAAGCGGCGCACCGCCTCGCACTCCGCGCGCGACGCACGGGACGCGCGGGACGCACGCGACGCACGCGACGCACGGGACGCACGGGACGCACGTGACACGCCACACCGAAACAACAAGAAGCCCACCAAAAAAGAGAAGCTGCTCTGCATCTGTCGCACGCCCTACGACAATACAAAGTAAGTTTTTATGTGTATATTATATAAATATTTTATGTGTAAATTACATAATTATTTCAACCCGTACGCGCGCACACGCATCCGCACGCGTAGATATACACATCCAGACTTGGAACAATCATTTTTATAAATCAAACTCTTGTTCCATGCTTGAGTAGAACCCGTGGCCCCACAGGCTCCTCCAAATGCTTACCCACTGCGCTATCGAGCCATCCTTACCATAGGAAGCGTTCTGAAGTATTGTTCGGATTTCAACCGCATAATTTCGCCGTCGTACACTGGTACAACTAATGAGCCACATTTTCGTTAGCCCTACCTTCCTATAAAAATTACAGTTCTCATTGAGATGATGTCAAATACAGCATCCGAGTGAGCTCTGTGTTACTTTTCTAGATGACGTCGTTTTAATCTGGTCAAATTATGGGATTTTACAAGCTTCCTGTTTTTTTTTTTGTATTCTATTTTTCTTTTTCATCATCCCGAAAAATTATACTCCTGTACATAGGCCTCTTCTGTTGTAGGGAAGATTTGCTTCAGTACCGTCACATTTGGCAGGCGGATTGACGTCCTACCACGGCCGAGCCGACTCATTCTTGCTGCATAATATAGCTGCAGCGTAGCTCTACTACGTAACACACATGTATACTTACATATACTGAAGTTAACTAAGACATTTCCATTTTTGAGCAAAGATTTTTAGCAATAGAATTATGCATTTTAAACAGGGTATTAAGTAATCAACTGAATTATTATGTGGGAGGTGTAGGTGTAGCCGGTGGATGGAAAAGAGGAGATCTCCCTCCGGGCAAAGTGTTCGGTCCAGGAAGCGACCAACGCTCCGAGTGGTCATTCAGAGCTATTCTATATATACTGCTTTTACTTCGGAACTTTTATAGCGCGATTAAGGCTTGTAGATGTATTTCTCTTGTGGCCGTGAAGCAAAGGCGAGCAGTAAGGCTCAGAGCCGTGCCAAACACTCTAGCGCAGTGAGTAGCTTGAAGGAACAGGAAACATTATTATTCTGGTGCTGATCCCTGTGAAAATAGATGGCTTGTGGAATGTGAAAACTGCTGACAATATCTGCTCGGAAGCGAATGGGGTACTTTGAAGACGATGACGAAGGCTTAATGTTGTAGTTTTCGAAGGCTGTTGGTTGCGTTTTCAAATCACGTCGGATGGGCACCACTGTAGCCGGTGGATGTTCCCAGTGGTAATTCGGAGCTATTCTATATATTCTCTTATCGTCTTTTACTTGGCAAGTTTGACAGCGCGATTTAGGGTTCGATGTATTTTCTCTTGTGGCGCAACGACAGTACACAGCTACATAGGGATTTAGATTATTAAAATGGTAATTTTCGCCTATTTACAAATTAAAAAAAATACAATTCATTTCAGATTTTATGTGGGTTGCGAACATTGTAGCAACTGGTTCCACGGTGATTGTGTTGGAGTGACTGAGGAAATGAGCAAGTCAATAGAGGAGTACATTTGCCAGGATTGCCGACGTGCCGCAGAAACTCAGGAACTCTATTGTCTGTGCCGGCAACCTTACGACAACTCTCAGTAAGTTGCTGTTTTTTATTAACATGTTTCCTGTTCTCGTTCTTGGTTCTCCACTTGATGGAGTAACGACGTGGGATGCAGGAAGTCGATGGAAGGTGACTCAGGATCGTGCATTGTAGCATTCCGTAGGGGAGGCTATTTTCAGCAGTGGATATCGGCTGTAATGATGCAAATATTATTTACTAATGAAATGGAATAGCATATAAATATGCCATAAGTGTGATCAATACACCGAACATTAATGCACCAAAGTTTTGAACTGGATATGGGTATGTAACCAAAGTATAATTTGGCCTCCCTGAAATGAAATTATACTGAAGAAGCTTTTACAGTAAACATTATGTAAGCATTGTGCAATATATAGATTACTAACCATAAAATATTTAAAGCTTAAAGTTCCTTTAGCAAACATTTGCAGCAAACGGTCTCATTTCAGGTTCTACATATGTTGTGATAGATGCCAAGATTGGTTCCATGGTCGATGTGTTGGTATCCTGCAGTCAGAAGCAGATAATATTGATGAATATGTTTGTCCCAATTGTCAGAAAAATAATTCTGTAAATTACGCAAATATGAAAGAACTCACTGCAAAAGACTTTGAAAACTTGAAGAGGCTTGTTAAACAAATACAATTACATAAAAATGCTTGGCCATTTATGGAGCCAGTAGACCCAAGAGAAGCACCAACATATTACAAAGTAATAAAGGAGCCAATGGGTAAGTATTAAAAGCATATTAAATTACTTGCCATGGATCAGTGTAATGTTAGCTGCAGATTAGGTTTGCGCATGGTACAGTCGCATTTAAAACAATATTTTTAAAACGGGTTGAAAAAAGATTAAGTTACTAAATTAGCAAATCCGGTCTTTTTGGCTCGTACCAGCACTGGTTCTGTTGATGTCTTTTGCGATACAACATAATATATATTCAAACAAGAAGTTCAAGCACAGCCTGAACAATAGGGGTTTAAGTATGGAGTGGTCATTTTAATGTAGTAGCCACTTTGGATTATAATTAAACCTGCATCGTCCAAGATTCATAATAGAATTTTTTAATTAAAATTACTTACTTATCGTCACGCACAATCCCTGACGGGGTAGCCAGAGAGAACAGATCGCCAAGTGTCACGATCCTTACATACCTCTTTCGCTTCTTTCAGATTCATTATCTTTTTCATACATGCACGTCTAGGTATCCAAGTACTCTTGACCCTCCCCTCTTCGAGCAATTTGCTCACATGGTCTTCGAAAGTTAGTCTCGGTCTACCTCGACACCTTTTAATATTAACTTTCGCGCTATATATTTTCTTCACCATTCGGTCTTCACTCATTCTCTCAACGTGCCCAAACCATCGAAGCACACCCTTATCAATTTTTGTGATAAGGTCATCTTTCAAACCTGCCATATTGCGAATCTCTTCGTTTCGCTTCCGGTCGGCCATGGTAACGCCGCACATTTTACGAAGAGATCGCATCTCCACTGCATTCAATTTGTTTTTATGCTTCTTCTGGCATACCCAGGTTTCGCTGCCATATAACAAAGTCGGTACCAACACTGCGTTATGTATTGCAAGGCGTGCACTCTTCACTACGCCTTGCCTTTTGACTAACGCAGTCAGGGCACCATTGACTTTGTTCCCGGCAGCGACACGCCTGTCCACATCTAAATCACATCTTCCATCCCGGCTAAAACCACTCCCCAAGTATACAATTTCATTTACCTGTTCTAGACATTCCTGATTTACCCATATTTCACACTTCGTTCTCTCTTCGTCCCTTTCAAATACCAGAACCTTAGTTTTCAAGCGGAGACCTTTAATTTCACATTCCTCTTTCATACACATGACTAATGCCTGCAGTTCTGCCTCTGATGGTGCAATAAGCACTGCATCATCAGCATACAGCAGACAATTTACTTTAATGTCACCCAATTTCACACCCAAACAGCTATCTTTCAGCTTCTGTAAACAGCTGTCGAGATACATTATGAACAGCCAGGAAGACATGACACAACCCTGTTTTACGCCCGTTTGGACGCTACACATGGGTGACAGGTCATGCCCTACCCGCACACAGGCTTTACAGTCACAGTAAAGTGACTGCACAGCCCTTAGCAATCGACCATCCACACCATACCCCGGCAACAGTTCCCACATTTTCTTCCTTACAACCTTATCAAATGCTTTCTCAAGATCCACAAAAGCACAGAAAATCCTCTGGTTAGCAGCCAGAAGCTTTTCCGTGATCATGCGGAGAGAAAACATTTGATCCGTGCATCCTCTTCCAGGTCTAAATTCGCATTGTGCCTCCCATAGAAATCTTTCCGATTTCTCTTGCATCCTACGTGTCAAAACCTTCGAGTAAACTTTACTTGCTAAACTGGTCAAGCTGATCGCCCGATAAAACCCGCAGTCAAAATGTGAACCTTTACCTTTATATAAAGGCACAATGACTGCGGATCGCCAATCATCCGGGACATCCCCCGTCTGCCAGCACAAATTGCACAGCAGATGAAAGCTGTCCCAGACGCGAGGCCCACCATACTTGACCATTTCAACAGTAACTCTGTCTAGTCCCGCAGCCTTACCACATTTCAAACTTCGAATCGCACGTTCAATCTCTTTCGTACTGATGACCTCAGCGTCATCGAGGGCCGGGTCTGGCGTACCAGTCTCGGCATCATCCCCGGATCCCTAACTAAGATCATCACACGCATACATTTCTCTATAAAATTCGCTCCATCGCTGCATGACGTCCGATTTTTCTGAGAGGACGTCATTAGTTCTCGAAAGCACTTTGTTCATTCTTAAGGCCGTCGCACCACTTCGGGTCATTCCAACCTCTTTCCAGAAGAGTTTGGAGTTCTCCTTAAAGTTGTGCGACAACCTTTCGTCCGCTTCCATTCTACACCTTTCACGCACTTCCTCAATCAATGCTTTCGTGTGAACTTTCTGCAGCTTACATCTTTCTTTCATCTTCTCTCTCATAACCTTATCATTACTAGAGGCCAAGTAGTCTAACCATGCTTTCTTCTTCTTCTTTACAGCTTCTTTCACTTCATCATTCCACCACGCATCTCTTCTTTTACTACTGCCTCTTTTAATCGTTCCACACACTTCTTCCGCTGCACTTATCATTCCATCCCTAAGGTTCTGCCATGTTCTTTCAACACATTCTTTTCTGCCATCGATGTTGTCAAGCTTTTCGGCTACCCTCGCGTGATATTTGTCCCTAGTATCCGCTTCCTGAAGCTTCCAGCTTCGGATGCGACAGACCGACTGTGGTTCTGTTACTGCCGTCCGGTAGCGCCAGCCCGCGAACAGTCCCCTAAATCTAGTAATCACTAGATAGTGATCCGTTCCCAGGTCAGCACCCCTGAACACTCGCGTATCCATCACCTGTTTTCGCAGTCGGTCATCCACCAGGAACAAATCGATCATACTTCTCTCATTCTTTCTTTCTCTAGTATACATATGGATTTTCTTGTGATTAAACATAGTGTTTGTCACAAGAAGACCCTTTTCCTTGCATACCGCCAGTATAAGCTTGCCAGCATCATTAACCCTTTTATCGCCAAACTTTCCAAGCACCGACTCGTACCCTGGTCGAGCGGTACCAACCCATCCATTCAAATCACCACATACAACAATTCTTTCGTTTCCCCTAGCCAAATCTAGAACTTCTCTTACATTCTCCCAAAACTCCTCCAGCTCAGCCCTAGACGACGAAGCTACCGGCGCATAAACAGCCAAAAGGAATAACTTCGTCAGTCCCAATTTAAAGCGAACCCAGAGAAGTCTTGAGTTCACAACCTTATATTCAGTCATAACATCGACCAACCAAGACGACAGCAGCACCCCCACTCCCTGGCGGGCGCTCTCGCTCTCCGGGACTCCGGACCATAGAGCTAACGCCCCGCCAGGGAGCTCTTCAGTACCACTGCCCTTCCGTTTGGTCTCCGACATACACACGACATCTAATTCTCTTTCTTTCATTATTTCGATCAACTCATTCGTCTTATCTCTCATGCCTCCTCTAACATTCCACGTGCCAACTCTGCACTCTGTCCTCCACCTTCCGCCGTGTCGGGCTGTGCGTGACGGGTGGCGGTCCCCATCGCCGCTTTGCGCGCTGCATTCCACACCAACGGGGACGAGCTGGTGTGCGTCGCCTTGGGGGGACGCCCTAACCCTCGTTGGCATGGGTGCGCAGCTAAGTAGAATTGCAGCCCTGAAAAGGGCTAATCTTTTCATTTATAATAAAAATTATAAATGAAAAGAATATTCTATTGTTGACTTTCAATTATTTTTACATTCAGTACTTGATTTAAACATGGATACTTTAAATTTTAATTTTTGCATACGAATTCCCGACATGGTTTTAACGCAGCAGCGACAGCTCGCAATATCAATGCTCCGTTTGGATATAATACGACTTACGAACGCACTTTGCGTTTGGATTAATCGCTTTCCTAGTGAAAACTAAACCATGAGAAAGATTAGACACTAAAGTAAATAAATAATGGTGAATTAAAAGAATCAGTGCAAGCCGCTCTTTCTCAAAAAAAAAACACTTAGCATCATGGTTAGACGTTAGTTTAGCCACAATATTGACCTCATTTGCAACAAATTGGTAAAATAAAAAATAACTGAACTGGGTGACCCAATAAAAAAGGCGTTTAATTTTTTTTAATATAAATCGGCGATTTCATACTTCAACCCCAAATATCATATTCCACTGTTAGATAAAGACTTGCCATTATTTCATAGCAAGTAAGAAGCATAGCATTGAGCAAAGCATGGAGGTACCTATTTTAATTTATTAGACATTAAAATTTCTTCACGAGGTTTTCTTATACCCGCCGAGCTCTCTTTGTAAACTAGCACCTAAAATTTCTATTAATATTTTGTGTTATACTGGCGGGGATCGAACTCGTTTGCTCGTATTTTATGAAGATTCAATGTAAGTATTTGTGACTCTAATGTCAAATATATTTATTAATTCTATTCTACTAGTGGCATTGTAAGTGTAATGGAAATAAATGAAATATTTTTATCTTCAATGTATTGCAATGTAAAATGCAGTGCAATGCAATGTCCAATAATTTTGTTTGACAAACGTCATCTATATAGCTGTACTGAAATGAAATGAAATTTGCTAACTTCTTCAATGGCAAAAGCTTAAATATTTTTTTTAAATAAACTATGTAATTGAATCATTCTATGATAAATTTATAAAAGGACCCTAAATTTGGAGTTGATTACTAAACTGCAAACCTGAGCGGAACAGCCCTCACAAGGAGTACCTGTTCACAAGTATGACGCTTGGAGCTTACTTCCTTTTGTACATTATTTTTTTGTCTTATTAAATTTGCAATTGTTAATTTTTACAGATCTGCAAACAGTGGAGAGAAAAGTGAATGAACAAACTTATAGTACGTTAAGTGAATTTATTGGTGACATGACTAAAATCTTTGATAACTGTCGATATTTTAATCCAAAAGACTCCGAATTTTACCGATGTGCGGAAAGTTTAGAAGCGTATTTTGCACAAAAAATTAAATATTTTCGGGAAAAACTTTTTGAAACGACACAATGATAGTAGTGTTGGTGGAAAGTGTTAAAAAAAGATTTTTATAATCTGGACAATAAAAGACAATTCAAATGCAAATAAAATATTACTTATGATCTGTAGCACCTGTAAATTGTAAACAATGTGATGAAATTTACAAAGAATTATAATTTATATAATATGTCGCTGAAGATAACTATTGAGTATGTCAGTTGTGTTTCATGTTAAGTATTTATTGTATTTATTATGTAATGCTTTACATTTTTATCCCACTACAAAGCTGACGCTCTTTAGAATTAAGGTCTTCACAGAAGAATAATTATTATGTATACAGTTTTGTGAGAAATTATTAAGTTAGCTATTATAACTTAGCATATTTAGTTTCATAGTACTTCATAGGATAAGAAAACCTTATTATGTGTAAGAAATAAATTTTTAATAATATCATCTTTATAATGCCTTTACACATAACATAATATTTCTTCTCTACATAGTATATAAAATAAAGTCGCTTCCCGCCGCCTGTACGCTTGATCCTTTAAACTACGCAACGGATTTTGATGCGGTTTTCAATATATAGGATAGGTCTTAAGATGAACATGGACAAAAGAAAGATCATGTTTAATGTCCATGTCACACATATGCCGGTAGTTGTTGGGAACACTAAGCTCGAAGTTGTTGACGAGTATGTTTACCTGGGACAAATAGTCCGACTAGGTAAGTCCAACTTCGACCGAGAGGTCAATCGACGGATTCAACTCGGTTGGGCAGCGTTCGGGAAATTACGGCACATCTTCTCGTCAGGTATACCTCAAAACTTGAAAACGAGACTGTACACCCAGTGCGTGTTGCCAGTGATGACATACGGAACTGAAATGTGGTCCTTCACTGCTGGCCGGATAAGGAAGCTCAAGGTCGCTAGGCGAGCTATGGAGAGGGCTATGCTCGGAGTTTCTCTGCGTGATAAACTCAGAAATGAGGATTTCCGCAGTAGAACCAGAGTGACCGACATAGCCCAACGGATTAGTAAGCTGAAGTGGCAATGGGCCGGCCATATAGCTCGAAGAACCGACAACCGATGGGGAAGAAAGGTTCTCGAGTGGCAGCCTCGTACCGGCAGGCGAAGTGTAGGGCGTCCTCCCACTAGATGGAGTGACGACCTGGTAAGGGCGCTTTTAGTGTCACGCGGATTTGCTCACGCACGCGGGATTGGACCGCATGCGTAAAATTTCACGCTGCGGATCATACGCAGCATGAGTTTCAGTTTTCTACGGGCTGCGTAACGGTATAGACGTGTTCAAAAATGATCAATGTCAGAAGAATATGTGTCGCTTACATACTTTACAAACGACGAAACAAGAAGACAAGAGTACATGTTGATCCCTTTCTTGAAAATAGGCTTCTTGCTGGGGCGTTTGTTACACGCTTTGGAAAACTACAAAATAATGAACGTAAATTTAAAAATTACTTTCGAATGTCCATTCGTTCTTTTGATGAACTGTTGTGTAAAATTGAGAATAAGCTACAAAAAAGCAGTTTACGAAGGATTACAATACAACCGATTGAGAGGCTCGCTATTACATTAAGGTAAGTTTTAAATTTTAAATATTTAATTTCCTGCTATGATTTAGTGGAAAGGGATTTGAACAGGTAGGATAAACGTTTTTTGACTTCAAATTACTGTCATGTGTAAATTTACATGTGCAAAAAAAAAATTTTGTCATGTACTCTGAAATTTCATTGTTCATAATTTCATTCAATTTCATGTTGAAATTTCATTAAATAAGATTATTTCACTCATAAAATGTCGCCATTAAAGTGGAATCATTCCTACCTTTCATCACACGCTACTTATTATAATATAGATAAAAGTTATTGGTTTGCACATGACAGTAATTTAAAGTCAAAAAAAGTCCTTAATTGGTTTGGGATTGGTACGTTCAACCTACATACACAATCCTTTTTTTTATCTGATAAAGTACACATGGCCACAGATCAAGTTACCCAAAACCAGCATAAATGGAACTCGCGCCTTGCGTATTATCATACTTAGGTAACCCGTCGGAGTCCCGCTTATACTGGATTTGAGTAACTTGATCTGTGCCGTGTGTACAACCGCACTCATATGACTAAACAAACAATTAGAGAGAAACTGGAGAAAAAAAGTTAATCGTACTCATTTTAATAAAAAGAGTTTTATTCATAAATTAAAAAATCAAATTTTACATCATTCATTTCTTTGTAAATTTGTATCCTGAGCGTTGACATTACTTTCGCCTGTAGATGATGTTGTTGCTGGGGTATAAATTACGTCATAAGACGTGATATTAAACAGGCCGCTTTCAGTCGAAATAAGAGTTTCATTGTCATTCACTGCAGCAGAACTAATAGCATTGTCGTTAAGACTCGAAGTATCCTGGATTATACTATTGGTTTGGTAATCTTGATTTATCGGTGACAAACTGTCAAGCTCAGTAAAAGCACTAGAACTTGTTGTAGGTATGGGACTGTAGTATGCAGGTTGTGTTTGACTTTCCATTTCCATAACTATATTTAACACTTTTGTTCTGAACATTAGTTTTTGATATGTAGTGAATCTTTTTAATGAAGGCTGCAGAGACTGAAAGAAAGCCAAATCCTCACTTTCTAGCTCCAGTTGATTAGACTTTAAGCATTCTAATAACTGTGCCTCAAATTCAGATGGTGCTTGCTTTTTAGATTTTACTTGTTTTTGTTTTGATGTTGGGTGAGAACTTTCTTGACGTGAAGTATCTGGTTGCGTGGACTCATTAGGTGTTTCTAAATTACTTTGTTCAGACATTTCTTCACAGAGTGACTCTTCTCCAGCAGTTTCCGTTGTACTGTCTAAGAAAGTCAAAATGTCATAGTAAGAATATTTCTTCTTCTTCTTCTTACTCCCAGAGCCGGATGGCTGATTTTTTTCAGATATCTTGTCTTTCTGGTAAGTGTCCCTTGCTGTTCGCCAGCGTTGTTGTATTTTCTTGTCTGAAATGACAAAATATAATAAGTAAGTGGCAAAAGTACACACAGTTTCAGATCAAGTGACCCAAAACCAGTACCAATAAACGGAACTTGCTAGGGCCTCGCCGGGCGCCGAGTCGTCTACGATAATAAACAACGCATGAGTCCTGTTTATACTGGTTTTGGGAAGCTTGATCTGTGGCTGTGTGTACAAATCTGATATTAGTTGGAAATTTAACTGCATTCGATTAAAGGCCCTCCTTAATTCACACATGTTGTCAACTTTACACTGTCTCATGAAGCATTAGATAAATCAAGCAATATATATATACCTATACAGAGTGGAAAAATAAGGCCGCAGTTGAAGGAAAAGTACCCTTAGGCGCAACGCAAACGGCGGGCCGGCGCAGGCCGGTCAATTTCGCCGCGAACGATAGCGCAAAGTGAATCTTATACTAGACGCAGACGGCGCGGCCGGGGCGGCGCGGCGCAGACATCGACGAAATAATTCATTTTTTACAAAAATAATTAGAACTTCATTTAAAGATTTTTGGAAAAACACCGGATTGAATCGGGCAATTTGTTTATTTGTTACAGTAAAATTTGCCATCATCAAAATTAAGGTGAAAACTTCCGGAAGTCACTAGCGCTGTAAGTTTTTAATTTGTTTTAACAAAAATTTGCTTTATTTGCATCTGTCAACCTTCATGAAGGAGGACATCTTGTAATGTAAATATTGCCTGAAATAAACGATATTTCATTATATTATATTATATATATTTATTAGATTCCTTTCATTTGCCGGAAATTTTACCATAGGGGTTAATTTATACAGAGAAGATTTCTTATAAAATATTTACAGCATAGTTATGTGTCTCAAATCTGCTAAAAGTGGCCACTTTTAGCAGATATGAGATACATAACTATACTTCGAACTTTTCATATGAAATCATAACTGCATAAATACCCCCCTATGATAAAATTTTCGGCAAATCATAGAAATCTAACGTAGCTATAGTACTGTAGTTAAAACGAATTAAAAACTTCTAGCGCTAGCTACTTCCGTGCCCTTTCACCTTAAGGGTATTTATTTTTCTTCTGAAGTAAAATTCGAGCGGTGCATGCTGTCTTATGTCTGATGTCAGCATTATTAATATATTATGTTATCATATTATTAATATATTGTTTTTGTTTTCAGATATTTGGCAACTGGTAATACATTCACTGATCTACACTATTCCTATGTGATTGGAATTGCAACAATTAGCGAAATAGTAAGACAAGTTTGTTACATAATATGGATTGAACTAAAGTCTGAATGTATTCCACAGCTTAATGGGATCAAATGGAAAGAAATCGCAGAGGGATTTCTCACATATACACATTTTCCTAATTGCTTGGGTGCAATTGATGGAAAACATATAAGAGTGATTCGGCCGCCGCACAGTGGATCACTATATTTTAATTATAAGAAATATTATTCTGTAGTGCTCCTCGCAATGTGTGATGCTGATTATAATTTTACATATATTAATGTCGGTACCAGTGGAAGCAACGCCGATTCAACCATCTTTAGAAGGAGTCAATTGTATACGAAACTGGAAAGTAACACGTTGGGTATCCCTGACCCGCAAGAGTTGCCTATTATTTGCCCCGAAGTAGCTTATCCATCTAGTGTAAGAGCAAAGTTGCCGTTCGTGATAGTGGGAGACGAGGCATTTGGTTTATCATCACATGTGATGCGGCCTTATGCTCGTGATAATTTACCTTACAAAAAGAAAATATTTAATTACCGTCTGTCCAGAGCTAGAAGGTACATAGAATGCACTTTTGGAATTATGTCAAATAAATTTAGAATATTTCACAGATCCATGAATGTCAAGTTAGATCTAGCACAATTAATAGTCAAGACGGCATGTGTACTTCACAATTTCATAAGGAAACGGGATGGCTACAAGGTCAGCCATACATTTGTCACAAATGGTTTTACGGGACCACTACCCAGGCAGCAGACTGAAAGTAGTAATACGTCGGCAAGTAATATCAGAGATATATTTGCAGATTACTTTATCAATGAAGGAAAAGTCTCCTGGCAACACCTATATATAATTAATTAACTAAACTCAAAAGGTTTTAGAAGGTTTTTGATGTTATTTGTGAATTAAATAATTATGCTTATATTAATAAAGTAATGATGCTTGTATAAATAAAATAATGAGCCAAACACATACCCGCCTCTTTTCTTTCCTCTTCGCTCAAATTTTCGTAGTTAGGTGCCAATTCCTTCAAAATATCTCTCCATGCAGCCTCCCTCGCGTCCCTGTTTTTGTATAATTCATTGCGTTTATCCCACAAAACGGGCCGCAGATGAACTTCAATGATTACTCGTTCTGTATCGATTTTCATTTCGGTAGTACAATACGGCGCGTGCGCCCCGCTCGACTCTAAAATGGGCACTGAAGTTGTAGGCAGCGCTTACGCATGCGGATACCCCGCACCGGGGTGACGCCCCGCACAGCGCCCCGCGTCCCGCGTGCGTTTATCACGCTTTACAATAGATACCTATATGAAATTGTTCTTTGCGGATGCTACGCATGCGGTCCAATCCCGCGTGCGTGAGCAAATCCGCGTGACACTAAAAGCGCCCTAAGATATGCAGGAAGTCGATGGATGCAGGTGGCTCAGGACCGTGCTTTGTGGCATTCTTTGGGGGAGGCCTATGTTCAGCAGTGGACTTGTGAAGGGCTGTAATGATGATGATATATATATATGAATCTCTTCAATTATATGTATAACATGCATATTATATATTATATAATCCTTCTGTCCATGTGTATGTGACTGAACTTTTCCTAAATGGCTGGACCGATTTTGTGTGTGAAATTAAGTGGATTAGAGAATGGTTTAAATTCACAATTGGACTCTCTGGGTGGCGTTGTCGTCGATAACCAGAAATCAATGGATCGCTAGTCAATAAGATATGTTGGCTTACAAAAATCTAGTTTAAAAAAATGTTGAGTCATTAATAACATAAGTGACAATTTTTAAGCTTTTATTCTGGATATACTACCAGGGACTAATACCGATATTTTGCAAGTATCGATATCAATACTGATATTTAGGTATCGATGTTGGTATCGTTATTTGATATCAGTACAATAATATCGATACTTGGAATCACAATATCGGTATTGATACTGATACCAATATATCGATACAATAAAAATAAATTCCTCATTCTCACGTCTTATTTACTCTCTAACATCAACGGTCATAGGTAAGGTACGCGGTCATACGTAATGTTGGCGTGTGTTCAAATTGTTCAACGCATATTTCGATGAAATATGGCATCTATACAAAGCAAGCGTATATTTATTTTTAGTCATATACTAACTGTTCCCCGCAACTTCGCCTGCGTGTAATTTAGGGTTTTAATTATGTTACGCGGAACCCTAATTCGTTTTGTAAAATATAGGTTGATTAAGTTACTCCCTATAACATCAGCTATCTGCCAGTGAAAGTCCCGTCGAAATCAGTCCAGCTGTTTCGAAGATTAGCCGGAACAAACAGACAGACAGACAAACATTTTAAAAATGTTTTTGTTATAAGTACCGTATATACTTTCCTATGCATTATGTAAAAAACTATTATTTTGATATTACAAACAGACACTCTAATTTTATTTATTTGTATAGATTAAGTCATTGATGTGATTCCTGTTCAAGCAAATGATTATTCTTCAAGTATGATGTCTGGTTTGTATCTTTAATTTATCTTTAAATTGCTTTTCGCCTGTAGCTTCGTCTGCGTGAATTACGGTTATATCGCGTAACTTTTATCATCTCAAAGACCCATTTTTTTTTTCAGGATATAAAGTATGCCATGTCTTTCTCTTTATCCTTGAATATACTGGTGTTACAAAAAGAGGTGAATCTACTCATGAAACTGAAGAACTTTACCAAAGAAATGCATGCTTATCAAAATCTATCTATACAAATAAATAAAATTGGAGTGTCTGTTTGTAATGTCAAAATTACAGCTTTTTAGTAAACGCATATGAAAGTAAATACAGTACTTACAACTAAAATACATTTTTTTAAATTTTTGTCTGTCTGTCTGTTAGTTCATGCTAATCTCCGAAACGGTTGGAACGATTTTGACGGGACTTTCACTGGCAGATAGCTGATGTCATAAGGCGTTACATAGGCTACTTTTATTTTAGAAAAATAATTAGGGTTCCGCACAAAAAAAAACCCTAACACGCGAGCGAAGTCGCGGGAACAGCTAGTCCTAAAATAATTTCGATCACCCATATACATTAATTGTCTGGTCACGTGGCCAATTACGACATAATCCTCAATAAATCAATTAGGATCTTTTAAATAACATCGAATGTCATAAATAATCATTGTACGAAAATTTTGTCGCGTTAAATTCATGCTGACGTGACACAGACACTTTTCAATTTGCCGCCAAATCGTAAACAAATTACAAATTAATAAAATACATACATAATAATATTGGCAAAGAGTTCCATTTTCAAAATTTGAACTTATTTTTTTATTATATCGTTTACAAGTGGCCAGTCCTAAAAACTTTCAGTGTCGCACTCGTAATAATACTAAAAGAATTCTTATTTTTGTTACATTTTGTTAATAAATAACAGAAATTTTCTGAAAATGATTTGCCTTCTTTTGTTATCTATTTTATTATTATAGAAATAATAACTTCGATTAAATTGCTTTTTAAATTAAAACGGTACTTCGAAACTACGAATTTCAAAGAAGAAAATAGCCGCCCCACGCTGACTTGAGTAGCTGGACAAGCTAAAAGAATACATGCCAATTTGTAGAGACGACGATAAGTGGTATTTTTTCGACCACCAGTGATTTAATATGTTTTCTGTCGACTTAAGAAGAGGTTCCTTAAGAAACATTATATCAAACTTATAAGGTTCTGTATATCACTTTGAGCCCCCACATATTTTGTGCTAAGAAAATCTAACTCATCTCGAGCACGATCTGGTCTTGTTTGCGAATTAGACGTACATGAACAAGGAGGCAAATTTTTTAAACCTTAATTTATTAAAATTTATTTTTCATACTAATAGTTAGTGGGTTTGAAATCCCCACCAGTGCCTGTGGGGATTTCCAGAATAACACTTGTTCGACTGTGTATTTCTTAAATAAAATATTTTTGAATACGTTTTCAACAATAATAAACCAAACGTACCATGCAACTTTAATTACTTAAAATGTAACATTTTAAAATTTCAAATATTCCAAACATTAATTTTAGGTACTACAATGTTTTTATAAAAAATAGCCATTTTTTTTAAAGCACAATTTGGGCGAATAATTATGCCAAAGAGTCAGTGAATCAGTCAGTGAGTATCGTGCGATAATTTTATAGTATAGTGCATTAATTTTTTTTGAAGATTAGTGTATTTTTAATATAAATCTTCAAGAAATATTACTAAGTAAGGCCAGTAGGTAGGTATCAATTTTTTTAAATAATCTTATTAAAAAAAAACAACTAGATAAGCACTGATGCATATTTTTAAACGTTACCCCTACACTAGGATTTTCTCCTGTATCGCAGAGGCAGTTTACAAACACAAATTGCACAAGGACAAACATCCAGACCCGGAACAATCATTTGTAGGCAATACAAATACTTGTTCTATGCGGGATTCGAACCCGCGGCCCCCAGAGCAGCAACTCATTGCCAAGCCACTGCGCCACGGAGCCGTCAAAATAAAAATTTACAACTCCGTCTTTGGTTTTCGTTTGTGCACCGACAACTCGCTCACTTGACGCAGCTTTGCTGCTCCACGTGACACGTGCCGCGAAATCTGGCAACGTCGCGCAGCCATCACAAGTATCGATAAAGGTACCAGTATTTTTATACCAGTATAACACATATCAGTACCAAATACTGATAATTAATTGAGTTATCAATACTAATATCGATATTAATAGAGAAGTATCGGTATTTTCAAAATATCGATGTCAGTCCCTGTATCACTACACACTCGTATAGGATGCTATAATGTAATAAATAGGTCGGGGAAAAAAAAATTCAAGACATTTTTATTTTCAAAGTTTAATTATAATATATATGTGCCAGTTTGTTCGATAACTTGTTGCCATCTTGTAGGTAGTGACATAATCCCGTTGCTGTAGAAATCTTAGGATATTTGATTAAAAAAAATGGGGCAAGTAGTTTTGATAGTCCTCTCTTGATGTTAACCTAACACTACCCAAAGAATTCTGAAGAGACCGAAACAGGTGAAAGTCTGAGGGTACAAGGTCAGGACTACATGGTGGATGCATATTTTTTTTATAGGATAGTGTGACAAACGAGCACACAGTCCACGTGATGGTAAGTGGACGCTGTGACCCATAGACATCTACATTTATCCTTAATAAAGAATCAAAATGCAAATGCGTCGTCACCCGTGAGGAATAAGATGGAATGCCTCTTTTCCAATAAAATGGGTCTCTGGTTCTCTACACTCACCATGCGAAACACAGCAGTGTCAAGCTGCCATTTTACGCTGTGTAGTAAAGCTGGACTAGAAAAAAAGTTATCAATAAATGCTATATGACCAATATAGGTTTCATTTATGAGTGACTGGCATAATGTCATGACAACATTACTGCCTAATCCTGTTTCGACGTTTTCGGTTTTTCCAGCATACACTTGAAACTGATACAAGTATCCTGAGTGGCTGTCAGCTCTAGCCCAAACCTTGAAGCCCCGTTTTATGGGCTTCATGGGCATGTATTGCTTTAGAGTAGATCGCCCCTTGAACTTTATCATACACTCGTCGATTGATTGAGAATGTGTGTTTTTGGCATTTGTCTGACATTTTACGTTGATGTAATCTAGCAGCGGCCTTATTTTACACAGTTTGTCGTAGTTATCATCGTTCCTGTTAGGCATATTGGCATTGTCATTGAGATGTAAATATTTCATAAGTTTTTGAAATCGCTTCAATGTCATTGTCTCAGCAATTTCAACAACATGCAGTAATGGGTCACTGGACCAATAATCTTCTATACAGGGTAATTTGTGAATGCCCATTTGAATTATCATGCCCAGTAAAGCTTTGATCTCTGTTGCTGACACCTGTTCACAATTTTGGTCATTGCATTGTGATGCGTAGAGGTTAGGTTGGGTTACAATCATATCGATAGCTTCAGAGTCAAAAAACATTTCACAAAATACGAGTGGCCTTGTCTTATTGGCTATGTTCCGAACTGGTTGTAATTGAATAGAATCAAAAAGAGAAACTACGGGATTCTGTGACCAGGCTACTTTTTTCCATTCGTCTTCATCTGCATCGGATCCGTCTGAGTCCTCAATTTCTGATGGATCAAAATCTTCTTGAAGTTCATGTTCTATAAGTGAAGGACTGTGTCGCGAACTTCTTGGTGGGGGTGGCTGCATAACATTTTCATTTGTGCGCCCTGGTTGAGGTGATGATGTTGGTCGAGAGCTTAGTTCTGGAAAGATCCTAGTGTTGATTGGGTCATAGTTATTTGACGACAAAATACCAGAAAAATCTTCTACATCGGAATCCTCCGCTTCACTGTGCGAGCGAATGTGGTGTCAATTGTTTAGAGCAACGATAATTGCGGAGATAAAGGTAATGATTCTTTCGATATTAAATATTTCTTATGACGTTGTCACGTTCAACTATCGTCAGTAAACCGACTTTACAGACAACCGATTTTTTTTACTCAGGTTATGTTTTAAGTTTCTTCTATTTATCATATCGCTCTGATTTTCTTTATTACTTTCATTTGCAAATGAGTATTTCAAAAAACCTAAATGCTTATCATGGATGCAATGATATTCGGTACTTAGACAGGTAAAGCAAGTTCTATTTCTAAAGGCCATTTGATTATGATCGCAACTGAACAAGACTTGGTGAGTTTTCATTGTCATTGTCAATAATGGTATTTCCGTTGTTGAAATGATTTTTGCTTTATTTACTATATCATCACTGCTTACAATTTCAATAGTGATATGTGGTACGTTGGTCTGAACAACTTTTACAAATTTCTGAAATGTGCCAATATCTTCTCCTTGTTTTACTATTCTATCAGCTGTTCTCTTCAATACATCTCCAAGGCCATCAGGTGCACCTTTTCCATGACCTGCTTCCAAATAATTCCACGATACTAAACGGAGCGCAAGAAATTCTTTATGCAGTTGAGTCAATACGTAAAACATGAATCTATTTCTATATTGGCTAGTTGGACTGTCACTAACGAAATGAATAGTGTCTATAAAAGGTGATAATTCTTTAATATAATTTAAAATTGGTATAATGAGTGCCCAAATTGCAGATGCATCATGTTTTAGATTATCTGAAACGGTGCAAAAACAAAGTGGCTTTATTTCATAAGTTTTATAATCCCTGATATAAATAACAGCTGTGTGTATCGATACTTGGCGACGACCACCAAAATGAAAGGATTGTATTTCTTCGTGAAATTTCAGAGAGTAATTTTCGCTGAAATCTACGTGCACTACAGTTCTCCAAGTCATTTTTTAACTGCTTCAGCTCTTTATATTGTACTAATATATTTCCACAATGTGGCATGAATTTTTGCACCGATTCATCCAGTTTCTCAATCAAAGCTGAAGGAGTCTCTAACTTCTCTAGTTTGGTCCATAGTTGTTTTTGCTTGATTTGATTGCTTTTATGATCAATATCAGTAATCTTCATCCATTCACTAAATAATAGTTTAATATCGTCGTGGAATTGATTGTAACTTAATTTATTATTTGCAATTGACGCATCAAGAAGAAGAAGAGATGTCAAGACATTTTACATTATATTTGTCGCAACATAAATTTTGCAGTAACTCGTTATTATTACGAACTTCTAATATTTTTGCTCTGTTCAAAGCTTTAATTAACAATTCATTATTCTCATGTAAAATACACTGACAAGTATTTTTATTATTTTTAGGAGAAACTACCCAAAAGGGTCGGCATTTACAAAAAATGGAATAAGATATTTTTATATCACTATTTTCCATCTGAAACAATTTATATAAATTTCTTAGGGTGTCAGTTAGGTATCTCTTTTGTTTTTTTATTTTATTTTTTCTTATATATTCTTTAATGCCGGCTGCTAATTTACTATTTCTGTCTTCACTGTAAAAATTACGGACAACTAATATTATTTTCTTTTCAACTTTCACTTTAAACTTTCTTTTTTTTATGTTAACAAATTTTTGGTTAGTTTTTATTTTCTTTAACAATTCTTCCTCATTACTATATTTAATATTGCGCCGAATTAACTGTCTTAGTCTTTTATTTTCTTGGTTCATTTTATCATATTTTACTTTAAATAGTTTCTGTTGTTTTATACGGGCGTATTGCAACTGCCTGATTTTTAATTTTAATTTACATATCGTTACATCATTCTGTGTACTTTCCTCTGATATCTTAATTTAGGGCAATAGGGTCAGCTGAACCAGTAGCTTCTTCTTTTCCAGTAGCTTCTTCTTTACTACCAATACTATTTTGTAAGATAACTTCAAAATTTGTTTTTCTTCTTGTTTTCTGTTCAAATGCTTGCGTTTATTTTCTCGCCATTTCTTTCGCTGTTCTCGTTGAGCACGGGGACTCATCTCTTTTATGCTTACAATTTTTTTAGCTTCTTTCCTTTGTAAATATCTCAACCTTTCGTTTTCCTTTTCTATTGCATATAGTTCTTCATTCTCTTTTAAGGCTGCGTATCTCTTTCGTTTTGATAATCGTCGCTTAGCTAGTTGTTCCTTTTTATTATTTTTTTTATTTGCCATGCTATTATTTTGAGTATTGACTAAAACAAGCATTTAATTTATAACATTGAACATATTTTTTTTGAGTTATCGCTATAATATTGTAAAGCCCCGTTTCAAATCTATGTAAACTTATCCATTATTTCGTTGATATTTCAAATTTAACCTGCTAATATTTATAAAAAATAAAACTTCATTACCGGCTAAAATCGTTCATTACCGGGACCATGAAAATTTGCAGTTATCTACGGTAGTGAAATTTGCTAAGATTTTTTAAATTTATATTACAAAAAACAAACAATTTGAATTACGAACACAAATACTATTCATAAAATCACATATTATATCATGACACTGTATTATAATGTAAAATGAAACATTGTACTTACTTGAATAATTAGCGGATCGGTGTGGAAGTGTATTTCGGCAAAAGTACCAAAATTCAATACTGTTTACTATTTTTTAATAAAGATACAACAGCACGTGCATCGGAATTGGCAGTTTCAGATCAAATAAACATGTCACCCATTTCTCAATAGTGAATTGACATTATAAAACGATGTTGACCGGGTAAAAAAATAAAATATAGTTTCTGTCACGGTAATTACTTTTTTACTGATACAAAGTTTTAAAATGATTTTTCGACAGTAAATATAATGTTTAGATAATGACGAGTATTAAAATATTATCAAACGGTTTACTGACTATTAAGGACTAACATAAAATCAGTGTTTTCTAGACAAGTTTTTTGTTATGAAATATTTTTCTAAAACATTACTGTTGAAACTCAACACCGGTAGGGAAAATATTGGACATATTTTTAAATTTTTATAGCAATATATGTGTTTCTTCCTATTTTTTTTAATGCGCCATGTAGTTTGATGTATGTACTAATTAACAAAATTAATTTGGACATACATGGGCAAATAATTCTATATGTTAAAGTTCGGCACAATATTTTTGCACGTTTTGAAGAACTACCCGCTCCCAATGGCGACTGACTATGCCCAAGACTAATAAGAAATCCCCCACTTGTCATACTATTGGGAAGAAAATATCTCAATTTAAATACATAATTGTAATTGTGCATTTTGTTTAGGGAACATTATGAAATTAAAATAGAAACAGTACTCGCAAGAATAACGGGCAACCAGTGTTATAAGAAACTGATACTTAGATGGTACATTATAAGTCTCACATAACAGTTTTTAAATGTACATGAATAGTTGCAGATTTTGCAATATTTGAGTTTTATACATTATGAGTTATGACCATGACGGTATTGCCACATGAGTAAAGAAACTCTGTGGTATTGCTGCGCACCGCAGGCCGCAGATAAAGGGAAATGTTGGAATAATCGTAAGCCCCGGATAGTTTGCGATATGTTTCGTTTGCGCCAGCGCGCCAATCCGCCTGCCAAACGTAAAATCCTCCGCACATTGGGAGATACCTACGTCTAGTGGACTTAACCGATTCGTTGCGCCACCGATTTTCGACTACTTTTAGCTGTGGCGGCGAACAAATATTCCATGACACGCCTGGCGTGCCATTTTTTTATTGTTTAGACCTAATTAAGTTTATTTGACATCAAACATAAATTACAAATGGAAGGATACTTGTTTTTAGTGGGTAACTACGCGTTTTTTACGTGTTTTCTTTGAAATTGAGAGTAAGTGACTTTTTTTATGAAGAGATTACAAACCTTTTGTACTATTTATTGTTTTATAAAAAAAAATTATTTATATAAGTAGGTACAGCTAAATCACCCTGAAAAACCTTGGTTTTTATTAAATTAAATTTTCACCTAATAATAATATTTTTAAATATCAAACAATCAAGAACCTTAATTTGGAAAAAAATAAGGTTTATGATTCATTAATATTTACAAATGTTAAATATTCTTCAATGTTATACAAATGTAAAAGTAAAGTCGATTTGAAAACGTCTAATTAGTAAGAATAGCAAAACAAGTGTTTTCAAAAGGAAACAAACGCCGGCGCTATACGGCGGCAGATTGACAAAAGACTATTATTAGCGAACTTTTTTTATGCATGAACGGTTTCAAACTGTTTCAAGCAAAAATAAACCTTATACCATATCACAAGAGCACATGGTACTTCGTAGGTCTATTCGGCCATATGATAGTAATACGACGGCAGTTCAACCATTTTAAGCAAAATTAAACAATAAGACAAACGCATTGTTTTTTTTAACAGGACACTTGTTTTCCAGAAATTTATTTACAACTAGAGTTTGTGAGCGATCGCAATGTGTCCTATTATTTGTTACTTATTAGACTATTTTTCCACAACATGATTGAAAACCCACAAAGTAAAAAGAGTAACATGTACAAGTTAATAAAAGGTTGTCAACCCCTAAAATTTTCAAAATATCCAGAAACGAAGCCGCATGCATGAACTACTTGCAAAATAATGAATATTTTGTTCTGAATAAATTTTCCAAAAACCCAATTTGAGCGAGTTATAATGATTTTTAAAAAGACACGACTCGTGTGTCACACGCCACACGCAAAAGTAATCGATGGCACGCCTGTCGTGCCATCCGCACTAAACCGGTTAAGGTCCGATGAAGAAGAAGAATACTTAGAAAAACCTGCCAAGTGCGAGTCGGACTCGAGCATTTAAAGGGTACCGTACCTACCATCGTAAAACACGTTTCTATTTCTAGTAGGGGAGCCCCCTTTAAATTTTAATTTATTTTTATTATTTATTGTTGTAGCTGCTACAGAAATACACATTCTGTAAAAATTTCAACTGTCTACCTATTACGGATCATGAGATACAACCCGCTTACAGACAGATAGACGGACAGCGGAGGCTTAGTAATAGGGTCCCGTTGGTTATCCTTAGGGTACGGAACACTAAAAAAGCGTGTAAAGTTTCCAGATTATTTCCATTGTCTTATATTTGACTATATCAAAAACCTTTTACAAATTATTTATAGAATATTGCATGTCATGTAAGAGAGATCCATCACCTTATTTTTACGGCTTTTATTTTTGACGGCTCCGTAGCTCAGTGGCTTAGCAATGAGTTCCAGCACTTGGGACAGCGGGTTCGAATCCCGCACGGAACAAGTATTTGTATAGCCTACAGACAATTGTTCCGGGTCTGAATGTTTGTCCTTGTACAATTTATGTTTGTAAACTGCCTCCACGATACAAGAGAAAATAGTAGTGTGGGGGTAAGGTTTTTTAAAAAAAAATTGTCATTGTCATAAGAAGCGATTATGGGAAATGTCCAAAAAGATCTCATGCCTTGATGAGGCACGAAATGTGTTACGCGAAACTATTTTCATTCATTCATTTACACACATCCTATCAAAAGTCCTCTGCTGAATATAGATTTCTCCATAAAATGTTCCATAGGCGGGATAATTGACATATTTGGGAGAGATGATACATTTTTATAGCCTTTATAATGGATGAAAGTGGAATGTGTATTTATTTATGCTATAGCTCACAGACCAAAACGCCCTTCTTATATCTCGCAAGAAGGCGTCTCAGTCTATGAGTAGTGCCGTGCGACGATAATGAAGCCGCACGCGCGCTGATTGGTCGCCGACATCACGTGATCAGCGCCGGTGTGTGGGGTGCGCGTGGCGTAACGGGGTACGAAGGGGCGACGGGGCGGCGGGTTTCTAGCTGTCCTCAACATCCTCCCCCCGGCGTAGCTCGCGAGCCCAATCTTCTTTCGGGAGGACAGCGATCTTCCTGACCGGCCTCCGCAGCAATCCGCCCCTGGTCCGCACCTCCACGTTGCGCACCACGCCGTCTGGTCCGGGAAAGGTCCGTGTTACAATTCCCCGCGGCCACACGTTCCTTGGCATACTACTGTCTGCCACCACGACGAGGTCCCCTTCTTGTAGCTGTCGCTGCTGCACATCCAGCGAGTCCCCGCGCGCAACCAGCGTCGGCAGGTACTCCTTCATCCAGCGCTTCCAGTACTCGTCGGCAAGTCCTTGCGCCGCTCTCCACGCCCGACGATCACTAGGCGTGCACGGCGCGGTTACTGGAAGGCTCGATGGTCCCAGCAGCAGGAAGTGGTTGGGTGTCAGCGCCTCTTCCTCGTCGATGTCGACCGGTACGTGCGTCAACGGTCGAGAGTTCACCGTGTTCTCTGCTTCTGTGAGGAGCGTCACCAACGTCTCCTCCCGCGGGCTCTTCTGGTGTAGAGTGGCTTCGAGCGCGGTCTTCACTGAGCGCACGAGACGCTCCCATGCGCCTCCCTGGTTCGGCGCGCCCGGCGCGATGAACTTCCAGTCTGTCCGCCGAGTCAACGCGTAGTCCTTCAGCAGGGGTGCCCACTCCTCCATTGCCCGTCGTAGTTCGGTGTCCGCCCCATGGAAATTTGTTCCGTTGTCAGAGTAGATGACCCGTGGCCACCCACGCCTAGCCGCCATGCGCCGCAATGCCGATATCGCCGAATCCGTCGTTAGGGAATAAACTATCTCTAAATGCACCGCGCGCGTCGTTAAACAAGTGAATAACGCTACCCACCGTTTTTCATGCCTACGTCCTATCGTAACCGTTATAGGCCCGAAATAGTCGATTCCGGTGTAGGTGAATGGTCGCGCGAATGCCCCTAACCGTTCAGATGGTAGATCTCCGATAACCGCTGGCCGTGGTGTCACCTTGCGTACCCTGCACCGCAGACATCTCCGCTCCGCTTCTCTTACGGTTGGTCGTAATCGAAGGATATGATATCTCGTGCGTAGGTCGTTTACTACCCGCTCCCTGTTGGCGTGGCTTACTTCCTGATGCGCCTTTTCCACAAGCAGCTTTACAAATTGGTGGCGTCCGTTCAGTATGATGGGCCTCTTCATTTGGCTGTCCACATCGGCTGCGTCGATTCGAGCCTCTAGCTCGTAATTCAGCGGCTTTACCGGTCCTTCCGCTCCTAACTCGCGCGCTAAGTCGTCGTCGATCAACGAAATAGTCGAGCCTTCGTCAAGCAACGCATACGTATCTATTTCCCTACCGCGTGGTCCACATAACGTAATGGGACACACTTTCATTAATACGGACGCATTACTACCAACGTTAGACGCGACGAGCACGGTCTCATCCGGTTTTGCCGATGTCTCAGGTGCGCGGGTCTTGCGGGTGTGAAGGAGAGCATGGTGGGGGGCGTTGCAGCCGTCGACGCCGCATTTCTTGGCTTTACATCTAAACCGTCGGTGTTTACTATTTAAACACAGAAAACACACCCCCTCTTCCTTTACCCAATTCCACCGGTCGTCCACACCCATTTGCGCTAACTTTCTACACTTGGCGATCACGTGTTCACCCCCGCAACACATACAAGAGGCACTACCGGTGTCCTCCTGGGCGGTGAACGTCTTTACGTCGCGGGCCCTATTCTCTACGCGGCGTGTTAATACAACTCGTTTCGACGGCGGCGCCTCTCGTCCTACGGGCGATTCCTTAGTCGGCGCTACGGACGTATAGGCATGACTCAACGCACGGTCAGCCTCTCTTATCATGAACCTAGACAGTGTAACGATGTCCGGTTCGTCTGCACTTCCGTAGTGCTCCACATAATCGCACCAACGCGACCGTAAGTGAGGGCTTAGTTTACTAGTTACTTCCCTAGTCAGCATTGGATTTTGCAAATACCCTTTGCCGTCGACGTTCTGCAAAATACATACTATATTTTGTAACTTAATCGCGAATTCAAAACGAATTCAATTCCTGAGCGGTTTGACCCGGTTGTGGAAGGCGTTTCAGTTCCTCTAACGCTCGATCGATAATTACTTCCGGGCGGCCGAAACACTGCTCGCATAATATCTGCTGGATCCTTCGCGGTAAACAGCAGTGCCGATACTACCTCACTAGCTTCACCGCGTAGACAATTTCTTAACCTTGCCATATTTTCCGTATTTGTGAATCCATATAAACGCGTGGATTCTTTCATCGCGGCTTTGAAGGCTAACCATTCCGCGGCCGAACCGTTAAAAATAGGCAAGTCCTGCGTCTGCTTCGCGGCAGCGGGCCTGACTCTAATCATATTCTCTAGAGCTTCCGCTATTCGCTCTATACCCCTCTCTTTCCCTCGCGGAGTAAGCGACCTATCTCTATCCCTATCTCCCTCTAGCCTACGCTGTGGCGCTGGCGTCCTATGTACACCTACATCCCTATGACACGGCGACGATAATCTAAGATACGCGTGGCGATGTGGCGATGGCGATCTATGTACACCTACATCCCTATACGGCGACGGTGATCTACGATCCGCATGGCGATGTGGCGATCTATGTGTAGGCGATAGAGTGCGGCGTTGGACGCGCGACGGCGACGTAACCCGTACACGACGATCCACCTGGTTCATTTCTACGGCGACTCCGCTATCCCTCTGTATCGTTTCTACGCGACGTGGTTGAACCTCATTCGCTACCGTCCTCCCCTGGGCATCTTCAGCGTGGTCGTAACCGGTTTCCCTATTCGGTAGGGCTTGCTCTGTCTCGATGCGGGGCGCGGGCTGAGACGGGCGGTAAGGCGACTCCCCCCGCACAGTCTCTACGTTCTCTAACCACCTATCAACGCGTACCATATTTTCGACTAACTCGTCTTCGTTAATACTTTCCCTATCTGTTTCTTCTTGCAGTTGCGCGACGTCCCTAGCGTACTTCTTCTTAATAAGATCTTCTTCGAGTTGCAATTGCTTCCTCCTAATTGCAGCTAGTTCCTCCGCGGCGTTATATTCGATTTGTTTTAACTTAGCTATCGCGCTAGCTGTCGACCGGACTGAACGAACGGAGCGGACAGTCGGGGCGCGAGGTGCGGGCCTATGTACAACGTCTGTTACAGGCGCGACGGTACGTACTATCGAACTAGTTTCTGTAGACGGAAGATCTTCAATAATCGCGGCGAGTGTCTCTGTGCGCGGCGCGGATGTGCTAACCTCTCCTAAGCGATCGGTCGTAGACACGGAAATAGCGGAGCGCGGCGACGGGGGCGCGGGCGCGGGCGTAGATGCGGGCGCGAGCGGGGCCTGGGGCGCGGTGGAGGGCGCTTGTGCCATCGCGAGATAATCGGACGGGGACGCGGGTGCTTCTTCGAATATACGCATTCCTACCGGCATGTCGTCCCCGTTCCGTGTCTTCTGGCTTCGTGTCTTCCTCATGGTCCCACGTTGCGACCTCCGGTCGTCTTCAAAAAGACGTACGTATCGTCTTCAAAAAGACGCACGTATTGGATGTCGTTCCCGCCACAAGGGCGTTACCAGATGGTCACAGTTTGGCACCGTTAGGGAGCAACCACCTGGCCGCGTAAACGCGGTTAAAGAAACAAGAAATTGTCTGGAAACAGACAATAGACGTATATGACGTAGGCGTAACAAGAAACAGGGAAGAAATTAGTACCGACGATCTTCTCTCTTCGTCGACGAACTTCTTTCTTCCTTGAAGATCTTCTATAATGATCTTCTCTCTTCTATAATTATGTTCTTTCTTCTATAATTATGTTCTTTCTTCTATAATTATGTTCTTTCTTCTATAATTGCCTTCTTTCTTCTGGCTTGAATCCGGCGGCGATGGACCAAGAATATAATGGATGAAAGTGGACTGTATATTTATTTATGCTATTGATTGATTAATGACTGATCTGAGGTTAGCTATACTAGGGGACTGCTCGAAGAAAAGATGGTACTTTTTACTATACTGTATTAACTATTTACAAATGATTCGGCACTGAATAACTATATCTAACACTATGTACAGAGGGAGGTCTTGAATTGGAGTCTTGATTCGCTGTCTTGAGTCTTCTTTGGAGTCTTCTCGAGTGCCGCTTCCGAAGTGAAATGAACAGCTCACAGACCAAAACGCCCTTCTTATATCTCGCAAGAAGGCGTCTCAGTCTGTGAGTAGTGCCGTGCGACGATAATGAAGCCGCACGCGCGCTGAATGGTCGCCGACATCACGTGATCAGCGCCGGTGTGCGGGGTGCGCGGGGCGTAACGGGGTACGAAGGGGCGACGGGGCGGCGGGTCTCTAGCTGTCCTCAACAGCCTTTCTTGTTCAAAGTTCGCTGCAGGATTTGGTTGACTGCAGTAGCCACTTAAATTATTCAACTCTCGCTTATGAGCTCTTAGTACATTTTTCCATTGAGTCCAAATCTACCAGGTGGCATTTTGTAGCACCAGCCAAATATGGCAGTAATATTTCATACACGACCGGACTTTCCTTTCTAAGACTTTCCTAATTTAAGCAGCTGTCCCGTCGTACCTTTGCAAGGGCACCTAACTTTGTGATGCTGCTCGGTCCTGGACTCAATGAACGGCAACAAAGTTTGTGAAAAGCCCAACAACCGAAGATGTTCGAAGTATTCCAATAGTACATTTGTGAACGGAAGCAAGGTGAGCTAGGTTTTTTTTGTGGTGACCCCCGAAGAACTCCAGCATTAATTTTCATAGGCTGGGAATTAACAACAACGACTCAGATAGTCCGTTATGGGTGGTGATAAGGCGTAAGCTAAAAGTTTGCATAAAAAGCTAATGTGCCAGACCCTGAAGGCATTTGAAACATTATACTTCGGCCGTTCAGAGAATGCGTTCCTGACACGTCGCGATTGAACTGACGACGTAACTTTGTAATGGCGTTGCAGTTACGATAAAAATATTTTTGCTGGTTGTTTACCGTTTTAACAATTGATGAGCATTAAAACAACATTATTATATCAATAATCAATGAATGTTATAATTTTGTGCCAAACTGAGTGTTAAATAACTTGGTAAACAATATTTTTCTAAATCTATACTGCGCTATTACAAGGTTATGTCAGCGCTTTATATTTGTAGTGCTGTGCTAACAATAACAGGCAATAACAGTATCGTAATCTGTTCTTATACAGTTATACTTTATAAAATAATACGTTTTGTTTTTCTTTTTAAGAATTTGAAAATAATGGACTATAAGATAACTTTTATTAATTAAATATAAAAATAAAACTACGACCAAACCAAACGCGCGAAAGAAAGTAGCATTTTTATATTTAGGTTGAAAATGGTAACCCCAAATGGCGTTATGGGCCGCCATTTTGTGACGCTAAAACAGTCGTCTATTGTCGTTTCGTGCGCATGGACCACGTTCTTCAAGTGTTTTCGATCTGCTTTTATTTAATTACCCGGCTTTCGTTTAATGGACTGTTTCTGCTTTTCAAACTGACATCGGCGCTAAATCGGACTTCGATTGTGTTTTGTATTGCATTCTTTTTACTTTTGGTGCATAATAATGCCTAAACGTGGACAAACATTGAAAAGTGAAGCCCGTGAGTTAATCATCAAGCTGCAAGATTACTTTGAGCGGGAGCGGCAAAATGGCGGACCCCTGTCACCTGCCGAACAAGTACAAGAACGCGTCTCTCAGGCGCTTGGAGTTAGCAAACGAACGATAACAAATATTAATAAAGAAAAGTTCGGCTCTACTGGCACGGAAGATAATATTTTACGTACTCCGAAGAAGAAACGTAGAACTAAACCCGTGACAGATATTGACACTTTTGACGCCGATGCAATCAGAAATCATATATATATGGTTACTATTCCAGAAATGAATATCTCAACAGGAAGAAGTTTTTGGCATCGTTAAGAGAAGCTGGACTGTTTAGCGGGGGTAAAACTGCTTTAACCAAAATATTAAAAGATATTGGTTTTTCGTATAAAAAAACAGATAAAAGAAAAATTATATGCCAATCACACGGTTTCCCGTTCTTGGACGGATGATACACAAGCGTCGACGTCGAAAGTACCAATGGGTGGTAAATTACTACCACGAGGAAATGAATGCCACTACATTTAAAGAGTGGTTCCAGAACGTGCTTTTGCCCAGCCTACCAGAGCCTTCTGTAATATTCATGGATAATGCCTCCTATCACTCGGTTCAAATACAGAAACCACCTATCCAAGCTAATAAAAAAGAAGAAATGGCGGCTTGATTACAAGCAAAAGGCATTGACGCAAATATGCAGATGCTAAAGCCAGAGCTAATTAAATTAGTTAAAGAAAATAAAGCGGCAAATGTGCGATACGATATCGATGAACTGACTCTGGAGTACGGTCATCGCGTTTTAAGAATTCCACCGTATCATTGCCAATATAATGCGATTGAGCTAATCTGGGCTCAAATAAAAGGTTACGCCGCCCGCCACAATACTTCCCCGCCATTCAGCACGAAAAAGATGATGACCCTATTAAAAGAAGCCTGCGGGGAAGTCACAAGAGATGACTGGGCAAAGGTTGTTGAGAAGACTAAAAACCTGATTGTGGAACATTTTGACCGAGATATCAGGATTGATTCTGTTATTGATAATAATATAATTATACATGTAGGCGAAGATGATGATGAAGACACCACCTCCTCAAGCGAATCGGAGTCTGATTAATATTCTGTACGCACATTCAATTCAATGTACTTTATTGCATAGAAATACAGATTGTAACTTTGTAACAAAGAATAAATAAACAATTTTATTATATTAATATTACCTTTTTTTGGTTTCCACTTAAATTACTAAAATATAAATTTTAAATGATTCCGCTAATTTAAAACGTAAATAATCTTAAAAATAACGCTGCGGTTCATTTTGGAGGAACGGTAAGGAACTCAGTGTTATGTTGTGCCCATCACTAGTCGTGACTAACTGATAGGTGTCAGGAACGCATTCTCTAAACGGCCGAACTATAAGGAAAACATCATTTACTTCCCCCGTTTTTCTCTAAAACCTCGCCCCATGTATGCGTCACCGCAGAAGTCGTTCTGTTCTAGGTATGCCATGAGGTAAGCGTTCAATATACGCATCATAACCTTGCAGAGTATGGAGTTTCTGGTATGTAGTGTATTACCTATGGTATGGAGGCAATGAGGGCATTCATGACTTTTTCTGATACCAGGGCTGCGCCACTTAGGACTTGAAATGAGATATAAGTAATAAGGAAGTGCTTATAAATACCTTAGAGTATTTATAAGCAGAAATACACATTAGAAAAATAAATTATACTCTAAGACTACGGGTGAAATATTTGGCAGATTTCATAGCGGGAGAAGCTCTCGGTAGCATAGGCTCTGTACAGAGTAATGGTCCCCACACACGGTCAGTTAAACTGACATCAGTTCAACTGATCATTTCAAACGGATTTAATCCAAAAAAAAAATCAACACACACGGTCAATTCAACTGATCATTCCAACTGATCAGTTCAAACTAGGGCTCTTGATATTTTTTAAAATATCGGATTTTCTATATATCGATTATTATAAATATATCAATATCGGAGTTTTATATATCGAAAACATAAGTGATATATCGATGCTTATTGCTTAAAACTGATTCCCACAGTTTATAATTTAGTATATTTATTAAACAAATTAAATTATAAATGTATGAAAATGTTAGGTTATAGTTCTTAGTAATTGTTGCGGACAGCTAGAGACCCGCCGCCCCGTCGCCCCTTCGTACCCCGTTGCGCCCCGCACACCCCGCGCACCGGAGCCGAGCGACGACCAATGGGAGTGCAGCATCGTCGCACGGCACTACTCACAGACTGAGACGCTCTCTTGCAGGATATAAGAAGGGCGTTTTGGTCTGTGAGCTGTTCATTTCTGAAGCGGCACTCGAGAAGACAACAAAGAAGACTCAAGACAGAAAATCAAGACTCCACAATTGAAGACCTCTCTCTGTACATATTATATAGTTTAATAGTGCCGAATTATTGTAAATAGTTTAATATAGTATAGTCAAGAGTACCATCTTTTCTTCACGCAATCCCCTAGCATAGTAACCTCAGATCAGTCAGTCAATTAGTAAATACAGTCCACTAGCTACAGTAATAAATAAATACAGTCCACTTAGATCCATTATATTCTTGGTCCTTCGCCGCCGGATTAGAAGCAAGAATCCATTATATTCTTGGTCCATCGTCGCCGGATTCAAGCCAGAAGATTCAAGCAAGAAGTAAGAAGAAACAAGAAAGAAGGCAATTATAGAAGAAAGAACATAATTATAGAAGAGAGAAGATCATTACAGAAGATCTTCAAGGAAGAAAGAAGTTCGTCGACGAAGAGAGAAGATCATCGGTACTAATTTCTTCCCGTGCCGTGTAGTGGCGGTCAAGAATATCCACTACCCCATATCCTCCCGTGGGTGTCGTAAAAGGCGACAATGGGAAACAGGCGGGAGATGGGCAGCAGCATCTCCCTGATAATAGCCAAAATTACAATAAAAAAACTGCGGTTGCCAACCCGCTCGCCAAGCGTGGCAACTATGGCAAATACCCCTCTATGAATGTAACAAAGAGACGGCCCCCAGTCCCCGGCGGCCCCGCTATTCCTGGCTACGGTGGCGACCATGGTAACGGCGGGGCAGGGGGTGCTAAGAATCTCCGGTGGAGGTTCGGTTGCCACATACGACGACTCGACCTGGCAATGTACAACGCACGCACCCTGAGGACTGACGAGAAGATCTTGGAGCTGGAAGAAGAGATAGACAAGTTGCGCTGGCATATTATAGGATTATCCGAAGTCCGAAGAGAGGGGGAGGACACGGTAATCCTCGAATCCGGCAACTTGCTCTATCACCGGGAGGGCGACCATCTGTCCCAAGGATCCCCAGTCCCAAGGTGTCGGATTTATCGTCCACAAGTCTCTCGTTAACAACGTTGTAAAGATCGGGAGTGTGTCGACGAGGGTTGCGTACCTTATACTCAGAATCACCAAACGGTATTCGCTGAAGGTCATACAGGTTTACGCACCAACCTCAGCACACCCCGATGAGGAGGTGGAGGAAATGTATGAGGATATCTCTAGAGCCATGCATTCCTCCAAAACCCAATATACGGTGTTAACGGGAGACTTCAATGCAAAACTAGGCACAAGAGAGAACGGTGAGCTGAAAGTAGGGAAATTTGGAATAGAGCAACGGAACCCAAGGGGCCAACAGCTGGCCGACATCATGGAGAAAGAGGGACTCTTTATGATGAACTCTTTCTTCAAGAAGCGGCCCCACAGGAAGTGGACCTGGTCGAGCCCCGACGGTTCGACAAAAAATGAGATTGACTTCATTATGACGACCAGACGACAACTGTTCAGTGATGTCTCAGTGATCGCGAGGGTGAAAACCGGCAGCGATCACCGAATGGTTAGAGGCACACTGAACCTAAATGTTAAGTTGGAGAGCTCTCGTCTGATGAAGTCAACGCTCCGTCCCCCTCGTGCTCTAATCCAAAGACCCGAAACCTTTCAGCTCGAGTAACAAAACCGTTTTCAGTGCCTAGAAGACTGCAATGACGTGGACGATATGAATGACAAGCTCGTGGAAACTGTCCATGCGGTCGGAGCTAAGTTCTGCAAGACCCGCCGCAGAAAAACACAAAAACTCTCCGATCACACTCTTAATCTCATGGCTGTTAGACGGGAGATGAGGCTACATTCTTCATCAGATTTGACAGCATACAGGCAACTGAACAGACAGATCTCCAAATACATGCGGCGGGAGTTCTGCAACTTCAATACAGCTCGTATTGAAGAAGTGATCGAGCGGAACCAAGGCTCCAAAGTCTTTGCCAGAGATCTGTCTGCCAGAAAGAGCCAACTGTCAAAGCTGAAGACCGAATGTGGCAGCATCGTTTCCGGGGCACCTGAGATTTTGAGTGAGATTGAGAGGTTCTATGGGCAGCTGTACACGTCATCGTTGGAGCCACACGCAAGTGTGAGTAACGATCCAAGAGCGAGTCTTATCCGACACTATTACTATAAGATATCCTGAACGTCAGTCTGAGCGAGATTAGAATGGCTCTCCAACACCTTAAAAACGGCAAGGCCCCAGGCGAGGATGGAATTACAGCAGAGCTTCTGAAAGCGGGTGGAAGACCGGTACTTGAAGTCCTTCAGAAGCTCTTTAATTCCGTCCTCCATGGTGGCATTACACCGGAGGCGTGGAGCAGAAGTGCGGTGGTCTTGTTCTTCAAGAAAGGTGACAACGCTCTCTTGAAGAACTACAGACCGATTTCCCTTCTGAGCCGCGTCTACGTGCTGTTTTCGAGAGTCATTACGAATCGTCTCGCGCGCAGACTTGACGACTTCCAGCCTCCTGAACAAGCCGGTTTCCAAAAGGGCTTTAGCACCATAGACCACATACATACCCTACGGCAAATTGTACAGAAGTCCGAAGAGTACAATTTGCCACTATGTCTGGCGTATGTGGACTATGAGAAAGCCTTTGATTCCGTCGAAATTTGGGCGGTGCTGCAGTCCCTTCAGCGGTGCCAAGTTGACTGTCGGTATATCGAAGTGCTGAAGTATTTGTACAGTAAAGCTACGATGGCTATCCGAGTACAGAACCAGAGTACGAAACCTATCCAATTGCAGAGAGGTGTAAGACAGGGTGATGTTATATCCCCGAAACTCTTCACCGCTGCATTGGAAGACGTTTTCAAGCTTCTGGACTCGAAAGGATACGGAATTAACATCAATGGCGAGTACATTACTCACCTTCGATTTGCCGACGATATAGTCCTTATGGCAGAATCGCTGGAGGACCTAAGCACTATGCTCAATGACTTCAATAGTGTCTCCCAACGGATAGGTCTTAAGATGAACATGGACAAAACAAAGATTATGTTTAATGTCCATGTCACACCTATGCCGGTAGTTGTTGGGAGCACTAAGCTCGAAATTGTTGACGAGTATGTTTACCTGGGACAAATAGTCCGACTAGGTAAGTCCAACTTCGACCGAGAGGTCAATCGACGGATTCAACTCGGCTGGGCAGCGTTCGGGAAGCTACGACACATCTTCTCGTCAGACATACCTCAAAACCTTAAAACGAAATTGTACAACCAGTGCGTGTTGCCAGTGATGACTTACGGAACTGAGACGTGGTCCTTCACTGCTGGCCGTATGAGGAAGCTCAAGGTCGCTCAGCGAGCTATGGAGAGGGCTATGCTCGGAGTTTCTCTGCGTGATAAACTTAGGAATGAGGTTATCCGCAAGTAGAACCAGAGTAACCGACATAGCCCAACGGATAGTAAGCTGAAGTGGCAGTGGGCCGGCCATATAGCTTGAAGAACCGACAACCGATGGGGAAGAAAGGTTCTCGAGTGGCAGCCTCGTACCGGTAGGCGAAGTGTAGGGCGTCCCCCCACGAGATGGAGTGACGACCTGGTAAGACATGCAGGAAGTCGATGGATGCAGGTGGCTCAGGACCGTGCTTTGTGGCATTCTTTGGGGGAGGCCTATGTTCAGCAGTGGACTTGTGAAGGGCTGTAATGATGATGATGATGATGAATTTCTTCCCTGTTTCTTATTAAGCCTACGTCATATACGTCATATTGTCTGTATCCAGACAATTTCTTGTTTCTTAAACCGCGTTTACGCGGCCAGGTGGTTGCTCCCTAACGGTGCCAAACTGTGACCATCTGGTAACGCCCTTGTGGCGGGAACGACGTCCAATACGTGCGTCTTTTTGAAGACGATACGTACGTCTTTTTGAAGACGATTGGAAGTCGAAACGAAGCCAGAAGTCACGGAACGACGACGAAACGCCGGTAGGAATGCGGATATTCGAAGAAGCACCCGCGTCCCCGTCCGATTATCTCGCGTTGGCACAAGCGTCCTCCGCCGCGCCCCAGGCCCCGCTCGCGCCCGCATTTACGCCCGCGCCCGCGCCCCCGCCGCCGCGCCCCGCTATGTCCGTGTCTACGACCGATCATTTGGGAGAGGTTAGCACATCCGCGCCGCGCACAGAGACACTCGCCGCGATTATAGAAGATCTTCCGACTACAGAAACTAGTTCGATAGTACGTACCTTCGCGCCAGTAGCAGACGTACATAGAACCGCGCCCCGCGCCCCGTCGGTCCGATCAGTTCGTTCAGCCCGGTCGACAGTTAGCGCGATAGCAAAATTAAAGCAAATCGAATATAACGCCGCGGAGGAACTAGCTGCAATTAGAAGGAAGCAATTGCAACTCGAAGAAGATCTTATCAAGAAGAAGTACGCTAGGGACGTCGCACAACTGCAAGAAGAAACAGATAGGCAAAGTATTAACGAAGACGAGTTAGTTGAAAATGGGGTACGCGTTGATAGGTGGTTAGAGAACGTAGAGACTGTGCTGGGGGAGCCGCCCTACCGCCCGTCTCAGCCCGCGCCCCGCATCGAGATAGAGCAGGCCCTACCGAATAGGGAAACCGGTTACGACCACGCTGAAGATGCCCAGGGGAGGACGGTAGCGAATTATGTTCAACCACGTCGCGTAGAAACGATACAGAGGGATAGTGGAGTCGCCGTAGAAATGAACCAGGTGGATCGTCGTGTACGGGTTACGTCGCCGTCGCGCGTCCAACGCCGCACTCTATCGCCTACACATAGATCGCCACATCGCCACGCGGATCGTAGATCACCGTCGCCGTATAGGGATGTAGGTGTACATAGATCGCCATCGCCACATCGCCACGCGGATCGTAGATTATCTTCGCCGTGTCATAAGGATGTAGGTGTACATAGGACGCCAGCGCCACAGCGTAGGCTAGAGGGAGATAGGGATAGAGATAGGTCGCTTACTCCGCGAGGGAAAGAGAGGGGTATAGAGCGACTAGCGGAAGCTCTAGAGAACATAATTAGAGTCGGGCCTGCCGCCGCGAAGCAGACGCAGGACTTGCCTATTTTTAACGTTTCGGCCGCGGAATGGTTAGCCTTCAACGCCGCGATGAAAGAATCCACGCGTTTATATGGATTCACAAATACGGAAAATATGGCAAGGTTAAGAAATTGTCTACGTGGTGAGGCTCGGGAAGTAGTATCGGCACTGCTGTTTACCGCAAAGGATCCGGCAGATATTATGCGAACATTGGAGCAGTGTTTCGGCCGCCCGGAAGTAATTATAGATCGTGCGTTAGAGGAACTGAAACGCCTTCCGCGCCCGGGTCAAACCGCTCAGGAATTAAATTCGTTCGCGATTAAGTTACAATATATAGTGTGTATTTTGCAGAACGTCGACGGCAAAGGATATTTACAAAATCCGATGCTAACTAGGGAAGTCACTAGCAAACTTAGCCCTCACTTACGGTCACGTTGGTGCGATTATGCGGAGCACTACGGAAGTGCAGACGAACCGGATATCGTCACACTATCTCGGTTCATGATGAGAGAGGCTGACCGTGCGTTGAGTCATGCCTATACGTCCGTAGCGCCGACTAAGGAATCGCCCGTAAGACGAGAGGCGCCGCCGTCGAAAAGGATAGTGACACGCCGCGTAGAGGATAGGGCCCGCGACGTAAAGACGTTCACCGCACAGGAGGACACCGGTAGTGCCTCATGTATGTGTTGCGGGGGTGAACACGTAATCGCCAAATGTAGGAAGATAGCGCTAATGGGTTTGGACGACCGGTGGAAGTGGGTTAAGGAAGATGGGGTGTGTTTTATGTGTTTAAATAGTAAACACCGACGATTTAGATGTAAAGTTAAGAAATGCGGCGTCGACGGCTGCAAAGCCCCCCACCATGCCCTCCTTCACGCCCGCAAGACCCGCGCACCTGAGACATCGACAAAACCGGAGGAGACCGTGCTCGTCGCGTCTAACGTTGGTAGCAATAACAGTGGTAGAGCCACGCGGCAGCTTTTGCTGTCGCATGGATGGGCCGGCTCGAACCGGGGTGGTACCACGACCTCACAGAATACCAGCGTGAAGTAGAGGTTTACCTCTGCGTTTCGCTTGGTGAGTGCAGGTGGCCGGAGGCCCTTTTTACTGGAAATGAGGCATTCCATCTTAGTCCTCACGGGTGACAACGCATCTGCATTTTGATTCGCAAACGAGGATAGATGTAGATGTCTATAGGCCGCAGCAACCACTTACCATCAGGTGGACTGTGTGCTCGTTTGTCAGCTTTATCCTATAAAAAAAAAAGTAATGCGTCCGTATTGTTGAAAGTGTGTCCCGTTACGTTACGCGGACCGCGTGGTAGGGAAATAGATACGTATGCGCTGCTTGACGAAGGCTCTACTATTTCGTTAATCGACGACGACTTAGCTCGCGAGCTAGGAGCGGAAGGACCGGTAAAGCCGCTGAATATTAGAGGCGTAAATAATAGTCAGCGCGAGGCCGATAGTAGGTTAGTTAACATAGGCATACGTGGCAAGACGCGCAGTGAGGTGCATAAAATAAATGCGCGGACAATAGCAAATTTAAAGATAGGTTCGCAATCTGTAAGTAAGGAGTGTTTACGTTTAAAACACTTACGCGACCTACCGAGTTCGGTTTGTTACGATGACGCAAAACCGAGATTATTATTAGGTGCCGACAACTGGCATTTAGTAATTACCCGTAATTTAAGAATAGGACGTCGAAAGCAGCCTATAGCTGCACGTACGTTGTTAGGGTGGGTAATACAGGCAACCGTGCCGCGATTCAAGTGTAGGGAAGACGGCGAGACCGTATTACACGTCGTAAGCGTTAGCGGACGGTCAGATGAGGACGTCCAGGCGCTCGCCAGTCCGGATAGGAAGGATTCACGACTGCCGAGACGCTACGCTCCCACGGGGGGAGTAATAGGGAACCAACCGCGCGACGATAAGGCATACACGCATCGCGACGGTAGGGACAGGCCTACGATCATAACGGCCAAGGCGAAAGTCGCCCCGATAAATGCGCAAAGCATACCGTGTTTAGAGTTGTAGGGGAATTTGATAGGCGTGCGACTCGCGGAATTCGTGCAAGGCGAGCACAGAGTGGTAGCCGATAAGGTAGTGTATTGGACAGACTCCACTACGGTGCTCCACTGGATACAGAACGATACGGCGCGTTACATCCCATACGTGGCTCATAGGTTAGGGGAGATAGCAGAGAAGACGTCACCCGAGCAATGGAGGTGGATACCGACCGCAGACAACATCGCGGATCAAGCGACGCGCGTAAATTATATGAACAAAGAAGAGAGCGACAGATGGTTCACGGGACCGCCATTCCTGTACGAGGATGAAGACAGATGGCCTCGCCGGCAGGAAGAGAAGGCAGGGAATGAAGATGAGGAACTGGAGGAAGTCGTGGCGCACCAGAGCGACACCAAGGACGCTCCACACCTGCCGAACATAGCGAGATTCTCTTCCTACGAGATATTAATCAGGGCCACTGCACGGATACTACAGTTCGTCGATGCTATAAGAGGAAGGGCGCACGTATTGACATTGCAGCACATCCAGAGAGCAGAGCGGATGTGGATAGAGCACAGCCAACATGAGAGCTTCGCTGAAGACATCAGTCGACTTCAGCGGGGGAAGAACCTGGCAACCGGCAGCGCATTAAGGAAGCTCGACCCCATACTGGAGGATGGCGTATTACGAGCCAGAGGAAGAATCGACGCAGCCGACGTGGACAGCCAGATGAAGAGGCCCATCATACTAAACGGACGCCACCATTTTGTGAAGCTGCTTGTGGACAAGGCGCATCAGGAAGCAAGCCACGCCAACAGGGAGAGGGTGGTAAACGAACTACGCACCAGATATCATATCCTTCGATTACGACCAACAGTAAGAGAAGTGGAGCGGAGATGTCTGCGCTGCAGGGTACGCACGGCGACACCACGGCCAGCGGTTATAGGAGACCTACCACCTGAACGATTAGGGGCATTCGCGCGACCATTCACCTACACCGGAATCGATTATTTCGGGCCTATAACAGTGACTATAGGACGTCGGCATGAAAAACGGTGGGTAGCGTTATTCACCTGTTTGACGACGCGCGCGGTGCATTTAGAATTAGTTTACTCCCTTACGACGGACTCGGCGATATTGGCATTGCGGCGCATGGCGGCTAGGCGTGGGTGGCCACGGGTCATCTACTCTCACAACGGAACGAATTTTCATGGGGCAGATACCGAACTGCGACGGGCAATGGAAGAGTGGGCACCACAGCTGAAGGACTACGCGCTGACTCGGCGGACAGATTGGAAATTCATCGCACTGGGCGCGCCGAACCAGGGAGGCGCATGGGAGCGTCTCGTGCGCTCAGTGAAGACCGCACTCGAAGCCACTCTGCACCAGAAGAGCCCACGGGAAGAGACGTTAGCGACGCTCCTCACAGAAGCTGAGAACACAGTCAACTCTCGGCCGTTGACGCACGTACCGGTCGATATCGACGAGGAAGAGGCGCTGACACCCAACCACTTCCTGCTGCTGGGACCATCGAGCCTACCAGTAACCGCACCGTGCACGCCTAGTGATCGTCGGGCGTGGAGAGCGGCGCAAGGACTCGCCGACGAGTACTGGAGGCGCTGGATGAAGGAGTAACTGCCGACGCTGGTTGCGCGCATGGACTCGCGGGATGTGCAGCAGCGCCAGATCCAAGAAGAGGACCTCGTCGTGGTGGCAGACAGTAACATGCCAAGGAACGTGTGGCCGCGGGGAGTTGTGACAAGGACATTTCCCGGACCAGACGGCGTGGTGCGCAATGTGGAAGTGAGGACCAGGGGCGGATTGCTGCGCGGCGGCCGGTCAGGAAGATCGCCGTCCTCCCGAGGGAAGCTTAGGCTCGCAGGCTACGCCGGGGGGAGGATGTTGTGGACAGCTAGAGACCCGCCGCCCCGTCGCCCCTTCGTACCCCGTTGCGCCCCGCACACCCCGCGCACCGGAGCCGAGCGACGACCAATGGGAGTGCAGCATCGTCGCACGGCACTACTCACAGACTGAGACGCTCTCTTGCGGGATATAAGAAGGGCGTTTTGGTCTGTGAGCTGTTCATTTCTGAAGCGGCACTCGAGAAGACAATAAAGAAGACTCAAGACAGAAAATCAAGACTCCACAATTGAAGACCTCTCTCTGTACATATTATATAGTTTAATAGTGCCGAATTATTGTAAATAGTTTAATACAGTATAGTCAAGAGTACCATCTTTTCTTCACGCAATCCCCTAGCATAGTTAACCTCAGATCAGTCAGTCAATTAGTAAATACAGTCCACTAGCTACAGTAATAAATAAATACAGTCCACTTAGATCCCTTATAGTAATTATTTTACTAAGAACTATAACCTAATTATTAAAGAGCCATGGCAGCTCAGATGGTTAACGCTCGCTGTAAATTTCACAGCACGCGAGCAACCCGGTTTCAATCCCCGTCGGCACCAATGAAATTGTTAATTGCAATTTTAAGTGCTGATTTACCACGTGGTCGGCGATGAAGGAAAACATCGTGAGGAAACCTGCATGTCTGAGAAATAAAATAAAAATATTCAGAAAATGTGAAGTTCGCCAACACGCTTTGGGGCAGCGCGGCGGACATTGCCCTAAAACCCTCTCAGGAATTAGGAGAGGCCTGCTCAGCTGAGGAGTGCCCAGCATTGGGACGTATATAGGTTGTAACTTTAACTTGAATTATTGTTTAATTTAAATAAGACAATTATGTTTACCAATATTTGTCAGTAAGAGTTTTCAATAATACTCGTTGTTTTATATGTTCAGCTGTTTCAATACTCAAATTATTTGGCACTAAAAGATTGATTGTGGAAGTAATTCGTTCAGATGCTTTGGATGCAGCTGAAGAAATCAAGTATTTAACAGTTGTTTTTGATAGCACGGAAGTAAACCCTAAGACGCCTAAGCGATTAAAATAACTTGAGGCTTATACCAACATCGAAGCACTTATTTTGTCGTTTTCTCTAATAGCTCACATGCGCAGACACTTAATACACATAATCGCATCACTTTGATAAAAATCCACTTCAAACGATTATTTAAACGATAAAACAGGAGCAACCATCCGTCGATGGTTAATCTGCTGCCAAAACTCACAGTAAGTAAAGTAGTACTAAGTTTCATAGGTTATAGTGATTTTAATATCACAGAGATATACTTTACAAAATTACATTTCTTTCTAAGATAATAAGCAAATAAATAAACTGGGGAAAAATGAAAAACATAATATAGTGTAAATAAAGTATAGTAGATTGGGTCCATCGAGGATTAGGATTTAAGTTTACGGTGGTGTTGTAGATTAAATGATTTACGTGAAAAAATAAAAAATTAAATTATTTTAAAAAATATATGGACTGTCGTATATCTATATTTCAATATCAAACTTATATTTCAATATTATTAAAAATATTAAAAATAAATATCGATATTAATAAATAATAAAATGGATTTTTCGATATATCGATATTTTATCAACAGTCCTAGTACAAACGTGGGACGTGGCCGTGGGCGTTTGGTTTGCGTGACTCCTATAAAATATCATATTTATAGATAAATTAAATGATATTCAATAATACCTAAATCTTATTTAATAACATTTCCTGTCTATTAATATATATCTATACAAATAAAATAAAATTGAAGTGTCTATTTGTAATATCAAAAGAAGAGTTTTTTACTAAATGCATAATATGAAAGTACATACGGTACATATAACAAAAACACAATTTTTAAAATCTTTGTCTATCTTTCTGTCTGTCTGCCTGTCTGTTTGTTCCGGCTAATCTCCGAATCGGCTGAACCGATTTTGACGAGACTTTCAGTGGCAGATAATTAATATTATATGGAGGAACAGGCTAATTTTAATTTAGAAAAAGAATTAGGGTTCCGTGTAAAGAAATTAAAACCCATGAAATGCAATCGTAATAAATTACACACGGGCGAAGTCGCGGGGAACTGCTAGTTAATAGATAGGAAATTATATTTTTAATTTATAAGAATCACGCAGACTTAACGCGCACGGCTGCGGCTTCATCGATCGAGAAATGAAATCCGTTCTGTATATATGTATATAGGTATTTAAATAACGTTTCCTATATATTAACACTTCAAAAGATATTTTTATTTATGATAAGGTCAGTATTACGACACTTTTAAGAAATGGGTCAGATATTATGATAATTTTACTCATTATGGTAAATTTTATTTATTTAATAAATGTGTTATTTATTTTTATCTGTTTATTAAATAACCTATCTGTAGAGCGGGCGACACCCCACTGATACTAACTTGCACTCCGGTTACGATGAACCCAAATAAATCCATGAGCATGGGCACATTCTGAAGGTCTTATGATGACCAGATAATGCTTATCGGTTTTCAGTAACGGAAATAGTTAGGATGGCCTAGCTTTCTATGTTTATCTAATTGAGCTCTCGACGTGTTACATACTAAAATAAAGTTGAAGCACCCAAACGTCACGAACTCACGAATTAAAATAAGTTAAACAAAATAAAATCCATAAAGTTTGTTTTATTAAATGTGTAGTATTCGTATAAAATCATTGAATTCTCAATACTGCGTACAGGTAACTTGGTCATTTATAGGAATTGGTGTTAATGGTGCTTGTAGGTTTTCTTGAAGTACGCAGATATTTTCGTCTTCTGGTTGTGGTTGGTTATGCTTTTTCCATTCTGCCTTGTTTTTTATTGCCTGTAAAATATATGGTCGATTTCTAATTTTGTACCTACTTAGGAGTTTTGCTGCTTTTTTAATTGCCTGAAAATATTATAAAGTGAGTAATAATACTGTTTGTACTATTTATTATATTTATATTATTTGTGTAGTTACTTCTTGAGCCCTCCCAAATAAGCCCAAACACGATGGTGTTTCGTAGTGGCATAACTTAGATCTTTTACCCCACCTTCTTTGTTCACCATCATGAAGGTAATATAATCACATTAAACTAGGTCTTTATAAACCCTTTCAAATGAGTTCAAACACGATCGTTCTACCTAATACCGCCACTGAAATCCTATACCCACCCTCGGATTGTACTATCAGAAAGGTGAGGTCATAACAGTCACCTAGGTGTTTATGAACCCTTTCAAATAAGCTCAAACACGATCGTTTCATCTAGTGCCGCCACTGAGATCCTATATCCTCCTTCGGATTGCACCATCAGAAAGGTGAGATTATAACTGTCACCTAAGTCTTTATGAGCCCTTTCAAATGAGTTCAAACACGACCGTTCTATCTAGTGCCGTCACTGAGATCTTATACCCACCTTCGGATTGCACCATCAGAAAGGTGAGATCATAACAGTCACCTAAGTCTTTATGACCTTTCAAATGAGTTCAAACACGACCGTTCTATCTAGTACCGCCACTGAGATCCTATATCCACCTTCGTATTACACCATCAGAAAGGTGAGGTCATAACAGTCATCTAGGTCTTTATGAGCCCTTTCAAATGAGCTCAAACACGATCATTCTATCTAGTGCCGCCACTGAGATCCTATAATCCACCTTCGGAATGCACCATCAAAAAGATGAGGTCATAACAGTCACCTAGGTTTTTATGAGCCCATTCAAATGAGTTCAAACGCGATCTTTCTATCTAGTGTCGTCACTGAGATCCTATACCCACCTTCGGATTGCACCAACATAAAAGTTATATCATCACAGTCATCTAGGTCTCCATTTACCTTTTTGAAAATGAGTCCAAACACGATGGTTCTACGTAGTAGCATCACTGAGATCCTTTACCCACCTTCTGGAGTCCACCATAAGGAAGGTGACATCATTACCATCACCTTGGTCTCCATCCTCTGTCAAACCAACTTCTCTAAATATATAATAGTTTTAATTCAAATCAAGTGGTTTTGTTCCTTTTATGAAATCTTTACTCTTCATTTATTTATTTATTGGTATGGCATTCTTACAATCGTTCACAATAAATTAAAATTAAAATCAAATTTATTCTATCTTTTAATTGCGCTATCCCATGGATTCATCCATGTGATAGCGTCGTTTTCGAGAGAGAACAGGTCTGTAGGGCAGCCGTGGTACCTTGTGAGTGGGCAGTTTCTAGCTATATGCTCAACATCCTGGACAGCAGCTCCACAATCACACCCCGGTGATTCCCTCCACCCGCAAATGGACATGAAGGCATTGCTTCGCCCGCATCGGGTTCGTACCCTATTCAGTTGGCACCATTACCTTCTTGGGAGCGCAAAATCAGCAGGTTTAAGTGTAGCGTTGATGGTAACTTGCATGCTATCAGGGGGTTATCCGTTCCATTCCTGCAACCACTCAGCAGATGTGTTAAATCCGCCGGAGACGAGCTCACATGCGGTCTAGTATGGTGGGTTATGTCACTTCAGACGGTGGGGTGGCGGATCAGTAAACTCCGCCTGAGCTGGCAGGTTTGAATTTCCGTTGATCTTCTGGGACTCTCGTAGTAGTATTTGTTGTCTTCTCAAATGGGGTGAGCTTATATGGCTTAGCACGGGGAGCCACTGGAGGGGGGTACATTTTAATGTTCCAGATATGCATCTCATGGTCTGGTTTAGCTGGGTGTCCACATGCAGCACATGTGTACTATTTAACCATACTGGTGCACAGTACTCTGCTGTTGAGTACACCAAACTGAGACCGGTTGTACGCAGCACATCGGCGCTGGCCCCCCAAGTGGTGCCCGCTAGCCTGTGCAAGATGTTGTTTCTGGTCTGGAGCTTTTTGTATAATTTGTCCATGTGCGGAGCGTACGTGAGACTCCGATCGAGAGTCACGCCCAGGTATTTCGGAGTGGGGTTGTAGTGCAACATGGCTCCAGCAAACTCAACAGTGGGCTCATATTTTGCCATTTGGTTAGCCAAGTGAAACGCAGTTACTTCGATTTTGGCAGTGTTTGTTACTAGTCTCCATTTCCTAAAGTATTTGTCTAGTATGCTTCCTCTTTGTCTAGTATAAGTCCTCGTTAAGGATACCTTCGGATGGTTTGAAGGTTTCGTGTTGGGAAGCTAGTGCTGCATCATACATAAATTTACGACTCTGCGTTTCAGGTATATCATGTAAGTAAAAATTGAAGAGCAGCGGAGCCAAAACTGAATCCAGTGGTAATCTTTCCTTGGCGACTTTCACTGTCGCCAAGGAAGACCATGAACTCACGGTTGCTAAGCATGCTATTTAACAGCCCCACCATTTTTCTGCACGGTACCGCTTTCATGAGCTTATAGACCAATCAACACCTGTCGGTACAGTTGCGGCCAAGGAAGCCAGCTTGTTCCACTGAAACCACCTTATCAATGAGAGGCATAATGCGGTTGTAGATTAGTCTCTCCAGAAATTTGTAGACACAGCTCAGAAGGCCGATAGGACGGTAGCTCTTAGGATCGTCTGCAGTATTTTGGGGTTTCAGCGTAGGAATAATCTTCGACCTATTGAAGTCGCGAGGCAATTTGTTGCGTAACAGGATGTCTGAGAACTATTTCAGCCATTTCCTGCATTTCGGGCCCAGGTGCTTTAAAAACTCATTGTAGACTCCATCGAAACCATCCATCGCTTTATTAGGTGGCAATAGTTTCAAGGCGCGATCGGTTTCATCTTGGGAGAATTCTCGTGACAGCTGGTAGTCAATTGGTAGCGACGCCTTAAGCTGGTTAGCGCACTGTCGTGTCGCCTGTGTATCATCTTTCCTGCCTTTAACTTGGGACACCTCAACTATTCTGTTTGCAATAGCGTTGGCTAGTGGAGCAGATCCGCTACGGGAGTTTGTTCTAGTCTTGTCTGCCAACCCATTGAGCACCCTCCAAGCTTTCCTGCTGGAAGTTTTAAAATCCATTGACTCTACGGTATCGAGCTACCTATTTCGACGCCCTTTGTCGAGAGATTTCAGAAGGTCATCACCTATTTCATAGTTATCCGTGCGCGTGTACTCATCAAATAGTTTTCAGCAAGGGGTGTACGCCTTGCGGTAGCCTCGGAGAATGCTTTTTTTTGCTGTTGCTATGATAAGTTTAGTGAATCTCTTGTAGTTTTCGCCACAGGGAGGTATCCATATGATAGCAGCATCCATGTCAGCGCTGAATTTGGATCAGTCTGCTTTGTGGAAGTTCCATCGGGGCAAAGGCACGGATTTTGTTAAGGGGATCTTAATACCAACCTCCACAAGTACCGGTCGGTGCTGGCTGCTCGGGAAGTCTGAGAGAATTCTTCTTGTGGTTTGTAATGGGGTTCGATTGATGTCACAGGTAGTAAACGTTTAGTCTGGATTATAATCTTGCTGACCTGAACGATCCTCTATCCTTGGCATTAAATACCAGGTGTAGATTGTTGTTCTCCGCCCATTGCACGAGGTGTTCACCATTTGCATCATTTTTGTTATATCGCCAGGTCGCGTGATGAATATTGAAGTCACCGGCATATAGGCATGGGTGTGGGAAAGCGGGGAGGTTGGTAGTCCATAAAGAGTTCGGTGGTTTGTATACGTTTACAATGGTAAGGTTATTGATCTTTATTGCAGAGGCAAATACACCCGGACCCCAAGGCAAGTCTCCGCAGCGACATGTTTAATACCGTCTTTAACATAAGTGATGATGCCATATTGCGCGTGGTTAATTGCATGAGCAAGGTAGTATCCCGGGATACCACCACATTTATATAGATCCTGTTCATCTCTAGCGTGAGTTTCTTACAAAAGGAGTACGTCTATGTCATTTTCTAAAAGAATCTTACTTACTACTTCGCATTTAGCTTGACTAATACTACTACGGTTGACAACGCATCTGCATTCTGATTCGTAATCGAGGATAGATGTAGATGTCTATGGGCCACAGCAACCACATACCATCAGTTGGATTCTGTGCTCGTTTGTCACCATATATAAAAAATCCTGTGGGAGTAGGGTAACTTCCTTTTCTTCTGGCTGTTGGATTGATAGTCCAGGTCCAAAACCAGTTAATGATGTGCTCTCTTATTATTTGGCTGTTTCCAATAAACAATCATTTTTAGCGTTAGTGTTAATCCACCTAGATAATACAAACTCTTCTTGTAGGGTCAAGATAGTTGGTGGTTCCATTATCCGTTGAGAATGTCTCATTTTCAGTTTGTTTATAACAGTCGGGTGAGGGATATGATATTTACGACATATTCGCCTTATTTTAGCGCCTTTATGAATTTCATCGAGATTAAGCAAAGTTAGCTCTGTATATTTAAAAAATGCCTTTTTGGATCTATCTTCAATCTAAAACAACAAAAAAAGTTAAAACTCTAATCTGGTGGCCATGCATAGGAACATTTTTTTACTACTATGTACCAATAGCAAACCAGTGGTCAACAATTGGGGCACATCGCATAAAACGATTTTAATAATTGGCTTTAAGCTCTAAATTGTCAAACAAAAGCATCGCTATGAAAAAAAAAAAACAAAAAAAGAAACATCATAAACAACCAGTTGCAAACCAGTTGGTCAACAATAGGAACTCAGTACAAGGTGTGTTCCAGTAGTTAACCACCTTTAAAATACTTGATAATGTCATTATTTAATAAAAATAACACCGCATAGCACTTAAATAAACACAAAACTTTTAAAATAATACAACTTGATGACAGTAATTATTATTTCCTAATTACTGTCATCAAGTTGTATTATTTTAAAAGTAGGTAATATTAAAATATTGATCTTATCATGTCGACGTGCAAGTCTAACTGTAATGGTGGCCCAAAGGCAGTAAACGAGACACTGGTCTCAGAAAAAGAGCTAAGTATCGATATTTTCGTTTACTCTCGCGAAAAGTGATGTTCGGAAGATTGATTATAGTCTAGGCTACATAACAAAACTATTGAATTCTTAAAAAATGCCCGCTATTTCTTAATTTATTCAATTGGACATATGAGTGGTCAACTACTGGTACCTGGTTTGGGACTAGTACACCCACCCTACTTGCTGCCTCGTCATCCCCGTGATATTTCTGAGACCAGTGCTGCGCCACTGTAAAATATTTATCAAATTTATGTTTGTATTGTTTCAAAATTAAAATGATAGTCAAGTCATCATAATGTAATATTTTAATGAACTGAATTTAACATTCATAAAAATTTAGTTTCATATATTATTTAAATGATTTTTGCGATAAGAAAAAGTTTATGAAAAATATTGGTAAATCCAATTGGGCATACCTTAAGCGCATTAAAAAAATTACGTATAACATGATTATACGGAATTATTAAAGTAGTTTAAATACATTTCGACAGCTTTATCGGCTTCAACACCCTCGAAAACCATGAAAATGACACCCATGATGAAAAAATTGATACCTATTGCAGCCGCCATCTTGGATTTACATTTCGACAGCACTATCGGCTTCAACACTCTTGAAAACCATGAAAATGACACCCGAGATGAAAAAATTGGTACCAACTTCAGCCGCCATCTTGGATTTACATTTCGACAGCACTATCGGATTCAACACCCTCGAAAACCATAAAAATGACACCCAAAATGAAAAACATGATATCTATTGCAGCCGCCACCTTGGATTTACATTTCTACAGCACTATCGGCATCAGCACCCCCGAAAACCATGAAAATGACACCAATGATGAAAAAATTTATATCTATTGCAGCCGCCATCTTGGATTTACATTTCGATAGCACTATCGGTTTCGACACCCTCGAAAACCATGAAAATGACACCCATGATGAAAAAATTGGTACCTACTTCAGCCGCCATCTTGGATTTACATTTCGACAGCACTATCGGCTTCAATACCCTCGAAACACATGAAAATGACACCCATGATGAAAAAATTGATACCCATTGCAGCCGCCACCTTGGATTTACATTTCGTCAACCCTATCGGCTTCAACTCTCTCGAAAACCATGAAAATGACACCCATGATGAAAAAATTGATACATATTGCAGCCGCCATCTTGGATTTACATTTCGACAGCACTATCGGTTTCAACACCCTCGAAAACCATGAAAATGACACCCAAGATGAAAAAATTTATATATTTTGCAGCCGCCATCTTGGATTTACATTTTGACAGCACTATCGGCTTCAACACCTTCGATAACCATGAAAATGACACCCATGATGAATAAATTGGTACCTAATTCAGCCGCCATCTTGGATTTACATTTCGACAGCACTATCAGCTTCAACACCCTCGAAAACCATGAAAATGACACCTATGATGAAAAATTTTATACCTATTGCAGCCTCCACCTTGGATTTACATTTCGACAGCACTATCGGCTTCAGTACCCTCGAAAACCATGAAAATGACACCCATGATGAAAAAATTGATACCTATTGCGGCCGCCATCTTGAATTTACATTTCGACAACCCTATCGGTTTCGACACCCTCGAAAAGCATGAAAATGTCACCCATGACAAAAAAAAATTATACTACTTACTTTTAGTACGTACTACTATTATTTATTCTGTGCTTTTAAATATTGTAATAAAAAAATCTCTTATTATTATTATAATCAAGTATTTAAGAAATTTGGTTATTCAAATATTGTGTATTTGTACAGCGATCTTTTTGAGCCGCTGCAAACAACCGAAACAATGTCCACTCACGACGGCGACTGAAGCCCAGGGCCAGTCAACTTCCTAATAGCAATTTGGTACCTGGAGATGACCTTGGGGGGCTTTAAGGAAACGAGATGGATTAATATCTATCTCTCTCGCACTTTATGTTATCTTGCCATGAAAGAAATATTATTTTAAATGACACATCATTTTAATCATTTTTTTTTATTTAATAATTATAATACTTTAATATATAATATATTTCGTTTAACATATATTTATTACGACTTTATTGAAGTAACAAAATGTATGAATATGAAACTGCATACTATAACAAAAGGCAAGTTATGGCAACAGTAAATAAACAAAATAACAAAATAGAAATACAAATCAAAATGGCAGATCCCATGCGCTTGCGGTTGTGTTGTTGTTTATTTGTGTTGCAAATTAAGTTTATATTTTGATATAAACTTATTTCTTACATTACTAACGTTGAGTTGAATATCCCGTTCCTCCGTTTTAGTGTTTACAGTGAGAAAGAGACTCAAAAACAAGTGCTGTGCATTGTGCTAAAGAGACAGAGACTCAATTTTATCTTTCATCATGAAAGAAAACGAAAGAAAATGTTACAAGTGTGGATGTTCTCGTGCTCATGATCGTAACCTCACCATACGTCGTTTTCCTAAGCCTGGGAGAACAAATAGCTTACGGTACGTATGCTAAATAGCTTTTTGATTACTGATTAAAACAGTTTTAAAATGTTTAAATTTGAACCACTGAATTAATAAAGTAACAGAAATAAAAATTATTATGGGCCGCATCGGCTAATAAAACATAAGATACATTAAGCGTTTTAAAAACGTGTGCAAATAAATCTGAAAATTAAAGAGAAATTATGCAGAACAGCATGAGGTGTATCACATAGAAATCATAACATAATAAAGTAGTTATAGATGTATTGGTACACATAGAAATAACTTGTGGAATAATATTTATGTATGTATACAATACAATCACATTGTTTGAAAGGAACAATCTCTTGTATTGCACTCTTCTACCAAGCATGTTTTTAGCACCTCAGTAGTATATTATTATCTAATTGTATTTTTTCAGATGTGAATTATGGGCGAAATACTGTTTTCCTCATGACTTGGTGGTCACCAGAATTTCAAAACAAGCTTTATTCTAGGCATTTAATGTTGTGCACTAAACATTTTAAGAAATCATCATTCATTGATAATTTTGGAAAGAGGCTAGTCAAATCTGCAGTACATGATGAGGAATGTGGTAAGGTTAGTTAATTTTTCTTTTGTTACTATCTACATTTTTTCTTTTATGTGGCTTTTCTCATACTACAGTGAAAAGATTATCTCGTTAACAAACGGTGGTAACAGATTGAGTGGTGATTTATAAGGGTATGCGACGTAGCCATAAAACAACAAAAGATATAAACGTAAAAAAAATATGTTATCTTTTATTTAAAAAAAAAAAAACCTTATCTATACTAGGATTTTCTCCTGTATTGTGGAGGCAGTTTACAAACATAAATTGGATAAGGACAAACATCCCCCGGCACAATTATTTATAGGCCAAACAAATACTTGTTCTATGCAGCATTCGAACCTGTGACCTTTAGTGCCGCAACTCAATGCTAAGCCACTGCACTGCGAGCTGTCAATGTTGTTTAAATGACATGATTATAATTTAGTTACTTACAGAATATATTTACAAATAAAAGAAATTGTTAATATAGTGTCTTAAAAATAGGATGGTGGTGGTAATGGGTTAAAGCAACATTCATTAATAAAAACAAGTTGTATTTAATGTTTATAAATTTATAAGGCTGTTTGAAATTTAGAGATTGGTTGACCAATGCTGGGATACATGATATAAATAATGATTTGATAATCTCTAATTTTCAGATCACATTAGCTGACCTTCATTTGGAACAAATGGATGTGATTCAGCATATTGCAGGTCCATCAACTACTAAACAACCACTGTCTGAAAATATTCAGAACACTATAACTGTTCCAAATGTATTTGAGCCTGTTGCGGGTCCGTCAAAATTTATACAACCCTTGTCTGAGAATGTGCATTATAAGACCATTCCTGACAAAACTAGTGCTATTTCTCAAGTAACTGAGAATATCAACCATGTTGCTGCTGCAAATCCATCCACAAAAAACAAAAAGGATAAAGATAAAATTAAATATCATCTGAGAAAAATTAACAGGTTTTAAAAAAACTAAAGCATCTGAAGAATGAAGCATTTCTCAAAGTATTGAGCAAAAATGATTCAGTAAATGAAATATTAAAATGTAAAATATCCCCCTCTTTTGCATTATTTTTGCTAGGAGAATTGCAAAACTATAAAAAAAAAACCAAAAGTTGAAGATGGGACATGGACTCCAAAATAATAGTACTAAGACTGTATAAAAGGTCACCTAGGTGTTACAAATTATTAAGAAGGATGATTTGCCTGCCAACACCTAGTTCATTAAAAGCGTTATTAAGCAACTTTCAAATGAAAGTTGGTATTACCAAATTTTTAATGTTTTGAAAAAAAACAATAAAGCAACAAACTCCCTCAGACAATGAGTATATCCTTATGTTTGATGAGATGTCAATAAAAAAGAATTTGTTTTACAACAAAAAGGAGGACATAATTGGGGGTTATTAAGACCATGTATTGCAGGGCAGGTCACCACAAATGGCAACACATGCCCTTGTGTTCATGATTGGCGGAATCTGTAAAAAGCTGAAACAACCAATTGCTTATTATTTTTCTAGCGGATCTGTGACTGCAGATAGGCTGTCAGTTCTTATAAAGGAGGTGAGTGTTATGGTCTTTTATTTGTTATTATGTCAATATATGTAGTAGTACTTTTTTACTATATTAATTTACCCTTTTATCATTCTAGGTCCTGCAACATTGTTTTGATGCTGGAATTAATATTTCAGCTACAGTGTGTGATATGGATGGTGTGAATAAGAGAGCTTTAAGTATCTTGGGAGCATCTGTAGAACAGCCATATATTCTGCTAAGTAATCGAGAAGTGGTTACCTTTTTTGATACTCCGCATTTGCTCAAATACTTTAGAAATATGTTTTTAAAATATGACATTAAATGTCCAACAAATATAACATCAAATGATCAAATTGGATTTGGTAAGATATTTTGTTTTATTACAATCATAATATTATACATATTTCCAATTTACAGGATATTTACACAAATGTTTTTTACAGGTGTTGCTAAATGGAGCTATATAAAGGAGTTTTATGAAACAGATAACACCAATCCCAATTTTGTGTGTGCACCTTGCTTAAAACAAGAGCATTTAAATCCAAATACGAAGCAGAAGATGAAGGTGAAGCTAGCTGCACAAGTGTTAAGCCACTCAGTTGCTGCAGGAATGTATGCTAAAATTTCACAAGGTAAATTAAATTTATAATTTAAAGTATAATATTTAAACATATGTCCACCCATTAAAATAATTATTAACTTAACCAGTTCAGTGCGGATGGTACGCCAGGCGTGTCATCGATTACTTTTGCGTGTGGCGTATGACACGCGAGTCGTGTCTTTTTAAAAATCGTTATAACTCGCTCAAATTGCGTTTTTGGAAAATTTATCCAGAACAAAATATTCATTATTTTGCAAGTACTTCATGCATGCGGCTTCGTTTCTGGATATTTTGAAAATTTGAAATTTTTAGGGGTTGACAACCTTTTTTAACTTGTACATGGTACTCTTTTTACTTTGTAGGTTTTCAATCATGTTGTGGAAAAATAGTCTAATAAGTAACAAATAATAGCACTCATTGCGATCGCTCACAAACCCTAGTCGTAAATAAATTTCTGGAAAACACGTGTCCTGTTAAAAAAAAAACAATGCGCTTGTCTGATTGTTTAATTTTGCTTAAAATGGTTGAACTGCCGTCTATTACTATCATATGGCCGAATAGACCTACGAAGTACCATGTGCTCTTGTGATATGGTATAAGGTTTATTTTTGCTTGAAACAGTTTGAAACCGTTCATGCATAAAAAAAAATTCGCTAATAAATAGTCTTTTGTCAATCTGCCGCCGTATAGCGCCGGCGTTTGTTTCCTTTTGAAAACACTTTTTTATAGGAGAGGGGGCAAACGAGCATGCGGCTCACCTGATGGTAAGTGACTACCGCCGCCCATGAACAACTGCAACACCAGGGAGGGAATGGCAGATGCGTTGCCGGCCTTTTAAAAAGGAGTACGCTCTTTTCTTGAAGGTCCCTAAGTCGTATCGGTCCGGAAAAATCGCTGATGGTAATCGATTCCACAAGGAAGTCGTGCGAGGAAGAAAACATCTTCTAAATCGCACAGTGATGGACCGCCAATCATCCAGATGGTGTGGATGGTATCGGGAGTTTTGCCGCGATGTGCGTTCGTGAAATTTGGCGGCTGGGATTAATACGAACAATTCCTCCGAGCACTCCCCGTGGTAGATGCCAAAGAAAATGCACACTTGTCTTGCTATTCCTACTAATTAGACGTTTTCGAATCGACTTTACTTTTAAATTTGTATAACATTAAATAATATTTAACATTTGTAAATATTAATGAATTATAAACCTTATTTTTTTCCAAATTAAGGTTCTTGATTGTTTGATATTTACAGAATAGAATAATTAGAATAGAATAATTTTTTATTCAATATCGATTATTACATAATTCTTATTGAAAGTCATTTTTTATTTACCACTGGTTCGGAAAATACCTCTGTCCTGGGAAGAACCAGCAAGAAACCCAGCGGGACTTTTTTTTTTCAAACATATTTCATTTAACAATAATTTCATTTATACAATTTTTAAATGATTTTTAATAGAACCAGCATGGTGGCGATCACCTTATTCCCAGGGGTTATTTTCATTCATGTATTCCTTGATATTATAATAACCCTTTTTGTACAGTTTTTCTTTAATAAAACTTTTAAACTTGTTTATTGATAAACTTTGAATATGTTCTGGGATTTTGTTGTAAAAGCGTATACATTGCCCCATAAATGAATTACTGATTCTGTGGAGTCTAGTAACTGGTATTACAAGCTTATGTTTGTTCCTAGTGTTTAAAGAATGCACATCCTTATTCTTATTAAAGCTATTTATGTTTTTATGTACATACATTAGATTTTCATAAATATATTGCGATGCCAAAGTTAATATGTTTATTTCTTTAAATTTTTGTCTGAGGGACTCTTTACAATTTAGGTTATAAATCGCCCGAACCGCTCTCTTTTGCAAAACAAATATAGCTTCAATATCAGTCGCATTACCCCATAGCAAAATTCCATAAGACATAAGACAAATATTATTATTAGGTGAAAATTTAATTTAATAAAAACCCAGGTTTTTCAAGGTGATTTAGCTGTACCTACTTATATAAATATTTTTTTTATAAAACAATAAATAGTACAAAAGGTTTGTAATCTATTCATAAAAAAAGTCACTTACTCTCAATTTCAAAGAAAACACGTAAAAAAACACGTAGTTACCCACTAAAAACAAGTATCCTTCCATTTGTAACTTATGTTTGATGTCAAATAAACTTAATTAGGTCTGAAGAAGTAATAAAAGCATAAAAAAGAACATTACTTTTACACATGGCTGATGGCACAACAGGCGTGTCATCAATGTCTGTGGCGCGTCAATGAAATATCTGTTTGCCACCACAGCTAAAAGTTGTCGAAAATCGGTGCCGCAACGAATCGGTTAAAAAGGAACTAGGCTCTCCCAAGTACAAATTATTGTTTATTTATTTATTTATTTAACAATTTATGTACACACAAAATAATGTTACAATGAAGAAAAAAAAAAGATATTTTGTACAAAGGCACTGCTTATTTCATATTGAAATTTCTTCCAGCAGGCCTGATACTGAACAAATTAAAAGAGAAGCTGATCTAGTGTGCACTCTCATAATAAAATTTTATATTAAAATATGTATGTTTAAATATAAAATTTTATATTTTATATTTAAACATACATATAACTAAATACCACTATAAATATATATACACACACACACACGCACACACACGCACACACACACACACACACACACGCACGCACACACACACACACACATATATATATATATATATATATATATATATATATATATATATATATATACACATATAAATATAATAATATATTATATATATAATCATTGGGACGACAAAGAAAGATAGTGCTCTTTGACTCGCCTTTTGAACACGGACACTGTTTAAGTCTCTCGAATTGCAGCAGGAAGAGAATTCCATAACCTAACTGCATGTACTGTGAAAGAGTGAGAATAGGACTTAGTTCTAGAGGAAGGGAAATTTAGGAGGGTTTTTATTGTGTGATATGTGATTTTTTTTTTTGAGTTGTCTTGTAACATACTTTAAATCATATTTCTTTAACAGGGGAACTCTTCAGAGGCGGTCACTACAGCTAATGTTATTGCAAATATGGACAAGCTGTTTGATTGTGTCAACGCATGCACACCAGACCTAAGAAGGGGGAAACCATTTTCGACAAACATGACAAATAATACACCACATCTCACACATTTCATTTTAATGAAGAAATTTTTTACCCGTTAGAAAATCTTTTTGGATGCATTCGGGCCAATTGCGGCTGCAATTCAAATCCCACTGCTGGGCAGTTTGTTGCGGGTCTTAAAACGACTGTCCTTAGCAACTTATCTTTTATTGGGACAGGAAATTGTGAAGAAGACCAAAATCAAGTTATATTGACAAATTTTAAAACTTTATTGTCTCCACCTACAGACACACACACTGCTTATGCCACAATTTCAACCGATGAGTTAGAAGAAAGTGTAAATTCTACATTTGAATGTAGCTTGGAAGAAAGCAGTGGCGAAATACAAGCATGTGCGTATGTCTGTGGGTTTATAGTAAAAAATAATCTCAACAAATGTGAAATTTGTAAAAAAAAATGTTGTATCTGAGACACAAGACAGATCACATACTTTTATTGACTAAAGAATATAGTGATCTAAAAAAATTCCCTGAAATACGCCTCTACAAACCTCATTAACTGTATTGAAAGTAGTGCTACGATTATTTATGATTTTTTAGAGGCAGAAGCATATAAAAAAAAATTAAAAGGGACAATTAAAGTTTTGTTAAAAAAACTCAATAAATTTGGAGTTTCTCGATAAATGTCCAGGACATAAAGATATGAATATAGATTACTTATTTAATAGCGTATTTCACATTTGTATGAAGAGATTTTGTATTTTGAAAAATCGGCAAGTTGCAGAAGAGTACTCTGCATCTGCTCAAGAAAAATTGATATCTTGCAGAATAAATAGGATATTACATGAAACTACTTTTTCTGTATGTACAGTCATAATCACTTCGGTGGTGACATTTTAAAGTTAGTTTGATTGTACCAGTTAATGCAGACTACTTTGTCCTGGGTAGTAATTACCACATGTAACATAATAAACATACACTGAATTTTTAATGTGGACAATTTTTCAGTTATTCGGCTATGTCAAATGCAGTTAATATGTTAAAGATAACACTATCTTCATAAAATGAAAGTAGTTAACTTTAATACAATACATTTTTGGTTACTGTATTGTGCTTTTAACTCAATATTCTAAATAGGGTGTCTTAGGATGTGTTTAACATGTTAAATTTTGCATAGCTTAAAATTAAATAATTTTTCTGGAGACCGACGCAATAATTTCCTTATCTTTCATTTGTGATTTAGTATCATTTTGTTGTGTAAGATATATTTATTTGCATTTGGTCAGTCTCAGGTAAAACCGATTTTAATTTTAGGACCATATTTACACTGCAGCAGGGCTAAAGAAATTACACTTGTAGGTAGTGCTAATTAATGACATGAAAATGTTGACTTATTATTTTTTAATGCAGTCAATAACAATAATATAACGAAAATAATTTCTACAAATGTAATATTATTGGGGGCATCTATAATATAATCAGGTTATTGGAGTTTAGACATAATATTGCAAAGCTATTGCCTTGTTTGTAGAAAGTGAAGGGAAATAATGTTTTCTTGTTACGCCGCCTCTACACGTTGGCCAACACGCTGGCGAATGTGTTGGCAGAGATATTGGCCAAGAAATTGTGATCGCGTCCACACGTTGGAAGATCGTTCAGTTTGCTTCGGTTCAGGCCAATGTGCGGACGAATGAATTAAAATGATTATTGAAGCGCTAACGGCTGCTGCGGTTTATTTATTCACAGCATACCACTATTTTTTTATTTAATTTTCACTATTTTTAATATTTAATATTTTTAATATTAATTTTTAATATTTCTTTATTATACACTAACGTTATACAGAGAAGTAAACTATATAAACATTAACACACCTAGACATAGGTATAATTAACACTTTTACAACTAAGGCCTGGAAAATATTCGAAGCCTGTCTATAAAACTGTTGTGAAATTTTATTAAACAAAGCCTTTTTAAAAAGGGTTATTCTTGTTATATAATTATAGAATAAAACTAAATAATAATAATAATAAATAATTTATTTTGTCAAACATTAAAGTTACATTATACGATCAGTGATCGAGGTCACCTAGTAAGCAAAATAATGCCTGTAACAGATGGCTTCGCTCTTCCATAGCTAAAAATTAAAGTATTATTAACGAAATAAAGAAACTAATAGGGAATAATATAGACAGTAAAAACATGATTTTAGTATCCTACTTTTTAATTTGATTTTAGTATGCTACGTATAATATAGCATTAATACATCAATAAATAAATGAATACATCAATCACTACAACGTGAATGTGTATAAGATAAGGGTGATCAAAAAGAAATGAAAAAAAGAAATTTTATTTCTTGACGGCTCCGTGGCGTAGTGGCTTGGCAATGAGTTGCTGCCCTGGGGGCCGCGGGTTCAAATCCCGCACGGAACAAGTATTTGTATAGCCTGCACATAATTTCTCCGGGTCTGGATGTTTGTTCTTATGCTATTTATGTTTCTAAACTGCCTCCATGATACAGGACAAAATCCTAGTGTATAATAACATTTTTTTTAAAAAAGACTTGTGTTTTACAAACAATTTTCGGCTTGGTAGGGCTCTATAAAGCGAAAAGTTTATTCATTGGTCATTGTTACTGCCGTTATGTAGACACTAGTTACGATGCGTGCATATAAAATTTAAGCGTGCGTACGTGCGATCACTCTGAGAGCTCGTAGCAAACTAAACGTGCGCCCAACGTGTGGACGCGGCGGCCAATACTCTGCCACAACCCTTTGATCTTTTGTAAAAAACCGACACCAGACGGATCTCGCGCCAACTTGTGGGCCATCGTCCCAATACGTACCAACGTAGCTTAAACACCCGCTCCACACGATGGCCATCGTTGTTGGCCAACACATTCGCCAGCGTGTTGGCCAACGTGTAGAGGCGGCATTAGAAAGAAGTGTTTATATTAGATTGTCTAATCTTTTTTTTATATAAAACCAATGTACCTTTACTTTCCATTTTGCTTAAATGTCATGTTACATATGCCGTTTACTTAATAGGTGAAGTGATGAACTAAGTAGCTATAAAGTAATAATCGTTGACACGTGTTTTAGCGAAGTTACGAGAATGCTTATTTCCTATACTTCGCTAAAACACGCCTACCTCTTAAAAATAGACTATTCTGCTTTACATAACTACTTAACTATTAAATCGATATTTAGTTAAGAGCTGTTGAGAACTCATACATGCATAAAGTTAAAAATTTGTTAATTACTCCGTCACTTACGTCCATCAATGTACCAACGGTTGTTCTATGTACCAATGTGGACAAGTATGTAATGTAAATAAAAATTATGTATTTCAAAAACCACTTTTACTTGAAAAATAGTTCCTTTTTTATATTAAAATGATTGCTAGTCGTTTCAAAAGTGGTTTATGAATGTAAAGTACCATAATTTACAAATAACTTTGTGCTTTTGTTTTCGTTTTAATTTAGCAATATATATCATTGAAACGAAAAACTACAAGCTATATCTATCTATATGGTATTTTACATTCTTAAGCCATTTTTGAAACGAAACAACCAAGATGCCAAATAAAAAAAAATCACGTATCAAAATTCCCGCGCAAAAAAGTTTTAGGGGGCACCACAGAGATGGCGTGCATTATGGGTGCCATTTTCTTTGTTTGGAGTTGACATTCTTCCCGCCTAAGGGTACTAGTGTTCTGTGCTGAAGCCGAACTAAACTTAATCAGGGTTGCCAACTTTATTTTTTAGGAAATCGTACCATAAACTGGAAAAGATCGTATTTTGCTAAGAACTCAAAAAAAAAAGATAGTACGCATCAATATTTCAATAAAACAATGGTAAAAAATACAAAAATAATATTATTAAACGTCAAAGCAAAATTTTACATTTAGAGTATAACCATATAACATTTAAGAATCTGACACTAAACGTTACTACGACTTTTTTATTAAAAAAAAAATGGGCTCGGACTGAGTTCACTCTACACAAAATATGTAATATATGATTATCTGCGTGGTGTAATATTATTTGGATTAGAACAAATAGAATGACGTAAAACAAACTCGAAGAAAGGCGGTTAAACTGCGCGAGGAATAGAGTTTAAAAAATTATTGAATTGGATGCGTTCATAAAAAAGTTTAGAGCTCGTTTAATTTTGAAAATATTGATTTTTATATCGATAAAATGAACTTAATCAATTATCATTTTTATTTTGTTATAAAGATTGTAAGATTTGAAAAGATCGTATATTTTGCGTACGATTTCGAATACATGATCGTACATCGTACTAGGGCCAAAAAGATCGTATTAATACGATTTAAATCGTACGGTTGGCAACACTGAACTTAATACAAAGGTACTCTGTTAACTAAACTACTCTGTGGCTGTAGATCCCCATTTACAGAAACAATTTATATACGAGGCAACCAAATCAACGAAAATTTCGCCATTTTGGAGCCGAAAAAAATTAATTATAGCTAAACAAAACAAAATTACACTGCCATTTACATTCAGTGGCTTCCCACATGATAGATGAAGAGATTAAAAAATAGATTGAGTTAAACAATTGATATTTTCAAAAGTTATAGTGTTTACAAGCCACAGGGACATGATAAATACACACCATAAGTCACTAAAACCCTTTTTTTTTATTTAAAAATAGCAATTAATCGATTTAAAAAAAATATTAATAAGTTCAACAATCATTTATCTTTCTAACAATGTGCTTTTTATATCATTTATATGTATAATGCCGCCTCTACACGTTGGCCAACACGCTGGCGAATGTGTTGGCCAACAACGATGGCCATCGTGTGGAGCGGGTGTTTAAGCTACGTTGGTACGTATTGGGACGATGGCCCACAAGTTGGCGCGAGATCCGTCTGGTGTCGGTTTTTTACAAAAGATCAAAGGGTTGTGGCAGAGTATTGGCCGCCGCGTCCACACGTTGGGCGCACGTTTAGTTTGCTACGAGCTCTCAGAGTGATCGCACGTACGCACGCTTAAATTTTATATGCACGCATCGTAACTAGTGTCTACATAACGGCAGTAACAATGACCAATGAATAAACTTTTCGCTTTATAGAGCCCTACCAAGCCGAAAATTGTTTGTAAAACACAAGTCTTTTTTAAAAAAAATGTTATTATACACTAGGATTTTGTCCTGTATCATGGAGGCAGTTTAGAAACATAAATAGCATAAGAACAAACATCCAGACCCGGAGAAATTATGTGCAGGCTATACAAATACTTGTTCCGTGCGGGATTTGAACCCGCGGCCCCCAGGGCAGCAACTCATTGCCAAGCCACTACGCCACGGAGCCGTCAAGAAATAAAATTTCTTTTTTTCATTTCTTTTTGATCACCCTTATCTTATACACATTCACGTTGTAGTGATTGATGTATTCATTTATTTATTGATGTATTAATGCTATATTATACGTAGCATACTAAAATCAAATTAAAAAGTAGGATACTAAAATCATGTTTTTACTGTCTATATTATTCCCTATTAGTTTCTTTATTTCGTTAATAATACTTTAATTTTTAGCTATGGAAGAGCGAAGCCATCTGTTACAGGCATTATTTTGCTTACTAGGTGACCTCGATCACTGATCGTATAATGTAACTTTAATGTTTGACAAAATAAATTATTTATTATTATTATTATTTAGTTTTATTCTATAATTATATAATAAGAATAACCCTTTTTAAAAAGGCTTTGTTTAATAAAATTTCACAACAGTTTTATAGACAGGCTTCGAATATTTTCCAGGCCTTAGTTGTAAAAGTGTTAATTATACCTATGTCTAGGTGTGTTAATGTTTATATAGTTTACTTATCTGTATAACGTTAGTGTATAATAAAGAAATATTAAAAATTAATATTAAAAATATTAAATATTAAAAATAGTGAAAATTAAATAAAAAAATAGTGGTATGCTGTGAATAAATAAACCGCAGCAGCCGTTAGCGCTTCAATAATCATTTTAATTCATTCGTCCGCACATTGGCCTGAACCGAAGCAAACTGAACGATCTTCCAACGTGTGGACGCGATCACAATTTCTTGGCCAATATCTCTGCCAACACATTCGCCAGCGTGTTGGCCAACGTGTAGAGGCGGCGTAATATGATTGCTGGATACGATTTTATTCGATAAAATGTTGGAATTTTAATTTTTAGGCGATAGTAGAACATTACCTTGCGCTTTCGCTTAAGGTATGCAATATTAATTTATAAACCAAAATTGAATTATCTCGGTACGTCACTAGTGCATTCTAGTTGAGAAGTTCTCATCAGAATCACGTGCAGAAGCACCGTGTTTTCACGTGCGGCGCAATGTCAAGGACAGTGACGTTTCAATAAATTGTCAAATGTCAATTACAGTGACGCCGTCACCGTGATAACACTCGTGTACTATACTTATATGCATTTTTAGTGCTGGAAATTATCGATAATGCTAGACGAAGAAGAACTGTTAAATATTTTAGAATCGCATAATGATATTCATAGTGAAAATGTTTTATATACAGACAGTGATATTGTATCGATTAAGTAATCATATAAAATAAATAGTCAGGTATTTGAGAAACTTACAATACATTTATATTTCATTAATTTATACATTTTTACAAGAACATGAAGAATCTACTATATGGAGTAGAATCAATATGTCACAAAGTGATGAATCGCCGCCGTTATCGCTATCTATTCGACCGAAAAAAAAGAAGAATTTCCGTTGGTAGATCAACGCAGACCGAAAATCATTACATATGCTATGTGCAATCGGAAGAAAATGACTACACGGCCTATATAAGTTTGACCGCTTCAAGATTATTTAATCAAAGACCAGAAGATCCTAGCAATGAGCATTTTGGTACATTAATTGCATTTGAAATGAAGTCAGTCCCATACGAGATTAGAACGCATGTGTATATGGACATAATAAATTTGATATGTCACGCTCGAGAAGGTGCTATATTAGATCAAAGTTCATGCACATCTCCTGAATATTGATTAAGTTTATGAAGATAATTAACACTGATTAAGTACAATGTGATTAATGAAAATTAAGACTGAATAAAGCTAGTGATAATACCCAATAAGAAGAATGTTATGTTGATCAAAATAAATAATAATCTATAATTTTTAAAACTTTGTTTCTTTTATCGATAGACGGTTTTTGCAACACTATGCAAAATATTAAATTAAAAGTTCCTGGCGCTGCAGATGGAGACACTCCACGTCAATTAAGGCGCGGCGGTGAAAGGGTTAAGTATGAAAAGGGGCTCCTCGTTCCATACAAATACCCGGTTGTTCACTAAATACAAACATTATTAATTACTTTAGCAACATCTCCAAAACAGTTACATAACATGCTGTGCTGCTCTGAAACTGCAGTAATAGACATGGCGAATTTTTCTACAAGCTTTATGAGAAAGCTAAAATAAGAATTTTATACTTTAATGTTTGAATTTTGTTTGTTTTTTCTTTAGGAACAGTATTAACATGCATTTAATTATGGATGTGTTATGAATTAAAATTAATGGGAAAGATTTTTTTAATATGACTGGATGAAACTGAAATTGTCTGTATGTGTATAATATCATAATTTATTCAAGTCTTTGTATAAACAAAAAAAATTATGTATGTGTAACAAAAACATTACACAAGAAATACAATTTTAAGTAGCTACAGTAATGGCACCGGAGTTGGTCACAAAACATTCATCAAACAACTTTGACTTAAATAGAAAATTTTAATACAATGCTAACTGATCGTCGACTGGATAACTCGTGAACAAAAATAAAAAAGTGCATCTTAAGACATGATTATTGATCGTGGTATTTTAATTATTACTTCTATTTTAGTAAGGAATTCATTATTATTGAAAATAAAATACATCACAGTTTATTTATATAACTTGTGCCAAATTTAAGCATAAATGCTTGATTTAATTTGCGTGATTGGTTACAGTTACATTTAACATTTATTTACATCATTACACATCAACATGATTGTTATTAACATTATTTTTATTCTATAATCTATCAGTCAGTTGCGTGTTCCTAATTACAGAACTTTATTATAAAAATATTACAAAATTAAATTATTAAATTGAAGTTTCGTTTACTAATATCGAAGGCTCATTTTATTTTATTTCTTATTATTTATATCCTTAATTGTATTATTAAATTGATTAACATAAAATATATTTACAAATCTATTTTTTAGATTACTTATAATTTATACATAACTTATGAAATAAATTTACTAAGAAGGGTATTCACTCACAAACAGATATCGTACACCTTGTAAAAATTCGCTAATACAATAATGAAAAAGGAAGTTAACGTTTGTTAAAAAATTATAAAGGCAAATGTAACAACAATAAAACACCTTTTAAAATTTCTTTTGCGTTCTTGTGTGTTGTTTCAAACTGTAACAGTTTGATAAAATTTATTCTTATTTATATCTATTTCTGAATAATACATTTCAATAATACTTAATTCACATTTAACGTACCATTTGGGTAATAATTTCAGCACCTTATTCAATATACCAAATGCAAGTTTTATTAGATATATAAATAGTAATAAAAGAATGAACGAGGAAAGAGTGACAAAGCAGATCTATGTTGCAGATGTGAACGGCAGAGTCGGGAAGGGACGCCTTAGACGAAAGTTTATCGACCAAATTGGCGATATATTGAAAATGGGCCAGACTAGTAGTACCCTTAACCGACAAGCATGTATGCGTAGGTATAAGGATTTAAAGGAGATGTAATCTCTGCCTACCCCTCTGGGTGACAGGCGTGAGTGTTTTTGTATATGAATGTATAATAATGAATAAAATTACATAGGGAAGAGTAGGGGAAAGTTTGACAAAGACATATCTTTTTTTAAGTTCCAGACGAAACTAAAAATAATTACTTAAAATGGTAATATGATAAAATAACAATCTGCTATAATCCTATATTTAGAACCAGCAATTTTTGCATAATATATTAATTACATTATGTAATTTGATTTCCAGGAAACTGCTCTAACTTTTTGGATAAAATTTTGTATTTAGATAATGTTTATATTTTCCGAGTTTATAGGTGTCATTTCTGAAAATATTAAAAAAAATGTGTCAAACGCTCAGCAAAGCTCGGTCGCTCGTACTTCGTACAATGATGTTATTATTTATGTTGTCTTGTTAATGCTTACAGCAGTATTACTATTTTTAAAAGGTGGCTATAACGATCCCACAATGAATAAAAGCTTAATCATAATAAAATATGAAACTATTGTTTCATATTATATTATTTTAAAATCATTGATTTTGTGGTTAGGTTAAACTTAAATGATTAATGAAAAAAAAATACTAACTATCAAAATAAATATCACACCACTGTAAAGGTCCAAACTCCAAACTTCTAAACTAAAATTAACACCATGTTATACATTCTTAAGAGCGACTACATCGCGACCATACCCAGTTCTGTACTGGTAGTATATGGCTTGTTTTGCAGCAGCGACGTCGTTTTGATACATCTTTATCGTTTTTATGTAGGCATAACTTCCTCCATTCACTGAGGTATCTACATCGCCACCCGTACGAAAACTGAACAATATTTTTTAATTATTCGAGTTATGGAACCACTTTTATGTTTACAGGTTTGTAGGTACATTTTGTTTCATATTATGTTAACGTGATCACAAACGTAACATGTATTATTTTTTAAGGCAGTTTATTTTTAAATCTTTTGATAATTTAAATGTTTTATGCTTATTCCATCTAGGTTTTAACATTTAAGATCGCATGGAATTAGCGATTATGTAATAAATAGTAATAGATAAAAACTGAACAGGAGGTTTAATAATAATTTTACATGAACATTTAATCATTGTATTTACCTTTTCAAGGTTTTACGCATATGTGTTAAAAGTTTATAATAGTTATTTACGTGTTATAAATACAGGCTACAGTAAAGAGCTAACATTGGTCGAAATAGGATAAGTGTATGATATATAGTAAAGATAAATTATTTAGTCTAATCTAGTCTGGAATTTTCTTATATTACCATAAACTTAAAATTATATTTACTTAACGTTAAAACTCGTTTTCAAGATGCTTCAATAGAATTAATAATAATATTTTTCTTATTGATGCGTGTCTCGCTTCTATCCTTTTCATTAAATTATATCAGTTATTGTTTGAAGTACGAAAAATTCAAATTGTTCAAACAACTATCCTTTCTATCTAAACGTCTAATAAAATCATTGATGTCGTAATTACATACAGATTATAATATATACACGTAAAATATTCATAGTTTAATAATGGAATGGGCAGTGTAAGGTGGGTTTGCTAACTTTTATTAAAAGAAACACATTGATAAAATAAGACAAATTGTTTTAACGATTTATCCTAAAAATGGTTTTGGAGTCATTTGCATCCTTCAAAAATTACTATCAATAAATTATGTCTAGACGGATCGAATCCGATGTGTACTAAAATGTAATGTATGGAATTTGACAGTAAATGTTAAATTTCCCGAAGACTGTGTCGCCGCGACTGAGGGGCATTTTTCGTGAGAAACACTGTTCTTAAACCACAGTTTCAACGTGAGACTATCAATAAACCACGTTTTAATAAGAAAATGTTTTAGGGTAATATTAGATAAGGCAGTAGCAGTAGCAGTAGCGGGGCCGGCGAGCCTAAGTGTAGGGCTGCACGTGCGAGGCGCGCTCGTGTCACACGAAGGAGGAGAAGCCGGGCAGCGGCGCCCGCGAGCGCGCCATGTTGTTCATGACGATGTGGCCGCCGTTGAGGCTGACCACGCCGCTGCCCTCCGGCTCCGAGTCCGTGTAGCTGGAGTAGTTGCGCACGGGCCGCTGCCTCTTCCACGACTGCCGCAGCGTGTCGTTCACGTTCGCGTAGTGGTTCACGAACGAGTGCGGCTCCGAACGCACGCTCTCGTTTTCGCTCTCCGAATTCTAAACACCACCAATACATTTTTATATAACCACGATACACTAACAATATCAATATTTTAACTTAAACTATAGTAAACGACACGGATTATGAGCGTTGTGTACTTTCCTTGCGCAGTGACTTCTTGCGTCTGTTTAATGAAGTTCGCTTATTAGGTTCGGTTTGTTGTTCGCTTATTAGACTGTTTGATGTAAGCACCATATAATTTGATGTACACAACGTGTAACAAGTTAGAAAATTTAATCAACGCAAATAAGATCCACTTGAACGCTCAACATTCGTGACGTTTGCTATTATAGTTGAACGTATTTTGTATAATACACATGCATTGAATCGGTATTACTCAAAAATCATGACCGACTTTTCAGAAATATTTTCTATTTCATCTCGTTGAATATTACTGAAAGTCATCCACAATTTGAGAATTTGCTATTTTCACGCTTTATGTGGTTTATTTATTACTAATGATTTAAGTATTGTGAGTCTAATGATAATTGTGGTGAAATTTAAGGAGGAGATTTATTATATTATTACTAAACCTTTAATTAAATTCAAAAGACAATTTTAGCTGTAATTTATAACAAATGATGGAATTATATGTAGCAAAGATACTACACGAAGTAATAAAACACATTTACCTACAACTATATACAATATCGTGTACGGGAAACGAATCCCAACGAGAATCGAAATGGGTCACCTACTTTAAAGTGCTGATCGGGAATGAAAGCGTGACGTACAAATTAAAATCTGACATTAGCGATTAATCGTTGATATTTACCGTCGGGAGCTCCTCGTGGGGTGGGAGTGGAAAAAAATATATAAGAGTTTAGTGTGACCGGAATGGCGGGCGTTTAGACGACGCTGATTTTTATGGTGATCACCTGCGAGTCGGAGGAGCTGATCTCGGAGGGCTTCTCGGTGAGGGAGGAGTCGTCGGGGTTCTCGTCGTACGCGCGCAGGCTCTCCTCGTCGCTGTGGTAGGCGACGGAGGCGGGCGAGGGGCGCGGCGGCGCCTTGCCCAGCGCGCCCGCGCCCGCCGCGCCCGCGCGCCCGCGCCTCAGCGTGCCGGCGCCCGCGCCCGCGCCCGCCAACGCGCCCGCGCCCGCGCTGCCCGCCGAGTTCTGCCGCGACCGGTACAGCTCCATCGCCAGCGACCCGCGCTCGTCCGTTTCGCCCGCCAGCGACTCCTCCAGCGTCTTTTGCGCTTCTTCTGACAAATTATCGTTTACATGTGTGGTCACAGAGTGGTGCAAATAGGACGCGACGTACTTTTAGCTAAACGTCATCATACTACTGACCAATATGCGGATATACTTAACGAACAAATCTCCGATTAATTGCGGTATCTTATTCAAAATACCGAACCCAAATCATCTGGCGATGAAGAGTAGCATCACTATTGGATAACAACTCTATAATCATCAACCCACTTAATAGTGAATAAAGTAAAAAATACTCTGATTGCATGTCAATTGAAACAATCATTAAAATAACTTTATTCAGTAGACTTAGAAGTAGATATTATATTAGCAATTGCGTAACTTTCAGCCGAGTAAATGAAACGTAACGGAACTCATCATCTCATCTCATCTCTTATTCTGGCGTGACAAGAGTCGACTATAGGTACTATTCGACGTGGATTTTTTCGGACTTTTACGCAAGTTTTATTTAAAGCAGAAAATCTATAAAAAAAAGGTTCGATGGGTAGTCCATAGTTTTGGTTTCAATAGCGAACGACAAACGCAAAAGAATGAATTCAAAAAATAAATAATATATTTATTTTAGGATATGTCAATTACATATTTTAAAAAGAGTAGATCCTTGATTTATTTTGGTTTCAATATGCAATTCTTCCATACAAGAAATCGTCAAAATTAAAATTTGTGGAGTGCAATTAAAAATGCTTGCTTATGAAGAGAGAAAGCGAATCTTATTGGTTTGTTAGCAAGGAATTGCGTGGTTTTAATTTGTTGGATTTGAATTCTTATTATCGGCTTAATTTGATATCTAGCTGTTACAGAAGTCTAGTTTAGATAATCAAACGCAACGATTTCTGACTCAAATCAAATTTTATGTATTTCTATGCATGGTAAATAGCCTACTTTTAGTAAACCAAGCGCCAAAGTTGAATTTTTTTTTGCATTGCGAGCGCCAACTTTGGCGTAAAATACCCAGAACGCCAATAGGGAGTTGCGTAAAAAGTGCAAGATATTTACAAAGTAACATAAACAACAACGCGTACCTAAATATTCAGAGAACTTTGCTACTGAGTCTGGTTCCGGGTTCGAATACCAGCTTAAGAATATATTTGTACAACTGACAACTGATTGGTATTTGTGGTAAGACATCCAGGTTTCCTTTTGGATTTATCACTTTTACGCGTAACGGGGTTTGTTTATGGATTATGTATTTAAAAATGTTCTATGTAGTTTGTTTATGTAGCTTCTTCGGAAGTTTCGCCTTGTTGGGAATAGACCGAAAAATGCTATCACGTTAATCATGTTTTAAAAAAAATTACAAACGAAGTTAATACAATTGCGACGATAACAAAGTAATTTAAATCTCACACTAATAGTGTAAGGTTTAAATTTCCTAACAGACTTTTCTCCATAACTATTAAAACTATAGTTTTATAGGCTCCTTACACTTGAACCTACATAACATATAGGACCGTTTAGTGGCGGTATAAAAATATGGCAGTGGATGTCATAAGAGGCGACAGATAAGACATGGGCAGCAGCATCTTCCTGATAACATCTTGAAACGATAAAATATTACGGTTGCCAACCCACTTACTAAGCTTGGTAACTATGGCAAATTATATAAGTTCCCCCCTATGAGGAAGGTCTATGTACAGCACTGTGTTGTTGTGTTTAAATCATACATCATCAGATCCAAACAAACCAAACGTCTGTATGGTCCTTCGAGCCGGATCATACAGATGTTTGGTCTTGTTCTCGAAATCTCGAGAAAAACAAAGATTTATTGAGATTTTACAATATAGTACGAGGCTTGGTAAAAATATAAGGATGAGTCGCGCGACGGTGTTGGTAGGCAAACACCAAAACACTGTATGTAGAATATTAATAACAGGTTAGTAACAGTCAGTCACGCATAGTATTTAATTACTAAAATGCCAACGCGGGAGAATGCAGTTGCACCGCACAGGATGGGTGGATCGATGGATAGGACAGTTTTATGTTTCGGGCACAGCTAATGATAAGTGCTTATATCAGAATAAGCAAAGTATTCTTACTTTTATATTTGTAGCTCTTGCTCTTCACGCAAAGTATGGCGATAACCATTATGATAATGATGATGGAGGCCGCCGCCAGCGCCACCATGAACCAAGTTCTTCTGTAGAACGGTCGGTACTGCAGGTAGCCGTACTCCAGGTATAACTTCGAAGGGGTCACGATCACTTTGTCGCTGTACGTTGGGTTGCTTATCCCGTACATATTGTATGCGATAACTCTAAAGGAGTAGGCAGTCGAGGGCAGGAGGCTTTGGTATGATATTGTGAATTCTTCTAGCATTCCATTGCTGGTCCTTGTTATCGTCTCCCATCTTGTGTCATCTGTAAAAAATAAACTAATTTTAAATTAAGAACTATTCAAAACAATATTTTTCTATGGGTAGGAACTGCATTAAATTTCAAATAAATATTTTTACAGAATGATTTTTATTATCAAAAGAAAAAAATAACAATGCAGTATAAATAATATACAGTAAAACCCACTTAAGACGATTTTGAAGGGACCCAGCCGAAATCGCGACTTAAGCGGAAAAGCGTATTATGCGGGATAGGGAAAATAAAACACCATTTACAAATATTGTGTAGGATGTAGGTATTGAATTATCATATAAATTTGTTAGAAAGGTATAATGTTGTGTATATGTATATGTATTTAAATACGTTACATCATAGTTAATTATTATTTATAATGATATTACCTACTTAAAATAATCAATTATTTTGGTTTGAGAAAAAGATTTTCATGCATTATTGATGACAAGGCTTTCAATATAATTTAACTTTTGCAGTGCGTCTTCACTTTTCCCGAAAGAAGATACATAGCGCCTTAAATCGTTTAGTGCTGATAATGCCTCTGTGTTTGACAAAATCAGAATTGACTCCCCTTCATCTTCATCGTCATCACTTAGGACCTCTTTTTGGGTGTTATTCACATTTTGAATAAGATGTTCGATCGAACAGGTTTCGTAGGGTGCAACATTGTCATCAATGGAAGAATATCCAGAAAAACACTACAGTATCATGGGTTCTTCTTCCAACACGACATCACCTTCGTTATTTCGGAAACCTGTTTTCTTGAAACAATTTTGTATAGTTTCAGGCTTAATTGCTTGTCATGCCGCTGCAATATTTAGGATCGCGCATTGCACAGTCAAGGTTCGTTTGCTGTCAGGGTCTTCCGTTTCCTTAAGATAGCGATGTATCAATCGTGTTCTGTAGCCATGTTTAAGGACTTTTATAATGCCCTGATTCATCGGTTACAACTTGCTTGTCGCATTCGGAGGTAAGAAAACAAGCTTGATGTTGTTTAGTTCAACATCTTTAGGGTGAAAGTTTAGAGCTATTAATGAAGAGAATTATGCGTCTTCATTTAATCTGGAAGTGATCATCTAAAGCTTTTAACCAGTTAATAAAACGAAGGCCAGTCATCCAAGCTCAAGACTGTGTATCATATGTTACAGGGAGCGACTTCACGTTTTTAAAGCAACGTGGATTTTTCGCCTTACCAATCACTAGCAAACGTAACTTTTCCGACCTAGATGGCGTATACGAGGGCGGCACTCAAAATTTCGGGAATCAAGGAAGTGACACAACATTACTATTTAAAAATGTATTTATTGCTTGTCGAAGTATTCTCCGCGAAATTTGACACATTTTGCCATACGATGGAACCAATCATTGAAGCAACCATTCCATTCGTAAGTTGGGGTCTCCAAAATGGCCGTTTTGTAGGCGTCCACAGCTTCTTCAGTCCACGCAATTTATTCTTTATTTTAAGGAAAGTATAGAAATCATTAGGGCTTAGGTCGGAGCTGTACGGCGGATGGTCTAATAATTCTATGTTTTCTTGCTCTAAAAACTCTTTTGTTCTGTGTGCGGTGTGAGAACTCGCATTGTCGTGATGGAGGATGATGCGGCGGTTGCAGTTCTCTTTACGGAGTTCAGAAACGACCTGTGGCAAACAAATGCTAGCATACCATTCTGCATTAACCGTTCTTTGTCCCTCAAGAGGAATAGTCGTAACATGGCCGGTTTTGGAGACAAACGTGGCCACCATTTTTTTTGCAACACTCCGTGAACGAACAATTTTTGTTGGCTTTAACTCATTTTCGAACACCCAAACTCGTGATTGGTTTTTTGTTTCGGGTTTGTACGCGTATATCCAGGATTCGTCACCTGATACGATGTTGTATACGGCATTTGTGGATCCTGCGTGGAATCTTTCGAGAGTTCTGACGCACCAAGTAACGCGAGCCATTTTTTGCTCTTCACAGAGCGAATGCGGTATCCATCGGGAAAACAACTTTTATACACCTAATTGTTCATGCAAGATTATTTGTATTTGACTCATGCCAATGTCTAAAGTTGCCTGAATTTCGCGGTATGTCACATGTCGATCTTCTTCAATCAGCTTACGCACAGCATCAACGTTTTCTTGGGTGACTGCAGTTTTTGGACGACCTTGAAGGGGATCATCACTGAGCTTGACACTTCCACGTTGAAATTCAACAAACCAGCGATAAATTGTGGTTTTGGATGGGGCTCCATCACCAAATGCAGAAATCATCCGGTCAACACACTGTTTTTGTGTTCAACCACTTAGAAAGTCATAATACATCATCGCTCTTGAATTTTCTCGAGTCAATTCCATTTTCTCAATGACTAAACAAGTTTGACAAAACCTTGTGACAAGACCGATAATCTTTTTTTAAATAAATAAATGGTATTTGATTTTTAAAACCAAGAAGTTTTCAATTAAAAAGATTTACATATGACAGGAACAGTGGAAATATTCCATTCCCGATACTTTTAGTGCAGCCTATGTATTAGACGGGATGACGAATCGTATTAAGCGTGTAAAAAATGTATGAAAACAGGCCTCAAGTTGCAGGGATTGACATAAAATGGCGTACTAAACGAGAAATCGTATTAAACGTGATCGTATTAGCCGAGTTTTACTGTACATTATATTTTACTCTTTATTTCTTAATATAGAGATTTTAGTTAATTATTTCTTTATACTTTATTGCCTTAACTTTTTTTAAAAAGGTGTACAAAAGGCGGATTTAATGCTTTTATGTATTCTCTTCCAGTCAACCCTGGGCATGGTGAGATAATGTGATAGATGCATTATAAGTAATTATATTGTTTTTAAAATGACCCATCAACCATATATACAATATGTAACAAAAACCCTGTGGTTCCCGTTAAGTACATTATCAGGATCATTATACAAACGTATAAAAATAACTATTTTTTAAAAACTCGAACAACATTTTTTTTTATTTAATTAAAAAAAAAAAATTGTGTGCAAATTGTATGTGGTTTTACATCCCCGCTTTACTTAGCTTTAGCATCGGCTAGTGTCAGTAAGAAGTAATAAAACCACATAATTTTTTTTAATAAAATAAAAAATATGGTCGAGTTTTTAAAAAATAGTTATTTCTATAGGTTTGAATACTGATCCTGATAACGTACTTAACGGGAACCACAGGGTTTTTGATACATGTTGTATAAAATATACTTAACCATATATACTTTGTATATTATTCTTATATGTATTGCATACATTATATTAATATTAGAAAATTAATTTAGTACTACTATTAAATAATGATATTGCGCCTTTACAATGCAATCGTAAGTTAAGCAGTAGGTGCAATGTAGGATCTACGAGTAATTTTAGAGGAATGCGTGTTATTCTCGTAGGGGTAGAAACAAAACTTACACGCTTGCCATGTTTCCTTTGCTGCATAAAAATAAAATACGTTAATACATTAATATATAAAGAGATAATTTAATATAACATAGAATATGTAATATTATAATGTAAATAATGAAGAAATCTAGTTAATATGGTAATAATATTTTAATAAGGATTTCTTACAATAATACCGCCTTCGTAATAATAATTTCTTGATAGTTTATTTTTTCAAAATATAGATTATGGGTGACAAACGAGTATACAGTTCCACTGATACATTTTTATCCTCGAGAATCAAAATGTAGATGCTTCGTCACCACTGATGATTAAGATGAAAGGTCTCGTTTCTAGTGAAAAGTGTCTCCACTCACCATACGAAACTCAGTATTATATAGCTGATCTTTAATGGTAGTAATTTGTGAGAGCAAGGTCTTACCCGAGAAAAACATTGATGTTTGCATTAAAACTTGTTAACGATATTTTTATAATAGCTTTTCCGAACTAATATTTTTTAATTCGTTTTTACAACTGTTTACTAATGGCCAGGAACGGATGTGGTATCGATATGTCGTGGATAACATTTTGGCGATGTAGTTTGTATTTATTTAAACTTTGTTGTTGTTTGTATATATTTATATTAGAAAAGTAAGAATAAAAAAGGTAATAACTTTTCGCCTCCGTATTATATAATAAGTAGTTGGTTAAAAAAAGTAAAAATTTTTATGCCTCCTCTACAATACTCGCGAAGTAGATCGAAGTAGGACGAGGCGAATAGTGTAGAGAGTTACTTCGATTCACTTTGTCCAACCTCGCTTCGCCTCGGGCGACTTTCAATCGCTGTCGGTTTTTTGCGCCAGAGTCAAAGGACTTCACGAAGTACCCCGAAGTTACACGAAGCGTCTCACTACACTACTCGGCGTACGCCAGTTATAAATATTTTTTTTTTATATATAAATATTAAATATGTAACTTTCTACATAATTATTCATTTAGTTAACGCATTGACGTCGTACTGTTCACACAATTAGGTACATATTGCAGCTGCCTCTTGAACGTCATTCATGTTAAGAGGCGTATTACAAAAAAACGCGAAATTACAAGGTTTCCTCGTTGAAATTTTATATTTATCGTTCATTTCTTGAAATAACAATTACTTGGTAAAAATAGTTCGTTTTATCTCCTCAAATAAGCTCGGAATGGATTTTAGATAACTTATTTATTTAATTAGTAATAATCATTCTCCCGATGCATGTTTAGGCAAAAACTCTCGAAGACATGATTTGGGAGCTCTAATTTGTAGATTCTATTGAATATCGACCATCAAAAAAAATATTTTTATCTCCCAAATATCCTACACTTTAATAATAATGGAATACATTTTCGTTATATGCTTTTCACACTAGGAAAAAAAATTCGACATAATTCAAAAAACGACCAAAAAAGCTTCGATGCAAGCCTCTATATTTCCGAAGTTCTACATCACTTAGACGTAAAATTAATACCAAAATAATCATCAACATTTGCTTAAACTATGCTATTATTTTTACTTTTAAAATCGTTACTATTATATTATAATTAATTAAATAAAAGTACTATATATTTAACTGCGCCGGCCATCTGAGATCATTAACGCGCAAGCGCTTGCCGAGGGTGGTCCTGCGTCAGTTTATTTCGGGCGCTGCATGGTTTCGATACTACCGTAGTGTGCGTCGATTGCTATCGTAGTGTGCGTCGATTGCCTGCATACTAGAACATTGTCAACTACGACCGCAATTTATGATCGATCGGTTTAAAACTATTTTATATATTTAAATAAAACTAATTTTACGGATTTTATCGCGTAAACAGAATTAATTTAGTTTTGTTAAAGTTCAGATCTAAATTATGTAATTCTAACCAGTCGTGTATTTTAGTGAGTGATGTATTTAATTTTTCGTTTAATTCACAATTGTCTGTAGATGACAGCAAGATAGATACATCGTCATCAAAGATAATACTTTCTTCTTGTAATTGTTGTGGGAGGTTGTTTATATATATTAGAAATAGAAAACAACTTATTTTGATGTTGTTTTGTTATTCCCATTCGATGTAAGTTAAATGTCCATTTTTAATCACAAGAAAAGATTTTAATAATTTATTCCAGCTTCTCAATTTGCCCAAAAAATTATTTATTTATTTATTAAATTTTTATTGTGCTACACCTTAATCTAAGGGTTGCAATGGCCAGACTTAATGCCTTATAGCATTCTCTTACAGTCACCCCGGGTAAAATTAGACAAGTAAAAGTTAAAAAATATATTCGCAAACGTACTAATATACATATAGAAAAATAATTTAAATAAAAAAATTGAATATATATACATAAATATTGCATATATAATATATAAAATAAATAAAAATAGAAATCGAAGGTCAAATGGACTTTTCCTTAAGATAATGTTGTCGGACCAGTCTTTTAAACATATGCTTATTCGGTGCTTTGCTTATATCAATGGGCATGGCATTCCCATTGATATAAGCATTACGCGATAAAATCCGTAAAATTAGTTTTATTTTATATAGTTATAATTTAGATCACGTCTCTTCCATTAAACATGGTAGGGACAACGAGTCTGCAGCATGTGCACAATTGAGTAAACAAAAAATATTATTATAGAAAAATGTGGTCTATTCATTGACCTAGATCATTGTTATTTGAGGGCTTCACCTAATGGTTTATACAGCAACGGTCTTATTGAAATTAAATATCCTATTTCAGCTTTCGGAGTAGATTTTGATACGGCCTTTCGACAAAAAAAAAAGTTAAAGGTTATAAATTCAGTGATTCAAGTGTAACATTAAATCAAAATAATGACTGGTTTTACTAAATCCAAGGCCAGCTTCATTTAGCAAATAAAAATGTCTGAATACTTGCCATAATATGTATTGGCCCAGATTAATGCAGTAAAAGTACTAAAAATTTACAAATACGACCAATTTTAGATTTTCAATATGTTACCCAAGTTACAAGCTTTTTATGAAAAGTGTGTACTGCCTGAAATTATCGAATCGAGAAAAGTTCGGTCAATGCCGTCGCAGCAAATATTTTTCTTATAAAAATATTTATATATTTTTTTATAGGATAAGGTTGACAAACGGGCACACAGTCCACCTGATGGTAAGTGGTTGCTGCGGCCCATAGACATCTACATCTATCCTCTATTACAATTCAAAATGCAGATGCGTTGTCACCCGTGAGGACTAAGATGGAATGCCTCATTTGGCCTTTGCCTCACATGGAAGTAAAAAGGGCCTCCGGCCACCTGCACTCACCAAGCGAAACGCAGAGGTGAACCTCTACTTCACGCTGGTTTTCTGTGAGGTCGTGGTACCACCCCGGTTCGAGCCGGCCCATCCGTGCGACAGCAAAAGCTGCCGCGTGGCTCTACCACTGTTTATAGTAATTGACTGTAAGTACCGATTAAAAAAATATTAGTTTCATTTGGTTGTTATATTTATTAAAACAGGTTGCAACCGTTTATTTATTTATACCACTATTCTACCGGTAGTAGACATAATCGATTAGTAACATTCGATTACAGCGTAACAATTAAAATATTTATGTGTACTTATTTTGACACAAAATTTCATAAATAATGAATAATATATCAAAATGGTATATAATAATAAATAATAAATTATATAATAATATAATAATAAATTAATAAGATAACATTAAAATGACACACCAAAAAATATTCCATCCACTGAAGTCCATCCTAAGAAAACTTTGTATTATGGAAGATCAAGATCGTTTAATCGCCATACTCACAGTATTATAGTGCGAGCGAGTGAATAGATATGAAAGAAAGTATCGGTCGCGTAGTTCGCCGCCCGCTTGGTGCGTAAAATACCTAAATTTGCAAAACGCCGAAATGTAAGAGGGCTCTTAACGGTGCGGGAGACTCAAGACGACTGAGCTCTTCGCGAAGTAGCACGAGTGTGTGGTCATGTTGTTCGGACTGCGATCGACTTCGACGAGCACTTCGTCGAAGTTACTTCGCGAGTAGTGTAGAGGAAGCATTAGATTATGGTTTATTTGCGATCATTTTACTTTATCGCGTTTTAATAATACATAAATGTAAAATACGTGGTGTTTGACATTTCATTTTGACAAATGTGAAAAATTGCTTCGATAGTATAACATGTGAATTATAGTATAGTAAAGAAAGCCGTTTAGTGGCGGCGTAAGAATATCTATTACTCCATATTATACCGTGGTTTTCGTAAAAGGCAACAGAGGGAAACAAGTCAGGGGATGGGCAGTAGCGTCTGCCTAATAACGACTCAAAATAACTGCGGTTGTCAATCCGCTTGTCAAGCGTGGCAAATATGGCAAATATTGCCCCTACGAGGCAATGTATGGGGGAGGCTTATGGGCAACAGTAGAGTATAGGCTGTAGCGGTATAAAAAAGCATGGCGGGTGACCTTTCTTCCTGGCCTCGATGTAGTATCCGAGCAGCGGGCCGCGGCCGGAGGCGGCGTTGTCCCAGCGCAGGTGCAGCGCGGCGGGGTCGCTGCGCAGGCGCAGCGCGCGCGGCGGCGCGGGCGAGCCGGCCTGCGGGCCCGTGCGCGCGCGCGCCTGCGCCGCCGCGCCCGCGCCCAGCGTCACCGCGCGCACCCAGAACCGGTACTCCACCTCCTCCTCCAGCGCGCCCACCGCCAGCCGCTCCTCCGTCACCTTCTGCTTTACTTGCTTGCTGTATCCTGTTCCATCCAACCATCGCTTTAACACCATTCTCAACTACCAATACGCGCCGCGAGTACTTATTTTCAAAAAATATATCTATCTGTTTTATACCGTTCGCTCTGCCTCCAATATCATACAATAGAGAAAATTGTAAAACTTGAAAACAATCGCCTACATTACTTTTTGAAATATTGTTTCGGGTGATAAAATTTTAACCCCCATAAAACTTTTCGAAATGAGACAATAATCTCATTAGACTAAGTCCGTACGTTTTTCTTTTTTAGTAATTCAATTTACTTTAATTAAAAACGATAAAAACACTCGACGAAATTTTTAAGTCAAAAATATAGATACTTTAGATGGCAATAACTTATATCGTACGCAATATTTTTTTTAAATAAAAACGTACGAACCTAGTTTTTCATTATATCTACAATATTTCCAGCATTAGATATTATATAGAAAATTTATAGCTTCACAATCCTCTTAATACACTATTAGAATTTTTTTATTAAAATGTATATTAGCCAACCTTAACGTATAAAAATTTAATAAAAAGAAAATCATTAATATCGATGCACAATTGAAGATGATAATAACTTACAGTTCTAAATCCTTATTTTTGAAATTAAAATAGTTGACCCGGTATTTTGTTTTAAAAAGGGGGTTTTAGTGCACTTCATTTACTGCAAAACGGCTAGTAAAGGAAAACGAAGTGTTTGTAAATATAGAAACCCGGTATTTTTTGTGATCTTTCAAGGCTTTCGATTGTGTTAATCATGAAATATTAATCAGGAAACTACAACACTGCGATGTCAAAAATATTGCGCTTAGACTTATTATTTCATATTTAAATAACAGAACTCAAAAAGTCGTTATCAATGGTAAAGGTTCCTCCGAATCAATGGTATCAATAGGCGTTCGTCAGGGCTTGATTCTTTGCCCATTCCTGTTCTTAGTCTTTGTTAATGACTTACCTTATTTCGTAGGGGACAATCACGATATAATATTATTTGCTGATGATACCTCTTTAATTTTCAAACTCAAACGACAGTTAATTAATTTTGAGAATGTAAATAATGCCCTATCGAAATTAGTACGTCGGTTTAACGCCAACAATTTGTTCTTAAACGGCAATAAGACAAAATGTATTAAAGGAGATGTATGAAATTGGGTGCTTGACGATAAATTATAAGCATAATTAAAAGGTTTTTATTTCTATAATCCATGGGAGATTCATAAAAACATTTTTTTAAATCTGAAAAACGAAAACTAACGCTTTTACCATAGCAAAAACAAAACATCTTTATATATTTTTCTGTATTTAATGTCTATGGCATTCGATATTGAAAGCTATTTTTTTTTAAATAAGCCTTCATTATCAAAGAAATCATAATATTAAAATATTTATGCGAATCTGTAGAGATTAATATTGAATTAAAGAAATCAATTGAATAGACCATTTTATTTAAGTAAAAAAATATTTCAATAATATCTGATACGATTGAATAGGCTGTATGGTCGTTAGTCATTGCCTGTTCTGAAGAAGATTTAACTTTATAACTTCGAGTTTCAACTTTCCATTCGCAATCGATGTTGTGGTTGTATTTGTCGATAATATATTTAGTGTTTTTATTTTTGTGGAAACTTGATTTTTGGCGTTTCTCTCGCATTACAGGACAGTAGATTGTTGCGCCCACATAATGACAATAATGAGGTACTTGGGTTTTTTGAAGAATAGAACAGACAAATTACAGCCTCCGGCTGCTTTTTTTAGATATTTTATTAATAATTGCAGAATATAATTAAAAAAGGTTAATTTATAATGCTTTATTTTCATAATAACTACAAAACTGCATTATTTTGTATGCTTTTCGATTTCTTTAAACAACATATCACAGGAATGAGTGATTTTATTACATAACCTAAAAATAATAAAACATAAAATAAAAACAAAACCCCAGGCCATACAAAAGTATGATTTTTGAATTAAATAGCAAATGTTTAAATCTTCAAAATAAGATTTATTTGAACTTTGTTCACCCCTGGCCCAAGCTTGTATGGAACCAAGTTCATCTCCTTTATAATACCTAATGTTAAACAAATACCAATGTGCTCTTAAATGGGGAGAAGTTGAGTCTTGTGGACACCACTGCTTTTCTTGGTATTACTATTGCCGCAAAGTTTCAATGGCTCCTCCATATATCTAAATTAGCAAGTAGACTGCAGCAATGGTGTAAGAAAAATTAGAAGTCTCACCAATGCTGAGACTTAGATTAGTTTATTTTAATTACTTTCATTGCGTGATGTCTTATGGAATTTTGCTATGGGGTAATTCGACTGACATCGAAGCTATATTTGTTTTGCAAAAGAGAGCCGTGCGGGCGATTTATAACTTAAATTGTAATGAGTCCCTTAGAAAAAAATTCAAAGAAATAAACATAATAACTTTGGCATCGCAATATATTTATGAAAATGTATGTACATAAAAACATAAATAGCTAATAATTAGGTGGACTCTGCTTATTTTTTTTATTTCTTCTCTTTACTTACATATTTATCAGCATTACTTCTATAAAAAAGGCACGGCCCACAGCCGACATACTGCGTCTTTTTTCTGAGCGCTTTTTCTAGCTAATTGTCATTTTATTTTATAAATTAATTTTCTCAACGTTACGCTGTATTCGTATACATCCCACTCTGACAAATAAAGTACATACTATGAAACACAATTAAAAATATAACACTGTTTTCCTTTATCAGTCAATAAGAAAGTGATACTTACGCTCGTCCTGCTCGATAGTTTCGTAGGTGACGAGATACGAAGTTATGAGTCCATTGCGCCTGTGCGGCGGTAGCCAGGCCACCACAAGGCTGTTCATAGTGATGTCGGAGAACGTGATGTTGCGCGGCGCTGACGGCAGTCCCTGGTGGGTCCGCACCTGGAGCGCACTGGATCGGGGCCCGTCGCCCGCCGGGTTAAACGCTAGGACCTGTTCATTTTTTTATTTCTTATTGTAAAATCCAACATCATTACACACTCATATATCTTTTAACCTTAATCTATAATGGGAGAAAATGGCAAAGAAAAGGGAAAGCGAAATTACGATAAAAAATAAAAAGACGATTCTGATCCGCTATACAAAAATATTGATACGAGGGCGACACTGAAAAATTAGAACTGGCCACTTGTAAACGATATAATAAAAAAATAAGTTCAAATTTTGAATATGGAACTCATTGCCAAAATTATTGCGCATGTATTTTATTAATTTGTAATTTGTTTACGATTTGGCGGCAAATTGAAAATTTTCTGTGTCACGTCAGCATGAATTTTTTTTCGATGTCATTTAAGTCAACAAGAAAGTTATGATAGACTTCGATTGGCCTTTCTCGAAGAAGCCCATCTTGTGCCACTGTTCACAACTGATTTAATGAGTTTAAACGTTGTCGCATTAATCTCACCCATGATCTGCGTGAGTGACGGCCTTGTACAGCGACGACTGAAGATAACATCAGTGTTGTGCGGCGTACGATAGCGACTGGCAAAAGATTGACTTATCAGCAGATTCTGACAAGCTTAGGCATCGGTATTAGTCAAGTGAACAAAATTCTCCATGAACATTTAGCCGTCAGGAAGCTTTGTGCCCGGTAGATACCTCAAAATTTGACAGAGGCCCAACAATTCTGTCGTGTTGATATGGTGTCGTGAAATGGTTCAAAGATTTAACGGAGGTGACTGAAATGCTGTGTTCAACATACTTACGGGTGACGAAAGCTGGATTTATTGTTATGACCCTGAAACTAACAGACAGTCTGCTGTCTGGGTGTTTCCTTCCGAGGAGTTGCTAACTAAATTGAAGAGAGGTCGAAGCGTGGGAAAAAAGATGGTGGTCTCGTTCTTCGGAAGGACAGGTCATTACGCAACAATTGTTTTAGAGGATCGAAAAATAGTTACTGCAGAGTGATACACTAATAATTGTTTGCCACTTGTCTTAAAAAGTTCGGGAGAAACAACCCCGCAGTAAGATCCTCCTTCACCACAACAACGCCGCGTCGCACACCACCAAGCAAACAATCGACTACTTCTTCAAGCTTAAGGTCTAAGTATGCGGAGGGACTGATCCTGAAAACGTTAATCCACCTGGGAGAACAATACAGTATATTTCATTTGACATAAAGAATGGCTACCTCATCATCAGCTATCAGAAGCGATGAGATTTTTCTGGCAATTCTCATTGTCGATTATTACGACATTCACGCGACGAAATTAGACTTAGCGTCCAAGTCGAAAAATCTAAATATACAAAACCTCCAAATATTCAACACGGCCCGACAGCCCGACATATTTTTTCAATCAATTTCAATTTTCGACTACTTATTGTAAATTCCAAGACAGAATTACTCGATTATCATCCTATTTTATTATATACTTGCTACACCCAAAAATCCATACCGGTATCCCATTGCTTTTAACCGCCGGGCAAGAGGGGCAATTATCACTAATCTTTAAAAGAGGTCTTTGAATAAGATCAGTGTAATAAGTACGATAATAAGTAAGTACAGAAGTATTGATTTCCACAGATTGAAGGATTTTTGATATTCCTCAACAATGATAAATGCTTGGTAAATGATTGTTTTGCTATTGAGTCAAACTAAAAATTATCGGTTCATACTGTGCTGCATCCGCAAGCATTTGTCAAATGCTCAAACAGAAATCTCACACACATAATATTGTGAAGTCAATTTTAAGCGTCTATTATATTACTCTAGCTGAGCCCCACGCTTTCACCAGCGTATATCACGTGTCGCCGCGCGACAAGTCAACTCGCTTAAAGAGGCGTTCACTACTGGTTTCTCCCGGTTCATCGGCGGCTAGGGTAATGTGTCGTTTTCGCGCCGAGCCGAGTGTTGAATTATTTAAATTTGTCATTATCTCTAAAACTGTACGTCCAAATAACATGCTATAAAGAGCAAAATTTATTATCATGAAATTGTCTTGATTGATAAAGTAACTTTCGTTCATAAGGATTAATATGCCATGCCTAATAATAAAGCTCCAAAATATTTTTTTTTATTTTCAATAATTTTTTGTTACAAATTACCTCATTGTTGTTTATGTATTAGAAATAGGCATATGGCGGTATTTCCAGAGATTAAGAGTGTTTAAACAAACAAAAAAAATTATCTTGGACGTTCAGTAAAAAGTCATTCAAAGTCATCATTGGATCTCGCCGTGATAAATTCTTGGATAAAAAACTTGCATTGCAGAAGTGTTCCAACAAAACATCTGTCGAATATTTTTACTTAAAAGAGTGTATTTTGTTTGCTAATCCAAAAATCTAGATGGAGTGACGACCTGGTAAGACATGCAGGTAGTCGATGGATGCAGGTGGCTCAGGACCGTGCTTTGTGGCATTCCTTGGGGGAGACCTATGTTCAGCTTGTGAAGGGCTGTAATGACGATAATGATGATACCAAAAGTCATTCTCTGTTAGTACATCAAAAATAGTTGGAAAGCCGCATAATTTTGAAATAAAATTCTTTAATAATTAAGGTTTGAGTCAAATATTAACATTTTTGTAAGTTTTGTTTTGATTGCGTAATCGCAATTATATATAAAACGAACATTTTTTTTTAAATTTATTAGTGAATAAACAAATTATACCTGTATACGATATTGCGTATATTTGTCAAGAAAAACTAATGAGTGTGATGTTGCGGTGGCCGGGACTACTTCGATTTCTTCCTCCACTCGCCGTCCCGGCTCGGGCTCCTCCGGGGAGTCAGTCATTAAATAAAATATCTGAAATGTAAGAAAAAACATTATAATTATTTACCGGATAATAATTCAGAAGACTGGGTTTTCTCCTAACTTTTTAGTCAAAAGGTCAACCTGACTCTTTCGCTAAGTCCCTAGGGCCAAGACTTATCTAGTCATCGACATACTCTTATTTTTAATTATGTACGAATTTTCTTTCCTTCAAATGTTGTGAATAATCAAGTAAATTGTGCTCGCGGATTGGTGTTAGCCTGGGGAGAAGACTCCCTAAAAGTAAAGTAAAGAACTAACAACCGCTTTGATACATCGCAAACACGTTTATTGAACAGCCTTTGATTTGTACAATAAAACCAATACCGACGCCGATCACTGGTAAACACAAGCAAAAACAGGCAAACACCCATCCACATGTTCGTGTTTGTTGTTTGGTGTTCGCTGTTTGCCGTTGTTTGCCAAACATGTGGAAGCGGCTTTATAGTTTTGTATTAAAGTTATCAATTGTAGAAAACAACTTGGCTAGCCTTGCTGGGCTGGCTAACTTTTGCAGTTTAACCTATACAGGAAAAGATTGGGAGCAAGAGCTACCAGGAGCTCATAATACAACAAGAGCCAAAAGTAAGTGCAACCAAAATCTTATAATAATGTAACAATTTTTTTTTAGGATAAGGGTGACAAACGAGCACACAGTCCACCTGATGGTAAGTGGTTGCTGCGGCCCATAGACATCTACATCTATCCTCTATTACAAATCAAAATGTAGATGCGTTGTCACCCGTGAGGACTAAGATAGAATGCCTCATTCCCAGTAAAAAGGGCCTCCGGCCACCTGCACTCACCAAGCGAAACGCAGAGGTAAACCTCTACTTCACGCTGGTTTTCTGTGAGGTCGTGGTACCACCCCGGTTCGAGCCGGCCCATCCGTGCGACAGCAAAAGCTGCCGCGTGGCTCTACCACTGTTATATAACAATAATAAAACTTCGTACAGGCGACTACTCACATGCCTGCCGCAGGGGCAATCTAGGGTGTACAGCGATCGGGGCAATATCTGAACTGTATCTACACACATGCCTGCCGTTCAGTATGAGAGTGTACGTCTCGCTTAAAGCACGCGTTGAGAATGGCGCCAGTTTTATCGAAATCAATGAGTCGATATATATAGCATTGGCTTTTTTATATAGAATAAGGGTGATAAATGAGCACAGTCCACCTGATGGTAAGCGGACACTGTGGCCCATAGACACCCACATTTATCAATAAAACAACTAATTAATTAATAATTACAACCATAATATAGTGCTTATAAGCTGCAGCATAGCTCTGCCATGCTATTTTTAGGCTATCAAAGACAATTAAATGTGACTAACATCTCTCGTTATAATTTAATATAACCAATTTATTCTGTGATATAAGTTAATTAACTAGTGCTTAGTAACTATAATTTAATTAGTGTTACAAATAGTCAGGATAGTTTTCTAATGATAAGTTTTAATAAATTTAATTACTAAAATTTGTATTATTATTTAATTATTTAGTTAATGGCAATTCATTTATATTCCAGAAACACACGTGTGCTCCGCACGAAAGTCGCAACGAACTGATTGAAATTGCGCCGATTCTGCTACACACGCGACAGCGGCAGGGCCGACTTAGAAAATTGCCCCTGTTTGCCTACACACATCACAATTAAGGAGGCAATTACGGGTCATCCCCACTCTTACACCCTAGATTGCCGCTGCGGCAGGCAAATGAGTAGACGCCTTACCTTGTATCCGAGCAGGTCCCCGTTCTGCTGCGCGAGCGCAGGCGGCTTCCAGGTGAGCGCCACCTCGGTGGGCGAGAGCGCGTCGGCGGTGACGTCACGCGGCGGCGCCGTAGGCACAGCCTCGCCCACCCACACCACGGCTGGAGTTCCGCCCGGCCCCGCGCCTTGTGAATTCACCGCGCATACGCTGATCTCGTAGTTCCGGTCCAATGCCAAGTCCGTCAGCACCACTTCCTCGCTCTGTTGGGTGGAAAAATCAACGATGTTCAAAAGGTACTTCTTGCGCCATAATACAAAGACCGTGTTAATTATTATCACATACGTTGTTTCGTAGATTTAATAATATCGCACAACAATTGAGCGTTTTAATTTTTAATTAAAAAGTGAATCGTGATTAGTTGTCAAATGGGCATATGGGGCCAGCTGACACACGGGCATACATAACCTGTCAACTACATTGGGTAGCCATGACACTTGAGGGGATAGACTTATTTATCACTAGTGTTCATAAATTGAAGAATAAACTTAGTAATTATTTCTTTCAGTAGTTCTGTATTATGTGACGTAAATTAAAGTAAACTAAAGCTAAAACCTGTATAAACTGGCCACCGGCCTCTAATTTTCTAAGAGGGCCATGGAGCTTAGTCTGCCGCGCTGTTCCAATGCGAGTTGGCGGACTTCACACGTCCCCGAAATATTTTATTCCTCAGACATGCAGGCTTCCTCACAATGTTTTCCTTCATCACCGAGCAGCACGTGGCAAATCAGCAGTTTTAAGAATCTTATCCATTTTAAAAAGTCCGTCAATAAGCATAGGCCATCACGGCGGACAAAGGAGAAGAAATCCCATGATCTCTTGTTACACAATATAAATATGTTTTATGCTAAAAAAGAAGATAACAAAATTTAGATCTAACAGCTAGGATCTAAAAAGTGACTGAAACTCATCGCATCAGCTATCGGAAAGGGCAGAGCAACGTATGTCGGGCTTGTAAACTATAAAATACCAATGATATTCGCTGCATGGAATTATAATCTTTAGTAAATATTGTGTACCTTTATGCCAGGCACCTCTTGCTTCATAGTGTGCTGCAGAGAAGTGGGGAAGTCGGTGAGAGGCTGGTAGAAGACTCGATAGCCGCCCGTCCGTGTGTCGCCGCTCCAGTGCTGCTCTCCTAGTGGTGACCACTGTACACGTACGCTGCTTGGTGTGATTGGCACTACTCGCAGATTTTCCACAGCTTTGCTTGGGGCTGTTCAAATGCATAATCTTATAATATGAATGACTTGTCAAACATATAAACAATGCTTTTTCCATAAAAGTTACGATATTCAGATGTTAGATCAAAATAGATAAAAATGAAGTTATTACCAGCAGGTAAAGTGCGGACTATTTCGGTGGCGTTGCTGTAGCGGCTTGGTCCAATATCATTGGTGGCCCGGATCCTGAATTGGTAGCCGGTATACGGCTTCAATCCCTCCACTGTGTATGATGTGGCGAATGGATCCACGCGTTCGGGAAGTGTTTGCCAAGTTCCACCTTCTTCCTTTTGTTGCACTGTATAGTATCTGTAGTATATAAAATAAACGACAAATAATTAAATGTTAAGCCGTAATAAAATTTGGTTAGCCACAAAAAACAGCATTTAAATCATTTCGTTAGCATTCAAGGATTCTGTTTGCAATAAAAAATAAAAACATTCGGCAATTCTTGTTTCGCAAATAATATTGATAATGTTCGGTAATTTAATCATAAATAGGTAGCTTATAATAATATGAGTTTGCCTAATAAATAGTCAATCCGAAAAATGACTAGTTGATCAGCAAGATTCACGATTGGTTAGCAAAGCCTATGCTAACCCTTTAAATAACACCCATTATAAAAGTCAACATTTTGGTGTTTTATTTGGTGCAAGAGCGAGCGAAACGAGCTCGAGACATGGGGCATCCCGACTCGGACAGCTTAGATTAGAAGGAGATGGTGGGGTCGAGTGAGAGAGCGAAGCGAGCAAACAGACCCCTCCATCAGGTCCATAAGGTTTTGTTACTTTTTCTTTTCTTACTTCTGATTCGTGCTAAATTGTGAAAAATGAATGACTATTACTGGTCCTATGTAAGAATAATGTATCGCAGAATGAAGGCTGTTGTTATCCCTAATAAAATAAAATAAAAATACAAATGAATTGGTGGACGCACTAGCACGTAGATAGTAAATAGATATTGCAATAAGTAGGTAGGGTACCTGAGCGGCGCGTAGCCGTCGTCGCCGGGCGTCCAGGAGAAGGTGATGTGGTGCGGCTGCAGCAGCGAGCGCGCCACGTTGGGGCGCGCGGGCGGCGCGGGCGCGGCGCGGTTTTGCGTCGTCAGCACCAGCGCGCGCGCCACGCCGCCCCAGCCCAGCCGCGTCTGCGCCGCCACCCAGAACACGTAGTACCGCTCCTGCATCAGCTCCGTCGCCCTGCGCACAACCACACCCGCACCCGCACCCACCTTACTCGTGTCCTTCACACGCAATCGCGGTTAATAATTTTCCGCTCACCAGGTGCCGCTAGTTGTGACTGAGGTCAACTTATTTGTGATACAGTGTCATTATAATTGAGAAGTTGGGTTTTAAATAAAAGTTTATCAGTTTCTAGAGTATGTAAATACACAAAACAATGCTTCGGTGGTTTGCTCTTTAATTTTTTTCACATTCTTTTAACTACCTTTTTAATTTTTCTACCCTTAGAAATATGCGTAGTTCGGTTTATCCATTTCCAATCTAATTAATACAAAATATAACTAATATGGTCACCCGAGGCAAGTGTGACATAAATTAATTAAAACTATAATGGACACTTAACCCTTCGCATGCCTGGTGGGTCTATAAAACTCACTAGTTCAAAAAAATGTCGATATTTTTTAAAGTTTTTAGTTTGATTAATTGCGCATCTTTATAGCTTCCTGATATAGGCTAGAGGTCACTTTACCACCCCTTCCGAAATTATCCGCGTGTGCGCATCCGAGCAACACGCGTGTAAAATGCACGCGGGTCTGAGAGACTCTACCAGGCATACGGCGTGACTTTTTTTTGGTAAGTGAATGTTTAATATTTTTTGTGATTTAATGGTTTTATGACGTAAATTATTAACAAAAAAATTTATTATAACAGTAAAAATGTCCAAAAAATTAAGTAATTATGACATAAGACGTGTTTTAGAAGAGAAAGATGTGGAAAATGACGTGATCTTTGAGGAAAGTGGGGACGAGTCTGACCACGGAGGTGTTTTTTTTATAGAATAAAAGTGACAATATTGTGTGTGTTCGTTTGTTCTTATTTGTGTTTGGTAAAAAATGATCGGAAATCCAAATAAATTTGTATTGTATGTTCAAGTCACATTTGCATGGAGCACAAACTTTCTATGCGAAAATTGTCACTTATCTAGGCACAAAATAATTATCCTTAGCCAGCGTTGATTTTTATTATAGTGTTATCTAACTATAGAAAATTTATCAGAACCCTAAATAAACCAAAGTCTGATTTTGATATCTGTGTTTAATATAAGAATTTGATTAAATACTAATGAGTCTATTTTTTGTTAGCTTGAAAAAGCAATATTTTCATTTGATTAATATATCATTTTAAAAGATAAATAGCTTTACTTTTTATTTATATCCTACATATACAATAAATATAATTGCCAAATACATGCATTCAAAATGCTACTTGTAGATTCTAGAATGCTTGAATCAAACAAACAAGCACTTAGTAATTGATTTTTTTTATAGAATAAGGGTGACAAACGAGCACACAGTCCACCTGATGGTAAGTGGTTGCTGCGGCCCATAGACATCTACATCTATCCTCTATTACAAATCAAAATGTAGATGCGTTGTCACCCGTGAGGACTAAGATGGAATGCCTCATTTCCAGTAAAAAGGGCCTCCGGCCACCTGCACTCACCAAGCGAAACGCAGAGGTAAACCTCTACTTCACGCTGGTTTTCTGTGAGGTCGTGGTACCACCCCGGTTCGAGCCGGCCCATCCGTGCGACAGCAAAAGCTGCCGCGTGGCTCTACCACTGTTTAATTTATGAAATTCAATTCTTTGTGTTAAATCCTTACAGAGTAGAAATATTTAACCCTTGATATGCCTATTGGATTGAAATGACGCCGTATGCTTGGTCCGCCAGACCCAATAATTGTTTATTTGATCCAAGCATTTTAGAATCTACAAGTAGCATTTTGTAATTTAAGGTAATTAAAACTAATTCAGGTGAAAGACTGTCACACTTATCCCATCAATGAGGCAAGTTTGACAATACGCTTCATTTTGTAGTTTATTATTATCTGTGGTTTTCGACAAAATTGAAGAGATGATACTAATGTCAATATATTTTAAGATCTATAAAAGATTTGAACGTCCATTTTTGTGTAAAAATGAGTTTTCCCCCAAATGGGGCAAATTGTCTGAGTAGAGACAGTACTATCTCGCTAATTCACCACCATAAAATCCTAACCATCGGCGGATTACAGAAAACGGCGGATTATAATGAACAGGAACAATAAATTGAAAAAAATCAACAAACATGAATCTTTTACTAAAGTAATCACTCATATTTAGAAAAAAATGGGTCTAATTTTGCTAGTTTTTTTTTACCAAAATATATCTTTTTGATAACTTCATCGCGCATTTCACCTAAATTTGCAACCATGTCGCATGACTTTCCATTTTCGGATTGGCGGACTAAAGAGTGGTTGCTTAGCACCGTGCGGCGGAGTATAGAATTATGTTCATCTTACGCATGAAAGAGAGGTAAGACGGCGGATTATCGAGTCGAAGACTTTCAGTGTCGGCGGATTACATAGTTTAATCAAGACCAATCTCCAGTCCGAAAAACGGCGGATTATAGTAGTTGTCGGATAATCGAGTGGCGGATTAGAGAGAGAGTAGGTACTGTAGTTTAAAAAAAAACTACGTCTGTCGATAAAATAGTTGAAGCTATTTACTTAATTGTCGGTATAGTCATAGTATAGCGAAAAAGTTCCTGTGTTGCTCAATAAATGGAATTTAACCAAAAACACGTGTTCATGCCCCATAATTTGCATTTATTACACTTGCCTCGGGTGACCATATATGGAAAGAATCATTGACGCATACATTTTTCTAACAAAATAATTTTGCCCGCTATGAAATCTGTCAAGTATTTCACCTCATTCCTAAGTGCCTCTCCCTTGATGCCAGAAAAATTCGTAGATAGACACGTATTTTATATATGTACCTGAATCTCAGAAAATGATTCATGTAGCGTAGTGCCTTGGTATAAACTAGAATAGAAATAGGATTATCGCGGTTTATTTACGTATCTTGCATCCTGCAAGTATTATACAGAAATAGCTACAATTGACCTATTGGATTTTTCTGAATGTTTCGACGCATACAAGATCTTGATTGTAATTTTTTTTCTTTGTTAGGGTTTCTGGTTGCCGTGTAGTGGCGGTTAAGAATATCCACTACCCCATATCTTCCCGTGGGTGTCGTAAAAGGCGACAAAGGGACACAGGCAGGAGATGGGCAGCAGCATCTTCCTGGTAACGGCAAAATACAATAAAAAAATAACTGCGGTTGCCAACCCGCTCGCCAAGCGTGGCAACTATGGCAATATACCCCCCATTATGAAAGTTACGAAGAGACGGCCCCCAGTCCCCGGCGGCCCCGCTATTCCTGGCTACGGTGGCGACCATGGTAACGGCGGGGCAGGGGGTGCTAAGAATCTCCGGTGGAGGTTCGGTTGCCACCTACAACGACTTGACCTGGCAACATACAACGCACGGACCCTGAGGACTGACGAGAAGATTGTGGAGCTGGAAGAAGAGATAGACAAGTTACGCTGGCATATTATAGGATTATCCGAAGTCCGAAGAGAGGGGGAGGACACGGTAATCCTCGAATCCGGCAACTTGCTCTATTACCGGGAGGGCGACCATCTGTCCCAAGGAGGTGTCGGATTTATCGTCCACAAGTCTCTCGTTAACAACGTTGTAAAGATTGAGAGTGTGTCGAGGAGGGTTGCGTACCTTATACTCAGAATCACCAAACGGTATTCGCTGAAGGTCATACAGGTTTACGCACCAACCTCGGCACACCCCGATGAGGAGGTGGAGGAAATGTATGAGGATATCTCTAGAGCCATGCATTCCTCCAAAACTCAATATACGGTGTTAATGGGAGACTTCAATGCAAAACTAGGCACAAGAGAAAACGGTGAGCTGAAAGTGGGGAAATTTGGAATAGGGCAACGGAACCCAAGGGGCCAGCAGCTGGCCGACTTCATGGAGAAAGAGGGACTCTTTATGATGAACTCTTTCTTCAAGAAGCGGCCCCACAGGAAGTGGACCTGGTCGAGCCCCGACGGTTCGACAAAAAATGAGATTGACTTCATTATGACGACCAAACGACAACTGTTCAGTGATGTCTCAGTGATCGCGAGGGTGAAAACCGGCAGCGATCACCGAATGGTTAGAGGCACACTGAACCTAAACGTTAAGTTGGAGAGGTCTCGTCTGATGAAGTCAACGCTCCGTCCCCCTCGTGCTCTAATCCAAAGTCCCGAAACCTTTCAGCTCGAGTTACAAAACCGTTTTCAGTGCCTAGAAGACTGCAATGAAGTGGACGATTTGAATGACAAGCTCGTGGAAACTGTCCATGCGGTCGGAGCTAAGTTCTGCAAGACCCGCCGCAGAAGAACACAAAAACTCTCCGATCACACTCTTAATCTCATGGCTTTTAGACGGGAGATGAAGCTACATTCTTCAACAGATTTGGCAGCATACAGGCAACTGAACAGATAGATCTCCAAATGCATGCGGCGGGACTTACGCAACTTCAATACAGCTCGTATTGAAGAAGCGATCAAGCGGAACCAAGGCTCCAAAGTCTTTGCCAGAGATCTGTCTGCCAGAAAGAGCCAACTGTCAAAGCTGAAGACCGAATGTGGCAGCATCGTTTCCGGGGCACCTGAGATTTTGAGTGAGATTGAGAGGTTCTATGGGCAGCTGTACACGTCATCGTTGGAGCCACACGCAAGTGTGAGTAACGATCCAAGAGCGAGTCTTATCCGACATTATTCCGATGATATCCCGGACGTCAGTCTGAGCGAGATTAGAATGGCTCTCCAGCACCTTAAAAACGGCAAGGCCCCAGGCGAGGATGGAATTACAGCGGAGCTTCTGAAAGCGGGTGGAAAACCGGCACTTAAAGTCCTTCAGAAGCTCTTTAATTCCGTCCTCCATGGTGGCATTACACCGGAGGCGTGGAGCAGAAGTGCGGTGGTCTTGTTCTTCAAGAAAGGTGACAACGCTCTCTTGAAGAACTACAGACCGATTTCCCTTCTGAGCCGCGTCTACGTGCTGTTTTCGAGAGTCATTACGAATCGTCTCGCGCGCAGACTTGACGACTTCCAGCCTCCCGAACAAGCCGGTTTCCGAAAAGGCTTTAGCACCATAGACCACATACATACCCTACGGCAAATTGTACAGAAGTCCGAGGAGTACAATTTGCCACTATGTCTGGCGTATGTGGACTATGAGAAAGCCTTTGATTCCGTCGAAATTTGGGCGGTGCTGCAGTCCCTTCAGCGGTGCCAAGTTGACTGTCGGTATATCGAAGTGTTGAAGTGCTTGTACAGTAGGGCTACGATGGCTATCCGAGTACAGAACCAGAGTACGAAACCTATCCAATTGCAGAGAGGTGTAAGACAGGGTGACGTCATATCCCCGAAACTCTTCACCGCTGCATTGGAAGACGTTTTCAAGCTTCTGGACTGGAAAGGATACGGTATCAACATCAATGGCGAGTACATCACTCACCTTCGATTTGCCGACGATATAGTCCTTATGGCAGAATCGCTGGAGGACCTAAGCACTATGCTCAATGACCTCAATAGTGTTTCCCAACGGATAGGTCTTAAGATGAACATGGACAAAACAAAGATCATGTTTAATGTCCATGTCACACCTATGCCGGTAGTTGTTGGGAACACTAAGCTCGAAGTTGTTGACGAGTATGTTTACCTGGGACAAATAGTCCGACTAGGTAAGTCCAACTTCGACCGAGAGGTCAATCGACGGATTCAACTCGGCTGGGCAGCGTTCGGGAAGCTACGACACATCTTCTCGTCAGACATACCTCAAAACCTTAAAACGAAATTGTACAACCAGTGCGTGTTGCCAGTGATGACTTACGGAACTGAGACGTGGTCCTTCACTGCTGGCCGTATGAGGAAGCTCAAGGTCGCTCAGCGAGCTATGGAGAGGGCTATGCTCGGAGTTTCTCTGCGTGATAAACTCAGAAATGAGGATATCCGCAGTAGAACCAGAGTGACCGACATAGCCCAACGGATTAGTAAGCTGAAGTGGCAATGGGCCGGCCATATAGCTCGAAGAACCGACAACCGATGGGGAAGAAAGGTTCTCGAGTGGCAGCCTCGTACCGGCAAGCGAAGTGTAGGGCGTCCCCCCACTAGATGGAGTGACGACCTGGTAAGATATGCAGGAAGTCGATGGATGCAGGTGGCTCAGGACCGTGCTTTGTGGCATTCTTTGGGGGAGGCCTATGTTCAGCAGTGGACTTGTGAAGGGCTGTAATGATGATGATGATGAGGGTTTCTGGTATCAAATATATATACAAAAACTGAATGTTATATTTGACTCGTTTGAAAAGTATGATAAACAAAATATTCCTGAAGATTACCAAACTTTTGTATATTCACCCATAACAATTTTCTTTTTCATATATCATATTTCATACAAGTTAATTAGTTGATTCCTCTTTCCCATATCCAAATTGACACATTTGTATGTTTTGGCAGTTCACCACTTGACTCAATCTCTAAGATACATACCATATTTTACTAAATTCTATACTATTTCCTTCTAATATAAAATAGTAATTTACTAAGTATTCACTAAAAATACCTGAAAGTCCTGTCAGAAGGAAGAAATTCTCTAGAGAACATGTGTTGCGTGGAGCTGTTGAGATGATAGGTAACTTTGTAAGCTAATATTTCTCCGTTAGGGTCCTCTGGGACGTCCCAAATTATGCGTGCTGTCGTAAATGTCACATCGGGGAATGACACGTTAGACGGCGGACCCGGGGCTGAAAATTATGCAGTATTTAGTTCATGTAAGGAAAAAATCAACAAATTAGTGAGTTTCGTCTGGAAATATTTTACTTGAAAACTAAATTTTAATTCAACACTAATTGTTGCATAAAAAGTAAGAACAGTATTGTTCACTGTAATCCAAAAGTGTTAAGACTTGTACAATATTGCTCGTTTATAAGTAAATTCAATTACTTTAAAGCTTTAAACAATGTATTAATAACTTATTATGTAGCTTTAAAAAAATAAAATGTTTCTTTTACCATAAAATTAACCCCAAGATTATTTTAGGCTAATATTAGTTCTGTTTTACATAAAATATAAGATAGTGTTGTTAAATGGCGTGTGCCTGCTAAGCATGAGTATTAAGGTACATGTTCTCTACACTATAACGAGAAAGGCTAGTCCAGAAGTGTACTTTAACATGATTTACTTTTATCAGGGTGAAGAGTATAATGTTTAGCGTAAAAAGCAAATATTATTTTGAAAGTTTTTAACAAATTTATAAATCTTCACTCACTATCTTCAAAAGTTCTGACAGTCACGGGTGGGTCACTTAAAGCTCCATCCCCCAACCTTGTATATCCCAACACCTGGATCTGATACACAACATATTTCCTTAGTTCCGTTAACGTCACAGTGTGGGTCTGATTTGAAGGAATTGATTGGCACTCCACTTTCTGATGTTCTGGTCTAGGTGGTGGAACAATTGCAGCATAACATACTTTATATCCTTCAATTAAACCGTTTTGATCTTGGGCTGGAATGTCTCCCCAAAGGACGACGACTGTTGTTGATGAGGTCGCGTTCGCAGAAACATTGCTCGGACCACAGGAAGGCACTGCACAAAACATATATTAATGAATATGGATTATATGGAGGACCGACTATTATTACCTATATTTAACAATAAATAGTAAGTAATAACGCTTTACAAAAATACCAAATCACTTTTTAAATGTTATAATATAATTAAAACTTGGATATATTTAAGGTTTAATAAATAATATAAGTACCAGCTTCTCTTGTCCTTTCCACCGCTGTGGGACTTTCAGCTGACACTCCAACTTCGTTAATTGCCGTCATGCGAATTTCATATACAGACCATTCCTCAAGGTTGGACAATACGTGCGAGTTTGCCGTGTGGTCTTCAATTATACTAAAGAGAGTATCGTTGCTGCCGCTTCGTTTGTAAGTAATGTTATAACCTTTAGGGTTACCATACCACTCACTTTGTTGTAAGGGCTGAAAAGATATAGAATTATATTTTTAATTTGTGGTAGGGCCACTAGGACTAGGGACTAGGGACTGTCGTGTGGAGCACGAGTGAGTCTATTCTGGTATTTTTTGAAATCCCACGTTTTCACAGAATACCAGCATAAAAACATAATGTATTTAATATAGTCAGTATAGAAAACCAGATATCCTTTTTACTGGCAACGAATCATTGAGTATCAGTCCCCAGGTGTGATAACACATCTGCATTATTCATTCTTAAATGTGGAGAGATATAGTATAAGGGCCACATCATTCCTTTACGAATAGGTGGACAGTGTGCTCGCATGTCACTCTTTGTCACTACTTTAAAAAAACCTTAGTATTGATATTATTAAAGTAATATAAAAGAGATGCGGGCAACATACTATTACTTTAATTATTTTATCTTCTGAGTATAAAGAAAAAATTTGCAAACTACAGCCTTTTTAAGTAGCAGCAATTTAAACAGTAAACAAAAAAAAAACGATTGGTAAATACAATTGTGCATGCCTTAAACGCATTAAAAAATTACGTATAACATGATTATACGTTAATTTTTAAAGTAGGTTAATTACTCACAAGTTTTCACTAAAAACTTTATAATTATTACTATACTTCCAATTTTCCGATAATTTTATGTCAAACTTCAATTTTTTTTAAAAAGTTTAGAAAATCCAAAAGGGCACGACTCATGTTCATATGATCATGAAAAAATTAAAAAGAATATAAATTGTAGTTCTAGTAGCAGAGTTCCAGTAGCAGTCACTGAAGTACTCTTTCAAGTCACTTCATTAAGTCCGGAGGTAAGGTCAATTCATAACTAACAAAACGAGCCCAAACTCGCAACACCTAGTTCTCCTCATCGAAGAGTTACAGTAGCAGTCATCAAAGTACACCTTCAGGTCACTCTATCAAGTCCGAAGGTAAAGTCTCATAATAACTAACGAAACAAGGCCAAACTCGACACAATTAGTTCTACTCTTCGAGGAGTTCCAGTAGCATTCACCGAAGTACAACTTCAGGTCATTCTATCAAGCCTTTTTTTTTTGCGGATGGAAAATAATCTAATGACGCCTTTCGCTCTGGGTGGAGCGGAAGGGAGTGTCAGACTTTTACTGACTAAAAACCATCCGTGTTCCTTCAGTGCCCTTACGTTCCGGAGCCGCGGTATCTCTTTCGAACAGCCCGCAGCCCCGGCAGGCGTCGGCCCTTGCGGGCCCCTTCACGCTGCTGACAGCTCTTTGAGGCGCGCGTGGAACAAAACGCGCCGTCGACACGGCCTGTCGTCGTTAGACGGAAGGACGGCGAGCTACCCATTGCTCACCGTCCACAGGCCTGCGCCTACGGTGGACGACGTAGCCCCCGACGCCCGGGGCATCTCCCGCGGCGGCCGGGAAGGAAAGCTGCTGCTCTCTCCTTCTCCCGCTCCGCCACCTCCTTCGCTTCGCTTCACTGCTTCGCAGAAGATGGTGACGGCATCCCATTCCGTCTCGCTCCGGACCATGGCTTCGACCAGGGCCAGACGCGAGAGGTCGCCGCCGCCTATCGCCGCTACGAGGACACGGCGGTGCTCCGCCCAAGCAGGGCACACCTCCACGGTGTGCTCCACCGTGTCCTCCGGTCGATCCTCGCAGTGGGAGCACCCGGGCGCTTCCTCCCGCCCGATTCGGTGCAGGAACCTCCCGAACACACCGTGTCCGGTGAGGACCTGCGTCAGACGGAAGGTGAGGACGCCGTGGCGTCTCTCAAGCCACTCCTCAAAGAGGGGTCTTATCGCCGCTATAGTGGCGTGCCCAGCACGGGGTTGCGACAGTCGCTCTCTCCATGTCGCCATGAGATCATGCCGGAAGTCTGTCCGCTGCGCGACAACTTGCCGTGGCAGCGGGGCTTCCCCCCGGCCTAGTGCCTCCGCGCGCCATTCGTGCAGGCGCGCGAGGACTATCGCCTCCAGATCCCATGGCGGCAATCCGGCAAGGAGGCTCGCCGCCCCGCGGGAGATCGTGCGGTAGCCGCGAAACATTTTCACGGCAACCACCCTTTAGGGCGCGTTCAGGTGGTGGACGGCAAGCCACGGCAAGCCGCGCCAAACCACGCGCCCACACCGGGGCCCCGTAAAGGGCCATGGACCGCACGATCCCCGCGTAGAGCCTCCGGCAGGAGGCGTTTGGCCCCCCCAGGTTCGGCACGAGCCGCCTGAAGGCAGCCCCGGTCCGTTCCAGTTTGGGAGCCAAACGTCGGAAGTGCTCAACGAAGTTCCATCGGCCGTCGAGGACGAGTCCTAGGTACTTCAACGTCGACTCGACGCCGATGGATACCCCTCCTACCATCACTGAGGATCCCGGTGGTGGCCTGTTCCGAGGACCATGGAAGTGCATGGCCTCGGACTTGTGCAGAGCCACCTCGAGACCCAGTTGCCGGATCCTCTCAACGACTATCGCAACCCCGCGTGTCATAGTTTCCGCCGCCGCCTCGTACGACCCCCCTTGTGCCAGTACCAGCGTGTCGTCAGCGTAGCAAACTACGCTGACGCCGGTAGGGAGGTCGGCGCGCAGCACCCAGTCGTAACCGATGTTCCACAGGGGCGGCCCCAGAACCGAACCCTGTGGGACACCGCAAGACATCTCCCGCCGGTTCCACTCACCGTTGCGACCGCGGGGTAGATGACGGCCCTGTCCGTCAGATAGTCCCCGACTATACGACGGAGATAGATCGGCACCCGGTGATACCGGAGTGCCTCCCTAATGCAGCTCCAGGGCATGGAGTTGAAGGCGTTGGCGATGTCGAGAGACACCGCCAAGACACCCTCCCCCCCCCTGGCCACAGCATCCCCCGTCGTGAGGGCTCTCACGCGCATGATGGCGTCCACCGTAGAGCGCCTCTTGCGGAAACCAGTTTGGTTTCCGCAAGATCCGGCCCCGTCCCCGCAAGGTGCTCGGCGAGGCGGTTTGCAATTACTCTTTCAAAGAGCTTGCCCACCTCGTCGAGCAGCACCACGGGCCGGTATGCGGACGGAGAGTCCGCAGGGCTCCCCGGCTTCCGAATGAGGACCAGCTTCCCCGCCTTCCAACGAAGCGGGAATTGGCCTCTCTCCAAGCATGCGCTTAGGAGCCCCTCCAGTCGGGGCCCGAGAGCCTCCGAGGCCAGGACCCAGGCTTTGCCAGGCAAGCCATCGGGTCCTGGGGCGGTATTCCTGGCCTTGAGCCTACGTACCGCCACTCTCAGGTCTACCCCGGTGCCTTCCGGGATTCTATCAAGTCTTGAGGTAAGGTCTCATCATAACTAACAAAACGAGGCCAAACTCGGCACACAGTTCTACTCTTCGAGGAGTTCTAGTAGCATTCACCAAAGCAACCTTCAGATCACTCCATAAAGTCTAAGACGTATCGTCATCATCATTACAGCCCTTCACAAGTCCACTGCTGAACATAGGAACATGCATCCAATGACTTCCTTCATGTCTTACCAGGTCGTAACTCCATGTTACCCTAGTGGGTGGCGCCCTACACCTCGCCTGCCGGTACGTATAAGTATATTTATATATAAATCCTACTAATAAAGTAATGTAATAAAAATCTGTGATTACAAAAATAATAACCTTGGTCGAGTATGTCTCTGAAATATTTTGTATTTCTACAGCAATCGATATTTTTGCTACCTATAACCGCTGCTATAAGCTAGCGAAATCCACTCACGACGACGGCCGAGCGCGGAGTGAGGCAAAGCAAAGTGTATTTAGTAAAATAAATTATTACAAGACTGCTCAAAACACCGAAAATTTCGAGATTTCTCAGCCGAAAAAAATAATTATAACTAAATAAAACAAAAATAAACTGCCATTTACATTCCTTGGCTTCCCACGTGATAGATGAAGAGATAAAAAATAGATTGAGTTAAATAATTGATATTTTCAAAAGTTATTGTGTTTACCCTCCATGCGGACTTGATAAATCAACACAATATCCCATACCACCTTTTTTATATAAAAATACTAATCGATTTAAAAAAAAATAAGTTTAATAATCACTTATCTTTCTGACAATGTGCTTTTTATATCATTTATAGTTCAATATGATTGTTAGATACGATTTCATGCGACAAAACGTTCAAATGTTGATTTTTAGGCGCTAGTAGAACATACGCGCTTTGCGCTTAAGAGGATTGTGAAGTACCGATACGCGGCGCGAGTAGGTATTTTCAAAAATGCTATCTTTTTTTTCCTTTTTTTTATAGGAGAGGGACAAACGAGCATGTGGCTCACCTGATGGTAAGTGACTACCGCCGCCCATGAACAACTGCAACACCAGGGAGGGAATTGCAGATGCGTTGCCGGCCTTTTAAAAAGGAGTGTTTCATACCGCTTGCTGTGCCTCCCTCCGGTCTCCGGACGTGACCCACACAAATACAACATATTACGCTAATTCTCACGCACACTACAATAGCAGCAGCAAGAGCGTTCATTCATTCTAGCCTATATTTGCGTACTTTTACGTGGTAGAGCCATGCTTCAGCTATATTAACAGTATAATTGTAGCACGTATTGTTCGGCTCGACCGGGGAAGGACCACGCTCTCACAGAAGACCAGCGTAAAATAGCAGCTTAATGCTGCTGTGTTTCGTATGGTGAGTGTAGAGAACCGGGGACCCATTTTACTGGAAAAGAGGCATTCTATCTTAGTCCTCACGGCTGAAAACGCACTTGCATTTTGATTCTTATCTTCATATATCTTATCTATCATCTTATCTTATATAGATATCTTCATTGGTCATTGTTACTGCCATTATGTAGACACTAGTTACGATGCGTGCATATAAAATTTAAATCAGGTGCGTGCGATCACTCTGGGAGCTCGTACCAAACTGAACGTGCGTCCAACGTGAGGACGCGGCGGCCAATACTCTGCCACAACCCTTTGATCTTTTGTAAAATCCGACACCACACGGATCTTGCGCCAACTTGTGGGCCATCATTCCAATACATACCAACGTAAGCATAAACACCCGCTCTACACGATGGCTATCGTTATTGGCCAACACATTCGCCAGTATGTTGGCTAACGTGAAGAGCCGCCTTTAGGCGATAATAATATCGATAGCACCTACAACATCACTACAATATACCCCTGCCCCCGACCCGTATCGTGCGATAGTGAGAGTTGCAAGTCTTGGAGGCAAATGCCTACATTTTCTTTTTGAAATATTAACGCGATAACGTTTTGCCACCCTAATTAAAACGATTTTCTTATTAGATTTAATACACTTTAATCTAAGTCTGTACGTTTTACTTTTTTAGTAATTCAGTTTAGTTTAATTAAAAAAATAAAAACGCTCGAGGAAGTTTTTAAGTCAAAAATATAGATATGAAGATGCTAATAAGATATATCGCACGCAATATTTCTTTAAAATAAAAACGTATCAACATAGTTTTTTGTTACATCTACAACATTTCCAAAAAAATATGAAAATTGGATTATGTTTACGGAGGAAAAACGTTCTCGCTTTTTGTATGAAAATTTACAGCTTCACAGTCCTCTTAAGGCATGCAATAAATCTTAATTTATATTTGTGTCTACAATTATAGAGATCTAAGCAAAAAATAATAAGCAGCAAAGTAAGCAAACTTTGTTATTGTTTTTTGGATATACAATTGAAAGACTAATGGGAATATAAGTGAAAGCTTAAAATAGAGGTCGGGAACTAATTAAGTCATTCGGTTGAAAAAAAAACCTTAATACTTACAATCCATCTAACTCGTAAGTTATTAGCGCTAACGGCACGGACGGTCACGTTCCGTGGCGGGTGTTGCGGCGGTGCCTGTATTGTTTGGAACTCTTTGCACGGCTCCGAAGGTGGTGAAGATCCAACTACGTTAGTAGCGATTAGTCTTAGTCGATAAGTTGTGAAAGGAACTAAGCCTGTGACAAGTATGGACTGGGCGTCCGGATCATTCACTTCGTAGATTGTTACCCAAGAAGAGTTGCGAGCGGTTTGTGCCTGGGAATGTTTAAAATATTCTTTAACATTCTTGAAAACGTATGTCACGTTAAGTTAAAGTTATAACTACAATCTACATACAGTTAAAGTTAAAGGCACAGGCCTCTAATTTCTAAGAGGGTTTTAGAGCAAGGAAATGCCGTGCTGTCTTCGAAACCTTAACATATCTTTGAAATATTTTTTCTTATTTCTCAGACATGCAGGTTTCCTTACGAAGTTTTCCTTCCCTGCCGAACACGTGGTAATCAGCAATTAAAATTACAATTAACAACCTCATTAGTGCCGACGGGGATCAAACCCGGGTTGCTCGCGTAATTTACAGCGAGCGCTTAACTCCTGAGCTACCATGGCTATGCCATGTGGTGGTGATTTAATCCATCACCTCATTTCGTCCTGTGGGTATCGTAAGAGGCGACAATGAGATATACCAGAAAAATTTATGGTTTCCTATAAATGGCGGTACAACCGTCTTGTATACAACAGACGTTTAATATTGAAACCTATACAGATAGGAGTTTTGCTGGGAAATGGCCACCAGTGGATTGCTGCTCCTGTATTAATATTTAAATAACGGTTTGAAGTGGATTATGATACCTATCTGGTAAATAAAACAATGGCTTTCAATAAGTATTATGTAATAATCTATATTTAATAAAAATTATTCTATTCTATTCTAAAAATGGCGCGATTTTTGTATTTAATGTCTACCCATGTGAACTATTATTGGATATGATATAACAGGTGATTCGATGATGATAAAAATCTTAGGCGTTTTTATCCGCTTAGGGATCCTGATATACTATCGTCATATTTGTCCGTTGGGTTAAGCTGACGTCAAAATCTCCCAAAAACTTTGCAATGTGATGCATTAAAAAACTGTGAAACGTTTTGTGAACAAAATACAACTCAGAGAAGGCTATGTGGTTTAAGACCTTTGAATGCCTTAATCGTTGAATGGTATTTCCCTCACCTATCTGGATATGGTAGGTAGCGGTTCGCGTGACTCAAAGCCCTCCGGCATCTATGACTTTGATAATCAGCCTCCACGACTTTTTTGCCACCAGATAGGCGTGACTTAGGAATGAGGTGATATATTCGACGTATTTTATAGGGGAAGTAAGTTTGTTAGAAATATATAACCATTAATATTTCTTTCTCAAAGGAGACAGTCGTTTTTGGGCCCACTAGAAATTTTCGCGGACAGTAATGGTATTATATACAAAAAAAAAGATACCAATTTATTATTGTAAATAGCATAAAGATTTTATGTAAATCTAGACGGAATCAAGAAATCTGAAAAAAAGAGTTGCTTTGATATTTATGTTTATGTCATTGGTTCAGATAAAGTAATACAATTGTAATAGAGATGTGCCAACTCGGAAGAAATACGACTCGAGTTAACTTGTGTTGAAATTCACGTAATCGAATAGTATTCGAGTACGCAACTCGAATTGGCGGAACGAAGCTGTGTCAGTTCGTTACAAATTATTTTTATATTTGTTCTTCCATCCAAGATAATTATTATTATTTATTAACTTAATAGGTAATTTAATTATATATTATTGGTTTGCGTATAGACAATCTTCATAAAATAATATCACTTACTTTATGACGTAGCGTAAAGTTACTGTTATTAATTGAACTATCACGAATTATACTTAATCAGCTTTTTGACATTACATAATATATCAATAAATTGCTCGAATTAGTAAGTCGAGTTCATCACTAAATTGTAGACAGACACTGCATTGACCGTAATATAAAAATGTGACTCGAGTAGAATTTTGTGACTCTTGAGTCACAAAATACTTGTAACTCGGGTTTTATTATGTCACTTTAGTTGTACTCGAGTTTTTGAGTTATTTGAATTAACTATTTACAGTCCCTGCATCGATTGAATTTTATCACTCGAGTCGAGAATAGCGATTACCTTAGTTAAAGCATTTTTAAATAGGTACCTTTATTAAATAAGTAATATGTGGAAATATGAAATAAAATAAAAATATTTATTATTTATTTATTTGTAGTATTTCCATGTTTTTATTTACTACAGATATGTGGAGTATTTCAAAATCTATAAACTGTTGTTGCATATCTTACAAATCGCTTCCATTTTTTAAAATAATGCCACACTGACGATTTTTATTTTGTTGTTTCATTGTTATCATTCATACTTTAAACAAACAAGTACATTTAAATCACCTTTTATGTTATGAACTACTTATAAGAATTAACAAAAAATACACAACAATGATATCACAATCACGATATTATAAATCAAACTAAGTTCATATTTGACTTCAACATGTTAGATGCAAGTTTGAATTTGGATGTAACCAGTAACGGCACTCGCGGCGCCTTATACTACAAGTGAATTAGTGAACTGACATCTATCTAGCGATCTCCGAATCTACACGGTGCGGTGCGCCGAGTTCAATCGGTAACTCGAGTGAAAGCGGACTCGACTAAAATTTATTTTCACTCGAGTACCGAGTTACACAGATTCACTCGATTGAATCGATTGAAAACAGAGTACGAGTTGCATCACTAGTGTGAGAATAAATTCTGTGGGTACTGGTTAATTGTGGTTATATTCTTTTTTGGTAGCAAAAACAAAGTTTATAGTTAAGTGTAAACATTTTTTTACAGTTTGTTTACATTACAAGACCATAAAATATCGTCTCATCGATGCACAAGTGTATGGATACATGGATATACATTATATTTGTATAATAATATAGATAATATCATGCAGGTTATGTATGATTGGATTGGAATTAATATTCCAAATTATTGTATTTCTCTTCTACATAATATGTATGTAGTATATGAGTTTAATTTTTCACCTAGAATTTTAGAAAATCTATAATTTGTGTTGAATAACCTAAAAAAAGTGACAATGTATTAAAGTTTTATGTTATTTGTAATATCTAAATGAAATATAAGATAGTTTGCATAAGTATTGTAACTTAGTTAAGCCATTTTATTTGTGTAATGGGTGATATCCTTAAAATTGCTATTGAATTTAAAAAAAAACACTTAGGACTGTAATAAAGCTGATAAACTTCAAACTGCGAGACAAATCACCTGGAGGTGCTAGGAAGCTATATTCTCTAAATCATATGAGTTTTTGTCAATACATTCACTGTTCCATAAGACTGATTATATATTATGTAAATTGACAAAATATAATATTATATAAAAATCCCATGTATTATATAACTTTGGACCAAATCCTGCGACGGAATCAGATTCTTCTATTATGCTTATACTGCTGTGTTGTTAACTCTGCAGAAAGGAATATTATTTTGTCATGAAAAAAGCTATATATTTTTCTTCTACATGAAACCAGTGAAAATAAAAAGTTAGACAACTTTTATATAGTCAAATATTGTTGATGTAAATCCGTAATTACTACTTTTGTATTTGATCAACTGGAGCTAATTAATCGTGTATATTTTATAATAATTTCTTATTTATTTAACATATAGGCATAGATAACAAAATTCTGACAGAAATATGGAAATATAGTTTAATGACATTGAAGGATCTTTAATGTCTTATCTCTTATTATTGAAAATGTCTTTTTAATTCCTAACAGTATCATAAAATTACATGTTTTTTTGGCATTATAGTATTTGAAATGCAATTCATATATAAACATAGTCTCCACAAGCTACAAAGAATGAAATAAATATATAAAAAATGATATATTGATAAGAATTAATATTTAGTATAGGCACTCTTTACAATAATTAACTTTTTCAAGTCAATCGCTGAGAACATATATGTATGCTTTGCAGGCTAAATGCTTGCATAGCTGCCCGTAGGCAGAGACAAAAAAAAGTATGGATATTGAAGACAATAGTCTTCTATCATATCATTGCAAATGTTCTTCGAATTCCTGACAATATCATAAATGGACATGTTATCATCAAGTTATTTAGAAAAAAATATTTTGAAATGATTTACAATAACAAATACAATTAAATTATACATGTGTTTTTGACACCATGCCTGTCTATTTGTTCTACTGTTAATAGACTACTTTGGAAATTATGATTTAAGATAGTTCTAAACATCTTTCTTACTATATAGCGTGTGTAGTTAATATTATAAATGAACATATTATCCCTGACTCATCTTGGCTTTAATCATATTACTTGAACGGTATTTGGGATGTATACTCACAAACAATACATGTAAGAAATAGTATCCATACCATATTCATGCACAGACATGCAGTATATTATTTTGCCGGAACTACTAAAAAGATTTTCCATCCATTTTAAAGTACCTATAAATGCTGAATGTAATTACAACTTTGTTTTAAAGTACTATTTATTGAACAGTGCACTATTTTAACTTATAATACCGGTGAAAACAAATAGAAAATAGCTTTTAGTTGGTTTTTAGGTTATAGTAAGATACATATTTTATTTGCTAATTACTCAGTATTCCCATTAGATAAGGAAAACTAATATTACTATTGTAATCTATAGATTATAATAAATAAATCGATATGCATTTCATTATGGTTATCTAAAATTTGTGGTGGGCCCATTCTCCATACAAAAAGAAATTGTCTCCTTTTAGTTATACTTTATATATATTAGATTAAAAATCAACTAAGGTTATTCCGAGAACAAAAATTAAAGATATAAAAAAATGTTAAAAACTTAAAGAGCAAACCGCTGCTGGGGCATTATTTTATATATATACTCTGGATACCGAAGTTTTAAAACGCAACTTTTCAAATAAAATGATATTGTGTGATAAATAAGCTGACCTCAGTCCCAACAAGTGACACGCGGTAAGCGGAAGTGTAAGTGGTGGCTGCACGCACCTGTACGGTCCAGAGCGATATGGAGGAGTTGCCGTCGAAGCCGGGCGTGAACTGCAGCAGCACGGAGGCGGCGGCGATGTTGGAGAGCGCGAGGTTGCGCGGCGCGGCGGGCAGCACGGGCTCCACGCCCGACTGCATGCTGGCGCCGCGCGCCGCGCCCGCACCCACGCCCGTCAGCGCGCTCAGCCACAGCGCGTACGTCGTGCTGGCCTGCAACACACCGCCCCACACTTACTTATAATCTCACCGACAGGCAAACAAACATACTGTGTTTTAAACTAGTGTTTTAGTTCATTACAGCCCTTCATAAGTCAACTGTTTAATGCTACAAAGCACGGTCCTGAGCCACATACATCCATCGACTACCTACTTGTCCTACCAAATCGTCATTTCATCTAGTGGGGTGGGATGGGGGGGGGGGGGTCCGGCCTACATTTCACCTACCGGTACGAGGCTGCCACTCGAGAACCTTTCTTTCCTACCGGTTGTCGGTTTTTCGAACTATATGACCTGCCCGTTACCACTTCAGCTTACTAATCTTTAGGCTATATCGGTTACTCTGTTCCTACTGCGGATATCCTCATTTTTAAGTATATCACGCAGAGAAACCCGAGTATAGCCCTATCCACAGCTGGTTGAATGACCTTAAGCTTCCTCATACGACTAGCATACTGCTTCAATAGTTGCTCAAAAACTAAATTAAAGGCGGCTCTTCACGTTGGTCAACATATTGGCGAATGTGTTGGCCAACAACGATGGCCATCGTGTAGAGCGGGTGTTTATGCTTACGTTGGTGTTGTGTATTGAGATAATGACCCACAAGTTGGCGCGATATCCATGTGGTGTCGGTTTTTTACAAAAGATCAAAGGGTGGTGGCAGAGTATTTACCGCCGGGTCGCACGATCAGTTTGCTACGAGCTTCCAGAGTGATCGCACGCACCTTATTTAAAGGTTATATGCACGCATCGTAACTAGTGTCTACATAATGGCAGTAACAATGACCAATGAAATCTTTTCGCTTTATAGAGCCCTACCAAGCCGAAAATTATTTCTGAAACAAGTCTTTCAAGTCTTTTTTTTTTAAAATTACCCCCACACTAGGATTTTCTCCTGTATCGTGGAGGCAGTTTACAAACATAAATTGCATAAGGACAAACATCCAGACTCGGAGCAATTATTTGCAGGCCATACAAATACTTGTTCCGTGCGGGATTCGAACCCGCGGCCCCCAGCGCAGCAACTCATTGCTAAGCCACTACACCACAGAGCCGTCAAGAAATAAAATTTCTTTTTTTCCATTTCTTTTTCATCAGTCTTTACTTATACACATTCACGTTGTAGTGGTATGCTGTGAATAAATAAACCGCAGCAGCCATTCGTGCCTCAGTAATCATTTTAATAAATTCGTCCGCATACTGGCCTGAACCGAAGCAAACTGAACGACCTTCCAACGTCCACACGTTCACACGCACGCGATCACAAATTCTTGGACAATAACTTTGCCAACATATTCGCCACTATTTTGGCCAACGTGAAGATCCGCCATAAGACGTACGTACCTACTATGTGTACTAGGATCATTTACCACCAACAACATGCTTTTATTTGCATATGTGTGAGTGAGTGCGTATCAAGAAGTTAAGCATGTTTTTGTGTGGCACTTGAAATGTACGAAACGCATCGTCTATCTTTTTTTTAACCGGGGACGCGGGTTAGTATTGCAAGTTAGACCAAAATAATTTTTGTTTTTCTTTATCAGCTAAGAAGTTGGCGGCATTTCACTTCGCCTCATAAAATCGTTGGTCCTACGCCTTATCTCTCTCAAGTCAAATCAGGTTGCCGTCCAGTCAGACTATAAGACGTGAAAGATTAGCTCTCTTATCTTTAAAACCGGAACATTACGTGTGTGCTATGCTGTTTGGCGTTAAAATAATTTAAGTTGCACAGCACTGGACACACGGTAGTTTTAACTTGAAGATTCAATATTATTACACATTTATTAAGGTATGAGGTTGTTAATACCTCATATAGATATTGATTTAAAACTCAATTTTTTTGTCCGCTTAGCCACCTTAAGAACTTGAAATAATGTCATCATCGACTATCTGGGTTTTGCTGTCGTCAAAATCTCCCAAGAACTTCTCAATGTAACGCATCGGCATATTGTGAAGAAGTTTTTGAAACAAAATATTTTAAAGGATATTTTCTTATTATTTGATACTGGCAAAAATATAATTGTACGAGTCCATATCCAAAGAAAGATCGGACAATGTAGTTTTTTGAATTATTTTTCATCTTATCATCTTACTCCTGATTCTTGGGGTTGCCATTGCTCCTGCAAATAGCTATTGCAAGATGTGACTAAATAATCATAACTGTATATTTTTAATAATGATTTTTACACGTGGAGGAGCCATGTTGCAGCTGTATTATGATTATAGAATGAATGGATTGGCTCGACCGGAGAAGGACCACGCTATCGGAGAATACCAGCGTAAAATAGCAGCTCAATGCTGCTGTGTTTCGTGTGGTGAGTGTAGAGCACCGGAAACGCATTTGCGTTGTCACCTCTGAGGACTAAGATGGAATGCCTCGTATCCAGTAAAAAGGGTCTTCGGTTCTCTACACTCACTATATGAAACACAGCAGTGTTAAACTGGTATTTTACGCTGGTATTCTGTGAGAGCGTGGTCCTTTCCCGGTCGAGCCGACCCATTCATGCTACAACTATACCAGTAATACAGCTGCATCATGGCTCTACTACGTAAATATTTTGATTTTTGATTCTTAATCGAGGATAGATGTAGATGTCTATGGGCCACAGCATCCACTTACCATAATGTGGGCTGTGTGCTTGCTTGTCACCCTTATTCTATACAAAAAAGTTGTATAAAAAATTAGTCATTACATAATAGACTACTAAAGAGGATTACCTGTAAATGTTCCACTCTAATACTGGTAATGTTTGGAGGTAGGATTTCTTCTTTGTAGGTTTCGTTATCGTCTTTGACTTGATACGAGAGCTTGTAGCCTATAAGTATCCCGTTAGACTTCTTGGGAGGAGTCCAAGATACACGAACGGCACGGTCTGATATGTCGTCGAATTGTAGACTTCCCACTTCGTCCGGGACTAAAAATAAATTATTTCAAGTATGAAGTTATTCATTAATTCTTTTAACATATAATTATTGGTATTTAAAAAAACATAATAAACTATAAATTAATTACTTAGATTATATAAATGACAAAGATGAAAATTTTAATACAAATATCACATTTTAAATACAAGTTATAATTAAAAAAGTAATAAATAGAATTCGAAGCTAAAAATGGGAATGGGCAGGGCAAATAAGCAGTATGGAAATCCAAAGATGAGTTACATGGATTAAGAAATGGGAACCAAGAGGAGAAAAACGAACGAAAAAGATTGAGGCCCAAGAAAAAGCGGGAATGTATTGGAAGATTGCAAAAAACAGAGAAAAATGGAAGTGGTTCGAAAGGCCTACAAAAGACGTACTACCAAAAGACGTCCACTAATAAGTGTCATTTAATTAGTTTTTAAATATAATATTTTATTTGTTTTTTTAAATATTTTTACTTAATTTACTTAAAAGCTTAATTAATTAGTAAAATTTAATATCTTACTATCTTCCTTAGTTCTGACTAAAACATAATCGCTTCTTGGTCCATCACCAGGTTCAGTAAAACAAAGCACCGATATGTTGTACTCTGTGAATTTTTCAAGACCACCAATGATGGCCGACTGCTCAGTCAAAGGGTCCAATAGGTTAGGTGGGATGCTGACTATTTTCTGTTCCACATTCGCACTCTCGTTTTCATCCCAGCGCCATGCTTGGATTTTGTAACCCTAAAAGTAGATGAATTTTAAGTAATAAACTTTTGATTGTTTACAAATTTGTCAAAATCGCTATATATAATTAAGTATTCATTTGAATACTTTACAAAAAGTATGCTATAGTACAAGTTACTGCAGGTATAATTGTAGGAAATATACACGTATACAAACTTGATTAATGCCGTTGATTTTCTGCGGATTAGGCGGTGTCCACCACACCGATATAGCAGTGGAATTATAAGCTTCACATCGAACACTGTCGGGTGCAGCTTCCGGGACGCCCTCTTTAGTTTTTATCGTGTAACTGTCTGAGAACACTCCCACTCCTTTATCGTTATAGGCCGCGATTTGTACGTTGTAATCTTTCCAGGTGATCAAGTCCTGTATGAGATAGTTTCTCTGTGCTTCGTTGGTGATGTTCTGATACGTCCACGGGCTGTTGTCGTACCCTCGCAATCTATATCTTATCACATATCCCAAAATATGACCGTTCCTATGTTCTTCAAGCGGTGGTTGCCATTGCGTTATAATTTCTGAAGAAGATCGCGCTGATCCCATAAAACCCAGAGGTGGGCCGGAAGGAGCTGTAAAATTATTAATTATCATGTATTTATTATTAATCTGATTTTGTGGTTTAATGGGCATTATTAATTGTTGTGTAACATAATATAATGTTGTCTAATAAAGTACATAGCCAAGTTTTTATACGCAAGTTGTTTTAGAACAAACGCAGTAATACAATGAATTAGTATTCTTAAAGTTAACCCTAATCAAAATAAAATTTTAATCTAATTACATACATGCAAGGGTTGCGTACAGATTAATTAATGTATTCAAAATAAAATGAATCAGTAAATGTACTTATAACTGAAAGAAGAACATGACAAAATGTAAGCTTCACATGCATATAAGACGTCACAATATTAAAGATGCAGCCGAAAAATGAGCATAAGACAAATTAATGTCATCAAAGCTTGTAAAGACAAATTTAATTAAAATTTGGTTTTCAAACGTCGCATACCTTGGCAGCATATCAAGTCACTGGCTGCATGATAACAACGAATTTATTTTCAGAATGTTTATGTTTATGACGGTGCAAATGTATAAAATGTTTTAAAAGAAGAGAAGGCGCGTAAATGAGAAAAAATATCATTTAAGATTGCACTGACACAAAATAATCATTGCATTAAATGAATTTGACCATTCGTTTACTTTTTACTCTGTAGGAGGAATTTTAGTAGGTGGATAAGAGCTAATCATACCTTCTTGTGGCAGAGTCAACACGTCCGTAGGATCCGAAGGTGTGCCCTCACCAACAGAGTTTACCGCAGACACACGAAATTGATAAGAGGTGGCCGCTTTTAAACTCGTCAGTAGAACCCAACGTTGATTTGCCGACACATTCACCGGCTCTGTCACCCAGTTAAGCAATGGATCTGGTGTGGGACCTAAAAATAAGAGTAACATAGGTTTAATTAAATTTGTCACCAGTTTATTTTATGATTTTAGTATTATTTTTGTCTTTTTTTTAAATGTCGCTTCACGACAACTATTAACACAATTAAATATATAGTAGCGGTGTATAACGTATATAGTGACGGTGTAACTTATTACGTGTAGAAGCGATGTAAGAATATCAACTACCCCATATCATCCCGTGGGTGTCGTAAGAGGCGACTGAGGGAAACAAATCAGGAGACAGGCAGCAGCGTCTTCCTAATAACGGCTAAAATAAAAACTGCGGCTGCCAACCCGCCTACCAAGCGCGGAAACTATAGCAAATATTCCCCCTATGAGGCAATCTATTGGGAGGCCTATGTTCAGCAGTGGACTTTAATAGGCTGTAACGGTAACGGTAGCGGTACTATTAAAGACTTTTATCATAACTTTCAAGTGTTGCGAAAATTGGGAGAATTATAAATATTCCCAATTTTCAAAATGTAGGCAGATTTATACAGATAATATTTTTTTTGTTAATTACATTACTAAAAGTTGATAAATTACAATACAGCAAATGTAAACATTAGATTTATGATAATTTCGCAGTTTAATCTAGTTGCACTCTAATCTAATTTACAATACATACACTTATTACAAGATATTATATTATATGTATGAAGGGAGGTTCGCGAGCCACCTGGATTTAATCCCCTCTGGCACTAATAAAATTATTAATTGCAATTATAAGTGCAGTTTCACTACGTGCTCGGATGTTACAATATATTATATATGTATGAAGGGAGGTTCACGAGCAACCTGGATTCGATCCCACTGGCACTAATAAAATTATTAATTCCAATCATACGTACAGTTTTACTAAGTGCTCGGAGTTGAAGGAAAATAATAAGCAAAGCTGTATATTGATGAATAATAAATGTTTCGAAGACATCTTGTAAAGTCCACCATTACGTAATATAACAGTGCGGCGACAAATCGAATATCCCTCTCAAAAATACACAAGCAAGTACAGAGGCCTGTGCCCAGCGATGGGGTGTTAAAAAGCTGTAACCTTATTGCAACTTTTTTACTTATAAAGTAATAATAAAGTAAGTTCGATGGGTAACCCAGTTCCCGTAACAAAACACTTGATGAGGCAATAAAAGAAAATGATCTAACCGAACTCGGGCACTACGCGGCGCTGCACGATGAACTTGTGCACGGGCGAGTTGCCGTCGAAGCCGGGCGTCCAGGACACGTTGACGGCGCGCTGCGTTGCGTCGACCCGCGCAGCGCGCACGTTGGTGGGCGCGAACGGCAGCTCGATGACGGACAGCAGCGCGCGCCGCGTGTGGTTGCCGCCGGCCGACGTCACCACGCACGTGTACTCGCCCGCGTCGCTGGCGCGCACCGCCTGCACTTGCAGCGCGCCCTCGCCCGTTATCCACACGCGCGACCCCGCCGTCATCGGCCTGCGTCATCACACACCATACCCATACCATTTCTAGTTCACAACTGTTACTTTCACACCAATGCTCTATAAGGTTATGCTTTCAAGACTAAATATGTAAGTTTGTTTAAATGTATGTTTGTTTGTTTCTTTGTGGGGTCCCGTATCCTAACCAACTAGAAGGGTTTTTATGGTAATGTGGGGTAACCCCTAATTTCTGCCGGTGTACTGTTCAGGAAAAATGTACTAGTTTAAAACGGTTACGTGGCAGACTTGTTCAGATGAAGCAGTATTTAACGATGGTCTACCTTTGGTTTGTTGCTTTAATTATATAATGTTTAGATTAATAAATGAGGTCTAAAACGAAGAAAAAAAGATCGTACAATTCTTGACCAATAACATCCTCGCGCCCATTTAGTACCTATTGCTACCACGCTGCGGGCACAAGAATCACTCTCTATTTAAAAAAAATTAAAAAAATGAAGATTTGTACAAATTATGTAAAAACTACAAGTAGGTAAAGTAGTGCTGATATCACATTCCATCAGAAAAAATACAATATTTGTCTTAAATTCTAAGTAATAATCCTAATAATTTTTATTTTTTAATAATTCAGCGACACTATTTTTTCAATGTTGCAAAGAACTCAATCTGAAAATTTCCCAAATTAGTGCCACAGAGTAATATTTCTTAAAGTCCGTCCAAATTTTCAAATAAATGTCCGTAAATATATTTTTTTCTTAATAAATTATTTGTTTCGTTTGGCATATAATAATAATGTGATTCGAGTAAAATACTAATTAAAGAGCCTTAAACTCAATCTTATGTAAAAAATAAACATTCCCAATAGTCTAATAAATAAACTAGACTAATTGATAAAATTTCATTTGTATGCAGGAGAACCATTTTTTTTTTGATTTTGAATTTCCCTACTTTTGGGGAGAATATTTGAATCGGGCTCCGTCACTAAGTTAATTGTCGCCAGTGTAACTTAATCAAAGAAGTTCTTATCTATGTAAGTGTAGTAAGACAGTGATTTCACGCAAACTACCACATCGATTTTAGCCTAGATATGTATGAGCAAAGGTTTCTTGTTACGCCATGTTACAAATTTAGTTGTTGTCGGTTAACTTATTGCTAATTTCGATGCAAAAATAACACGACTAAAATTATATGTATTTATTCTAGCAATATACATTTATTTATATTTAACTTTAAAACAAATCCAATTAATCAAGATCATTATTAGCGTCAAATGTGGTCATGCTATACGAAGGCGGCACTGAAAATTTCAGGAATCAAGGAAGTGACACAACATTACTATTTAAAAATGAATTTATTGCTTTTCGAAGTATTCTCCGCGAAATTTGACACATTTTTCCATACGATGGAACCAATCATTGAAGCAACCATTCCATTCGGAAGTTGGGGTCTCCAAAATGGCCGTTTTGTAGGCGTCCACAGCTTCTTCAGGTGATGAAAATCTCTGTCCACGCAATTTATTCTTTATTTTAGGGAAAGTATAGAAATCATTAGGGCTTAGGTCGGGGCTGTACGGCGGATGATCTAATAATTCTATGTTTTCGTGCTCTAAAAACTCTTGTTCTGTGTGCGGTGTGAGTATTCGCATTGTCGTGATGGAGGATGATGCGGCGGTTGCAGTTCTCTTTACGGAGTTCAGAAACGACCTGTGGCAAACAAATGCTAGCATACCATTCTGCATTAACCGTTCTTTGTCTCTCAAGAGAAAAAGTCGTAACATGGCCGGCCGGTTTTTGAGACAAACGTGGCCACCATTTTTTTGCAACACTCCGTGAACGAACAATTTTTGTTGGCTTTAACTCATTTTCGAACACTCCAAACTCGTGACTGGTTTTCTGCTTCGGGTTCGTACGCGTATATCCAGGATTCGTCACCTGATACGATGTTGTATACAGCATTTGAGGATCCTGCGTGAAATCTTTCGAGAGTTCTGACGCACCAAGTAACGCGAGCCGCTTTTTGCTCTTCACAGAGCGAATGCGGTATCCATCGGTAAAACAACTTTTTTACACCTAATTGTTCATGCAAGATTATTTATATTTGACTCATGCCAATGTCTAAAGTTGCCTGAATTTCGCGGTATGTCACGTGTCGATCTTCCTCAATCAGCTTACGCACATCATCAACGTTTTCTTGGGTGACTTTTTTTTTATAGGAGAGGGGGCAAACGAGCATGCGGCTCACCTGATGGTAAGTGACTACCGCCGCCCATGAACAACTGCAACACCAGGGGAATCGCAGATGCGTTGCCGGCCTTTTAAAAAGGAGTAGGCTCTTTTCTTGAAGGTCCCTAAGTTGTATCGGTCCGGAAAAATCGCTGATGGTAATCGATTCCACAAGGCAGTTGTGCGAGGGAGAAAACTTTTTCTGAATCGCGCAGTGGTGGGCCGCCAATCATCTAGATGATATGGATGGTATCGCAAGTTCTAAAACTGACTGCAGTTTTTGGACGACCTTGACGGGGATCATCACTGAGCTTGACACGTCCACGTTGAAATTCAGCAAACCAGCGATAAATTGTGGTTTTGGATGGAGCTTCATCACTATATGCAGAAATCATCCGGTCAACACACTTTTTTTGTGTTAAACCACTTCGAAAGTAATAATAATTTTCTCGAGTCAATTCCATTTTCTCAACGACTAATAGGGGCTACACACGATCACTTTTAACTGTCAGTTTTGACTGACCAGTTTTAACTGACAGTGAAAACTGAGTGTGTGTACGATGAAAACTGTCAGTTTTTTTATTATCAGTTAAAACTGATGATATATTGTTGATACATATTTTTTAACTGAAATGACGGAACTGATCAGTTAAAACTGTGCGTGTGTAGCCGGTGTTTCTTCAGTCGTGTTGCGATCAGGAGATCGAGGTATATTTCTTCACTCATTCTGAGATAGTTGTGCTAATCCTTCGAAAATTTTTTTAGTTCGGTTAATAAATTAACATAGGAATAAATTTTCCTTTTTTTAACCACTCTTTACACCACTCTTTGCGTATATTTTTTTTTATTTCTATTTTTTAAAATTATTAATAAACCAAGCACGGCTAAAGCGTCGTCGTCGGCTGATGACATCTTGAGATGGTAATGTTGTTTGTGGTCAAAGAGAACAGTTAAAACTAAACGTGTGTGGGTGCAAAGGACGTCAGTTTTCACTGTCAGTTAAAACTGGTCAGTCAAAACTGACAGTTAAAAGTGATCGTGTGTAACCCCTATAAACAAGTTTGACAAAACCTTGTGACAAGACCGAGAATCTTTTTTTAAATAAATAAATGGTATTCGATTTTTAAAACCAAGGAGTTTTCAATTAAAAAGATTTTAATATGACAGGAACAGTGGAAATATTCCATTCCCGATACTTTTAGTGCAGCCTATGTAACAATATTTTATTGCACGGCGCGCAGCGTACGGAAGCTTGCGGTTTCACTGCGGTAGAGGGTCGACTTCCGCGTTAAAACAATAACCACTTCATGTGTTGGTGTAGTTGTACCAAGTGTGATCATCATTGGTAAAACACGATTATTGAATATAACTAATTCTATATGTTTTATCGCATTTAATTTTTAAGTTGCGTGATGTGACGTTTAGAGTGCTTTAGAAAACCCATGACCACGAGGATACAGGATAAAATTAACCACGATAAACCTCGAAAAATTAGTTTTATTTAATAGTGTTCGCATAAAAGAGCCGTGGTAGCTCAGAGGCTAAATGCTCGCTGTAAATTTCGCAGTACGTGAGCAACCCAGGTTCGTTCCCCGTCGGCACTGTTGTCGTCTAACTGTCGGTAATTGTTAATTGCAATTTTAAGTGATGATTTACCACGTGCTTGGCGGTGAAGGAAAACATCGTGAGGAAACCGGCATACCTGAGAAATAACTAAAATTAGACAGGTGAAGTTCACCAACATGTATTCGGGCAGCGTGGCGGACATTTCCTTGTTCTGACACCCTCTCAGAAATGAGAGGAGGTCTGTGCCCAGCAGTGGGACGTATACAGACTGTAATTTAATTAATTTAATTTATTTATTTATATTTAAAAAAAAACGTTACCCCCACACTAGGATTTTCTCCAGTGTCGTGGAGGCAGTTTACAAACATAAATTGCACAAGGACAAACATCCAGATCCGGAACAATTATTTGTAGGCCATACAAATACTTGTTCCGTGCGGGATTCGAACCCGCGGCCTTCAGCGCAACAACTGATTGCTAAGCCACTGCGCCACGGAGCCGTCTTAACTATATATATAATTATAACTTTAAATATCATAGGTCATTATATGTTTCATTACACATTATACTATGCTTGGAGTTTATCAATGTAGGAGTGAAAAAGGGTTAAAAGGTTCTTACCAATTAATACACATAATCACTTCAGCATTGATAATCGAATCAAAAGATCGAAATTTGCCAGTAGAATATAAATTTCATGGTTTGGAACTAAAAATAATATTACAAAAATGAAAGAAAAGTTACATACTGTTTGTTATGGAACCAGTCGATATTGTATTTCACGTTGGGGTCGTTCGAGACTTTGCATTGTAAAGTCGCCGTGTGACCCAACAGCACACGGGTGTCAACTGGCGGTGCAATGATCTGAGTCCTCACTGCCGACAAACATAAAAAATTTGACGACATAGTATAATATTTATTACCTTCACCTTGGGATATTCCTTGGATCACTCAAAAAGGTAAAAATGTTTACTACTAATAAAAAGTTAAAGCCCAAAAAAGTAATATATGAAAAATAAAACATTAAAAAAACTTCAGATTCTGAACCGTTTCTGAAGAACAGATTCTAACCTTCCTTCCGACTTGAAAAGGATTATGTGAAAATTATTTAATTCTATTCATCATCATCATCATCATCATCATCATCATTACAGCCCTTCACAAGTCCACTGCAGAATATGGGCCTTCCCCAAGGAATGCCACAAAGCACAGTCCTGAGCCACCTGCATCCATCGACTTCCTGCATGTCTTACCAGGTCGTCACTCCATCTAGTGGGGGGAGGAGGACCCACACTTCGTCTACCGGTACGAGATTGCCACTCGAGAACCTTGCTTAACCATCAGTTGTCGGCTCTTTGGGCTCATTGCCACTTCAACTTACAAATAGGTCGAGAAATAAGGATATCCGCCGTAGAACCAGAGTGACCGACATAGCCCAACGGATTAATATTTTTATTCAAAGAACTAAAAACTATTTTAAGTCGGTTTTTATTTTTTATTGAAAGTCTAATTTGTGCTGGTAACAATTCCATTTAAGTCCTTTTAGATGACAACGGATCTACACTTTGATTCTTCATTGACGACAGACATAGGTGTCTGTTGGCCACAGTATTCACTTATATTAAATAACCTAATTGGCTGTGGCGAGTATTTCATCCATCCATCCATTACAGCTTATAAAAGTTCACTGCTGAACATAGGCTTCCACCCATAGATATTGCCAGAGTTGCCACGCTTCGCAGGCGGGTTGGCAACAGCAGGTTTTTTAATAATTTGAAGTTGTTTATAGAAATATGCTGTTTAAGTTTCCCTCAGTTGTCTCTTACGACACCAAGGGACGATATGGTGTAGTAGATATTCTTACATCGCCACTACACGGATAGAGGCAAGTAAACGTGTGTAGCAAGTAATACAGGTTACTTATTTATTGGCTATTAACTTGTGCAATCTTCTAATGTTTTATGTAACAGGGTTTACCTTTTAAAATACTAAATATTAAAATGGCTAGATGTTAAACTATTGTATAATATATTGGGCTCTATTTCTATAGTTTATTTCTAACCGCGCCATTTAATCTAATGGCAAGTTGTAGATGCCAATAACATAATGGAATTGGATATTATACAGGCGCTATCGATTCTTTCAGGTTGGTTAATCTATCTAAAACCATTATAAGCTATATATTATGTTAAATTTCAATCCATGCATTGGATATTTTGATATTCAGTGTTTAAAACAAAAATTAGGTCTTTAATAAATCACTAATATTAAACTGTAGACACCTAATATAATTAAAAATTAAAAATTTTGTACAGCCGACTTCAATATAGGTTATTTAAGAATAACTCAATAACCATTGGTCTGAGCTTGATCAAATTCATATGGAACCACACGAGAACTATCAGCTTTTATATAAAAAAAGAATCATCGAAATCGGTTCGCCCAGTACAAAGTTATGAGGTAACACACATAAAAAAAACATACAGTCGAATTGAGTACCGTCTCCTTTTTGGAAGTCGGCAGAAAAATATAATTAACAACACTGTGCACTGAACACTTTTCTTCCAATATCATCCTCAGAACGAGGCTCTAGGGACTATACACTAACAGAAAAATGTATGAAAACAGAGAAAACAGTGGAGAGTAGTATTTTTTTTTTCTCTTAAAAAACGTTACCCCCACACTAGGATTTTCTCCTGTATCGTGGAGGCAGTTTACAAACACAAATTGAACAAGGACAAACATCCAGACTCGGAACAATTATTTTTAGGCCATACAAATACTTGTTCCGTGCGGGAATCGAACCCACGCTCCCCAGCGCAGCAACTCATTGCTAAGCCACTGCGCCACGGAGCCGTCAATTATTATATAATTTAATTAGGATTTTTATATAATATAATTAGGAGTATTACTAGTTTGCTGGCGCTTTTTTTTTTACAAAAGCCTACATAAGTTAATGTGCACCTTCTAATTTAAATAAAAGAAAACGTTGAATGAAAAGTTTTGTATGGTGAATAACAAGCCTTCCTTAAGATTGTTTAATGTTCTTTAACAAAAATAAAAAATTCTTTATCATTTCCTGAGGTAAGTCATAGTGGCCACGTAATTTCTTTAAGCCATGTGTTTGTCACGCTTTTTAATAAAAATAAAATATAATACTAAAGAATTATGGCATAGGTAAATGGAAATTGTAATACCGAGTACAGTAAGGTAAGCTTCTCCAGAAACATTTCCTGCATCATTCGCGCGGATGCAGGTGTACTTCCCGCTATCGGCAGTAGTCGTACTAGTAATTAGCAGATCTCCTTCATCCAAGGCTTGCAGCCTGCCAGACAGCTTTATTATTAGCGAATCTGAAAATGGGCGGATTAATCATTAAGCAAGAAATAACAGTTATATTAATTTTTATTATTACCTAATACTCATATAAAATGCGATACTCAAAATAAAATAAAGTACCGAAATTGAACAAGTATGAATATTACACATGATGTAGATGCTATTATTTTCTACTAAAGTTACGAACGAATTCGATTAGATTAGATTACGACGGGCCATTTTCCACAACTCCACGTCTGAGCGAGTATTTTGCGTATGGGTAACGTTCAAGTAAAAGTTGGAGTAAGTTAAATGAAAAACAATTAATATACTTATACATATATGCTTGAAATATCAAATTTTCATCAGGCCTGTACATATACATCTAATCAGAATAAAAATGATCTACATCGCGTTTTCACATGGATGCTATGAGAATCAGCGATATACGTATTGATTGTGTTTGTTATATGATTGATTTGACGATACGATGAAAGGTAAAGAAGTGCGCGAAATGGAGGCTATGAACTATTATATCCATTCTTCCTATTCAACATAGGTATTCCCTTTGGAACTTTAACAACTTTTCAGATGCGTTAATAACATGTTTATGCAGGCGACATAAATAATTTATCTTTCTCCTCAAAATAGACAGAACTCTTGGCCTCATCGTTATCCGCAAATTCTCCCCCGCAGCTCTTTTTTAATTTTTTAGAAATAAATAATAATTTCCAGGGATTTGTCATAATATCGTTGCTCATGGGGGGTAAATTGCCATAGTTGCTACGCTTGGCGAGCGGATTGGCTACCGCAGTTTTTTTTATTGCTTTTTGCTGGCATCATAATTTAAGTTCTAATAATAATTTTTATTCTTTCTAAATCTGTGCTATAGAGCGGATGTTTCAAAATTTCAAAGCCCATTCTTTGTGCATACAGCAGCCATTCGCAACATGTGCCTTGTGCACAAGCGCGTTATTGTATAGTAGTAGTACGTCATTACTCAATTCTCCTCGCTTTTTCCCCCTTATGGCGTCATAGACAATTATCCCAGCGTAGTATTCTTTCTTTATAGAAATATCTTTTTTCTTTGTAATAAATCAAAAGAATCCCTTCTGAAACCAAAAAACTCATAATATTCACTTTTAATTTATTCTTTTTTTAACATTAATTACTCTAAGCACATTAAGGCTGACTGGCAGATAATGCTTTTAGCATTCGCCTTTTGTACAAGTTTACAAAATATTGACTAATTTTTCATAAATAATAACAAATATAGGTACTTTTTTATAACTTTAAACCACTTGAAAAATACCTTTGACCACTTTTCTTTTGACACCTTCAAAATCCAAAAATTAAAGGGAATTCATTAATTCGTATATTCAGCCCATTAATATCCACCATCTCCCACATAGATTGCCTTATAGGAGGGATAATGCATTGGGATAACAACAACAGTTTTTTTTTTAATATGATCTGCCAATCTCCTACTTTAGTTTCCCTCTGCCACCCCTTAAAACACTCCCACATAGACAGGGGTTACGGATTCTCTTACGCCGTTTTGGCAGACGTGTGTGGTGGGTGCTGCATTGTTATATTGCCAAAAAAGGTGCTGATTTCTGAATCGTCGCTTGTCACACCAAGCTACTCATTCTTTTAAGTCACATATCACTGCGAGTTAACCGATCTTTGATACTTTACATTTCGTTGGAATTGTAGGAATTCGTCTTTTATTTCGAATAAGTTTCCACTGCTCGAACATTTCTTGAGTGTCCACGGTTGGAGGCCAAACTGGTTCGTTTCATCTTCAATACTTTCCCCACCCTGTTTTGAATATTACAAATTTTGCTAGTTAACTAGCAAAAGTAATATAACTTAAATTTCAAAAGATTTAAGAATAGATGGTAGAACCCTTTTTTAAGGCCTAGGAGTCCGTCTAGGTAGGTACTACCCTCTTATTTATTTCTATCGAGTGACGCGCAGTTTCGTGGTCACTTGGGAGAGAAGGCCAAATTGGCCTCTAAAAAGCTTGGCGTGCTCAGCAGAGCGGGACAGTATTTTATGCCGGCACAACGCCTGCATCTTTACAAGGCGCAGGTTCGACCTCACATGGAATACTGTTCCCATCTCTGGGCAGGGGTTCCCCAGTGCCAGCTCCTTCCACTTGACCGCATCCAGCACAGAGCGGCTCGAATCGTCGACGACCGAGTCCTTTCCGATCGGCTCGAGTCATTGGCACTGCGAGGAGATGTTGCATCCCTTTGCATTTTCTTTCGCATATACCACGGGTGCTCTGTGGAATTGTTCGGATTAATACCAGCCGGCAAATTTCAGGAACGCACATCGCGGCAGAACTTCCGATACCATCCACACCATCTGGATGATTGGCGGTCCTCCACTGTGCGATTTAGAAGATGTTTTTTTTTTCGCACAACTTCCTTGTGGAATCGATTACCATCAGCAATTTTTCCGGACCGATACGACTCAGGGACCTTCAAGAAAAAATCCTACTCCTTTTAAAAAGGCCGGCACCTCACCTGCAATTCCCCTGGTGTTGCGTTTGTTCATGGGCGGCGGTAGTCACTTACCATCAGGTGAGGCCGCATGCTCGTTTGCCCGCTCTCCTATAAAAATAAATAAAAAAAGGCAGCAGTGCGTGCTTCGAGTATCTAGTGCTGTGTTCCGGTCTGACAGTATAAGTGTGTACACGTGACTGTGAGGCATTCTGAGACTGTGACAAAGCATCTGTAGCTGTAGTCTTCTTTGTTTAAAGTTGGCTGCATGTGTCTATGGACTGCAATTATCATAAGGTGGACTGTAATTTTATTTCTAACTAACTTTATAAAAAAATTCAAAACATTCGTGATATTCGAAACTTATTTCATAGTCGTAGTAAGTTCTTGGCGTGAAAATCACGTCGACTGAACTCTATTGCTGCAGAATCCAGATTCTCACGAGAAAAGCGTTTAGCAAATGAAAATAATGACAGGGTTCCATTTTTAAATCTATCAGTAAATGTCTAGCCTTTTCGATGATTTATAACTTGTCAGATGCCAATTTAAACAAATGAGTCAAGAGTATTTAACATCCTTTGGTATGGCCTTTGTTTTCAAAATGTTTCTTTTTTTAAACGGATATCATCCAACATTAATTTTTCAATTTATTTCACATTTTCCGCAGTTCTTGCCTCGACAAGTCAATCAGCCTTGTTATCGATTCGCTTTTCTTAAAGGTTTACCCAATTGCTTCTAAAATAATTTGAAGATTTTCCCTACTTCGTAAGGAAACACATCAATGAAGCTATTTCCCATTTTTTAAATTGCCACTAACACCTTCATTCTGCTAGCGTATTTGCCTAACCTTTTTTTAAAGCAATTCATTCAAATGGCATCTTAGCAGGAGCTGTCCAATCGAAACAAGTAATTTTTCCATATTTTGCTGACAACTTATGGATTCGCGGGAAGATGTCATCTAGGCAGACTGTCGAATTTATCAATTAAAAAACGTTAAAATTAAATCATCCATTTCAAAACAAACCATTAAAGAAATCGAAAACTGCTGTAACTTTTATTTTTTCAATTGTCTAACAACACGTAATCTTAAGCTTATTACTATAAGGACGTAAAACAATGAGGACGAACATTTTAATTTTCCAAGTTATTTACCAAATGTTTGATATTTATCAGGGAATTTAATTTCACAGAATATAATTTTATTTTGTAAATAGTATGTATCGTAGGTAATTAAATCGCCTCGATGTCAATGTTTGTCTGTTGACGATGGGAGGTTAAAATTAGATATTTTTTTAAAGGAGAGGGGGCAAACGAGCATGCGGCCTCACCTGATGGTAAGTGACTACCGCCGCCCATGAACAACCGCGACACCAGGGGAATTGCAGATGTGTTGCCGGCCTTTTAAAAAGGAGTAAGCTCTTTTCTTGAAGGTCCCTAAGTCGTATCGGTCCGGAAAAATCGCTGGTGGTAATCGATTCCACAAGGAAGTTGTGCGAGGAAGAAAACATCTTCTAAATAGCACAGTGGTGGGCCGCCAATCATTCAGGTGGTATGGATGGTATCGCAAGTTTTGTCGCGATGTGCGATGGTGAAATTGAGCGGCTGGAATTAGTCCGAACAATTCCTCAGAGCACTCCCCGTGGTAAATGCGATAAAATACGCAAAGAGATGCAACATCTCTACGCAGTGCCGGTGTATCGAGCCGATCAGAAAGAACTCGGTCGTCGACGATTCGAACCGCTCTGTGCTGGATGCGGTCAAGTGGAAGGAGCTGACACTGGGGTGCCCCGGCCCAGAGATGAGAACAGTATTCTATGTGAGGGCGGATTTGCTCTTTGTAAAGTTGCAAGCGATGTGCCGGCATGAAATACTGTCTCGCTCTGCTGAGCACGCCAAGCTTTTTAGAGGCCAGTTTGGCCTTCCCTTCCAAGTGACCACGAAACTGCACACTATTCGATATGTCGACGACGAGGATTCCGATACTAGCTGAGGCAGCAAGGGGAGTGCCTTGAAACTGAGGAGATACGACAAAGGGGTTCTTTTTAGCGGTAAACCCGCAAACTTGTGTCTTCTGGGGATTGAACTGGACTAAATTTAGTCGCCCCCAATCCGAGACTTTGTTCAGCAAAGACTCGACTTCAGACACAAGTTTGTCCCAGTACTCAGCGACGTTTTCCCGAGAAATATTGGCACGGCCGGTATATAAGGCATCACCAGTGCTGTCGCCTGCATAGCAATGAATGTTACTAGTTTGCAACATATCATTGATATGCAGGAGAAACATCGTTGGTGATAGCACGCAGCCTTGTGGAACACCAGCGTTGATAGGCTTGAAATCAGAGCATGCACCGTCTACTACGACCTTGATGCTCCGATCAGCAAGAAAACTCGTGATCCATTTGCACAATTTCTCGGGAAGCCCATAGGAAGGAAGCTTCGAAAGAAGCGCTTTGTGACAGACCCGATTGAAGTTTTTTACGTGATAGAGCCATGCTGCAGCTATATTAGTAGTATAGTTGTAGCACGAATGGGTCGGCTCGACCGGGGAAGGACCACGCTCTCACAGGATACCAGCGTAAAATAGTAGCTTAATACTGCTGTGTTTCGTATGGTGAATGTAGCGAACCGGAGACCCTTTTTACTGGAAAAGAGGCATTCCATCTTAATCCTCACGGGTGACAACGCATCTGCATTTTGATTCGCAAGCGAGGACAGATGTAAATGTATAGACATTTGGTATGGTAAGTGGTTATATTGATGGTACCATCCATCAATATAACCACTTACCATACCAAATGTCTGTGGTTGCTGTGACCCATAGGGGACCATCAGGTGGACTGTGTGCTCGTTTGTCACCCTATCCTATAAAAAAAGGAGGCCTTCGCTATGTCCAAACTAACGGCCAATGTCTCCCCCTTGAACTCTACTGCCTCCGCCCATCTATGAGTTGCCCCCGCCCATTTACGAGGCATTTCTGATTGGGGGGTTAGTTTATCATGAATAATTTTTTTTGAGATCATATGTGGGGTGGCAGTTTAAAGCTCGTTGAAACACCAACTCATATACCGCCATCTATCAGCAGTAAGATGTCGTTAAATCTATCTGGCCTTTCATTCATTCATTCATTTCATTGCGTTCACCACCCTGTAATAAATTGACCCCTACACCTGCTAAGAAAAACGATAATAGGAAGAGAATATTTATCTACGGATCACAACAGTGTGTCGGCCTATCCTCAGCTCTAATCCGATCAAGAAAAAATACTACGTATGAAATGTATACAATTACATCTCAAACGAAACCTGATGCCCTGACTACAGATATTTTAAAAGACTGCCATAACGTTGATTTAACGCCCAATGACAAACTAATATTATGTATTGGTGAAAATGACTACGATATAAAAATTTTGACATCCCAACTTCGGAAATTATTAACTACTTTTAAAAATAATGACATACTCTTGTTAAATGTATTTAAAAATAAGTATATTAATATATATGCCTTAAATAATAGTATACTAAAAATATGTAATGAATTTAAAAGATGCCATTTTGTGACATGTACAAATGAAACTATTTTTGACATGTGTAATTCAATTAATTTTCTTATTGACTATATTGACTACGAAAAAAAGTATCTGGATGTACGTGAAATAAAAAAGTTGATAGGTCGTGACAATAATCCAATGACACAAAAAACCGGCGTAAACATATATCCTAAAGGAACAATTCCTTATTATTTTAAACGTCAATCCACTTTTGGCACTACTACTAAAACCGAGGTAAAAAAACCCAAACTCAAACATCTTATTACTGACTTCTTTCCTATAGATAATAAGAAAAGTTTTTTTCGAGTCTCTAACATATAAATCATTTACAATCATGCATCAGAATATAGCGAGCATACTTGCAAAGAAAGATTTACTGGAAGTCACGCTGGAGGAATTGCGAGATTCAAATACAAATCCAGATGTATTGTGTTTGTCTGAAACATTCCTGACGTCCAATCACAATAAATACGTAAAGGTTGCCCAATATGAATTAGCATCAACTTTTTGTAGAGATCAACAAAGAGGCGGAACTTGTATTTTAATTAAACAAGGATTAATTTACGAAGAATTATACTTCCTACACAATCACACAACACAAAAGACATTTGAAGCTTGTGGTATTAACATCCTGCCACTTAAGTTACTCATAATTTGTGTTTACCGAATCCCTAATTCTGACCCGAACTTGTTCTTAAATAAATTAGACGTGGTTTTACATGAACTTAATAGCCGATATAGAAAAGACATGAAGATTGTAATTACAGGTGACTTTAATATCAATACGTTAAGACCAGGAAAAATTAGCAGCCATTTATCAGATTTATGCAACAACTATAATTTAAAAATACACATTAAAAGTCCAACTCGTAAAGGAGCTTGCATAGATCATATTTTGAGCAATATTAAAGACGCTACAACTACCTTATTACCACTCCATTTATCTGACCATGACACAGCTCAGCTATTAACTTTTCCCATAAAGGAACCAAAATTTACACCAAAGTCACACTTTGTTTATAAAAGAGACTATTGCCTTGAAAATATAAAAAAGTTCAAAAATTGCATTAACAACTTATCATGGTCTGAAGTCTACGAGGAGTTTGACGCGAACATTGCTTTTACAAAATTTCACGATTTGTTATTTTTATTTTATAATTTATGTTTCCCGAGCATTAAAATCAAAATAAGCAACATTAATTTTAAAAAACAAAAGTGGATAAGCCGTGGTCTAAAAATAAGTTGCAAAACAAAAAGATATCTACGCTATAAGTATTACAATAATAAAACATCAGTAAATAAAGAAACGTACATGGCCTACTCTAAATTATTAAAAAAATGCATTAATAACTCTCAAAGAAAAACAAACATTAAATTTATAAATCGTAGTAAAAACAAATGTAAAGCAACATGGTCAGTGATAAAAAATGAAATAACAAATAGAAAAATAGATGACGACATTACTGAATTAAATATAAAAAATGAAACAATAACAAATCCTGCCGATATAGCTACTGCCTTTAACGACTACTTTATTAACACGACTGCCACTGTACCAATTAACACTCCAAAATTTAAGCATAAGGGGACAACAATTAACTCAATGTACTTAAAACCAATGACGGCGGAAGAAGTAAAAAAGGAAATTATGAGTCTTAAAAACACAAAAGCGGAAGGATATGACAGTATATCCACTAATATATTAAAAACGTGCGTCACTGAAGTAGTCGATATCCTTACATATCTCATAAACTTGTCCTTTTCTGCAGGTATATTTCCAGATAAGTTAAAGCTATCTTTAGTCAAACCACTGTACAAAAAGGGGGATAAAAAACATCCAGCAAACTATCGCCCTATAACATTGATACCGATTCTGTCAAAGTTATTTGAAAAGTGCATGTTAAAAAGGCTTATGAGTTTTTGCTCTAAGTATAATATTATAAGAAAGGAACAATTTGGCTTCCAGAAAGAAAAATCAACAACTTTAGCAGTATTTAACCTAATAAATAAAATATTGACCAGCCTAAATAAAAATTATCTAACTACTGTACTCTTTATTGACTTATCAAAGGCGTTTGACTTCGTTGCACATAAAACTCTTCTGAGCAAACTGGAATCTCTCGGAATCAGAGGACCCCCATTATTATGGATATCGTCTTATCTAAGTGGGCGTAAACAAAAAGTTGTCGTCAAAAAAATATTTAATAATGAAATTAGTTCTATTTCGTCTGAATATAGAGAATGCCACTCTGGTGTCCCACAAGGAAGTGTACTAGGACCCATTCTATTCATACTTTACATTAATGACATAACAGAAGTAACAAAACATCAATGTACTTTATATGCTGACGATATATCCATAATTGTTACATCTAACAAATCTAAAAACAATGTCTCTTTACAAAATCATGAATGTGACATTAATAATACTAATAATAATAATCGAATGGCTTAAAGCAAATAATTTAAATATTAATCTTGACAAATCATATTATATACAATTCAATAAATCAAAACATAAGCAGCACAATTTTAATCTAAATGTGACAAAGATAAATAAAGTACAACAATTGAAATTCTTAGGTATAACTATTGACGAGAACTTGAACTGGAAATTACATATAGACCATTTGTGTAACAGAATTAATCAGTTCGTATATGCTCTTAAACGTGTTAGGACCGTAACCGACAAAAAAACCGCTATTATGTCCTATCGCGCCTACATAGAATCGATATTGCGCTACGGCATTTTACTATGGGGCAACAGTACGGACAAAAACAGAGCATTTATAGCTCAAAAAAAATGCATTAGAGCCATAGGTGGAGTTTTACCTGACGTTTCCTGTAAACCACTGTATAAAAGTCTAGAATTATTGCCACTACCATCACTTTATATTTATGAAGTTGCGGTTTTTGTACACAAAAACACAGAATTATTTAACAAAGTTAATAATTTTAGATTGAGAGATCCTCACAGATTGATATATAATGACATTCCAAGGTCGGATAAGTATGCAAAAAGTTGCCTCTGTATGGGTGTCAAAATATATAACAAGATTCCCAGAGATATTAAAATGCTCAATATCAATATGTTTAAGCACAGGTTGTACAAATGGCTAAGTCAGAAAAATTTTTATAGCATAGATTCATTTCTCTATACCAAAAACTTAACATAGATTAATATAGTTTTAAGTTCTTATTTTATTCAATTTTTATTTGTTGACATATTTGGTAATAATTATTATATTAATAGTATGAATTGACATGTATTCTCACTATAATATTCTAAAACTCAATGTGTTATTTGCATGCTATTTTCATTATGGCGAAACATATGCGCTCTGTTTAAACTTGTACCAGCTTATAATACTGTGTTTCTAAGCAAATAAAGAAATTATTATTATTATTATTATTATTTCCCATAGCCGTCTCATACGATACCTACGGGACGTAATGAGGTGATGGATTCTTTTACGAAGCCACCACACGGGGCAATAAACAAATTACATATATAACACTTGCGGGCATGAATACAAATAAAGCTAATAAAACGTGTTAATAACAGCTAAAAAGTTTTTTACAGGCTGTTAACGCACCTAGTCAATAATGTAACCCCTCCTCTATAAGCAGTATTAACTAAGCTATAAAATATTAAATTGTATTCTAATATTTTTTTATCATATGTGTTACAGTGCGTCGATTTTAAATTGATTTATATTACATTAGACTATAACAAATATATTATGTAGGCAACTCTCCAACCTATGAATAATTCCACAGATAACTAAGCGCCATATTAACTTACCGTTGAAGTACCAGGTGACGTTTGGAGTGGGCGCGCCGATAGCTCGGCAGGTAATGGTGGCGTCCTTTCCGTCCAGCACAGTGAGGTTCGATGGGGCGCTCTGCATTACTGGCGGGGACGCTACAAGCCACACATTGCTATTAACTCGAGCGCTACTCTATGTACTAAAACACTAACGACGTTTCACACTATCGCCTAAATTAGTTTTCAAACGTGATTACCGTGACCTCAAAATACTAAATCTGCATGCACATACAAAAACAGAATAATTTGAAATATAAATTATTATGTGTAAATAATTATCTCGCACGTTTAATCAAACATAGAAATAACTCAAAAATCGTGTTTTTTGGCTACGGCTGTTTAAAGTTTTGCACTTACGCAGGTCGAAGTTTGAAGATCTGTAAAAAAAAATTTTAAAGTATTTTATGTATTCGAATTGATTTAATTGAAAATTTAGTTCATTAAGATTTGCTGGCATATGCGAAAAATAACAATTTACTGATGATTGACTTATAAATAGTTGATAGAAAAAAAAGTTCCGACTTAATGCACTTTATGATTAAAGTAAATTATGTGATTCTTAGAACAAGTTCATCATAATACATAATAATCCTGTTTATCTCTAAGAAATAAATAAATCATATGGGCTTATTTGATTATATTACATTGTTTTATTAATGAAGTTGGATTATTATTGTAGGAATACCAACTATTTCCTTTTTATTTAAAATATCGAGAAAATTGTTGTAAATATTTTAAAAATAAAAAAGCATAAACATAATTAATTATCCTTTTATTTATTTAAAAATAAACCTCCAAAAATAATTAAAACTTCAAAACAAATTAATAAAAAACTATTAACTTATTCTTAATCTTGACACTCTCAAATCAGTCTTATAATTGTTAAGTAACTAAAATAACCTTGGCATCAATCTTAATCAAAGTCAGAAAATGTTTACATAAAAAATAACTTTTATAAAGGGTTTAATAGTTTATACCCATTTAAAATAAACAACAAAAACGTATTAACATATTATCAGGTTCTCTATTACCTTCCTTTTAAACTTGGTACAAAAAGGTAAATATTTTTTAACAAAATCTAAAAATTAAACTTATAAAAACTGAAAAAAAAACAAGTAATTAGAAACACAGAAAGGAGATCCATTAAGTTCAATTAATTATTGGATTATAGAAGTTGGAATAGAAAGGAGGAATTAATCCTTTATTAATAAGCTCTGCCAAGTCCTTTTTTTTGTTTGCACTTATATCTTGTCTTTGGTCGTAAGCTTTTTGAAGAGTAATTTCTTGGATATTCTTCATCTTTTTTCTTTTATTTCTTACATCAATTTCTTGGAAGCAATCATCTTTATAAGAGTTTTTGTAAAAAATACTAAACGGTTTCTCCTTTTTCATCATCAATACTTTTATATCGTTCCAATTAACTGAAACTCCATCCACATTTGTATTATAGTTATAACCCCATTCCTCCTGCAAAAGTTTTAGATCCAGGAAGGCTTCAAAAGTTAGTTCATGGACGTTTATGGCTGGTTTACTTTTCTTAGCATTTTTTATCAATGTCACATATTGATCTGGGGTGTAAATTGGTCCTGATTTCAAATTTTTCTTTATTTCCTTTTCAATCAAAGAATGAACGCTGTCAGCTTCGTTATGGGTGTGCCCACGAATTAAAAATTTGTGTGTTATGCTTCTTATATTTAACGTTTTCACAGCATATAGGTACAAAGTTGCTATATACTTATTTTTATTTTGCCCACAGCAATTGTCTGAGTAGAATGTTATGCTTTTCTCCTCAGTGCTTTCTTGAATGAATAATCTTTCAAGGTATTTCCATACACAGCTTCCTATCTCATTTGCTCCACGTTTAGCTTCTGCTTCCGTCCAAAAATAGCAGTGCACTTTATCATATGCTGTTTTTGAATTTAATTCAGTCAATTCAGTTATGGTAAGATTGTAACTGTTAAGCTTCGATTTATAGTAGAATGAGGAGGTGTCACCTCTAGGACATTGGAGTACTGCCTCTAAATCGTAAATTGCTACTATATTATTTTTAGTCACTTTTATGCGGTCTTCTTGTTTTTCAGTTCTACTTAAAGTCTTTTCTTCTATGTGTTTATTATATTTCTCTTCTAGTTCTTTTGCTTTCTCTTTGCTACTATTATTATATGCTAAACACAAATCACATTGATCCTTTTTTGGTTGGAAAAAGGACAAATTAAATTCTGTAGTAAATATCTTGTAATATGCTATATAATTTCCTATCTCCTTATTATTTTCTTTCTGCTGTACTACAAAATCGTTATACAAATCTTTTATATTTTTTCCTCCGTCTATATATTCTTTAGAAGTACTAGCTCTGAGGTAATGCGATTCGATTTTAGGAATAGACTGAATATGTTTCCTGATGTCGTCGACTAGTTTTGGATCAAGAGTTTTGTGGCTGTTGTGTTTTCCTCTTAAGTCTTCAAGCATGAAACCACCGTCACTGACCTTATTTTGTATTGTAAAAATCATGCGATCCGAAATATCTAATGTTGCTTTAAAAAAAGTTTTACATACTCTTATTTTGTTAGAATTAACGCAAAAATAATAAGCTTTATTAGGACGCCTTGGGTTTTTAGCATTTGTGTACTTATATTTTGGCACAATATCAACCATACAACCATTAATATAATTTCTTTGTTTGGCCACATCCCCTAAGTCCCAAAATTCTTTGAATATGTCATATCTTTGATTATTTGATATATTTTCTACACACTTTAATTTACACTTGTCTGTGCATGGAATTTTAAGACAGCGAATGGGAACAACTTTATGTGACCTTGTAGTAACATACGATTCACCAGTATTTCGTAGTTTTTTAGCTTTATTTTGTTTCCACTCCGCAGGATTTCTAGTTCGCTTTTTCGTTTTTCTTTTTTTTTGAGTAGAACCATTTAAATCCGAAGAACTGGTATCACTGTCACTGTTGATAGAAGTAGTAGGAAAAAGGTAATTGGAGTTCCTTTTATGATTTTTTTCTGTCTCATATTTGAAAGTAGGGTCATCATCACTCAAATCTATACTATCACTTACATCAGTATAAACTGGTGAAATATTAATAGATTTATTAGAAGAGGGACATCTCTGAGGTCTCAACTGAACGTTGTCTGAGTCGCAACATTCACTGGCCATAACTGCTACTGTGTTGCGGTTTTCAGGTTCTTCTTCTGTTTTCGAAGATGAAGAATCATCTGAATCTGAGGAAGTTCCAGAAGAAGAAGAACTAGATGATGATAAACTTGTACTTGTTGAACTAGAGGATGATTGCAGTTGTGTTTTTTTGGTTATGTCTTGTTGAACTCCAATGCATTCCAAGTTATTGTAATCATCGCTGTCATAGTCTGGCACAAGGCTTTTTGGCAATCTCTTTTCATCAGTGTCACAAGATTTATGTTCTAAGTTTCTAGAACTAATCAACCGGGAATCAATTTTTTGGCTAAAATTCAGATGATTGTCTGCATTTTCTGATAATATTTCATCGCAGCTGCTAACTAACGATATTTCCAACTTTTTATGATCGTCAGATTGTACCTGTCCATCAGTAGATCGTAGATCGGTAAGATTTTTATTTGGTGGGAGATTTTCTATGTTCTCACTTGGTATATTGTTAAGGTCTTCTACAGTAGCGTTATGAGTTTCAGCTATTGGTTTAACTTCATGACTTTGCAAAGATAACGAAGAATTCGATGATACTAATTCTAGTATTTTATGTGCCCTCCGAGACGCCATTCTGTATAAAAAAATATATTCTAAATAAACACTTTAAATATTTTTAAACATTTTTTTAAATAAAGCCGTTTTACTGAACTGAGGAGTGACGGAACAAAACTTGATAATTCGACTTTTTGTAAAAAAAAAGTTAGTAATGATATTCGACAGAATACCATAAATTACATCACCTAACGGACTGGTGTGGTTGAAATCGTGCTTATTCCTGTAGTAAATAGCCCCTCAAGTTAAAAGTTAGAACCAAATCATGATATTTCCATGTTTAAAAATATAAATAAACAAAATCGGAACAAAACATGACACATTTCATACATTTTTGGTACGCAGATTGAAAGTTGGTACAAAATAGGATATTTCAATGTAAAAATATACTTATCGACTTTAGAACGCTTTATTTGCTTAAATCTTAGGGTGCTCAAAACATGATATTTCCAAACAATTTGGTACAAATCATGATATTTTCGTCAGATCTGATCAGAACATGATATTTCCATTTTTCATATGAGAATAGATGAACAATTTGAAATAAAAAATAATAATAAAGAACATACTTAATAAGCTTTTACAGCTATTTATTCATTAGAACCTATATTTTTTTAAATTGCACAAAGGCAAAGTAATTACCGGTTTTTCACCTTCTGTGAAAAATTAGACATCATGGAATTATCATGTTTTGTTCTGTCACTCCTCAACTAGCCTAAAGGACAGTGAATACGATTATAGGTCCACCCGCGTGGCATCCCTACAATAAAATACAGGATAGAACAATAATTAAAACGACCTTGTTATTTTGGTTGATCATCAAGAAGTAAGAATATTAAAGTCGTTATGCATTTGTATTTAACTTAAATTAATTAAAAATATAATTAAATTATATTATTATTATTATCATTATAAAACTGATACGATACTGATATCATTACGACAATGGTTATTATACAATTAAATTTGTAATACCGTTGAACCTGATTAATAATAAGTTATAATTTTACTTTGAAAGAGAAATAACTTATAATGCAAAAATAATGTTGAGGACTTTTTTTAAATTAAACAGGAATAATTAAAATTGAATTTCATATTTAAAGCGTTATTTTATACTAAACTGGAGTAATTCTATTTGTTCTATAAATAAACTAAATATTTTAAAATGAAACTGAAATAGTATAGTATTCATTCATTCGATTTATTATTAGATTAAGAACTAAACTGTAATAACACGAAATAGGATCAGTGAAACTCAAACAAATTTTTGTAATAAAGTGAAATAAGTCCGAATAGTACCGCTATACGAATAAATAAAACCAGGAAAATTACTCACCTGTTAATAATGCATAGAATTATTTCGGCTTATTGCGTTATTCAATTGACTGAAACGGGATCCTAGTCTCTAGACCACTGACACAAGACTGAATATCTCTGTTTATTGCTTTCAACCTGTCAGGACGCGTTAATCAGAAAGAGACGGACGACCTTCCATTTCGCTCAGATTTTGTTCAATTCGAACGGCTGTTTGAGCGCGCGTGTTCTTTGCGTTGAGTTATTGCGTTTTGTGATTAAATCTCAGAATAACCGATTTTTGAGTTATTTCTATGTTTGATTAAACGTGCGATCTATAACAACAAATACATCGCTCAAATGAATAGCTAGTCTTTCTTCTTTTTTTAATATGGTATATATTTCAATGTTATGTAAATAAATGTGTATAAAATTACAGATCGATTCTGAAAGCTTAGTAAAATTTTACAAAGGTTAGATGTCGACGAACCAGAGATGTAAAAAACGTCTTCAGGAGGTATATGTGAAATCTAAATGTAATGACACATACACGATTTATATAGACACCGGCACAATTAGCGGAACACAAAAAAAAGCAGGATTTTAAAATCTTTTACTTGAGGAACTGGCCAGTTATGATATTTTTTTAATTTATTGTCAAATTTGAAAATAGAAAATTAGATGACATACACTTTTTTCATTCATTTGTTTTATTTTCCCGAACAATACGTTTTGTCAACTTGTTCGAGTAATAACTACGTAATTGTAATTTTTTTGAAAAATTGCACTTAATGGTTTTTTATAAATTTGTTATTCTATAGGCAATTTTGTTTATTAAAAGCTCTTTATTATGCCTGACTTAACATCACTGGAAATCATTAGGGCTGATGAAATGAGAAGAAATGGCCATACCTACAGATCGATTGCCTCAAGGCTTCGTCGACCAGTATCAACGATTCATCGCAGCATCCAGCGGTACAGATCCTCTAATTCTCTTGTGAGGAGGAGGGGTCAAGGTAGAAAAAGATGTACATCGAGGCGAGATGACAGTTTTTTACAACTTGGAGTTCGTAGGAATACGCGATTAACGGCTGTACAAGCTCGAAATGAACTGGAAGACGTTCGAGGAGTACGAGTAAGTGAGCGTACAGTTCGCAGGAGATTTGAAGAAGTTGGTTTAGGGTGGTATATACCTGCCAAAGGCCCAAAACTTGAGAGACGTCACCGCGTAAACCGATTAAGCTATGCGCGAGAACATCGTCATTGGGATTTGAACGAATGGCAGCAGGTTCTCTTTACTGATGAGTGCAGAGTTCTTTTAAAACAGATCGATGGGAGACAGCGAATATGGAGACACAAAGGAGAACGCCACATACAGTCTAATTTTGAACACACAGTGGCTTATGGTGGCGGCTCGATTATGGTTTGGGGAGGAATATGTTTGGGAGCTCGCACGGAGTTAGTGACAATCACAGGAGGGATCATGACAGCAGATCGATACATCAGAGACATTTTAGAAGAACATGTTGTACCATTTGCCCCATTTATTGGTGACGACTTTATTCTAATGCAAGATAATGCTCGTGCTCATAGTGCACAATCGGTACACGCATATCTGAGCCACGTAGGTATACCGGTGATGCAGTGGCCAGCAAATTACCCCGATATGAATCCGATAGAGCATGTCTGTGACTTGCTAAAAAGAAGGGTTAAATCCAGAATGCCACCCCACAACAATCCGAATGAACTTGGAAACGCATTACTTGAGGAGTGGGAGCGGTTGCCTCAAGAAATTAGACAAATGGAAACCGTAATCAGAGCAAGAGGTGGAAACACTCGTTATTAATTTTGCTTTAATTTTATTGTTAAATCATTTAATGCTTACTTTTTTTTATTTTTTGTGATGGTTCATAATCATCTAAAAATTTCACTTATTTCAAATTTCTTTATTTTTCAATAAAAAATAACGAAGACTTTTCAAAGTCGTTGTTAAAAGATGTTAATCAATTTGTTATTTTGTGTCTAATTACATTTTCGTCAATTATATGCGTTATTATCGCATAGTCTCACTTTTTTTTCTGTTCCGCTAATTGTGCCGGTGTGTATATATAACTCAATGGTATTGAATAAAAAACACCACATTTAGTACCTACATGCAAATGTCTGGGAATATACAGGAAAGAAGGGAAATAGGTTAATTAAATTGCGAGTGATACTACTGCAGTGGTTATTGAGACGTATTCAAACACCAGTATGAATTCTCAATCCTAGTTCAATGTGAATTGAATTAAACAAAATGAGTGAGATTCTTTTACAACCTGTAATACCATTTCAAGTGAGTTTTGATTTCATAGTAGTTAAGTTAAAAGTTAGGGGATTCTATTTAACATGTCATTCATTAAAAAGAAGTTACGGGATGCAGGCGTTAAAATTTATATACTATAAGCTTAAAGCAAAATAAAAATCTCTCCAAATAAAAACGATCTCTTTTTGTTTCTCGTTTCAGCATCGTAAAAATTCAAATTTGATCAAATATATCCCAGGCTAAGGAAATAAATATCGGGAAAGATCGTGAACATGAGTTAGGATTTTTAATTAAATCGATGGAACACTTTTAATAAGTACATTGGAATTCTTAATCAAACAAAAGAAGACGGTAAATTGAGCAAGTCATAAACTGAAGAGGGTTTGTTTAGGGGCTCTTAAGTTCCGCAGGTGTCCTTCAAATCTTACCAGTTTAGGAGCGAACTAATAAATTTTTCAGTACATCCCTGGGGCTAAGACAATACATCTTGTAGGCAATGTCAATAATTTTATTTTTACCCTTAATACTAAATAAACGATTTAAAATAAGATACAGCACAGTTATATAGAATACTGAAATATTAAGTTTTAGCACAAACACATTAAGAATTTTTGAACGATTTAAAGCCGCTTTTAATTATGGCTGTTTAACTGTTGTACTGAACTCTTTACAATTTTTACTACAATACATTTACTGTGTGGTTTCCTACATTTGAAGCTTGCTTTGTATTTTAGAATTGACATTTTGAAACTGATATTAAAGACAATATTAGATAAAGAAAATAATTTATTTTTATTATAAAAATGAACTAGTATTGTGTAAATCAAAATTAACACAATGCTTGTTCGTATTGATATTTAATAAAAGTAAAAATTTATTGCATAAAATACAACATATTTTTATTTCACTAACTTATATTATCATAAAAATCATACAATAAAATTAATCCCTTACTCCTAATGTGAAAATATAAAACCAGTGTCGTTAATCATGCTAAAAAGGTGAAAAAGTAAAACATTGCAATTTAAACTATTTCAAAGTTATTAAAAAATACTTACTGTGTGTATATAACTTATTTTGTAAAATAAATTCAAAGCAAAAAATAACAATCGACAACTCAAAATATTTAAGTGTATGCTAATCACAAAGAAAAACACAATGAAATGAAAACAATTGTGCTTTTAAAGCATAATTGCAATTGAAATGTGCAAAAGTACATCAAATGATTTTCCTTACTGCCAGTATCAAATCGGAATGACTTTGCCTTTTTGTCTGCTGTCCTCATTCTAATCAACTTCATATGGCTGCGTGGCGAGCGTTTACTGTCCCGCGCTGCGCCATAGTTGCAAGTACAAATTAGATAAGTACGAGTATCTAAACTTTCTCACAAATTATAAAAAGCTAGTTTGCCCACATTAATAATGTGGGCAAACTAGCGTCGCACTCTATTGCTTGTTTTAATATTACATAACATAATATGTTAACATACTTTCCCAAATAACAACCTAAATGCTCATTATGAATTATTTGTCCCCAATTATCAATGAAATCCTCATAAGCTACAAAAGTTACTTGAGAATGTTACTACGCTACTAACTACCTATTACAATAAAATTTTCTATAAAAGTGATATAAATAACGTACCGTATCGTAACTTCTGTGAAATTTGGCAAAAGAGCTATAATATAATTATTGTTTTAATTTAGCTTTTTAATATTGTAAGTATTGCTTACATGTTATATTTTTTAACTTATTAAGCCAGTACTTAACTATATTTCCACCCGGTGATAAGTGGTGTTAAAGCCCAAGATGATAAAACCCCACATAGTAATTGGATGGAAATAAAGACGCTGGCAAATCATTCCGCTCCTTTGCGGTACGCATAACGAAAAACGAGGTTCGAATGCGTGGAATGTCGACAATAAAGGGAAGTCGCGCATATATTAGTGACGGAAAAAGGCTTCCCTGAAAAAAATATCTTATAACTAATTTGAATCCTACAGTCAGACTAGGAGAATCATAATTCTGTTTTAATTGATATTTTGTTCCAGTAAACAAAAATGCTTGAGCGATATTGAGAGGTTGTACGGACAGCTGTACACATCGTTGTTGCAAACACACGTAAGTGTAGCGATCAAAGAGCATGCCACTTCCGACACTATTTCGCTAATATCCTGAACGTCAGTTTGGGCAAGATTGCCGAGACAAGGCTTCGGGCGAAGATGAAATCATAATGAAACTTCTAAAAGCGTGTGGAAATCCGGTGCTTACCTTACCTTAAGAAGCTCTATATTTCAACCTCTATGGTAGGACTACTTCGGAGGCGTGGAACAAAAGTGCCTTCTACTAAAGAATTACATGACGATTTTTCTTATAAGCGTCGACGTGCTGTTTTGGAGAGTCACAAATCTAGTCGCACGCTAAGTTCTCGACGACTTTCAGCTTCCCAAACAAGTCGGTTTCCGAAAAGACTAGTACCATACGCATACGGTATGTATGCGGTCTATGGTACTTCGGAACTTCGGCACATTGTACACAAGCTCGAAAAGTACAATCCACTACTTTGTCTTGCGTATGTCCGCTGTAGAAAACCTTTGATTCCGTCGAAAATAGGCCGACCAGTCCCTTCGGCGGTGTAAAGTCGACTGTCGCTAAATCGAAATACTGAAGTGTTTGTACAGTAGGGCTACGATGGCTATTCGAGTACGAAAGCAGAGTATGAAATCAGAGTCCCCATTTCCAACTGCAATGAGGTGTCAGATAGGGTGACGTTATATCTGCGAAACCCGTTACCACTGCACTGCAAGATGTTTTAAGTTTCTTTTCCCTACGGCTCCAGGAAACTCAAATTCGCTCAGGGAACCATGGAGAGAGCTACATATATGTAGCTCTCTCTACATATGTGTATGACAGATTTTATAATAGTGATATCAGTAGTAAAACTAGAGTAATCAACATAGCCCAAGTGATCAGTAAGTTGAAGTGGTTCGAGATGCAGGAAGACCGTGCTTTGTGGCATTCCTTGGAGGAAGCTTATGTTCAGCAGCGGAGTTCAGAATGAAGGGCTGTAATAATGGTGGATGATGATCATGAAACCAAAAATGTAACATAGTATGTATATTTAACAACTCCTGTGACCTAACGAATATTCTATAAAATATAAATAATATATCGTGGCTTTTGTTGTAAACAAAATTCTTCTAGGAATATTGAGTAACTTAATATATATATATATGATTATTTTACACATACTTACTTTTAATTTTCAACCAAGTGTATATAGATGACTCGCCAGCTTCGTTACTTGCGATGCATTGATATATTCCCATATCTTCCATTTTCAAATTGCTTATGATAAGCGATCGGTCGACTTCAACTCTATACCTGCCTGCTCCGTCATCCACATCGCTATTGTCAGCCTCTCCTGCCTCAGCACCGACGCTCGCAATCTTCTTGGCGTCCTTATACCATGTGATGCTAGGTAACGGTATACCTTCCACGTTGCATTCTAATACTATAGTGCTTCCAAATTCACCATAGGTTTCAGACTTAAGATTAGATAACATAGTTGGTTTTTCGTATACAGTAACTGTAGCTGAAGCCGTTACAGTCGCGAACCCTCCAGTTTTTAATCTAGCTTGACAAGTATACTGCCCCGTATGCGTCAAGTTGGCAGATATAAGACTAAGTGTTCTATTCCATTGGTCGTTCAAATCGTACGTGATTCCAGCTAAATCAATAAGTACACCGTCTTTAAACCATAATGTTTCTAATTCATGCAGGGGCCTCGCGTTAGCTATGCAAAAAATATTTCTATACTCCTGACCTTTAATAATCTTTGTATCTTGCGGTTTTATAATTATTTCTGGTGCTATTTCTTTATTATCGTCTCCATAAACATTCAGTTTTATATATGGGCTATTTTCTACTTTTCCTAATTGAGTGTTTATGGCACGAGCTCTGCAGGAAATACATATTAATAAAATATATACATTGTTAAATAACTTGGTACGAACTAAGCCAAAAAAACAGAAACACAATTCTTACCTGTAAGATCTTACATCATCCTTGGATGCACACAAAATCACCAGTTGATGTTTATCAGTGATGGCATATTTTTGATCATATCTTAATACACCATTTTCGCCGTTTTCGTCCTGCCATATGACTGAAGGAGGTGGTTCTGACTCTATGTGCGGAAAATTCAAAATGGCAGCTTTGCCCGACTCGACTGTAACTTCTTGATCAATGTTGTTTTCGAACACCCCCATATCTAAAAAGAGACTTACTGTTACTTCTTTCACATATGACTTCACAGAATATGCGAAATCTTTATTATTATTATTTATACTTTATTGTACACCACAAAAACGATAAAAAAAAACAAATTACAAGGAGTAAAACTTAAAGAGGTAGGTACAATAAGGCGGTCTTATCGCTAAAAAGCAATCTCTTCCAGTCAACCTTAAGATTAGGAGAAAATTGTACTATTGGACAGTGGGAGGTGGTAATACCTAAAAATAAACTAAACTGATACATAATAACAAAATATTTAATACACTAATATATACATTCAAAATATAATAATACGGTACTGTATATAATGTTGCATAATATTATGCTTTTGTCATACTTTCCATCACCATGATAATATATGAAGTGACAATAATTATAATACAATTTCTCCACCACCTTACCTGTTTCTGCCAGCAAACTCAGCAGTGCGTGTGCTACTGTATTCCGGTCTTAAGGGTATAAGAGAGCCAGAATAATTACAGACTGTGAACCAGGATGGTTCAGTCTGTAATTATTCTGGCTTTTATCTTAATCCTCACAAGTGACAACGCATATTATGTAGTCTAGGTTAAGTCAACGTATAGGTACTTTGAAGTTGGTACCAGGTGTCTGTGGACTGTAGTAGCCACTCACCATCAGGTGGACTATAAATTTGTTTGTCAATACAATTTTATTTAAAAAAAAAGATTAAAATAACGCTTTACTAAAGGCTGGCTAACGTTATATATTTGCAGTTTGTAAGGCATCATGAATTTGTGGAGGGTTTAAATTATGTTCGAAATATTTCGTAAGCAAATCAATGTTTTCTTTTGTTAATAAACCTAGCAAGCTAACAGCATAGCAAAGTGGCGAAGCAATCAGCTTTGTAGCGGTTTCTAACGGTTGCCGTTAAGCAATCAGTTTCAAAATAGGAGGTTCGGATGCCTGGGTGATCAGTAATCGATTGCTGAAAACAGAATTTGAAAATTCGAAACCGTTCTCGAGATAATCGTGGGACAGACGGACGGACAGACGGACAGACGGACAGACATCGTGAAATCAATAAGTGACTTCGCAAGCTTCGCCACTTAATAATAAAGCACCATTATAAAATTAAAAAAAAAAATTGTAACTGTTGACGCCATCTTGTAAAATGACTTTTCTTTTTATGCAACGGTATCGAAAAGGCTAAACGTAAAAAGGTTAAATGGTATGCGTCATTACAACTCGAAAAAAAGGCTAGGTATTTAGTTGAATGTTTGTATAAGGTAAAGATTGCCTGTATTGAGCTACTCTCCAACTCTCTATTCTAGCCGAACGAAAGAATTCACGGGTATTTGTTGAAGACCTAAATTATATGATAAATGACCACAGGGTAAAAACTCAGCAGTGTTTTCCAAATATCACGTTGTAAAGTACTTTGCTCAAAATGGCCTATGGATCAAAACTTATGAAAACCGATGCAATAAATATTATTGTTTTTAATGCTTAAAACATTAATTATTATAATCAAACGGACGGTTTTATCACGGCTTTATCTTTACTTTATTTATTTTAAACAAACAGTGTTTTGTTGCAGAATCAGTTTTATTTAATAATTATTAGAAATTATTTCGATTACTATTATTTTATATCATTATTACATTTTTAATTATGATAACTTATCATAATTATAAATCTTATCATTGATAAGTTATATGATTGTTAATTATTTTTATTTGATCTACGGAAAAGGTAACACACCATCTTACATCCAATCACATTCGATTGTTTTATTTATTTCTAGCGAAATTTATTCTTTTATTTTGCTTATAGTTTTATAATTATTTAATATTTTTACCAGTATTACACAATAGTGTCACCAGTAAAACTTGTTACAATAATATTATAATAATTAATAAGTAACTGGTTTTATACGGTCTAGACCTATGAACTTATGATTGGTTAGTAGACCAATAAGGCATGGATATCGGCCATCATTATTGGTAAAATTTATTTTTAAATAAAAATTTTAATTTTTTTAGATGGATATAACATAAAAGCGAAAATATTTTGGATATTAAATAATTATCAGGCGTGTTCATTACCCGTTTTTACTTTCAGTCAAGAGCATTCACCATTTAAAATACATAAAGTGATATTTTGGGGCTGTTAGTTCTTAGGCGAACAACTTTGGCAACTTACTTTTATTTTTTAGTTCTGGTTTGTGAGAACAGTAATTATAGGCAAAAGGTTCTTGGTTGATGAAGTAAATATTATTTGAGTGGCAGCGCATTTCAGCACGATTTATAAATTAAATTCTCTAAGTCTTCGGTAAATTCGATTAATTGCGTACGTATACACTACAAACTATTTACTGCTAAACCGTAGGTGCGACGAAGGTAAATAAATAATTAATTATTTAAAGCCGCTTGACACCGTTTTCCAAGCTTGTTTCTTAATACGTAAACATAACACATTTAACTATTAGACTGCTATTTACAGTTAACTATTAATCTATATAAATAAAAATCAATTGTCGTATGTATTAAAAATCACCATTAAGAACGGCTGGACCGATTTTGATGAAACTTGTGTGTTTGATAGAGTTCCCCCTGAATGGTTTAGATTCACAATTTGAATCGGAGGGTGGCACTGTTATCGAGACTCAGAAATCAACCGTGAGAAGCCGGGGCGGATCCCTAGTATAAAATAAAACATAAATACACATTTTTACTTGAATTCAAAAAAATACTAAATATGAGGACGAATAATAATATAATTTAAACGATAGGTACTGGCTATTGTTTAATATTTAATCCAACTAAGTCGTTAGAAGTATCAATGATGATTTTATCTACTTATAAAATTTGTAGCTTTTGCCCCGCGTCCAAGTTCTAGCGCCAATCCGTTTTTGCTTCAAAAATCTACTCAAAGCTTACTTTCAATTCTAACATTTTCCAACATATTTCCCACTCTTTCTTGTATCTATTCTTCTTACCTCTACTGGCATCATTTCGTGTTTTTATTTTAATTTTATTTTTAACATATTTGTAAAATTTATGTCACCTTTCTCCTAGCCGTTCCTTATGAACTACCATTCCGTGCGTATTAATGACGTAGTCTGGAAGAAGTTGCTTCCAGAACGATAAGATCACCTAATGCACCTTCTTTGTTTATTTCATTTTGTTTTTGTTTCGATGTATATTGTTGTACAATAAATAATATATTGAATACTGTAACAATCATCTCCATTTTAACAACCTCTGTCCCCGTAGGGCGTTATTTCGAAGAATCGTAAAATACGTACCTACTAATTTTTATTTGCAGCATTAGTTTATATTTTGTACTAACCCTCTTATGGACCAAAAGTCTGAAATAAATTCATTTTATTTAATTTTTTATTTTATTAGAACTTTTGGTAAGTTTCGAGTCAATAGCCACATAAAAACATTCGTACATACTGTAACAACATATTTCACTCACTTAGGAGTAGAATTTTCCATAATCCTTTCTACGTGGTTGCCTACGTAATAAAAGGAACCCATTGTCCCAATAACACACACACAGCGGCTCGGCTGGGCGTAGAAGTTGTGACTTTTAATACAATATTTTTCACTAATTTCGCCGCACCCTCGTTTTAAAACCTTAAGAGTACACTTTCAAAAACATAAAAACGGATATTTTATAATATTAATTCAAAAGTATTTACACCAGTTTACAAGTTAAAATTTACTTAAACTCCATACAAATATGATCACCCTCTGGCCCCCCGTAAGGGTTTGTTTTGAAAATTTCCAAAATGGGTAGTCATTAACTTTTTTACTGAGTACTTTCAGTAAGATTCGAATCAATCGTATTTTTTTTTTTTATATAACAAGGGTGACAAACGAGCACACACTGATGGTAAGTGGTTGCTGAGGCCCATAGACATCTACATCTATCTTCGTTTGCGAATTAAAATGCAGATGCGTTGTCAGCCGTGAGTACTAAGATAGAAAGCCTCTTTTCCAGTAAAATGAGTCTCCGGTTCTCTACACTCACCATACGAAACACAGCAGCATTAAGCTGCTATTTTACGCTGGTATTCTGTGAGAGCGTGTTCCTTCCCCGGTCGAGCCGACGCATTCGTGCTACAACTATACTATTAATATAGCTGCAGCATGGCTCTACCACGTAAATACGTACGTTCATACAAACTGTAAAACCCTATTTGACCCTCTTAGGGCTAAAATTTGTCAAGCGGATGCCTACGTCATAAAAGGTAGCTACTGTCCAAATTACAGAATCTGTTTTGCTGTTTGGGCTGAGCGTTGATAGATGAGTCAGTCACTCAGGACATCCTCTTTTATATTAGAAGATTGTCATCGCGAGCAGGGCCGGATTTACCTTAAGTGTCGCCCTGAGGCACCGTGAAAATTCCGCCCTATTAGCATATTACCTATATCCTGCATTAATTGAGTACAGGACCGGAGCATCATTTCTGAATAATATAATACGTCGCCTTATATTAGAATTTGTTTTATTATTACCAAATAGTTACACTAAGAATATTTGTTATGGTATGTAAAATCATAATTACCTACTGTGCATCTTTTTAAAGGCAAACACGCTTGACTTTTTGATTTGCGAATTGATCTATTAGATCTTCACAATCTAATTCGATACATAGGATTGCAAAACTATTCAGCCTATTTTCGCTCATTTAAATTGTTAATTTGTAGTACATAATTTTTTTTTATAAACATTTAATAATAATTACATTAAATGTTAATAAAAAAGTTATGTACGGTATACTAAACTTCGTAACGTGAAGATCCAATGAGAACTCGATTTTTAAAAATCATTGATTTTCATAGGAGAAAGTTAAAAAAAATTGTTTGCTCACAATCCAAATTTTGCCGGCCTGGTCACTAGCCCCTAGTGTCCCTAGTTTAAATACATCACTGATCGCGAGTCATTGTTAAAACATGTGTAAATTAATGACGAGGTTCCTGAACTGCAATCAATATTTTACAAACTTTGTAACAGAAAATATAGCAAAATTTAATTAAAAGGCAAAATTTTGCAATAATCCGAAGTCCCATCGCTCAAATACACAACGCGAATTGATCGAATTTAAAGCAACCATTTTGTAATTTCTTAAACTTTATCGTTCTACTGAGTAAGGCCATTGTGATGTTAGTGAATTATAATTAACCAAGGGATCTATGCTTTGAAAATTTACTCTCACAAGGATTATGAGTAAGCTTATTTCCCCGGTATTTAAGTAAGTTTACGCACGTGGTAAATAAGCAGTGTGATTTGAGTAGTATGAATTTCAGTAGTTCTGGCGGTAAAGAGCAAACTCAGTTTGTGTAGTATATGAATTTAGGACAAACGCCCAACAGCTAAATTACAAGTCTAAAAACATTTTAAAATTAAAATGGTCGAATTAATAACAATATTATGCCCTTATCGTAGTCTGATTTGCCGTCTTATAATCACGGTAGCTTTCAAACTAATAAAACAAACAAGGCAATATTAAAATTAAGGAAAAATAATACTAAAATAAGATGTATGTATGTTAATTTATGAATCTTCTGCTATATGTACATTGTTTATAATTGTTCTTTAACATTTAGTTACCAAGAAGCAAAATATACATCATTAAAATATGATGACGATTCAATATATTATGTCAATGCTTAAAATAGACAAGCATATTTTACTTTTTTATTTGAAATAGAAAAATTTAAAATAGAAAGAATTAAACTGCAATGTATAATGTTCTTAAATTATAGTGTGTATATTGATGCTCTATTACTATTGGAAAATTTGGAAGGTTTGGTTTTAGAAGCTCCGTCGCTGTCGATTGATGATTCGAATCTCGCAAGGAAATTTACTATTCGTATGGCCTACTAATAATTGTTCCGGATCTGGATGTTTGTCCATCTGTAATTTATGTATATAAAACGCCTCCACTGTACCTACAGGAGAAATTTCTAAAGACAAGCCTTTATAAAAATAATTTTACCTATAAGAAAAGGAATATTACAATGTTAAGCAAAATTAAGCGTGCATTACTTACACGCCACGACAATGTTGTTCTTTTCACTGAAAATAGCTCCAACGTCATTTTTTGCTATGCATTGGTAGGCGCCCGCGTCCTGACGCTGTGTATTGTGAATTTTGTAAAAGACTTCTGACGAAAATTCGCCCAGTGGAACGCCATTTTTTAACCACCTGTAGATCGGCTGCGGAATCCCTATAAAACATGCAATTATTTATAAAAGTTTTTTGGTTAACTAAAGCATAAAGGTAAAAAATATTAAGATATAAGTTCCTCACCAACTGCCGAGCACTGTAAAATTTTCGTAGTGCCCTCTCGAACGATGCTATTTAAGGATGAAGGTTGCATACTGAAACGCGGGGGCTGCATTTGGGCTGAAAACAAAAGAAAAAGAACAATAAATACATAATTTGTCAACTATATATCAAAACCTATTTTAAGTGTATTAATGGTATTTAGTAAGAGACTCCTATGAAATATTTGGTAATTTAGAGTGCAATCTAATATATAAAAATTAAAATTTGTTTGTTCGTATATTATGCGCTGCCAAACCATTCATCAGAATGAGGTAAAACTTTGTCAAGTTATTGTTTGCACCGGCGCGAAGGTTATAAACATAGTACAATTAACTTACAAAAGTTGGCGCGTGTATAGTACCAAAAAAAGTTATATGTCATTCAAATTCAATGAACGTATTATTATTCCTAAGCTCTTCCAAATTTAAAACGATATTTCCACAATTGTGTCTTCTAGATATCTACATCTATCCTCTATTACAAATCAAAATGCAGATGCGTTGTCACCCGTGAGGACTAAGACGGAATGTCTCATTTCCAGTAAAAAGGGTCTCCGGTTCTTTACACTCACCATACGAAACACAGCAGCGTCAAGCTGCTATGTCATGCTGGTATTCTGTGAGAGCGTGGTCCTTCCTCGGTCGAGCCAACCCATTCGTGCTACAACTATACTACTAATATAGCTGCAGCATGGCTCTACCACGTTAAATTTTAAATGTGTTAAATTGTATACTGTTAATTATCAGTAATTAATTGCTTCTAATTATTTTAGTCTAGTACATATGCGCCACCACCGCTTGAATTTGTAGAATATATAAACGGACCTTAATAACCACACTGACCACATTTAATCCTTTCGAAATTTATATGGGGCTAAGATAATAAAGGGATTGATAGCGTCCTCTTTTCTATCTCCTCGTATCTGGTATCCGGCTATGACATATTATGACTTAAAATAACTATGTCAGTTGTATGTCGGTACAATACGTGTGCCACCTGCTGTAATTTAATTGTACTATGCTTATAACCTTCGCACAAATGCAAGCAATAAGTTGACAAAATTTTAGCACAATCTGATGAAGGGTATGACAGCGCATAAAATACGAACAAGCAAAAATTATTTTTATAGGTATATTAGAATTAATAAATATCTCCTGAGTCTATAATCGTTTAAATAATGCTAAGCACTGGTATAATATCTGTATCTGATCTGTGCACGTAAGTAGTACTTTTAAAAACTTTTTCGAGTTGCAAAACCTACATGAAATGCTGCCAACGTGTTCTGTGTTGCAGTTTTCGACGGAGTTGCTCGGGGCTTTCAACGTGAAGTTTACAAAAAGTTTGCAAGCAATATGACTGAATTGCGATTCGTGTCATTAATTCAATAAGTTAACTAAAGTTTTCGAATTTATATAAGGACAAACAAAAGCTTAGCTTAGTATTTGCATCAATAGTTATAGTTTTAATCATATAATGTCGAGATTTTCGCAATGTTTTAGTTATACACAAATTTCGTATGGTTACAATTTATTATTTAACGTATTCTATTCTATTTAGGGCAAACAAATTTGAAATTAGTCCTCGCACATTCTTGTTACTTTCGAGCTTAGTCTACTCCTTTTTAGTCTCTAAAGTCTCTTTAAAAAAATAAAAAAGGTCAAGTCAATGTGATACTGCTTCATATCATAATCACAGGAAGCAGAAAGAGCAAAAACGAAAATAAAATAAGAGTACAAAACTTTAGCTTATAGTGCAGTGCAGCAACTCTAAGCAGTTTTGTTACTATGACAATTTTATCAACCCATTCCAATTATATCATAATTTCATAATAAAAATATTTAAAAACTTAAAGAACTGCATTTTGGAATGCCTTTTTATGAGTCATTGGATGCTTTGGACACAAAAAAAACGGCATCAATTAGGAACCACGTCATTCAATTCGGGTCAAGCAGCGTAGGTACTTAGGCGTGATCCATAACTCGACCATATTTATCATCAGATCACTTTGCTTACGATAATATTACAAGAGCTCCCTAGTTAGTTTTATGAACAGCATCTATAATGTAAGTTTGAAATTAAGCACTTTCAAAAACAACTCTACTATAGTATGTGCCATATCGATTGAGAAAAACGGACAATGACCTCAGATATGAGCCGAGTGTCAAAAGGCGTAACTTACAAAATCTCAATTTAGATGTGATAACAATATTTAAATATTGATATTATTCCCACTTCTAGGTCAGCACATATGTTTTGTTTTTTTGTTTCTTAAATAATATTGTCTGTGGTTCCTATAAACATAGTAAAATCTTACGGTACATCGCGAAAAATGTGTTATATTTTATATTTCAATTTATGGTAAGTAACGCAGCAATTCATTTAATAACAGTTTCATATTAAAAAAATATTTGAAGCAATATAATCACCATATTGAGCTTTTGCAAATTCATCCCTTTAAAATAAACAAAACGCGCGTTACGTCAGTTCGTTCTAAAAGAAACGTGACAATGGCAGCCAGAGATGCGTCACCTTTTTGGGCCGGTCCGCCATTTTGTTTTCATTCGTGTTCGGATAGCGCTTGCGTGTGTACGTCTCGGGTAATTCATAGCATTCATTGCATTGTTTTAGTTGAGTTTTTACTGTTAAATTTGTTATATCGTTAAGTTTTTGTTTTTTGAATCTGTTATATTAGTTTTACTGTGACGGTCGTTACTAAATCGACATGAGTTCAGGAGAATTTGGTGAAGGACCCGGTCCTTCAACATCAAGTGGAAAGAGACGTCGCCGACCCATAATAAACGTAGCAGGTACGTACAAATAGGTACAAATGCGACGACGTAGCCTTTCTATTTCTTAAAGCGCTCTTTTTATGTGACCATGTGGTATTTATTTTCTAAAACAATATGTATTTATGTGATGTAGTACTATGGTAGTATATTTTTGTCATTTATTTACAGGCCCATCTTCTGGAGCACCTTTAACGTCACCAGTAAAAAAGAGAAAACCTACCACTTTGTCGGTCGGGGAACAAGAGATTATCATTAATGTATACAAATATGTCAAAAACACCTGGCCCGAAGACGTGTATCCTTCAAACGTTAATATGGTAGAAAAGGTTTCGGAGATCTCAGGAGTCAGCAAGAGCACTATATATCGCGTATTAAGCGTGTATAGAGATTCCCATAAAATACCAGAAAAGGGAATAATTAATAAAAGAAAAAAGTCTGTAATTGACAAGTTGGACGATTTTGATAAATCGGCTATAAGAGCGAAAGTGCATCAGTTCTTTCTTGCAGGAGAATTACCGACTTTAGACAAAATTTTGCTCAGTATAAATCAAGATGACCAGTTGCCAAACTTGAGCAAAACTTCCCTGCGACGTGTGTTGCGCCATTTAAAATTCAAATATATAAAGAGAAACAGAAAAAGTGGTCTAATAGATCGCCCAGAGATAGTTCTGTGGCGTACCAGATATTTGAGAGAAATACAAATATTAAGAAACGAGGGACGTAACATTTTTTACCTTGACGAAACATGGATTAACGCAGGTCATACTATGGGAAAGGTATGGGAAGACACCACAATTGAATCTTCTCGTCAATCACGGTTAGAAGGCTACTCTACTGGCGCGAAAGCCCCTTCGGGTAAAGGAAAGCGATTAATAGTTGTACACGTTGGCAATGAAAATGGCTTTTTGGAGGGATGTGATTGGGTATTTGAATCATCATCTACTGGTGACTACCATGAGAGTATGGACGCTCTCCATTTCGAGGACTGGTTTAGAAAAGTAATAGAAAAACTGCAAAGCGGCGATGTCATAGTTATGGATAACGCTAGTTACCACTCCAGACGTTTAGAAAAAACCCCAACAATGTCTTGGCGGAAACAAAATATGCAGGAATGGCTAGAATCTAAACAGATCGCATACGTGCCCTCGGACACAAAGACCCACTTAATGGAAAAAATAAAGGCAGTTAAAGATAACTATCGAAGTTACGTCACCGACGAGATGGCAAAAGAAAAAAGCATCACAGTGGTAAGGTTACCTCCTTATCACTGTGAGCTTAACCCCATTGAACTTGTGTGGGCAGATGTGAAAGGGTACGTTGCACGAAAAAATACAACTTTCAAGTTAAAAGATGTTAAAAATTTACTTAAAGATGGTTTAACTCAAATCACGCCAGATAAATGGAAAAACTGTGTTCAGCATGTCCTTAAGGTTGAACAAAAAATGCGTGGCATGGATGATAGAATTGACCAAACTGCAGATCGCTTTATAATTAATGTTACAGATAGTTCATCAAGTGAAGATACGAGTGATGATTGCACCGAATAAAAATAAAGTTCTTATATAATATTAAAAATAAAGTTTTATCTTTTGCATAAGTACGTACTTATTCGGTGTCGTTATCACTCGAATCTTTATATGTGTTATAAATTAATGTTTTTGTTGTTAAATGAATAAAGTACTTTATAACAATAGATGATTTTTCTTCTACAGCGATCTTTCACATAACTTTTTAATAATAGTTAATAAATATATATTATATCAATCATTATAAAAAAATCATTATAAATAAAGAAAGTACTACATATAAAATGTGCCTATATATTGAAGGTTTGTAACCCCTGGTTAAACGACCGAAAGGTCATTGTCCGTTTTTCTCAATCGATTTGGCACATACTATACCACTAAAAGCTTTTGTAAGCCATATGGTGTGTAAATTGTTGATGCACAAAGTGAATTCGTGACTAAAAATATTTTATTAGTTTTTCTGAAAATATTTTGTACTTAAAAAATTCTAAAATAGATATGTACCTACTATTACTTATATAGAGAAAGTCTATATAGTCTAACTAAATGATATTGAACTATGCCTTGATTTCGTAAAAGAATATGTTGCTGAGACAAACATTACATCTTTGTTAATATTTTATAAATCAGAACTAGAAAAAGGTTTTATGAGACACGATTATCGCGAATTGGTCGAACATACATAGTGTTTTTGGGAGGAGATTCAGACAAAATAAAAATCAAGTTGACTGGGTTAGTGAGAGCGATTAACACTTTAAAAATATGTTTTATTATTATTTTAATCCAGAATGATTGCGGAGGACAAAGAGGCTATACAAGATGTTTGCTTATTTATTGTATGTAATGCACATTGTATGTAAAACCTGGGCTCGAATGCACAGTGACGATTAAAGCACCTAACCAAGATTAAACCTGCTTATTAATGGCGTAAGAATACTACTAAAACGTTGACACAACAGTTTCTAAAGTAACTATAAACAAGTTTAGTTACCACCTGTGGTATTAATGTGAAAATTCATTTTATCATTTTTTGACAATAAAGTTCATAATCAGACTAAAATGGAAATTATTGTGAACTATAATCTCAGTTTTTAGCAAACACTATATCCCATCGAAAGAAGAAATGTCCCAAACGTTGTTTGGTAAGCTAAACTTATTTTATTTGTTATATTTTTTATTTTTTTATTATTTATCATGTTTTTGTTTTGTTTCCAAGTATAATCTTAACTAAAATGATCAAAACTTATGAAATCACCACAGTGATTGTCATGTTCGATTTTTTTCTACTTGAAATAATTAAAAAATTTGCGCAGAAACAAGTGCGACAACTTGAGTTCAATTTAGATTCTGGACGATTAAATTTATTAGTTCGGAACGCTTTACATAAATTAAAAGCTTGATATAGCGCCGTATTTTTATTTTGCATTTTTTTAATTTCCGGGAAAACTAAATATAGCTGTCTCCCATGTTTATCAGCACGAGAATCATAGAAAATGTTATTGATTGTTTTGTCACTTAACGCCTAAAATCTTGCAGTTCAATTATGGACCTTATTTATAGCCCTAGTGCCGTATAGGGACCATAGACAAGATTTAAAAAAAATTAAATTGTAAGTACCTCGACCTTGGTACCTTGTTTATGTCTAATCATCATTATCATTACAGCCTTTCATAAGTCCATTGCTGAACATAGTTTATGTCTAATATTTTCATTCAAATATAAACAGTTTATTTGATCATGATGTTTTACAAATTAAAAGACTTCCTAAAATTGATTTATAAGGATTTCCAAAAACCCGGCCTTTATTAGATGCAATTACCTTACGGTAGTGAAAACAAAAATACAATTTTTAAAGTTTCTGTCTTTCTGTCTGTCTGTTCGTCTGTCTGTCTGTTTGTTCCGGCTACTCTCCGAAACGGCTGGATCGATTTTGACGGGATTTTCACTGGCAGATAGCTGATGTCACAAGGAGTAACTTAGGCTACTTTTACTTTAGAAAAAGAATTGGAGTTCCACGCAAAAAAATTAAAACCCCAAATAACACGCGGGCGAAGTCGCGAGGAACAGCTAGTTGATAATATTATAGGAATGAAAAAAATTAACTTTTATAATTTCGTTAAAATTGTTAAGGAAAACTAAAGACTAATGGGACTAATGCACAGCAGATTTAATAATTTTAGGAAAAACACTGCAAAAAGGCTATTTAAAATAAGCTATATAGTTAGTTATCGGGAGAATAACATAAAAGTTTTCCGTTAACATAAGAGTTATCCCAAAACTGTGCTCATGGGGACCGTATTGATCGTTATGAACATCTACAAGTTTAACGTCCACTGTCGTATTTTTATTAGTATCACAATATTCCCTCAAGGTATTTTGTAGAAACAATATAGTTACTTTATAAAGCGTAGTGAAACCTAACCTAACAATCATCTAATCTAACCTAATAGTCTAATATGTGTATTTTGAGTTTGCTAAAATGAAGTCTTGAGTATTTGGAGAATGCCGTAATGATAATTTTAATTTTCTATTAAGTAACACGCTAGGATAGAAATATCTAAATAATATTAAGCAGTTAAGAAGTTGAGTTGAGCAAGTGACTCGGTGACTTGCTCATATATATATCAATATTGCAATCGGAAGTAAGCCCTTACTCAATTAAATATTCTTTATTTCAATTGTAGGTGTAGATATAGCAAATACAAAATAAACCTAGCAAGCTAACAGCATAGCAAAGTGGCGAAGCAATCAGCTTTGTAGCGGTTTCTAACGGTTACCGTTGAGCAATCAGTTTCAAAATAGGAGGTTCAGATGCCTGGGTGATCAGTAATCGATTGCTGAAAACAGAATTTGAAAATTCGAAACCGTTCTCGAGATAATCGTGGGACAGACGGACAGACATCGTGAAATCAATAAGTGTCTTCGCAAGCTTCGCCACTTAATAATCAAGACTTTGATTCTTAGAGCGTTATAGGTATTTTGTAAAACTATACTGGATTTAGTTTAGGACTGTTAAATAGTTCTTTATCCTTGTAGGAAAGCTTGCTCCTTTAAGATTTATAAAGATGTTTATTGTGACATATTTCGGAGATTTCATGAGACTTAACAGATTTAACCCTTTCCGCATTGGGATCTTGTGCTTGTATGTGAATTAATGTTGATAAACTACGGTCGTACGAGTATATCAATGCGGAAAGCTCTAGCACTAGGAGAAAATTTACGTCGTCATTATCAGATGATGTTATGGCATTGATTTTTATAACTTCATTTTACTTTTCTCGGTGAAGTACGGGTGACAAACTACCACAATCCACCAAATGTCAAGCATATACTGTGGCCTATCGAAAGCTTTTTTTATCGTGGAGAAATACTCATGGATAGCTTCAGCACCGAGGGCAAAGGAAAGTTTATGCCGGACTCCTCCCAGCTAAATCCACACGGTGGTAACCATCAGCGTATATGAGGGGTCTCGGACTCTCCGTTCGGAATGCACTCGGGGTTCTTCTCTCGCTTTGCTCTAATGTGAGACGTGCTACCAACGTCCCAGGGGCAGTACTTGCAACCCCCAGCACCCTCAAAGTTCTATCATGTTGTTTGACAGATTTTGTTTTAAGCATATTTTGAGTTTGTATTTATAATTAGTTATTATTAAAAGTCAAACATTTCTATCGTCAAGTCAAAATGTTATTTGTGAGATTAGATATTAACGTAATGTTGTTTTGTTATAGTATTATTTTTGTAACTCCATAAAGACTGATGAGGTATTACTTCAATTAAGAAGAGGATTTGCTTTTGAAAAATTTAATACAACTGTTCTATAAAATTAAGAAAATTATTTATAGTTTGTTTTATTTGTTCAGTTTTTGTTGATTTATTCGTTCGTACAAATATTGTGAAAGTAATAAAAAAAAAACAAAGACTTAGATTGCTTATATTCAATGGAAATGTATTTTTTTTTTCATATAAACATTCCCCTGGATTACATAACAGTCCCCTGTCGTGGTTTTTCATAAAATTGGCCATAACTCGCAAATTAAGAGGATAATGCGTGAGCTTTTTGTTACACATATTTCGTTTATTCATGCCTTTCATTGTATTTTTTAATATTTAACAAAAATATGCTTGGGACAGTGTTATATGGGCCAGTTTCCAATTAGTAGAGAAACACCCATATACTTTATGTTTACGATTTTTTTTATTTACGATATTTTCATTATCTAAGTACATGATAATTCACCACTTACAATGATGTAATTAACGATTTCATTGGTGCGCGGATGGAACGCTCACATACTATGAAATTTCAAAGCCAGCGCTTATAATAATAATAATTTAGGGGTTATAACGTATAGTATGTGCCATATCGATTGAGAAAAACGGACAATGACCTCAGATATGAGCCGAGTGTCAAAAGGCGTAACTTACAAAATCTCAATTTAGATGTGATAACAATATTTAAATATTGATATTATTCCCACTTCTAGGTCAGCACATATGTTTTGTTTTTTTGTTTCTTAAATAATATTGTCTGTGGTTCCTATAAACATAGTAAAATCTTACGGTACATCGCGAAAAATGTGTTATATTTTATATTTCAATTTATGGTAAGTAACGCAGCAATTCATTTAATAACAGTTTCATATTAAAAAAATATTTGAAGCAATATAATCACCATATTGAGCTTTTGCAAATTCATCCCTTTAAAATAAACAAAACGCGCGTTACGTCAGTTCGTTCTAAAAGAAACGTGACAATGGCAGCCAGAGATGCGTCACCTTTTTTGGGCCGGTCCGCCATTTTGTTTTCATTCGTGTTCGGATAGCGCTTGCGTGTGTACGTCTCGGGTAATTCATAGCATTCATTGCATTGTTTTAGTTGAGTTTTTACTGTTAAATTTGTTATATCGTTAAGTTTTTGTTTTTTGAATCTGTTATATTAGTTTTACTGTGACGGTCGTTACTAAATCGACATGAGTTCAGGAGAATTTGGTGAAGGACCCGGTCCTTCAACATCAAGTGGAAAGAGACGTCGCCGACCCATAATAAACGTAGCAGGTACGTACAAATAGGTACAAATGCGACGACGTAGCCTTTCTATTTCTTAAAGCGCTCTTTTTATGTGACCATGTGGTATTTATTTTCTAAAACAATATGTATTTATGTGATGTAGTACTATGGTAGTATATTTTTGTCATTTATTTACAGGCCCATCTTCTGGAGCACCTTTAACGTCACAAGTAAAAAAGAGAAAACCTACCACTTTGTCGGTCGGGGAACAAGAGATTATCATTAATGTATACAAATATGTCAAAAACACCTGGCCCGAAGACGTGTATCCTTCAAACGTTAATATGGTAGAAAAGGTTTCGGAGATCTCAGGAGTCAGCAAGAGCACTATATATCGCGTATTAAGCGTGTATAGAGATTCCCATAAAATACCAGAAAAGGGAATAATTAATAAAAGAAAAAAGTCTGTAATTGACAAGTTGGACGATTTTGATAAATCGGCTATAAGAGCGAAAGTGCATCAGTTCTTTCTTGCAGGAGAATTACCGACTTTAGACAAAATTTTGCTCAGTATAAATCAAGATGACCAGTTGCCAAACTTGAGCAAAACTTCCCTGCGACGTGTGTTGCGCCATTTAAAATTCAAATATATAAAGAGAAACAGAAAAAGTGGTCTAATAGATCGCCCAGAGATAGTTCTGTGGCGTACCAGATATTTGAGAGAAATACAAATATTAAGAAACGAGGGACGTAACATTTTTTACCTTGACGAAACATGGATTAACGCAGGTCATACTATGGGAAAGGTATGGGAAGACACCACAATTGAATCTTCTCGTCAATCACGGTTAGAAGGCTACTCTACTGGCGCGAAAGCCCCTTCGGGTAAAGGAAAGCGATTAATAGTTGTACACGTTGGCAATGAAAATGGCTTTTTGGAGGGATGTGATTGGGTATTTGAATCATCATCTACTGGTGACTACCATGAGAGTATGGACGCTCTCCATTTCGAGGACTGGTTTAGAAAAGTAATAGAAAAACTGCAAAGCGGCGATGTCATAGTTATGGATAACGCTAGTTACCACTCCAGACGTTTAGAAAAAACCCCAACAATGTCTTGGCGGAAACAAAATATGCAGGAATGGCTAGAATCTAAACAGATCGCATACGTGCCCTCGGACACAAAGACCCACTTAATGGAAAAAATAAAGGCAGTTAAAGATAACTATCGAAGTTACGTCACCGACGAGATGGCAAAAGAAAAAAGCATCACAGTGGTAAGGTTACCTCCTTATCACTGTGAGCTTAACCCCATTGAACTTGTGTGGGCAGATGTGAAAGGGTACGTTGCACGAAAAAATACAACTTTCAAGTTAAAAGATGTTAAAAATTTACTTAAAGATGGTTTAACTCAAATCACGCCAGATAAATGGAAAAACTGTGTTCAGCATGTCCTTAAGGTTGAACAAAAAATGCGTGGCATGGATGATAGAATTGACCAAACTGCAGATCGCTTTATAATTAATGTTACAGATAGTTCATCAAGTGAAGATACGAGTGATGATTGCACCGAATAAAAATAAAGTTCTTATATAATATTAAAAATAAAGTTTTATCTTTTGCATAAGTACGTACTTATTCGGTGTCGTTATCACTCGAATCTTTATATGTGTTATAAATTAATGTTTTTTGTTGTTAAATGAATAAAGTACTTTATAACAATAGATGATTTTTCTTCTACAGCGATCTTTCACATAACTTTTTAATAATAGTTAATAAATATATATTATATCAATCATTATAAAAAAATCATTATAAATAAAGAAAGTACTACATATAAAATGTGCCTATATATTGAAGGTTTGTAACCCCTGGTTAAACGACCGAAAGGTCATTGTCCGTTTTTCTCAATCGATTTGGCACATACTATAGTCAATTTGGTAATGGCGTAAGATAATCCGTAACCCCATCTTTCCCGTGTGTGTCGTAAATTTTGGCTAAGATAAATACCATGAAAAATTGTCGCATGGGAATAATTTTGTTGTTTTCATTTTTTTTTAACATTCGAAAACTTCTTGGCTTAATGGTCGGAATACTTTGAAACTAGGTCGTTGGTTCTGATTTTTAATCCCAGTCGGTGCCAGATTTTTACAAAATTTTTTTGGTTTTTTGAATCGGGTTATGTATAATTGCCACAGCTTACGTCTGATCTTATCGCATAATCATTACAAGGCGCTGGTAGGGTATACGATAGAGCGCCTTTGTGTTTGCGTCTTCACTTTAGCTAATGTAATGTCTAAGCATTTGATAACTTTTGACTATTCAGAAGTGCATAGTCTCTATTGTGAGCCAAGAGAATAACTATAATGGTCAATAAGAAAAATAGTAAATATTTTAGAGTAGTTTTTTTTTAATTGACGGCTCCGTGGCGCAGTGGCTTAGCAATGAATTGCTTGCGCTGGGGGGCGCGGGTTCGAATCCCGCACGGAACAAGTATTTGTATGGCCTACAAATAATTGTTCCGGGTCTGGATGTTTATCCTTGTGCAATTTGTGCTTGTAAACTGCCTCCACGATACAGGAGAAAATCCTAGTGTAACGTTTTTTAAAAAGAAAAAAAATAATTATCACAATGGTATAGTTTTACAAAAGCAAACATGTTAGTCACAAGAAGTCTCCTTCCATTATACCTATGAGAATAATGGATGTAGCGGGAATATTTCGTCGCGCTGTTCCAGTGTTTTGTTGTGCTGTTTTCGGGATAAATTTTACTTTTAGAGCGTGCGAGTTTCCTTAGAAAGTTTCTCTTTGAATAAACTTAAATTAAAAATGAGGACCGTATGTCAGAGTATTTGACTGCTACGTCTTGGGTCTAAGATGCTGGAAATTGCAATTAAGAATTCAGTAACTCCGACGGAATATCAAAGCTGGTTTGATCGCAAACTGTCTAAAATATTTAAAAACTACAAAATAACAAATAGTAACTGAACATTGCGAACTGGCTTAAAACGGGCATATGTGAATTTGCACTGCGGTCGTGTCCGGAATAGTGAGAACAATTACCGTTTTTTTTATATTTAATGACTCGGAAGAAGTCTCGTTATTGGAAAGGCGTGTGTAATTTGTTTACTTTAAACGTGCTATTGATTGACTGCAGCGCAGCCGGCCGGCCTAGTTAGCAAGAACACTTGTTACTTGTATCGGCCTGAAGATGGAACACTAACTGATTTATCGTCCTAATAAAAACACGATAGTTAATGCGGCTTTATTTACAGGATATATTCACACAAAATGTTATTAGTGACCTAGATGATATATTTAAGTACAAGCTTGAATATTCGTTCCGTATGATCAAAGAGATATGTGTGTGTTTCCATTTGAAATTTTGTGCTGACGTTCTCGACGTGCTGCTAAGAGATAGTAGGTATATGACTACAATCTTATGTTGGTAATTATTTTATTCATTTAAGTTCTTTGAAGTCGGCTTTTACTTTTCATAAAATATCTAATTGACCCTTTTTTTTGATAAAATTACGCTTTTGTGTGGAGTAAAAAATATCACATAGGTACTTGAATATCGTCAAAATATATAGTTATAAATTATTTTAAAAAAGGGAATCACTAAAATTTGTTCACAAATGACAAAGATATCGCCTAATATAACATTAAGACAAACGAGTAGTAAAATAAAAAATGTGTACAACCGACGCCAATATAAACAAAATGAGAACATCATCAATGTAGTCGAAGTCAATTAAATACGCATCATTAAGGATAACTCAAAAACTACGGGTTAGTTCTTGATCAAATTTATATGGGAACACAAGAATCATCAAAATCGGTCCACCTAGAAAAAAGTTCTGAGGTAACACACATTAAAAGTAGAATTGAGAACCTCCTCCTTTTATGAAGCCGGCTAGTAATGGAGTTTATAAAAACTTATGCAACACGCATTGATTGATTGATGATCATATATGAATACAAGGCCATAGTTATTAATGTACTGCCCCATATATCCCGTTAGTTTCTTAAGGGACGACAGAGGGAAACAAACCAGAAAATGGGCAATTGCGTCTTCCTAATAACAACTAAAAATAAAAAAACTGCGGTCGCCCGCCTGCCAGGTGTAGCGTAGCGTAGTAACTATGGCAGTATACCCCTATGAGGAATTCTGTTAGGGAAGCCTATGTTCAGTAGTGGACTTTTACAGCCTGTAATTAGGGTATTTTTGAATAAATATAGTATTTTTGCCAAAACAAAGACGCAAAAGTATAGTACTTTTGGGAAATTCAGGAAAAATAGTACACATTTATTTTTAATCTTTACGCATTTTAGCATATAAATTTGTTATTGCTCTTCATTTTGGCCATCAACCTTTAAAATAATTATAGGAATCTGAGCAATTTAGATTCATATTAAAATAAATTAACAATTAATTTTTAATTAAATTTATTATCTATTTCTTTCTTCTTTTCAAATAACATTCGAGACGGAAAAAATATTTCCGTAATACTTACTTGTTCCAGACTTTCAGTCACAGTTAATATAAAAAATCGAGACATTTGAATTAGGGGAAAAATATATTATTTTTCGTACTATATTATTTTTCTATAATATATAGTACAATTGACTGAAATATAGTACGATACTATATATTATAGTACGGGTGGCAACCCTAGCTGTAATGGATGGATGGATGGATCTTGTCATGGAGGTTTACAAGAATTCACAACTGAATTTTTTTTAATCAGACATCGGAAATTCTATCAAGACATTTTATCACATAATTCTTATCTTTGTATAAAATCGAGTGATGATGGAATTCCAGATAATACTTATGGTAACATTGTTTACATTGAGAACTAGTTCAAGGATGTTACGAAAATTATAAAACATTTTACAGTGTAAGTTTTACAACTTTTTACAGTGGTAGAGCCACGCGGCAGCTTTTGCTGTCGCACGGATGGGCCGGCTCGAACCGGGGTGGTACCACGACCTCACAGAATACCAGCGTGAAGTAGAGATTTACCTCTGCGTTTCGCTTGGTGACTGCAGGTGGCCGGAGGCCCTTTTTACTGGAAATGAGGCATTCCATCTTAGTCCTCACGGGTGACAACGCATCTACATTTTGATTTGTAATAGAGGATAGATGTAGATGTCAATGGGCCGCAGCAACCACTTACCATCAGGTGGACTGTGTGCTCGTTTGTCACCCTTATCCTATAAAAAAAAACATACTGTTAAGGATGTACATTTAATATGTAAAGATTAAATATTGGTATATCAAAGTGTAGAAGTAGGAAAGGTACAATATGGCTATGATAGTTACCAGAGTACAGAACCGTATGATCAAACGCCACAGACGTAAGACAGACAAGGTGACTATATATTCTAGAAAATTTTCACCGTTGCAATGGAAGACGTTTTCAAGCTACTGTTATGGCAACGATACCGTAACAACATCGATGACGATTACATCATTTACCTTCGTTTTGCCGATTATATAGTCATTGTGGAAGTATCGCTGGAGGATTTTTACACTACACTCAATGACCTCAATAGTGTCTCCCAACGGATAGGTCTTAAGGTGAACATGGATGAAGCAAATGTCATGTGTAACGTACATGTCACAACTGTGCCAGTAGTTGTAGGGAACATTTAACTCGAAATTGATTGTCTACTACCACTTATTATCATGGGTGGATTAGAAGGCGTCAGAGGGAAATGAAACAGCAACGTCTCATGATCACAACTCAAAGTAATAAAAGATAGCGGTTGCCTACCCCAGACATTGCAATTATGGCAAATATTGACCTTATGAAGTCATCTTTGGGGGAAACCTATCTTGAGCACTGAACTTTTGATGTTCATGATGACGATATTTACCTAGGAAGAATTGTTCGACTAGGTCCACAACGGACAATCAACGGATTCACCTCGCTCTCTCTCTCTCTCTCCAACTTCACATCACGCATTCATCAAAATTTGAAAACTGAAGTGTATCAACAGTGTGTCAAGCACTCGCTCGCATCACTCGATGACATATAGATCTGAGACAGCAAGCTGTGAAGAGAGCTATGGTAAGAGTCCCTGTGTGATATAATTCTTAATATGAATATCTTCAATAAAACTAGAGTAACCGACATAGCTCAACAGATCAGAAAGATAAAGTGGCAATGGGCCGGCGATAAAGCACGAAGAAGCGGCATCTGATGGTGAAGAAGAGTTTTTGAGTGGCAAGTAAGCGAAGTGTGGCTCGGTTTTTTTATAGAATAAAGGTGACATACGTGCACACAGTCCAGCTTATGGTAAGTGGATGCTGTGGCCCATAGACATCTTCATTTTCTTCTCGATTAAGAATCAAAATGCAGGTGCGTTGTGACTCCTGAGGACTAAGAAGGAATGCCTTGTTTCCAGTAAAAAGGTTTACGATTCTCTACACTCACCATACGAAACACAGCAGCATTAAGGTGCTATTTTACGCTGGTATTCTGTAAGAGCGTGGTCCATATGCGGCAGAGCCGACCCATTCGTGGTACAGCCAGAATATAGCCGCAGCGTGACTCTACCATGTAAACGTGGTAAAGTGCGTTTGCCGTCGTGTCGTCACTGCCGTGGTACCCTGCGGCATGGAGTGACGACGTGATAAGAATTGCCGAAAGTCAATGTTGTTGGGAAAATATATTGTGCCATTCCTAGTAGGGGCTTATGTTCAGCTGAGAACTTCTGAAGGGCTGTGATGACGATGATGTAATCTGATGGTATGGGTATATCTATTAAAAATGTCTTATTACAAGTTTTATTTACATAATATCAAATCAGGCCTTTGTGCATTAGGTATTACAGCAATATCCAAGTGGAAGTGGAAACGTAAGTTCAATCTTGACTCACGTTTCCACATGATTTTAGCAAAGTCATTTTTTTTTCGTTTGTGATTGGATGACAGTTTATTTCCACCGAAGACTAAAAACTTATATTTTGTTCTTTTTGTCCAGATAGCAATGATAATAATGACGATTGTTACATAAACTCCTACTGGTTGATTATAAAATGTGAATCTGTAATCAATTAATTTATATTAAGGTACCAAGTATTTGCTTCAATTGGCGGATTAGTGGCTAGGTAATAATATAATGAGGTGTTTTTTAATATCCATTACCAGAAATAAACTTTGCAATGACTAGCCGCTAAATGTCTTAAAAAATTATAACAGCTTTTTCTTTGTGATCTCCTCGGCTTGACAGATTATCGAACGCATATAATTTATTTCAGTCGTCAAATAACAGTGCTTGCACTATTGTGCTCTGGTTTGTAGGGTTTAGAAAGCCAGTATAATAACATTCGATCTTAGTCCGCAGAATTTACAATGCATCTGTAGCGTTCTCTGTTGGATCTTGCCTGCAAGTGTTCACGGACTGCAATAGCTACTTACCATCAAGTAGACCGTGAGTTCGTTTGTCACTTCAGTTTAAAAAAAAAACATATATTTTATGATATTAAAACAACCGAACTAATCAGAAAACTTAACTCTCTTTCTGGGGCTGGCTAAATTATCAGCCTATGCCATAAAAATAACTATATACATAGATCATTTTAGTTTTCTTTAAAGAAACAAAATTGAAATGAGAACTGCAGTCTGCAACTGGAAATACAGACGTAATATAACAAGTCTGTTTAAGGAAACAATCAATGGAGTATAATTATATTTGACACTTTAAAAAATAGTTTTGTTCTATGCGAGTTATATGTTAACCCTTTCGCTGTCCCGTGCATTACATATAGGTCATTGTTATTGTCTTACTATTGTCTGAAAATCGGAAATGTCTGAATGTCTAAAAGTGTTAATATAAATCGCATTTCAACCGGTTTCAGTAGCAAACGCAAATAATTATAAGCAATCGTTTAGAACAATTAATGTTTTGGAACATCTAAATGAAATATTTATTATTTATAAAGGTACAAAATGACACACATTTGCAAAGATACCGCAAACAAAATGAGCTGTTGAAACTACTTTGATAGCGCGATAAGATAATATAAATTAAGTACTAGCGTCGCATTATGGGTCAGCAGAAGACGTACATTGAGTCGGATATATTATACAAGTATATCCATCGACTCATTTTTAATAAGCTCTTTTGCAATATTCACCGCAATATTACAAAAGAGCAGTGGTAGCACAGGAGATTAAAGGTCTCTGAAAATTTCATAGTATGAATAAAATTGTTAATTGCAATTTAAAGTGCTGATTTACAACGTGCTCAGCGGTGAAGGAATACATTGTGAGGAAACCTGCATGTCTGAGAAATAAAAAAGATATTTCGAAGACATCATGTGAAGTCCACCAACACGCATTGGGGCAGCGCGGCGGGCACTTCCTTGCCCTAAAACCCTCTCAGAAGTGAGAGGAGGCCTGTGCCCAGCAATAGGACGTATAATAAATGCTGTAACTTTACTAATATTGAATATAATAATTTATTTCATATAGGATTAATATAGGTATTTACTTCAATTATAATTTAAAACTGAACTTCTTTGTAAAATTCTTTATAGTAAATACTTCAAATTTCATATTATTTACAAGATGATTTGTACTAAATAAATTTTCTTTACGGTCATCAGTTTATTAGGATCCGCTTAAGATGATAGTTATATTAAATATCAATACATCACAGGCCTGGATATTATTATTCGATATTAAAAACCGGCATCCCCAATTAAGAAAATCTTTTCTTGATCTTGATCGGGTTGTATTGCCTTACTTAAGTAATTTAAAAATAAAGTTTAAGTGAAAAGATCGGTAATTTTATTAAAATATTACCTATATTTCAATGAAATTATCAAAATATTATTACTTGTTTAATATCTCTGATAAATCTTCACAATTAGATGAGGTGGGAGGCAGATGGACGTCGGTCTTCTTACATTCTTCACAGTAATTATCGACTTCACTTTTGACAGTACAGTATACAACACATCTGACATGTTAGGAGTAATTATTACGAGTTAATTAATTATGAATAAACCTTTTTTTCTGAAGTATTATAAAAGGCTTTTCTTTGTTGCTAAGGTCGTGAAAAATTCGTTAAGACTAACGATAAAATCGCTAAAATGGCAATAGTGCCTGTAATTAAATTGGCTCTATTACCCTTCCAACCATTCCGTAAAGCCGTAATAGATCAGGGGATAATCGCGCCTTTTTTCTCGGTATGCGAATAAACAGAGTCCTATTTCCGTCGGGACCGATAAAATTGGTAAGTGCAATAATTTAAGTGCTGATTTACCACGTGCTCGGAGGTGAAGTAAAACATCGTAATGAAACAATCCTGTATTAGAAATTTAAAATATTTATGTTAGGTTATGTAAAGTCCGCCATAAGCCCACGCACAATGGAGTAGTACAGCGGTCTCTTACCCTCCTAAAACCCTTAGAGGTACTTAACCCTTTAAACCGGAACACACCATGCATTACACTTTAACAACAGCAATATGTAAGATGATTGTTGGGAGCACTAAACTCAAAGTTGTTGACATGTTGACAAGTATGTTTACCTGGGACAAATAGTCCGACTAGGTGAGTCCAACTTCGCGCTATCAACGTTGCTTCCCAACTTGGGGGGCCCGAGCGCCGCCTGTAGGCGGTTGTACGTGGGAATCGTACGGTCCATGGCCCTGTATGGGGCCCCTGTGTGGGCGATGGACATGACGGCCAGCACTCTCGCCATTTTGCGCAAACCGCAGAGGGCAATGGCCGTCAGAGTCGTCCGCGGGTATCGCACGATTTCCTACGAGGCGGCTTGCGTCCTGGCCGGATCCCCGCCCTGGGACCTAGAGGCGAAAGTACTCGCGTCATTATATCGATGGCGCGAAGAAGAGCAGGCACGGGGCTCGAGGCCGGTGCAGCGGCAGATCGCGCTGCGCCGAGAGGAGCTCCGTCAGGTCTTGGTGGCAGAATGGCGGCAAAGGCTTCTGCGCCCTACCGCCGGCCTCGCTACCGTCGAGGCGATCCGGCCAGTACTCGACGACTGGCTCGGGAGAAGGCACGGCTCCCGGTCGTTTAGGGTGACGCAGGTGCTGTCGGGGCATGGCTGCTTCGGCAAGTACCTGTGCCGCATAGACAGGGAGCCGGACGCTCGGTGCCACCACTGCGTCCATTGCGGGGAGGACACGGCGCAACACACGCTCGCTGAGTGTGTAGCTTGGGAGGAGCAGCGCCGTGTCCTCAAAAATAAAGTAGGAGGCGATCTGTCGCTGCCGGCCTTAGTGCGGAAGATGGTCGGTAGCGCAGAGTCGTGGGACGCGGTGGTGTCCTTCTGCGAGGACGTGATGTCGCAGAAGGAAACTGCGGAACGGGAAAGGGAGATCTCGACTCCCTTCCCCAGCCGCAGAAGGCGCACCGGGCGCAGGAGAAGGTCGGACAACGCCCTTTTCCGGCCCCCATGAATAGGTCCAGGGGCGAGGGACTTGGGGAAGCCCCCGCCACCCCTTTTCGATGGACCCGAGGCGGTGGCGCGCGTGGGTGTCGGCGCGCGCCCCTGAGGCGATACACGGGGTAGTTAAACACCTCACTACCCCGTGCAGGAGACGAGGCCCGGACAGACCGGGCCAGCACTAGTGTGGGGCTGCGGAAGAATTTGGATTCCCGCGGCCCCACGCGCACGTGCGAGGAGACACCGGGGTGGTTTTAGCCGGTAAGAGTCCGGCACGCCCCTCCGCCTTTCCCCAGGCGGAGGAAGTCCATGAGGATTTCCCCCCGTAAAAAAAAAAAGGTGAGTCCAACTTCGACCGAGAAGTCAATCGACGGATTCAACACGGTTAGGCAGCATTCGGGAGATTACGATACATCTTCTTGTCAGGTATGCCTCAAAACTTAAAAACAAGTGTTGCCAGTGATGACTTATGGATCTGAGACGTGGTCCTTCACTGTTGACCGAATAAGGAACCTCAAGGTCGCTCAGCGAGCTATGGAGAGGGTTATGCTCGGAGTTACTTTGTGTGATAAAGTTAGAAATGAGGATATCCGTAGTAGAAACAGAGTAACCGACATAACCCAACGGTAAGTAGTAAGCTGCAGTGGCAATGGGTCGGCCATGTAGCTCCAAGAATCGACAACCTATGGGAAAGAAAGGTTCTAGAGTGCCCCCCCCCCCCTCTCCCACTAGATGGACGAAATCAGAAAACATTGTCTAACATTGTAATACTTTAAGCCTTAAGTTTTTGTCTCCTCGGCTCTAATATATGAAACCTTCAAAGGTATTATTTTATTGAGTAACAAACAGGAGAGAGTTTTTGAATAATATTTGAGTGAAATATAAGCGCACAGTCCACCAGTAGGTAAGTGGTTAGTGGATTAGTGGTGCGCATGGATCTGTACTGAGCTGCAAGCATATTTAAACATAATTAAAAATTAAACATTTTGTACAGCCGACTTCAATATAAGTTATTAAGAATAACTCAAAAACTATTGGTCTGACCTTGATCAAATTCATATGGGACCACATGAGAAGTACCAGCTTTCAAATAAAAAAAGAATCATCGAAATCGGTTCACCCAGTAAAAATTATGAGGTAACACACATAAAAAAAATACAGTCGAATTGAGTACCTTCTCCTTTTTGGAAGTCGGCAGAAAATAAGCCACAAAGGCGTTGTACTGCCTGGTTGTACTTCTACACTTCAAATCATCAGAACATTTTATATTGCCTGCTTGCTTTTTTAAATTGATTGCTGCCAACAAACTGCTGAGCAGTTTGGCAGACTGTAAAACTTTAAAAGTGTAAATTTAAATAATTATGTTAAATGAAATAAATAAAAAAAAATTATTTAATACTAGCTGTTCCTCGCGACTTCGCCCGCGTATAATTTAGGGTTTTAATTATGTTGCGCGGAACCCTAATTCTTTATCTAAAATATAAGTAGCCTAAGTTACTCCTTATAACATCAGCTGTCTGCCAGTGAGAATCCCGTCGAAATCGGTCCAGCCGTTTCGGAGATTAGCCGGAACAAACAAACAGACAGACAAAATTCTTAAAAATTGCGTTTTTATTATAAGTGCCGTATATAATTTCATACGCATTTATTAAAAAGCTGTTATTTTTACATTACAAACAGACACTTCAACTTTATTTATTTGTATATATTTTATTATAATAAAAGAGTGAGCATTGAAATTAAAATTTTTATGTGAGAAATAATGCATCATGCTAAGGGACTAAACTTAATGCATAATTACATAACCAAAACTCCATGTATTTTTATTTTTTCCCCAAAATATTTTTGTAGTATTTCTATCTCAAACGCCAAACGTAATCTCATATTAAGAAATTACATACACATTAAATGAAACTAATTTTTACAGATTTTATCGCATTTAATTTAACATTTTAATTCCCGACGTTTCGAGTGCTTTACAGCACCCATGGTCACGGGGGGGAATGAGGTGTTTGACGTCCCGATGTTATAGATAGCCCGGCTACGTTCAGTTTTTGAATATTTATTTTTGGTAATGTAAGCTCATTCTGCGTAGATCGGACACATTTAGTATTATAATTAAATATATTTTTTCAATTATTTTTCGTGGATATTATATAGCAACTGTCTACACACATTTCTGGGCATAGTAACTCTTCCTCTCATTTCTGAAAAGGGTTATGGGAGAGGAAAGATCCGCTGCTTCACAATATTACATATATATATATATAAATTATAATATAACAGGAAATGTGATTATTGTGTTAATTGTTTTATTCGTGCAAATTAACTTAATAAAAAGTTCGTTTACACATTATCGCTTTCAAACAAGTAAAGCAAATGTGCGAACACAGGCAAGTAGAGTAGCGCTTGGTTTTGCTACGACGTTTTCCCACAGATTAAATAATGTTACTACGTAAGTTTTACTTCATCCGGCGCGTGGTAAATCAGTACTTAAAATCGCAATCAACAATTTCATGTTTGACGACGGGACTAGAACTCTGTTCGCATACTATCAAATTTACGGCTCGCGCACTCCGAGGGTTCCGTATAAATTATTTTAAGTTTAAAGAACTACATTTAAACGCGAATAAAATTAACATCAAATATTTAAAATCAATGTTTTTTAAATGGGGAAGAACTGACCATTGTCAATTCCACTGTTTACTTGGTATTACTTTAAACGCAAAACATGGGTGAGGCTCTCATACATCTAAACTAGCAAGCAGATGAAGCTCTGCAGCTTATACTGTGAAATACTTCCATAATTGATGACCTTTGGGATTTTGCTATGGGGAATTGTGACTGGTTTAGAAACTATTTTTGTTTCGCTGCAAAGAGCCATAAGAGCCATATAATATTTTTTATGTGATAACTACCTACAAATCGACGATTTTTGGATTTTTCCTTCGCCTATGCTTGGAGATCTTTCTTCCTGCTTCGTGGAATGTAGGTAGCCCATAGGTTTTGATAAGTGAGTTTGCAAGCAGCAAAATATGTAACATAAATTGGAGCTTCGTTTTACTGTAATAACTTAGAAGCTTCGATTTAGAAGATCGGCTTTGTTAACTATGACATCAGGACGTTAAACACACCAGTCCCTCTTTTGACCATGGGTGGTGTAAAGTGCCTGAAGCGTCGGGAATTAAAAAAGTTAAAACTAAACGCGATAAAACCGTAAAATTAGTTTTATTCTATTATTTTATATATGTAATGTCATCAACAAAAAAATGAAAATCCCCTTGCTACCAGTCGTGGAGTCTGCCGGTAAAATCGCGTGATTACGTGTGTGCATGGCATTCAAATAATATCGTGCGGCGGCTATCGGGTTGCTAAAATCTCTGTCTGCCATTCGAGCTGTAGCGGTGCCTTTCTAAGTGGTACTAAGTGAACCTTCAATTGACCGTTTATTAGCCTCTTTTTCGACGACTACGAAGAAATTTAACGTTTTGTTCATGGAGAGGAAGATTCCTTCCACAAGTGAAAGTCTAAAAAAAATCTTTAAAAATTCGTTCACAGATATTATTTTTTAGATTAATGTATAAGTTACTACTGCAATTTTAATCAGTCTTTAATTGCAATATAATTGTAGTAACATATGCCATTGTAAAAAATAATTCTAAATCTAAGTTCGTAATCCTTCTAATGTGTTTAAAAATTATCAACGTATCGATTTCTTTGTTACGAATACACATTATTAGTTAGTCAATCTATACAAATAAATAAAATTGAAGTGTCTGTTTGTAATGTCAAAATTACAGTTTTTTACTATATGCATATGAAAGTAAATACGGTACTTATAACTAAAATACAATTTTTAAAATTTCTGTCTGTCTGTTTGTTCCGGCTAATCTCCGAAACGGCTGAACCGATTTTGACGGGACTTTCACTGGTATATAGCTGATTTCATAAGGAGTAATTTAGGCTACATTTATTTTAGAAAAAGAATTTGGGTTCCGTACAAAAACATAAAAACCCTAACACGCGGTCGAAATCGCGGGGAACAGCTAGTTATTAATTAAAAATCCAGTCTACCCTTAACGTCCACGTCACATTCCGAGTTTCTGGCAAGTTTATTCCGTCAACCTATCCAAAAATAAGTTTTCACCTACATTGCCCAACGCTGAATAAAACGCCAGTTTGTTTAAATGAAATAAAATGTTCACTTAGTTAAATAATTTGACCACCTAAAGTTGACCTCCTATCAGAAAGAGTCCTTTTCTGTAATTAAACCGCGCTAATGTCTCTGTCTTTCTCGCTCTCTCTCTCTCTCTCTCTTGATCAAATATAAGCTGTAAACATAAATAGGTAACAAAATAAAATTGAGGAGAAGTTTAATGTTTTATCTGGTGTATATCACTTTAACCGTAATTATACCATTTTATGAGTAAATTTTAAATAGGATTAGAGTATTTACATTTTTTTCGTTTTAATGATTGCAGTTCGCTGGAGTTTTTACCGCAGTCGCTTTTCCAACTTTATTTAATTTATACTGTCCTGGTACGCAGATGCTTGCTGATAAATGTTTAAAATTATGACTTTCGTTTAAGTTTTCATTACACGGCGCTTAAAGCTTATAATGAAGTAATTGTCATTAAAGATTTAAACTTATCTTTTGGCATAATAAATACATTGTGTAGTTGTTTACGCTGTATCTGTTTGTGTTTAGTTTAATAATCTCTATATATAAAAAATAATTGCTGTCCGTTAGTCTCGCAAAAGCTCGAAAATAGCTCGATCGATTTTGATGAAATTCTTTGTGTCTGAGTGGATCCCTGGATGGTTTAGATTCACAATTGGACCCGATGGGTGGTGCTGTTGTCGAGAGCCCGAAATCACCCGTGCGCAGCCGGGGTGGATCGCTAGTATGTATATGAATTTACTCGGAGCTAAGAGACCCGGTGTTTAAAATCTAGAACTGTTTGATGTTAACAATTTTATAATCTAATGAAAGTAAGCAATAATCATAACATAACATAACATAAAAGATCCAAATTGGCAGACGCGGTAATCTGAAATTTGGACAGCAGCTGCCTTCTAAACGTAGGCATCCACTAGGAAGGATTTTGTAAAATTTTATCCCTAAGAAGGTGAAATAGGGTTTTACAGTTTGTATTAAACTTTTTATTTTACAATATAAATAAAATATATATACCTATTCGGATTTAACGATTTTTAAAAACAACCTCTTATGCAGCGTGTGTTCAAATTTATATCGAGAAAATTAATTAATGTCTTTTTTATTATTTAACAATTGATGCATATCGATGCATGCACATACTCATACACACACATACTCTATGGAATTAAGATAATAAAATTAACATATTTTTTAAATTTTTCAAAATCTACTCGGTTTTGAAACGAGGGTGCAAATTGTATATGAAAAATTTTGATAGGACACACAGCTTAGAAGCATGAAATTGTGACAATATAGCTTTTTTTTATTACGTAGGCATTAATGAAGATAGAATTTTGAAAAATTCAAACCCTCAGAAGATGGAATAAACCTAGCAAGCTAACAGCATAACAAAGTGCGAAGCAATCAGCTATAATCAGTAGCGGTTTCTAACGGTTGCCGTTGATCAATCAGTTTCAAAATAGGAGGTTCAGATGCCTGGGTGATCAGTAATCGATTGCTGAAAACAGAATTTGAAAATTCTAAACCGTTCTCGAGATAATCGTGGGACAGACGGACAGACGTACAGACATCGTAAAATCAATAAACCTAGCAAGCTAACAGCATAGCAAAGTGGCGAAGCAGTCAGCTTTGTAGCAGTTTCTAACGGTTGCCGTTGAGCAATCAGTTTCAAAATAGGAGGTTCAGATGCCTGGGTGATCAGTAATCGATTGCTGAAAACTGAATTTAAAAATTCGAAACCGTTCTCGAGATAATCGTGGGACAGACGGACAGACGGACGGACGGACGGACGGACGGACAGACATACGGACATACGGACATACGGACAGACGGACAGACATCGTGAAATCAATAAGTGACTTCGCAAGCTTCGCCACTTAATAAGTGTCTTCGCAAGCTTCGCCACTTAATAATGAAATAAATTAACCATAAATTGTTAATATTATAAGGGTATAATATTTGCATGGGAAAATGGTTATAATTTGCATGGATACACTTAAAACGATATTACGGTAGTTATGCATATTGCATACTTTCTAACTTTGCAAATACTGCCCATATTCACCCTTGAGTATGTGTATTGATAAAAATTTGAATATAGGCTTGAGATTAAAAACAAAGAAACACATGTTTAAGTATTTATGACAATTTTACTCTTAAAGGGGTAAAATTAAAGATGGAATATTATTTGAAACTCTGCCATGTTTTAATCATATCTTTGACAACATTTCTATAAGATTAGAAACTTAGTAACAACACGTATTTAATAAAATAGGGGAGATAAGTTTCCATACGATAGCAGGAGTTCTCCATATTATGCGATCTTATAATAACTGTCATGACTACCTGGATGCTATAACGTGGATGCGGGTAACATCGCGGGCGAAAAGCTAGTAATACCTATATAATAAACCTGGCAAGCTAACAGCATAGCAAAGTGGCGAAGCAATCAGCTTTGTAGCGGTTTCTAACGGAAAAAAAAATCAAAATAGAAGGTTCAGATGCCTGGGTGATAGTAATCGATTGCTGAAAACAGAATTTGAAAATTCGAAACCGTTCTCGAGATAATCGTGGGACAGACGAACAGACGGACAGACGGACAGACATCGTGAAATCAATAAACCTAGCAAACTAACAGCATAGCAAAGTGGCGAAGCAATCAGCTTTGTAGCGGTTTCTAACGGAAAAAAAATCAAAATAGAAGGTTCAGATGCCTGGGTGATAGTAATCGATTGCTGAAAACAGAATTTGAAAATTCGAAACCGTTCTCGAGATAATCGTGGGACAGACGAACAGACGGACAGACGGACAGACGGACAGACATCGTGAAATCAATAAACCTAGCAAACTAACAGCATAGCAAAGTGGCAAAGCAATCAGCTTTGTAGCGGTTTCTAACGGAAAAAAAATCAAAATAGAAGGTTCAGATGCCTGGGTGATAGTAATCGATTGCTGAAAACAGAATTTGAAAATTCGAAACCGTTCTCGAGATAATCGTGGGACAGACGAACAGACGGACAGACGGACAGACATCGTGAAATCAATAAACCTAGCAAACTAACAGCATAGCAAAGTGGCAAAGCAATCAGCTTTGTAGCGGTTTCTAACGGAAAAAAAAATCAAAATAGAAGGTTCAGATGCCTGGGTGATAGTAATCGATTGCTGAAAACAGAATTTGAAAATTCGAAACCGTTCTCGAGATAATCGTGGGACAGACGGACAGACATCGTGAAATCAATAAACCTAGCAAACTAACAGCATAGCAAAGTGGCAAAGCAATCAGCTTTGTAGCGGTTTCTAACGGAAAAAAAAATCAAAATAGAAGGTTCAGATGCCTGGGTGATAGTAATCGATTGCTGAAAACAGAATTTGAAAATTCGAAACCGTTCTCGAGATAATCGTGGGCAGACGAACATACGGACAGACGGACAGACATCGTGAAATCAATAAACCTAGCAAACTAACAGCATAGCAAAGTGGCAAAGCAATCAGCTTTGTAGCGGTTTCTTACGGTTGCCGTTGAGCAATCAGTTTCAAAATAGGAGGTTCAGATTCCTGGGTGATCAGTAATCGATTGCTGAAAACAGAATTTGAAAATTCGAAACCGTTCTCGAGATAATCGTGGGACAGACGGACAGACGGACGGACAGACGGACAGACATCGTGAAATCAATAAGTGTCTTCGCAAGCTTCGCCACTTAATAAGTGACTTCGCAAGCTTCGCCACTTCATAAGGATATGCGACGCTCGTATGCGAGTGTCTTGTGTTCGCACTTCGTAAATATGTCTATTATAGGCAGTAGAGTTTGTGTGTGTGCCCGTATGACTTGTGATTACAATTGAAGGAGTTTAATTTAAGTTCATTGAAAGCGAATTCAAATTGCACTTGACTTTAATTTGTGCGATGAAATATTGCAACTGCCGGGCTTAAGGTATTGCCAACAATAACATGCTCACACTATAAATACAGAAAAAATAAATAAATTATACAATACAGAATTATAACCCGAGTATAGCAGTTATTTATTATCCCACCATCAATCAAAAACTAACACACTCCTTTACTCCTAGTTCTTTTATGGCGTCACCACAGCGTATTATTATAAATAATTCAGTCGATGTATGCAGGTGGTTCAGGACCGTGCTTTGTGGCATTCTTTGGGGGACGCCTATGTTCAGCGGTGACCGCAAGGGCTGTGGTGATGATTATGATGATGATGATGATAAATAATTGTATTATTCGATTAATAATTATAAACACGTATCAGACTAGTTTTAATGAAAAATTGTGCACTGTAAGCTAAATCCTTACAGTATTTATAAGCACAGCTTGCTTATTTATACCCTGAGGCTAAATCAGTCTGATTGTTTTTTAATTCGGACTGAAGTAATGTTAACTAAATATATCATCATCATTACAATCCTTTACGAGTCCACTGCTGAACGTAGGCTAAATAAATATATATTACTTAATACTAAATATATAACAGTTTTAAATTTATACATAAAAACTATTTTTAAGCAGTCTAGAACTCTTTTAATTTCTTTTCATACTGCATTTATTTTTCAGTACTAATCAAAAATCTGCACTTATTAATGGGCTAATATGTAAATTGCCAACTAGTTATTTCCATAATAAAAGTGCAATAAGAATTCTGCATTTCTTACTGTTAGGTTCATGCATTATCGTATAACAAGCATTTTATTGCATGAAGGTGTACTTTTGGAATATAATTTAATTCCAGAATAGCGGTTATCAAAACTATTTAGCAACTGATTTAAATAACTATAATTAAAAATTATAAAAATGCCCGGAACAAAAAGAGCTCATCTTCGAACGGCTGAGCAGATTTTCTTGAAACGGCTAATAACACTCGATTAAGACACCTTTCAAACGACAAAAACTAAATCAAAATCGACTCATTCGTTCAGGAGCTATGATGCGACAGACAGACACACATATAACAGCCCTTGTTTTTATCGGGGTGTTAAAAAGAAATTGCCTGTTTATTATTATTACGCCTATTGCAGTGTCTTATTATATAGCATTAAAACAAGCATTTATTGTCTAATAAATACGTTATATCTTTACACCTGTACCCTAGTGAAAGACATCGCATTCGTCACCGGTTAGAGGCTATTCGATAATCAGAAATAGTGTTTTAAACATGGATGCATCAAACGGAGGCATTAATTTCGACTTACGTAGCGTATCCGTTACGTGACTCACGGCGAAGGCACGTTCGGCCGATGCTGTATGATCGGCCGAACGTGCGATGACCAGTAACATACGAACTACTAAGGTAGGAGTCTCGAATGGTATTTTTTTATTTTCCGAGAAATGTTCGCGTCAAGTCGAGTTCGAATTACGATGAGAACTTGTTGCTTTGTTATTTAGATAGACACATACATGTTATTATTATGAAGATTTAATCAAATTATAGTAAAAACAATATCGAACGAACACAACTATTTTTGGAATTTTTTTGCCATAAGGTGGCGGCTTATGAGAATCCATCACACTATGTCGTTCCATGGTGGGTGTCGTAAGAGCCGACTATGGGAAATGCCAGAAAAGGCTTATGGCTCCCGATAGGTAGTGGCACACAAACAGCAACAACAGGAGAGACTCAGCTGTGGACTTTTACGGCTTGATAAAGAATTTGAACGCTGAATATTAATAGATATATCATATGTGTCTTAAAGACTTACTAGTCTAGAATGTAATCGAATAATAGAAACTAATCTAAATTTAATGTATATGTCGCCGGTTTATGGTAAAATCAGGTTTCAAAAAACCTGCTTTTGACCAAGAACCGGAAGAAGACAAAATTATTACTTAATTTTATTATACATATAAATGAAATTGAAGTGTTTCTGTCTTATAAATAACAGTCTTATAATGAGCTGAGGGAGTGAGTTGCATGCCATTAAGGCAAGGGTATACATAACATTTTTTTAATTTTTGTCAGTCAGTCTGCCTGTGTGTCTGTCTGCCCGGGCTAATCTTGGGAACGTCTTGAATAAACCAATTGTAATGAAACATCACGAACAGATAGAGAACAATGTAAGGAGTAACCGTGTTTATTTTATTGGAAATACTTGGATTTTGATTTGCAAAATAAAAACGAAAAATAATAAAGTATTTAGTCTTATCTTAAATAATTTTTTAGATTTAAGATTTAATTAAATCCTAAAAAGGGTACGAGTTAACAATAATAACAGGCCGGGTCGGTTCATTGAAGTTGAATGACATATTTACTTTCAAATAATTTTGTCGGTACGATACGCGCGCCACCTACCGTAAGTTAATTGTACTATGCCTATATAACCTTCGCACAAGTGCCAGCAATAAGTTGACAAAGTTTTACTGCAATCTTATGAAAGGTATGGCAGTGCATAAAATACGAACAAACATATTTATAAGATATTGCCTAGAATGAACTTACACTCAGAATGTATTTCAAATATTATATGTTGCATGTTATTGTTGTAACTAGTAGGTAATTAGCAAAAGTTGTCATTGCGGTTGAAATGGGTGGTATTATTGGTTCTCCCCGTGGATTATGATTGTGGATCCAAGTGGAAGGAGCCATCAGATAGGACTTTGTAAAAAAAACAGTTATAACACTATTGCATTTCTTATAACTACAAATTACAGTTCTATCAATAATAACAATCAATATCAAAAATGTATATACTTGCGATGCTTATTACACGGTGGAATTTCATTGCTTATTACAGGTTCCGTTTTAAAAAAAATGTGTAGATTCAATAATATCAAAATTACTAATTTGTTAAATGAGCGGGCGGATATACAAGAAATTATCCGTTACTGTACGGGCCAAGATACGGAGATCTATCTTTATTCATGTTGCCAGTAAATAAATTGATCGATGAACTCAGCAGAGCTGGTATGTGCTTTTCAATTGACGGCAACATTGTAAATAATATTAATTATATAGCCGTTATGGTATGCTTCTGATGGCCTCCTGATCTCTGAGGACCTTAATAAGAATACATGAACGGTGCGTAAAATTCAATGGTCTTAAAAATAATAATGTCTTTTAGGTTTATTTTCATTCTCAACGGAGACTGGCCATCTGTGCAGGACAGGATAAGAGTGCTCGAGTGTATGCGCAAGCACAGGTGCACTCTCTATTCCCTCACTCTCATAGCCCGATGGGGCGGTAATCCGACACGACCGGAGAGAGATCAGGCGCAGATCCAACGGCTTTAAAAGTTTTTCGAGGCACGGGGTAGAAACACCGTCAACCTCCTGGTTCCGGACTGCTACTGAGAATTTAAAAAAGAAACTTAATAACTGAATTTGGACCATACCGAGATTCGAACCCATGATAAAAATAAAACGGCCACTAAACCAATGAGGCAGTCAGAGCATCAAAAATAATATTGTTATAATTTATTGTTACATATTTTCTAGAAAAGCCAGATTGGATTACAAGTGATCACTGCAATGACTTGGATATTGTCAACAAAGTGGAGTAATAAGCTGACTACTTGGCACATTGCATAAATAATCGTAAATACAAAAGCGCTAAAAGGAACGGTGAAACACTTAATAATACTGGAAGATTTGTAAATTACTATGATGGTAATAAAGGTGCCTCGCAAATGCAACGCCGAATCGAGTACAGACTTTCTTGGTAACCAAATCAAAGATATGAGAAAGAGTTGCTTCAATAAAGAGTCGGGTGCGAGTTAATAACAGCAGCGTTATGAATATTATCCCAGGTGAAGCAGATTCTGCGACTGCGCAAAAGTGGAATCGTTGATGATTGATGTTATACCAAAACAGCTACATGGAATATTTTATATTAATTGTAATACTTTGGATAATTAATATAATGCCTGCTGACATTTGGATTTTGGTAAGATTTGGATTTGTAACCGGGCACTATAAAGTGTAGAAAAACATAATAGAAAAATTAGAATCATCCAAACAAACATCATAATTTGTAGGAATCTTTTCCCAGATCATTCCACTAGCAATAACATTAAAAACACACGTAATAATGTAAAACATCATAATTATGTAATAATTTATAAAGGAAGCAGTTTTGTTTTACACAGGCAGCTACCATGTAATGTTTCCGCTCGTATTGTTCGTCGCTCGCATTCGTTCAACAGTTGGGCACAACATATGTAACGCGATACGCACTGCACCCGCCTGACTCTTGCTACACTTTCTGCCTTATTGGTCAGGGAAACCTTTTTTCTTTGAAAGCGTTATTTTCATTTTATAAGGAAGCCTTACAAGTTACAAGTGACCGTCGCACGAGGGTATCGATCAAAATTAACGTGCTTACAGGATTTAAGAATATTTAAAACCCGGTGAGCTAAATTCGAGACATTAGTATTTCTTATATTGAATATGGTAAATATTCTTTGTTAATGACATTTCGTCATGACATGTCACAAGTCCACAGCCGAACATAGACCTCCTCATAGAATGCCTCATGGGGGGGGGGGGGGGGGGGATTTGCCTTAATTGCCACGCATGGCAGACGGGTTGGCAAAGGGAGTTATTTTTTTAATTATTAGTTGTTAGATACTTACTGAATCCCTTCAGTACCAGTAAGCCTTTGTGTCTTCTTAGGAAACTCACGCGATGATATTATGTGTTGGATTCCCTTACGTCGCCACAACACGGCAAGCGGCGCGGTAATAACATGAATACGGAACGGTCATGTTATTACTGTGTCATAATTATAGCTCATAGCTCAGAGTATAAGCGCTCGCCTTAATTTTATTTGCAATTTAAGTGCTGATTTGATGTTTGTGTACATGTGCTCATCGGTAAAGGAAAGAGAATGCGGAAATGTGTACATGTTAGATTTTTATCAATAAGTAAAATATTTTTAAGGTGAATCCTACCAAGTTGCATAGAGGCAGCACGAAGTACTTTTCCCTAATACTAATTAATCCCTATCGGAAATAAAAGGCCTACCTGTGCCCACCAATGATAGACGTATTTTATAAAGGGTTTATTACAGGGGATTTCTAAGTGTGGAGAGCAGATACCCGCAAAAGGGGGCGCGTGCCATCTTTGGTAAAGGCATGGGCCAAATACAAGGACTTAAAATTGGTTTTATTTCTTCAAGGTGAACTCAGATTAACATATCACCCTTCTAGTTGATCGGTTCGTAATTTATAAATAAAACAATTTGAAATCATATAACGTAAATTTAAAGGAAACGGTAGTCTTGGCTGTTCGACACGCGACGTCAGTAGGTATTTTACATGCGTATAGCGTTGTATACGTAGGTAACTTTACCGCACACCCCGCCCGCCGCAACATTCCACCATCGAGGGTGATGGGTGCAATGTGATTAGCAGAGGGGCCCGATTCGCGTGGAACCCCGGCTTTATTACATTACTTTATCACCACAAATTACGTTATAGCTTATAACAAGTACTCAACAAAACGAATCAATTCGAGGTTCTTTATTCCCGATCAGATATATATATATATATATATATATATATATATATATATATATATATATATATATATATATATATATATATATATATATATAATCGTCGGTATATAATTACGTAGTAATTACGTAAATAAGTAGATACGACCCGACTTGTGCTTTTTAGTTTGAGGCAGCCACTCGCGAACCATTTTTCCCTGTCGGAAGCTTTTTCTTTGATGCATGCTACTTTAACTTACGGTTCGATAGCTCTATGTCAGTTACTAGTTAGTCTTGTTTTACGGCTACTGTTTCGGAGACTTAATCATTCAGAGAAACCTTGAGAGTGCAACCCTCGATATTCGATTAGCAATAAAGGACCACGTCTCGATTCCGCATGTCATCACATGCAACAGGCATTGTTTGTATATGAGAGACGCCTATGTGGTTATTGGGCATAATGAAGGAATCTTGAATGAATGTTGTATATTTAGTAATAATTTCATGAATATAAACTCACCCTGTCCTACACCATTCTGCAGTTAAACAAAGTTAATTATTCTGGTTCTGTACTAGAACAGATGTTTGTATTTTTTTTATAGGATAAGGACGACAAACGAGCACACAGTCCACCTGATGGTAAGTGGTTGCTGCGGCCCATAGACATCTACATCTATCCTCTATTACAAATCAAAATGCAGATGCGTTGTCACCCTTGACGACTAAGATGGAATGCCTCTTTTCCAGTAAAAAGGGCCTGTATTTTGTGTTGTATATTTGTAATCTTAGTAAACACTTCAGCAGCTCGATATATTGTCAGTTTATAAGTGGTAGAGCCTTGCTGCAGCTATGTATGAATGGGCTATACCGGGGAAAGTCACACTCACAGCATACCAAGATAAAATAGCAGCTTAATGCTGCTGTGTTTCGTATGGTGAGTGTAGATATCTGGAGACACTTTTTACTGGAGACGAGGCATCCACTCTTAGTCATCAGGGGTAACCACGCATCTGCATTTTGATTCTTAATCAAGGATATATGTCGATTTCTATGGACCACAGCATACCATCAATCTGATGGTATGCTGTGGTTCTATAAAAGAACAATCAATGACAAGCTCGGTGGCGCAGTGGCCAGGGATAGGAAAAAATCATAATTTTTTTAATTTTAATCAAATCATGCTGATTTTCATTAAAAAATCAGGATTTTTTGAATCTTTTGATTTTTTGCACATTTTGAAATTCACGAGTTGGTAACACTTTTTGACATAGTAGGATTAAAAGTTTATGAATACATATGATTGTATGAGTAAAATAATTAATACTGTATTAATTACAGTTCATATCTTAAGGGTGAATTTCTAAAAAAAAATTTGGTTGATTTTACTAAGTTCTTGAGACTGACAGACCTCATCGCTACTTCTTTGTTGATTTTCCAAAGTTTATGAGACTATTGTAGTAGAATCAGGGATTGAAAACGACTCCAAAATACCGGTATAGAACCGGTATTTAGGGCTTTCGGTACCTATACCGGAACAGGAACCAGAACCTAAATTAGAACCTTTAAGAACCTTTACTTTACCGGTTCCTAAGCAAAGCAAAAGCGAGTCCAAACTTGTTTGAGGTCGGGTGGATAGCGCGATGCGGCGCGCGGCGTAGTGTGAGGAGAGGGCAGTTTGTAAAATATCACATTTGTATTGATGGATCTTCTGTTGCATATCAACGCAGTATTGCCAACTCTACGGATTTTCTGCCGACTTCCAAAAAGGAGACGGTACTCAATTCGAGTGTATGTTTTTTTTTATGTGTGTTACCTCATAACTTTGTACTGGGCGAACCGATTTCGATGATTCTTTTTTATATGAAAGCTGATAGTTCTCGTGTGGTCCCATATGAATTTGATCAAGGTCAGACCAATGGTTATTGAGTTATTCTTAAATAACCTATATTGAAGTCGCTTATATTGAAGTCGTCTGTACAAAATTTTTAATTTTTAATTATTCTATAGATATACGGAAATTTGTCATCATCTATGGAACTACGAAAATTGACGTTGCAATCTACGGAATTTTTATAAACTTAACAATATTTTGTTTATCATGAGTATGAACTTGCCGACAATGTCATTCTCTCTCTCTTCTTCTGTTGTCTGTATTAAATTATATTTAATAATTAATTCTATGCTATCTGTATTAAAACAAAATCATTTTTACTCATAAATATCAAATTTTAGTGAGGTTAATTAATTTCAAATGTTAATAGCTTAGATATTTTGAATTAAATTACGTTTGTGTCGAATTTAGAACACTTCTTGGAAAATAGGCAGTTAATATAAGCACTTATAACCTTTTTTTATAGATGATTGCATTGTCACTTATATCTCAAATTTTTCTAATCCATGCTATCCTATTTGTTTTTACAATTATTAAAAAAATTCTGCCGAATTATTCTTTGCTTTACCTCGAATTTCTCAAAGTTCTTATTTGTATAGTTTTTCATTGTTACATAAATCACCCGAGTCTGAAACACCGTAATATATCAAATAAACTAACAAAAACGAGAAAATAAAATCCATATTAATAAGTCGTTATGATCAAGTTTGTACGATTTTTTTTAGTATAACTATCCACAAATATTAAAGTGCATATAATTATTTTATTTGATTTTTACTAAAAATTATTTAATTAAAAGAAAACAATTAATTTTAATCAATTTTTTATGGTAATTTTTTCTTACATGTGCAGCTTGATTCGATGTTATACTACAATTAAACTTACAACAAGAATTTTCCATGACAAAATGAATTTATCAACTAAGTTCAAAAACAAATATTGTCGATCCTCAACGGAACGGAGATTTTGAAATAGCATCTACGGAATTGTACGCAATTTTTTATTCCAATTTACGGATTTGGAGAAATTTGATTATAGGTTCTCGGAACCGGTATTTAGAACCGGTACATCGGAACCGAAACCGGAACCGATACCGGAACTGGAACCGTACCGATAAGAGGAACCTTTATAAGAACCTAAATGAAGAACCAGAACCGAAATTAGTACCGGTATTCAATCCCTGAGTAGAATAATAAGAATAACATAAAACAACAAAAGAGTTTACCTTATTTTATGCCAGTATTATTTCAATTTCTGCCTATTGCATTAATTTATACATGTTGATTTAAATCAATGATTTTTTTGATAAAATCAAGCGATTTAAATCAGTCTGATTTAAATCAGCCAACCCTGGCAGTGGCTAAGCATATGTTTGCGGCGTTGTGGGCTGCAAATTGGAAACCCACGCGAAATTATTTCTTTTTAGGGAGAGATGTCCATTTCCAACAGGAGAGGACTATTTAAGACTATTAGAAAAACAATGTAAAGCATTCTCAACTTATTTCATCATCATCAACATATTTAAGTACGAGTACATCAAAGAATAACGAAATTGCTTTTATGAAGCGCTGGCACAATTTTACCAACTCCATTTGTTCGCGCCTTCACTCCAACAACCCAATGAGTGTTAATTGTACAGATCTGATTTACAATGCGTTAAAATGTGGGGTTCAGTGTCCGTTAATAGCAGCTGTACTTATCGTTTAACTTTAATGCAAATAGAAATATGAGAGTCAATTGTGTTTTACTAAAACCTTTTCTTCATTTTAGATTAATTATTTTAAATACAAAATAGACTTTGAAATAAGGGCTAAAGACATCTGAAATGACCTTATAACCAGCCACGGAAAAGAAAATTTTAAATTAATTAAAACCTGTGAAATGGCATCGTCGTACTAGCTACCACCCATTTTAATCCATTACAGCTATAAAAGTCATTATCTGAATATCATGGCTGAACGTTATTCTCCACCATAGATTGCCCCATAAGGGGATTTTGCTATAGTTGCACGCTTGGCAGGCGGGCGGGTTGACGCAGTTTTTATATTTTAAGATGTTATCAGAAAGATGCAGCTGCCCGTTTACTATTTCAAATTCCTTCTGTCGTCTCTTAAGACACCTACGGGACGGTATGGGGTAGTTGAGATTCTTTTTTCCTCAGATCGGAGTATTAAAGCCGTAGTCGATGGTGCATGCTCCGACTCCAAGCCTGTGAATGATAGTGTCCCACAAGGCTGCGGGCTATCGCCTGTCCTGTTCCTTCTACATATCAAAGATATGTTACAAACCATTCATTGTTATGCAGATGACAGCACTGGCGATGCCTATATACCGGCCGTTCTAATATTTCTCGGGAACACGTCGTCAAGTGTCGGAATAGACTTGTGTCCGAAGTTGAGTCTAATAGACTTGTGTCCGAAGTCGAGTCTTTGTTGAACAAAATTTCGGATTGGGGGCGACCGAATCGAGTACAATTCAATCCCCAGAAGACACAAGTTTGCTCGTTTATCGCTAAAAAGAACCCCTTTGTCGTATGTCTGCAATTTCAAGGAGCGTTGCGTTGCCTTAGCTAGCATCCTCAGAGCAGAGCAGTGCAGAGCGGTTCGAATCTTCAGCGACCGAGTTCTTTCTGATCGGCTTGACTCACTGGCGCTGCCAAGAAATGTTGCATCTCTTTACTTATTCTATCGCATCTACCACGGGGAGTACTCAGAACAATTGTTCGAACTAATTCCAACTGCTCAATTTCACCATCGCACATCTCAACAAAATTCGCGATCCCATTCATACCATCTGGATGGTTGGCAGTCCACCACTGTGCGATTCAGAAAGATTTAGAAGTTATAATTTAAAATGAAAAAACTTAAGGTTAAAATAGAACTGTCGGGAGAAAAACAGTATACTTGTAAGCATTAGGGACTTGTTGAAGCGATAGCGTAGCTTTCGTGACTTCCAAGAAATGTTTTGCAAAGGCTAATTTTGAATAAAAATTGTTTGACTTTAAATTAAATTTCCTCAATTCCATCATCCTATTTAATACTTTTTTTCTAATAGAATAAGTAAATTCAAATATTTGTTAAGAATAATCAGTTAAACAAAAGCTATCTAAATCAAATCTAAAAAATAACAAAACAATGGCAGCGAGCCACGGTCAGTAACGTAACTAGGTTAAAAGTAAAAAGTGAATTCAGCTGGTCGGAGCAGTAATTAAGCACCGGAACAGGGACCACTCGGAGTCAATATTGAAATATAAATCGAGTTGCACCTAATAACTTATAAACAACCAGCATAAAAAGGAATAGAAAATTGAACAGTTCTAGTACTATTACAATACGACTTCTTACATTTTTAATTCAGTATTTATAGTTAATATAATTCATACATATGTGGACAACTGCATGTATTGTGATCTTAAAAACTGATATGAAAAGTAGACATTCTTAAATTGCTATTAGCAATTTTACAACTGTAGAAAGTGGCTCACAGAAAAAGACTATGTTTGCTCGTAGCGTTTTCCTTTGCTTCAAACTTATCCAGAAAGAAAATTAGGGACCATAGAGGACTTGAACCTTTGGTATAATTTTTTGAATTTTCTTCCATTTCCTTTCTATAATATTCGTAAGAGATGAAAATCTAATGAGTTAACACATTTACAATATACATTTGATACAAATATTCTATTACGTCAACGCCACGTATTAATTGGACAACAAACAAACGTGATAGGTTTTTACATAACCGCGAAAGGTATACATATGTAAATACATGCCCTTTGACATATAAAAATACAAACCTTCAACATGGTCTCTATTGTGCTCATTAAAATAAATAAAAAATAAAATCAATTTATTTCAGACTGAGTCCATACAAGTAACATTTACATTATAATAAATTTAATCTCATCTAATTTAGTTTTATATAATTCTATCTAATCTTTTTAATTTATCAATATAATTTATTAAAATTAATTAATTTATTATTAATTAATTTAATAAAATTATAATTAATAAATCAATTCAATATAACTTAATTCGATTGTTTAACATTACAATTACTTGAATAAAATTAATCTATAGTTTAATTCATGTATCTGCCACCCTCTGGGGCACCGGGCACATGCATTTGTACCCAGTGCCGCAGAAGGGGGCAGTCAGGCTTGTCGCTGAGCACGTTCAGGATGGTGTTGGCGCTCCCCCGCGTACGGAGCATCAGCAAGGCGATGCGGCGCCGCAGCACGGCGTGGAAGCCGTCCGTGTGCGCGTACGCAAACATCGCAGACGCACTACAGCAGCGCGGGAGCGCCACCAGCACCCTGAATGCGTTATTATATTGTACTCGGAGAGCGTTGATGGCCCGCTGCGTGTAGTTGACCCACAGATTGCAAGTGTATAGAGTTTGGCAAAAGGCTTTAAAGAGAGTTATCTTTACTCCAAAACTACACCGCGCGAATCTGCGTGCCAGCATATTACAGCGGACCGCCATCGCCCTCCTTTCCCTTTCGATGTCAGCATCGCCTTTAAATCCTCGGTAACCACATGGCCAAGATATTTAAATGCATTTACCCTGTCTAGAGCGACGCCATTTAGCAGCACACGTGGCACATCTCCCAGCTTACGACCCCTAGCTTGAAAGATCAAGAGCTCGCTCTTTTTAATATTGTACAGGAGACCATGTGACAAAGCGTACCTCTCACATACACCTATTAGTTTTCTGAGACCGGCGATTGATGGGCTTAGCAACACCATGTCATCTGCATAACTGATACTGTTGATGCAGTGACCATCAATTGAGCAGCCGACCCCTGTGTCGCTCAGCTCAACAATCAACCTATTCACATACAAGTTGAAAAGAGAAGGAGAAGTTAGCCCTCCCTGTCTCACTCCACACTCCAACCCGTACTCGTCAGAAAGCTCACCAAGCCATCTAACCCGGTTAGTTTGGTGTTCATACCAATATTTAAAAATATTGATCAACCCACCCGGCATACCTGTGTCTTTTAATTTACGCCAAAGAATATCATATCTAACCAGGTCAAATGCCTTAGTGAGATCAAGAAAGGCTGCATACACAGGCGTGTTCCTATCCGTGTAGTACCTAACAGTCTGCTTGAGAGACATGATTGCGTATTCAGTCGTGCTCAGACGGAGGTCGATAGTACAGTCTAGATCTCGACGAATGTGCGAGTGTCAGGGAATTTTGCCTTGTAGTCTGCGGAGGCAAGTAATCTGCGAGAGTGCCATAAAGAGAGGCAAGCAGAAAGGCTCAGAGCCGTGATGGACTCTGTAGCGCAGAGAGTAGCTTGAAGGAACGGGAAGCATTATTATAGTGCTGCGATGAACCTTTGTAAAGCTAGGTGGCTTGCAAGATGTAAAGACCGCAGACAATATCTGCTCGGGAGCGAATGGAAGTCGATGACGAAAGCTTGAAGTTGAAGTTTCCGAACATTGAACGTTGCGATTACGTGTTTATATCACGTCGGGATCACAACTGTAACCGATGGAAGAAAAAGGGTCGTATTTCGGAGGTATTCTATATATTGTAGTGGATTTAAAAGTTAATAAAAATTATATATTCTTAAAAAATTTAACAAAAATCTCCGTTCAAACATATCCCAACTTTGGAATATAATTTCGAGTGAAGTGTTGAGTGGTCAACATTATCAGCATTCTAACAATGTAAGCCCTACAATCCCTAAGCCGGTCGTCCAACGGAACTTGTACATAATGCTGGAATGCTCAGCGCAACCGGTCTTGGGAATTTAAAAGAAAATAAAATGAATACTTGCAAAACTGTTGACGCATGATATAATGTATTTTGATATATGTAAATAACTTAATAAGGTATGAAAAGGACTGAAATTTTTATCAGCTTCACTATAATAAACAAATAATATCTTTTTCATTGTCATATCTTTTATAAATTTAACTAAACCTGCATGCTTACATCTACATCGGAACTGGCTGTTTTATCGATGTGGCCCTAAACAAAACAAGCTTGAAACAAAGACTGCATTTTTAATCCGGCATATTAATCAATGAGCTGAAAACTTCTGACTCGACTACAAATTATTATATTTTAATAAAAAAAAGTTATTGCACCTAGTTTAACTAACAAAATAATACACTAATCATAAAGTAGACTTAAAATGGACACAGAAAGTTATAGTAAGCTTTTGCAAACTTAAATATTCGTAAGGCCTACGATAAACAGCAACATGATCTGAAACATTTTTAATTGTAATCAATAACTTAAATTGTAATATACATAATCTGCTTAAAATACTAACAAATGTCAGCCAAGTCCGAAAAAGAAAAGGGCGATGCACCGACAGTGTGTATAATTTTTTTTATTTAATTATATTACACCAAAAACATGAATGTGAAAAAGCGGCCACGTTCGGTACAAACTACAAACGTCGTTCGGAGTTGTTGGCTTAGCCGATAAGAGTTGAAATGTGAACAGGCGCCAAGCAGTTCAAGGAACGTTGTAAATTCTTATACAGATTCTGTGATTTAAGCAACTGCTACGGAGCTTGGCGTCCGTGTAAGATATTGTTAAGAAAATAAAAATAAGTAGATATAAATCTATTCTATCTATCTATCTAGTATCTTTGAGAAAATTATAGCAGTTAGTTGCTTTTAATCATCAACACCTATAAAGTTTTACATTTTATTAAAAGAAAAACAGTGAGAGCAAATTAAGCGAAAAATTTTTTTTTATATTTTATGCTGGCAAAGAAAAATCATTAAAATAAATTGAGCGGCCAAAGGGCGTTAGGAGAGAAATGTAGTCGGTCGTACTGTTAGGAGTTTCATTTCATTAAGAAAAAGGCGATATCGTTTAAGATAAATATCATTTTAGCTGAAGAAACAAAATGCTAAATGAAAAAATTAAGATATAATCTGTATTCTATCTGTTGCGTCAATATAGCTAAATTTTTCCCGCTTAAAATTGTGTTAAGTATAAGGAAAACAATTTGTTGAGAATTTCTCAAAATAATAAGTTATTGAAATTTACGATTAATGAATATTTATTATATTACTTTTACAATTTAATTGGATTTAAGTATATCACAATAAAACACTGCGTTACATAGGAAGTATCGATAATGTCATAATGGATTTAAATTTCCGTTCTAAATATATCGAAACAATCGATGACCTAAATTTTTCTGAAACATAAACGCTCTCAGGCTTAGGATCCTATGTCCGACGTCCTTTGTTTCATTTCAGCGAGCTCGACCGATGCGGCTTGCAGCACGAACATGAGTAAAAATAGAAATTAATCGATCCTTCCATTCGTGTCACTTGCTCGCAACCTCATCAGGAGGCGCTCAACGGGAAATTTAGTTTTTCATTCCACTAACATGGTTATAGTCCCGTTTTGAGCAACCGAGTTATGTATGATGTAGCTTTTATGTTATTGTACACAATTAATGATGAAGTGGAGCTACTTTGTCGACTGACATAATATAGGTAAGTAACTTAAAACCAAATATTTTATGACAAAAAAGAACCTCTAACAATATACCAACTACACATAATTAAAAAAGTCATTTTTAATCACTAGAAACATTTTACAACAAATCATATAAAGTACAACCCACAACTTACAAACTAATTTTTTTTAAAGAATAAAAAAAATTAGGTTATAACTTATACTTACTTAAGCTGCCAAGTCAAGATAATCTTGGCTATGTTTTATAAATTAAACTAGTGGTCGCCCAGAGGTCGAAATTCGACCGTATGTCATACATTTTTTAAGTTTGTATATAAAGCAAGCTGTATTTCAATTTCAATTACACATATATATAAAACAGATATATTATATACAAAATATAAAGTAATTTTTTTTACATACACTCCAGATACTATTAAAAAGGAACATTTGAAATGACACAAAATTCACAGCTCATGCAGTCAAACGAATCAAATTTTGTGACTAACTTTATTCTGTGAGACTGTTTGACCACAGACAATTGTGTTTCACACAGTAACTTAAATAGTACTAAAAGCTTTTAGAAAAATTTACTTTGCAAATATCCGCGTTATAAAATTTATAATTATATAAAATTATAACGCGGATATTTGCAAAGTAAATTTTTCTAAAAGCTTTTATATAATGGATTTCCGCAAAGTAACGCCTGATTCTATTAATTATATTAAATAGTACTTATTCTGAGATATAGGCTGTGGATGAAATTCTTCTAAGGGCATTATAAATATTAACAGTGCTTATATTTTGGATAAATCAACATACGTAATATGATACTTTATCTAAGGGTTATATCAAAAAATTCTTAATCTTTGAAGCGACAATTATGTGTTTGACTTTGGTAGTATGTACGTAAACTATGTATGTTTTATTTAATTTAATTTAATGTATTATTGTAACACATTTTTATAAATTTTAGTTTTCTGCACTCTTTATCCATATAAACTTTAGCCAAATCTCACACCCTTCCGTGCGCGCAATATGTTTAAAAAGGGTTACAAGTTTTCCCTTCACGTATTAATAAATACATAATACAATTTTTTTTGTATTGTCAAATTGTGTATCAACTATAAAAACATCCGACGGATGTGTTCACTTGAATCCATTACACATACATCCACAGGTGGATCCAAAGATAATTTTTCTCCACTTCGAACCTGTGAAGGGGTTCTAAAATTATATTTTTCTTTGCCACTTCTATCCAAATAACAGAAACTAGTCATCTGCGCAGGACAGGGTAAGTACTTGTGTTAGTGAATGCGACAAGCACAGGTGCACTTATTATTCACTCACTCTCATAGTCCGATGGGACGGCAATCCAAATGGTAACATATCACAGATATCACAAAAAAGCCTTATGTGCTTTCGAAGAAACGAGAGAAAACGGGAGTATATCATCGCCAATTTCCTTACTCCCGGCTACTACTGAGCATTTCATGACAGAAAGACCCAATAACTAATCTTGTTCCGACCGACGATTCGAAGTCAGGATCACTAGATCATTCTCACGCTTATGACTACTACAGCAACGAGGCAGGCAGGCTGTCACCATCTCTTACATAATGTTACCCTCGCCTAGTACATACCATCTTTATATAGGTAAATAATGTAATCATAGTATCGAAGAGAAAAAAAACATTATACATGAATCCACAGGTGGATCGAAGAGGGGAAAAAACGTCTATGGATCCACCTGAGGATCTTGGTTATGAATGCAAATGAGAAACGGAATTCACTACCCGATACCATCCAGTGCGAGTTGTAAGACGCGTCTTTGGAAAGCAAAAGCAGCAGCGTCTTCCTGATAATAGCTATAAAAATTTGCGGTCGTGAACTCCTATGGCAAATATCCTCCCTATGAGGCAGGGAAGCATTGCTTAAAACAATATTTTTAATTTTTATTTCGGGTTTTGCAAATAGGTGTTTTTATGTTCTATGTAATACAATGATCGAGTAATTAAAATTGATGCAATATACTTAAACCATTTACGATAATAAAAATGTTATAATAAAGTAATCTTAGCATCCATTTCCATTGCAGCCTATCAAAGGTCCATAGATGAACATAGGCCTCCCTATAGATTGCCGCAAAGGGTGAATATTATTTATTGAAGTATATTAAAGAAAAAAGGAAGAAATTTGTAAAATTTATTTAAATAAAACTAATTTTACGGATTTTATCGCGTATATTAATTTATTTTATATTACCGACGTTTCGGGTGCTTTCCAGCACCCGTGGTCACGAGGGACTGAGGTGTTTGACGTCCTGCTGTCATAGTTAGCCCGGCTACCTTCAGTTTTTTAATATTAATTTTTGGTTCGATTTACGCAGAATGAGCTTACAGTATCTTGAAGTCTAGCAGTGGTATACTTGGGTTTGGATTTGATTTTATTAATTATGGGATCCCAAGCAGATGGCAGCACCCATCCATCTTCTCTATTGAAATTAGTATGTTTTTTAATTTCAATAGCCTCGCGAATCATCCTTGGGAGGAATCGGTGTTCTTTTGCGAGGATTTGTGGTCTATCAAGTCTCATGTATTGGCGGGGACGATCTTGAACATGTTCACAAACTGCAGACTTCCCGATACGTCGGTGCTTCACGTCAGCTATATGTTCTTTAACGCGGGTTTTATAGATCTTTTTGTTTGTCCTATGTACGAGAGACCACATTCACATTCCAGCTTGTACACTCCTGCATCTTGTAGAGGGATATGACACTTGACGGATGGTAAAAATTGACCAATCTTCTTCAGCGGCTTGAAGTATGTTTTAATAGAAGCTCGCTTCAAGATGTAGCCAACCTTGTCTGTGACTCCTCTAACATAGGGTAGAACAGCAGGCATACGCTCGACTATGGCTGGCTTCACTCGGTCACTGTGACGTAGGCGCGGGACCCGAAGCTTGTTGTCTTGCAGTACTTGCTCGACGTGCTGAACCTCGGCGGCCAGATGTTTTCTGTCACAGATCCCTCGATTTTCCCACGGTAGCTAACTGTGAAGGACGATGGTGCGATTTAAACGTAGTGATTATATTCTCTTTGGTCCGATTCACCATTTAAATATCGGTTGGTATGGGTATTTTTTCTGTACACAGTATGACCAATAGTGTTATCACGATTTCGGATGACTAAAACATCTAGGAAAGCTAAAGTATTGTTTGCCTCTAACTCCATTGTGAATTGTATTTTATTGTTTATGGAATTAAGGTGGTTTAAAAATGCAGTTACTTTGTCAGATGGTAAAATTATGAAAGTATCGTCTACTTACCGCTTGTAGAATCTTGGTTTTACAGGAGCAGTAAGAAGGGCTTTCTCCTCAAAGTCCTCCACGAATATGTCGGCGACTACAGGAGATACAGGTGAGCCCATTGCCACTCCGTCTACTTGCATGTAGAACTCTTCTTTCCACAATAAATAGCCCGATGTGAGGCAGTGTTTGAGTAATACTGCATATTCTGTGGGCATGTTGTTATCTTCTAGCTTTCTAGTAACAATTGAGATGCAGTCTTCAATAGGTAGGCATGTGAATAGTGACTAAACATCAAAACTGGCCATAGTTTCATTGTCAGCGAGATGTAAGTCTTTTATCTCACTAACAAAATGGTATGAATCCTTTGTGTGGGCTCTGGTATGTCCTCTTAGTGGTGACAGTATTTTTGCCAAGTGTTGAGCCAACTTATAAGTTGGTGAATCGATCTGGCTTACTATAGGACGTAGTGGAGCGTTTGGTTTGTGTATTTTCGGTAACCCATAGAACCTCGGTGGTTTAGCACATGATGGTATTGTCAAATTCACCTATTCCTCCTAAGGCTGATTCGCGAGGCTATTGAAATTAAAAAACATCCTAATTTCAATAGAGAAGATGGATGGGTGCTGCCATCTGCTTGGGATCCCATAATTAATAAAATCAAACCCAAGTTTACCACTGCTAGACTTCAAGATACTGTAAGCTCATTCTGCGTAAATCGAACCAAAAATTAATATTAAAAAACTGAAGGTAGCCGGGCTAACTATGACATCAGGACGTCAAACACCTCAGTCCCCCGTGACCACGGGTGCTGGAAAGCACCCGAAACGTCGGTAATATAAAATAAATTAATATACGCGATAAAATCCGTAAAATTAGTTTTATTTAAATGTGTAGTGTTCATGTAAATATAAGGAATCATTTTGTAAAATTTATTTTGTATCCAGAAATTTTGACACACACCTCTTTACTTCTAAATTCAATACGCTATTGTTTTAGAAACAAGCAGGTGCAGGTGAATAATATAAAATTGATTTAAGGATCGATTAAAAGCAGTAAACGTTCAAAGCTTCGTATAGGATACGTAAGAACATAAAACGAGATTTGTTCGTAGCAGAGTTCATGTAAAATGTTGAACACGCTGCACACGTGCCGATCTCCGCGCTATACACCATAAATTTCTCGACCAATAAGGCAACATTTACCCGTTAATTCCTCTGAAGTATACTACTCTTAAGAAAATTTATCAACACGCGTAGGAAATTATCCAACACATAATCATATTTTACATGCGTTCAAAACTGAAAAAATGAAAATATATAGAGAATGTATCTCGTAATTCGTTCACAAGTTTGATACCCGTTAGAAGTATGAAACATTTTAATAAGGCGAAAGGTACTACAGTGAGATATCATTTGTCTTAATACGACAAGCATATAATATGGAAATGGACTGACCTACATAGCAGCCAAAATTATTACACTTTTGGGTTCCGACGCAGTCGGATAAAAGCTAGTGAAACGTAAAAATTAGTTGAATTATTCGACTATATTCTCATTACCCACTGACCTTTAAATATAAAAGAGAATTTTAATTGTCGTTTGCTTCACTTTCATTAGATTTTTTCTCGGCTGTGTTTTACTGACGTTTGTTGTTTTTACCAATTTTCAGACCTTTTATATTCTTTGTCAAAGATTGTTTGTTGTCGTACACATCATTTGAATGAGTAATAATGTCGAATGGAATGGCTTGCCTTAATTAAAAATCGTTACTCTTACAATCAAGTTTTTCGCAATGTACAACAAACTGAAGAGTATACAAGACACAGGAGGTCACAAAAGAGTAACGATAGCTCGGGTTGACTGTTGTGAGCAATGTGCTAGAAAATCAAACTTCAACTTCAGTGAGGTCAAACTGAGCTCCAGTGAGTTTATCAAATGACAGTACCAACAAACTAATGAGAAAATTGAATACGATGAAATGTGGGACAATTATATACGAATGAACCATTTACTTACCACGCCATCGAGAAGCTCAATCTTGCATAGCTTAAATAAAAACTAGGATGATTATGCTTAAATAAACCGAGATTCATCAGTGAACTATTTCACTGATGAATCCTCGCTATATATGCACAATTATTGTATATCTATTAATTTTTATACTGCCTGATACTATAACAGGGATACCAAGGTGGATACAGTTTTGACAGTAAGACGAAAAATAGTAGCTGTTTAAATTGATCACTAAAAAAATTTCACTGAAAGATATTTGAAGTGTTTACCTTACAATTACGGTATTAACATTTCAGTTTTTCATTTGTTGGTTTTATAGTTCTAAAGTTTTTTTATGTTCAACAATATTAATTTGATTAATCAACCCTTATCAATAGTTTTTTTTTCTCTATGTATGACCCTGTACCTATAAATGAACGGTTTGTAGTAACATCACGGTATCCGTGAAACTATGCAAATAAGGAACACGTGGCACATGTGTACACACACACGCACTCACGCACGCACACACATGCAAACACGCACGTACGCACGCACGCACGCGCACACACAAACACACGCGCTCGCGCACACATACACATAAACACGCACGCGCACGAACACGCACGCACACAACAATGCACGCACACAAACACGCACGTATGCACGTACGCACGCACGCACGCACGCACGCACGCACACACACACACACACACGCACTCACGCACGCACACACATGCAAACACGCACGTACGCACGCACGCACGCGCACACACACACACGCGCTCGCGCACACACACACATAAACACGCACGCACACAACAATGCACGCACACAAACACGCACGTATGCACGTACGCACGCACGCACGCACGCACGCACGCACGCACGCACGCACGCACACACACACACACACACACACACACACACACACACACACGCGCGCGCGCGCACACATAAACACGCACGCACACGAACACGCACGCACACAACAACGCACGCACACAAACACGCACGCGCACAAAGGCACGCACACGAACACGCACGCAAACAAACACGTTCGCACACAAACACGTACGCAGACAAACAAGCATGCAGACAAACAAGCACGCACACAAACAAGCACGCACACAAACACGCACGCATACAACACGCATGCACACAAACACGCGCGCACACCTATCGTTAGCGGTTACATATATAAATGGTCGCTTCTTACGACACCCACAATAAGAGTAATATTCAAAATGGGATTACTAAAAAAGTTTCAGTATATTGTCCATTCCGTTCCTTATAAGCTGATGAAGAAGAAAACAGTTGACTTTGCAACGATGAAAAATTATTTCAATCATATGAATTTAAACGCCGAAACTATTCATAAAGATCTCTGTATAGTTTATATAAAGTATACAAAGTTACAACTATACTAATATTTATATAATCTAATTAAATTTATATAATCTAACTAGGTAGCTGACCCGGCAATCGTTGCTCAGCCCTTTTCGGTTTTATGAGTCTTACTTCGAATTCACTACGGACTTTTTACGGTGTAAATATAAAATTTGTTAATAACTACAGCGCCATCGGATTAAGATTTGCCTTTTTGGCTTTAAACCAACTTTGAGTTAGAAATGCCTTCCTCGCTAATGTTCTCCAAAGAAATAATTGTTGATTATGAGAAAAGTCCTTTTTGTGACATGGATTTGTTCAATGCGTGATGATTGATGACTAACCATATTATATATGTATGTATGTGTCATAAAAAGATGCGTCACCTGTAAGGTCGCTATAATATCATATGTATATGATCATAGATAAATATGACTTATGAAGTCAATCGAAATCGAAGAAATATGAAAACTATTGACATGTGACAATGTGTAACAATGAACATGATATTCATGTAAAATGATCATATAAAAGATAATGTAATAGCGGCCTAAAGCACGATGATTCCCTCACTCAATCATCACAGCCTTACAAAAGTCCACAGCTGAGTACAGGCCTCCCTCATATTTCAGTTCATTTTTATTATTGTGGAGTTGTTATCAGGAAGATGCTGCTGCCCATCTGCAGTTTTAGTTTCCTTCTCTCGCCTCTAACGACATCCAAACCACGGGATGATATGGGATAGTAGATGCTCTTCAGCAGCTACTACTTCCTTATAAATAAACAAAATGTTAATACAGATTTTGTAAATAAGGTCGCGCCTAAACTGCAGTAAATGTTGTTTAATGGTAAAAGTTGGTAATTAATAATAATTAAGGTAAGTAAACTCTCGCAGAGATTTTACTGCAAACATAATATAACTTTATTTATTAATCGTAAAAGATAAGCGAAAACAATTTTAGCCGTACTTACGTGCAGCAGCGTTTTGTTTTGTGAAATTATACGCCATATTTGCTGGTCGGTAACGGCTTTTTTTCTATCAAGGAGTGCCGTCTGGTTGGATACCTATTTTTAACCTATTTATTTCGCCAAGAAGCAGCCAAAGGATCAGGAAGCTGAAGTAGTATGCTATCATATACATATAGCTCGAAGAACCGACAACCGATGGGGTAGAAAGATTTTCGAGGTGCAGCCACGAGGCTGCACCTCGAAAATCTTTCTTGGCTAGACGCACTACTTGGCTTACCGGTACGAACCGGTAAGCCAAGTAGTGCGTCTAACTAGATAGAGTGACAGCCTAGTAAGAGAATGCCTGTATGATAATTATCATAAAGAAGCAGTGAACCCATTGCTCTGTTCTCGCTTGATGTGTAAGATAGCGGCGTATAATTTAGCTTAAAAAAAATTTCTGTCTAACAAAACATTCACCGAAAGTGTAAGAAAGTTTACAGACTGAGCCATTTCATCTAACATATTCATGGAAGGTACTCGTAGTTGCAGGTCATTACATATAGGGTAACCGCGCTTTTTATTACTTCATGTTGTGATCAGGAAGATGCAGCTTCCCATCTTCTAGACCTTTTAGTAGCCACATAACAACTGGTGGACTGTTAGCTCGTTCGACAATCTAATATTAAAAAAAAAAAGGTTTTTCGAATGCTAATTCAATCTATCAAAACTTATATATAGTAAAAGTGTCAGAAGGCAAGTCTCTGATGAAATGGAAAATGGATTATTTACCATCGTTAGGTGACAAAGTAAGAAAATCCATCACCTGGTCTCCTGCCAGAGTCGAATAAATAAAAAGGTTGAGTGAACTATTGACTTCGATATACAGAAATTGTATGGGAAGCAGCGTCGAGGAGCTAGAGATATAGTACTGTGATTGATTCCTCGCCTGTCAAACGTGGCACTTAAGATAATTTATGCTTCCTTGTATGATAGACGTTCATTTCACACTAGTGGCGAACTGTTATGAGCTGATAAAGTAAGAAGTAATATATATAATATTTCAAGTCATTATCTTTTTCCTGTATTACAAGTTATAAAATTAATTATAACGTTATATTCCTGAAAACATAAAACAAGGAAGACCGGATGCGGATTCTTTGATTGATTCGGATACGGTTTTAATAATAGAGGAGAGGTCGCGTGGTTACAGCAACCGGACCTCCAGATTATTTCCGAAATGTCGTGTCGAGTTCCGCAACCCGACGCTAAGGAAATGTAACGATACCGACCCAGCTATTCGTTCTTGTTTAATTCGCTATCTATTCGATTTAGTCGCCATGTCATGGATCCGGTTTCGTATATAGCTAAATTAATTGTAGGTCACAGTTTTATTATGACACGGCAAGGAAATTTTTTTTGTTATTACAGCATCTTTCACTTCACAAGACGGAATTTAAGGTATAAGATGGATAACCTCAAAACCATAATAGTGGCAAACAAGCAGGCAAGCAGGCGCGCGCGCCCGCGCATGTGTGTGTGTGTGTGTGTGTGTGTGTGTGTGTGTGTGTGTGTGTGTGTGTGTGTGTGAAGGTTTGTGTGTGTGTGTGTGTGTGTGTGTGTGTGTGAAGGTTTGTGTGCGAGTATGAGTGTACTCGTGTGTGTGGGAGCGCGCGTGCGAGAATGAGTGCGAATGAGTGCGTACGTGCGTGCGTGCATGTGTCAGTGGAGGTAAGCAGGAGATAAATGGTGTCGAACACCCAATTGCATTCAATATGCAATTTTAAAAGCGTGATAAACACTTCAATGTTTGTCATAGGCAACTAACATCGTTATTTTCCGGTTATAATCACGAAAGTGTAATGTGGTGATGTAAACCATTGACGGATTTGACTGAATCAATATAAAACTGAAAAAAAAGATGAATCTTTATTAACAAATATAAATAATTCTTAATAAAGATAAATAATTGTTCAAAATGTATTAAATAATTTTTTTTATAAATTTACAACTTCACATTATGTAACAACCAGGAATATTTTTAAAGTAAAAATATTAATTTAATTATGTTAATAAATAAATTTACACAACGTTAGCCTTATGATTAAGGTTAGGTAACCTTTTTAGGGTTCCCCATACTCAAAGGTCTGTCTGTCAGCTGGCTGTATCTCTGATCCGTAATAGGTAGACAGTTCAAATTTTTACAGAATGTGTATTTCTGTTGCCGCTATTACAACAAAAATTAAAGAGAGCTCCCCTACTAGAAACGTGTGCAGAACCCTTCATGCGCGAGTCCAACTCGAACTATTCTAGCTTTTTTTACTATAGTAAACCAGGTACAAAAGCCCTATAAGAGATATGTTGCGCAAGCGCAAATGACATAGGTACGAAAATTATCAACACGTGAAAGCAACTAGTCACGGTTTATTACTTTGTAATTTCTCCGTTCTTGTTTGAGATCTATAGATCTTGAAATCCTGACGACTAATTTTGACCCGGATCAGTCGGTCAAAATTAGTTATTTTGTTTTCTGTCAAGATCCTTCGTACCTTGGAAAGGACGCAATGTCTCTCTCCGGTCGTGTCTGATTACCGTACAACCGGATAATGAGAGCGAGGGAATAGATAGTGCTTGCGCACACAGTCGTGCACTATAACTATAATCCTGTTCTGCGCCACCTGCGCTAGTCTCTGTTGAGATTGGCATAAGAACCATTATTCTAAATGGCTAACTAAGGTATATTCTGTAGACAGGATATACGTACATAAGTTGAATATAAAATTAATCTTATATAGTTTTCCATTAAGTCTAATATATTTAATTTGCTGATGAAAAAAATAACTAGAAATCGGGGAATAATACATGTTTTCTTTCTCTCCTATAAATTTTTGAAAAATTGAAGTATGCTTTGCGGCGTCAACGACGATTTATTGTGCCCACGTAAGCAGTATTAACATAACATAACATAAACACTCACGCCTGTCACCCAGAGGGGTAGGCAGAGACTATGGACTTCCACTTGGCACGATCCTGACACACCTCTCTCGCTTCCTCCACATCCATATATCTACGCATACACGCTCGCCGGTTAAAGGTACTCTTAATTTGGCCCATTTTCAATATATCGCCAATTTGGTCGATAAACTTTCGCCTAGGGCGACCCTTCCCGACTCTGCCATTCACCTCTGCAACATAAATTTGCTTTGTCACTCTTTCCTCATTCATTCTTTCTACATGACCAAACCACCGAAGCATTCCTTTCTTAATCCTAGTCACAACAACATCTTGCAAACCACACATTTCTCTTATCACACTATTTCTCACCCTGTCATTCAGATTCAGCCCTAGCATACTACGTAATGACCGCATTTCTACAGCATTTATTCTACTCTCGTGCTTCTTCTGCCACACCCAACTTTCACTACCATACATTAAAGTAGGCACCAACACAGCATTGTGAATTGCCATACGTGCCTTTTTGGACACATTCTGACTTTTCACAATAGAGTGTAGAGCCACATTCAATCTATTTCCTGCATTCACTCGTCGTTCTTTATCCTTATCATATCTACCATCCCTGCTAAACACACATCCCAAATACACAAACTCATCTACTTGCTCTACCAACTCCCCTTCTATTCTTATTTCACATATCGTTTTACTTTCTTCTCTTTCAAAAACCGTAACTTTCGTCTTACTTGCGTTCACTCTCATTCCCTTTTCGTTTAATGTCCTGTTCATTAATGTAACCATCATTTGCAACTCGGCTGCCGACGACGCAAGTATGACTTGATCATCGGCGTACAAAAGGCATTTGACGGTTAACTCACCCATTCTTATCCCGCATTCTTCTACTTTCAAATAAGCAAGCAGTATTAACTAAAGAAAAAGTATTTAAAAGCACGCTGTTGCAAAATTCAATGCTGGCCAAGTTTCTGTGCCTGTGAGTTTATTAACGATCATATTAATGAAGTGTAAACAGAAGTAAGATCACTTTTGTTTAGAAGAAGGATTTGATTACCGACTTATGACGAAAAACTTATAGAAAAATGCCGTATGCAAATGCCAGGAAACTGGTATGGTGTTCATAGTGCGAGAATATCGGCTCTGCATTAACTCGCATGTCAACCATGAATATGTTTTTGAGTCTACTAATGGACATCAATCAGCCTTTTAGACATTTTTTGAAAGAATTGTTCATACTCTTTAATATAGTGGTAAATAGTTTTAAAACAGGATAAACACTTTCTTCTGATCTTTACGTGGTAGAACCATGCTGCAGCTATATTACTGGTATAGTTGTAGCACGAATGGGTCGGCTCGACCGGGGAAGGACTACGCTCGCTGTTTCGTATGGTGAGTGTAGAGAATCGGAGACCGCTTTTACTCGAAACGAGGCATTCCATTTTAGTCCTCACGGATGACAACGCATCTGCATTTTGTCATTGAGGATAGATGTAGATGTCTATGGGCCACAACAACCACTTACCATCAGGTGGTCAGTGTGCTCGTTTGTCACCCTTATCCTATAAAAAAGAAATATAAATAGTTTTTAGCAATTTTTTTATTTGGTTATAAAATCTTTACAAACTCTTATATAATTGTTATCAAACTATGTCAAAAATATAAAATTTTACGACCAATATTTTCTATACATAAAATAAAGTTCTAAACTTTCTTACATATCCCATAAAATCGTAATAAGAAAATACAACGTGACTCACATTTAATCTCGCGGATACATTCCTACAAAATTATATATTCAAGGGCCAGGCCAACAATAAGAAGCAGAGCTTAAAAAAAAAGTGCTAATTGTACTAGAGTGTAAGACAGTAGTTCCTTAAAGGTATAACGCATTGAAGCTTGTCGCCGTGCCATGATGCCTCATTGCCCGTATTTACTCGGCCCGCAACATGTTTAAAAATTAATAACCCCATACAGAGCTCCTAGCAGCTGCTTCCAGCTAGCGACATATTCAGAGTTACAGCCGAGCCTTTATGACGATGTTTACTGCCGCGCCGCTTTCGTCGACTACTCTGCTTGCGCCTTATAAAAGCACTTCCGTACGGTCTTTTTAAATTATTTTCAGCCTTATTACCGGTTTTAGATTATTTTGTTACTAGCTGTACCTACCCCGCGACTTCGTTCGGGTGGAATTTACTACGATTTCATGGGTATTAATTTTTTTTGCGCGGAACTCTAATTTTCTTTTCTAAAATAAAAGTATCCTAAATTACAGTCATCAGTTATTTGCCAGTAAAAGTCCCGTCAAAATCAGTCCAGCCTTTTCGGAGATTAGCCGGAACAAACAGACAGACAGAAATAAAAATAAAAAAAAAATATTTTGTTCTTAGTACCGCCTACTTTCATATGCATTTAGTAAAAAGCTGTTATTTTAACCTTAGAAACACACTTCAATCTTATTAATTGGTATAGACATAGCGCATGTCATACGATAGCGTTTTATGCAAAGCTTGCTGTCAGGATTACAACTATGTACTTCTTTTTTGTTCTTAATATGGATTGACATTACGCACGAGTAAAAGCTTCCTTCTAGAGTCCTAGTAGAGTAGAGTCGCGTTTGGGATGAAATTCTAACGTATGCATACAAATTAACGAATTAATACTGTAAAATTATGTAAAGACAAAATAATACAACTTTAGCAAGTGATTTATAAACTGTACTAAAAAATGAAAAACATACACCAATTTAATATAAGAATACAACGTATTTAGTCACACAATTCTCGATAGTTACAATGTATTCCTTACTATGAGTTTTCAATGAACGGGAGTTGGTGTAGTGGTCACATGCAGTTGTTAAACATTTAAATCTATTGCGACTAACTACAGTTTCACGTTTCGATTATTTTTATGCAATTTTCGTACTTAACATAGTTGGGGAATCTTTACTGTTCATAACATTAAAATATTTTTAATATGTGTAGTCATTGCGGCGTACAAAGCGTTTGAGAGGTCCGTGCTACAGGATGTATTCGAAATGCGCCTCGAGTACTTTACGTGCGTGCTCGTGAATGCATTTCTGCGAGGCTTGCTGCTCGCGTCCTCGAAGACTGAAAGAGTTATTCAGTCATAAAGTCGTCTCATGTTTTAGCCGCCCGGTACTGCATGACTGTCTAATAATTTGTCTATAATAAAAATTGAGCTATATTATGACATTTTTAAGAATATGTATCTTTTTTATTTATTTTACGTAATTAATTTTAAAAAGAATAGCTTTAAATAAACAAGATATAAATATTATATTATATAGTTAGTCGAGTAATAAATCGAATGAGCCGGTATATCGCGATAAACCGTAAGTAAGCTTTTTTTAAGTAAGCTCATAGCGCCAGTATAATTTCCTTATTTGTAATATTTATTTATTTTAATAAGTATATATATTATTATATTGTTGCGTCAATTTAGATGCACACTGCTAAGTATATTCTTGAGGCAAATATCTACAAATTAAAGAATAATTGTTTGCTTTTTAAATACCTCTGCGTTTCGCTTGGTGAGTGCAGGTGGCCGGAGGCCCTTTTTACTGGAAATGAGGCATTCCATCTTAGTCCTCACGGGTGACAACGCATCTACATTTTGAATTGTAATAGAGGATAGATGTAGATGTCTATGGGCCGCAGCAACCACTTACCATCAGGTGGACTGTGTGCTCGTTTGTCACCCTTAGCCTATAAAAAAAAAATTAGGATATTGCCAAAGTTTTGAGAACATTTTGATAAGGTCGTTAAAAGGATATCTGGCCGGCAAGTATAATTTGACAGATCTATTGATGAACGACCGAGCTAGACAGGAAATAAAAAAAACTGTTTTCTTTTTTCCCGTCTAGCTCGGTAACTGAAATTTGAAGGTGGAAACAGGGGAATAAGATTTCGTCAATTTTTCAAAGGTCTTTCGTTCGGACAAAACGTGACAGCAATAGATCTGATAATAAACTATTATTCAAAAGTTTAGACCCCCAGATTCACTTGTTAAAGAAGTTGAATTTTACATTTTTACAAGTTTTTCTAGATAAGTATTCATTATAAGATTTCTTACAAACTAAATAATAAAGAACAAAAAAGCATATGAGACATTATAATAACTATAGATATACGTTATGAAGGCTAAAGCATTTATATGTGGTAGAGCCACACTGCAGCTATATCATGAATGTAGCACAAATATGTCGGCCCGACCGGGTTTAGAACCAAGCTCTCAAAGTAGAAGAAAGAAAAAAGAAGTAGAATTAAAATAGTAGCTTAATGGTGCCGTGTTTCTTGCGAGTGTAGGAGAATCCGAGATAATTTTTACTGGAAACGAGGCACACCATCTTAGTCCTCAGGGGTGATAACGCATCTGCATTTTGATTCTTAATCGCGGAAAAGTGAACGTAGGTACATGTTTATGGACCACAGCATCCACTTACCATCAGATGAAATGTGTGCTCATTTTTATCACCCTTATTCTATAAACGAAGCAGTAATGTTGTATGTAAAGGCTATCTTCCTACAAATATTCAGGAATTTTTTTCAAAAACCTACATTTGCATCTGCGCCTGAACTAAGCATTGAGCTTGTATCTCAGGCAACAGTGCTCTTTCTTATGGGACAGTTTTACAAAAATCTTTCTGATTTAGAAACTTACGTAAACATTTTTGTTTTAAAGTATGAAATTAAACCTAAATATTTGTTAATATTATTATATATTTTTATAATATTAATATATAACGTATCTAAGCTTTACATTATATCTATGAGTTTTTTTTATAGTATAGGGTGACAAACGAGCACACAGTCCACCTGATGGTGGCTGCTGTGGCCCATAGGCATCTATATTTATCCTCGTTTGCGAATCAAAATGCAGATGCGTTGCCAACCGTGAGGAGTAAGATAGAATGCCTCGTTTCCAGTAAAAAGGGTCTCCGGGTCTCTACACTCACCATACGAAACACAGTAGTGTTAAGCTGCTATTTGACGCTGGTATTCTGTGAGAGCGTGGTCCTTCCCCGGTCGAGCCGACCCAATCGTGCTACAACTATACTACTAATATAGCTGCAGCATGGCTCTACCACGTAAAAAAAATTAACGTTTAAAATTATGTACGGAACTCGATACAAAATGCAATGGTTGGAATAAGAAAGTTTACTAAATCGTATTAAAGTAGGCGTAATTAGCCATGATTTCACTTTCGTAACTTCGTAATTTAATCAAAGTCACCCGGGTTGAAATTAAAACTTTTCTACGTAAAGATTAAAAATTTTATTCGCGTCTAGTCGCTTTATATTTTGTGTATTTCTTAACTAACTTCTGCATGCGACGTTTCATTCGTGGAAGCAGAAAGTAGTATTTGCTATGGTTGCCATTCATGAAAGGTGGGATGACACAGTTTTTTTTTTTATTTCGAGTAATCACGAAAAGGCCGCTGGCCATCTCCTAGTCGCGCGTTACCACACCCACGAGACGATAACAGTTGATATTCTTACACGCCCACTACAACATCCTTATTATATTCAACACGAATCTGTGAAATAAGATATCGCGTGCGCGTAATTATAACATTTGGAAAAAAGTTGGCTTATTTCCCATTATACCATTAAAACTTACTGACTGGTCGTGAGAAGCAGCATTACTATCCGATCACCAACCAGCCTGCTAAAGATGGACACAATCTTGGAAGGGACAGAGACAGCACTGGACTAAAAATACACCACCATCTATTAGTATCTAATATTCGTATCTTAGTATTTTTGTCCTGAATAATTTATTTGATTTTATTTTATATTTTGTCATATTTGATTATATATACAAATAAATAAAATTGAAGTGTATATTGAAATAACAGCTTTTTACTATATGCGTGTGAAAGTATATACGATACTTTAACAAAAACACGATTTTTAAAATCTTTGTCTCGTCTTTCTGTCTGTTTGTTCCGGCTAATCTCCGAAACGACTGGACTGATTTTGACCGGACTTTCACTGGCAGATAGCTGATGTTATAAGAAAAGACTTAAGTTACTTTTATTTTAGAAAAAGTATTAGGGTTCCGCGCAAAAAATAAAAACATGAAATCCAATCGTAATAAAATACGCGCGAGCGAAGTCGCGGGGAACAGCTAGTTCAGTTGTAAATAGACATTCAGAGCGGCGGAACAAAGGATTTTATAAAGATGGCCATGCGTCGTGACGTAAGCCGTGTGGTGGCGGCGTAGAAAATCCACTATTAGTAGTGTAGTAAGAGTACTATTATGAGAATACTACATAGAGGATACACTAGATGAAAAATATCTAGACCAGTGGCGAGGAGCAGCGTTACAGGTACACGATATCTTGTACAGCGATCGCCAATCTAAGCACGCCAAGTCAAGTCAAAAAGCTTCTGTTTGAAGCGCCGTCGTATCAATCGTTAAGAGCACGACGGCAGTCACATACCACAAGTGCTACTTTTAGGTGATCGCACATTCTCAGCACCGTACGCGCCGTGTTTTAGATTCATTCATTGTATGAAATCTTATGAAAACTCGCACATTTCACCCGCACCGTACGCACGGTATTTCATAAAATGCAATAGGTATCCGAATATTGAAGGAGGCATCCTGATGACTTCATATAATGTGGCTCAATGTTGCCTCATGCCCGTCGTTGATTTTTCCATATGGAAATATGGTTTTAGAACATGTAGCAATTCTTCAAAATTTCCAGTTCTTCTCAAATTCAAATATATGAAAAATCGTTGATCATCATCTAATATGTCTCGAAATAACGTCTCCATACAACTGCCTTTTCAAATGAATATTGTGAAACAATAAGCAGGCTATTACAACATATTTTTTTTTTCATAGCTTAATCAATGCTACTGTACCATATTACACCAGTGGTGGTAAAAAAAAACTGAAACCGTACTGCGCGTACGGTGCTGAGCAATGGGCTATCACCTTTTAAGAGCTGTTCTATTCTGGTTTTCTAAACTCTGGATCAAAATTTAACGTCTATTTATTATCGCAGAATATGTTAAAATTATGGTGCAATTATTATTCATTCTTCATAACCGTTACAATGAGTCTTGGCCATTAAAAATAAAAAAAGAGTGATATACCTCCAGAGTTTCTTTTGCCTTACATCTCTAGTCAAAAGAAATGTATTTTCTGCAGACTTCCATAAAGGAGACGGTACTCAATTCGACTGTATGTTTTTTATGTGTGTTACCTCATAACTTTTTACTGGCTGAACCGATTTGGATGATTCTTTTTTTATTTGAATGCTGGTACTTCTCGTGTGGTCCCATATGAATATGATCAAGGTCAGACCAATAGTTTTTGAGTAATTCTTTAAACTTATATTAAAGTCGGCTGTACAAATTTTTTAATTTTAAATTATATTCCACCTTCTAAACGTAGCGATTACAGCAAAACCCTCCCTAAATTGAGACAGTTTGGTTTTACGGCCTGATAAAGAAGCCATATACACGAACCGGTCATTTAATTAAATTTTAGCGATTATTGAAGTATGTTTCACGTTATGTTATATTTAAAAACATCTTTAAATATCGTATTAAAGTCAGTTACGCTTGGCCGAATATTCCCATCGTTGTGAACAAGAACAAAACGCATTTAAACAACCAATTCAGTTATAATGTGAGTTTTCGTTCCATTTCTTTCGACTTAATGTATTTATGTTTAAAGTTGTGCAGTTATGGAGACAAGTTAATTCATATAGAATCAATTTTTATGGATTCTAAAGTACGAACGTGTAACATAATAAATATTAAGATTTCTTAGTTTTCCTCTACAAACTGATACTTAATGTTAATTGACTTCATATTTTATGACACACTAATATTAAGATTTTCCTCGGCATGTTACGTACATATAAGATACGTCTGTATGCAAAAGCGAATTGAGACGTTAATTAGTAATTGAATATTTAAGTTCCACTCTAAGTTTGCTAAGTTCGTTAGGATGCTTGATTGAGCTGTGTTTGTGCAGGCGAAAATAGACTTAAATATTACGCATAACCTTTTGATACAGAAACTGTGCAAAGGGTTAAGTTTATATACTATAGTAATAAAAATTCTCACTGTTTGGAACTAGGATTCATATTTGTCAGAGGTTTTAGAGGCAAGGAACTTTATTTAACTTTTGTTATAAATGTATAATTAGTTATACATGTGTTGGCGTAAACTATACACACACCCCATATTCACGTGAATGTCGTAAAAGTTTTCCACTAAGGAAAATATCAGAAAATGGCGGATTGACTAAGCAATTATTAAAAATATCAATAAAATAAAAATAAAAATCGGTTGTAGAAAAGTGTCCTGGAATGTGAAGTCTGAGGAGTCAACAACTCTCTAGCTAAGTGGTAGCGATTACAGTTAATCATTTCTGAGCAGTCTTATGCTCGGCTGTGGTGTTTCACAGTCAGATTATGTTAATCTTATTAGTCATATAGAAACCTATAAAATTGTGACAAATGAACTTTAAATAAAAAGTGAAACTTTTTTTTTTCATTTTATTGAAAATTCTGAAAAATTAATAAATAATAATAATTTCATATTCCAAAGTTGGTACTAAGACATATTATTGTATTATAGATGAATAAATCAAGTCCCAACTTTGCTTTTAAGTAGTTTTTTACTATTTATAAAAAAAATTACCCTTTTGAGTGGACTAAGGAATATCACAATATCATTGTTGTCTAAACAGTTCCATAAGAAAAATCATTTCCTTTTATGCTATACTTGGGGTGTATTTATTTCTCCAAATAAATCAATATATATATGATGCACAGTCTTTGAATAACATACTCCTGAGACATATCCCTTCACACACTAACATTTTGTACCATTGCCTGAATAATGGTGCACTATGTTTGTGGAATGAGCTGCCTCAGAACAGCTTTAAGAAGAGAGACTTTGAGGTAGCGGCTATAAAAACTCCATATGCAGTGCTAGTGACTATATATACATACATACATACATATAATCACGCCTCTTTCCCGTAGGGGTAGGCAGAGACCACTTCTTTCCACTTGCTACGATCCTTACATACTTGTTTCGCTTCGTCCACTTTCATTATTCCCTTCATACATGCTCTACGGTTTAGGGTACTCTTGACCTGGCCTTTTTATATTATACACATAATGTGCGACATAGTGCAGAGAATATAAAACTTATAATAGAAGCAATGCCTATTATCACTTAACTAAGAGACATGGATTTTTTTTCTTATTTTAAACCATAACAGTTATCCCAAGATCTTTAGTAATATTGGGAAGTTTTAGTGGAGTATAGTTACAGAACACTCCATGACATGACAAACTAAGCTGATTGTTATGCCTAACACAAGTCTCTGAAATTTGGTTTAAGTGATTTGGATAGATTTTTCACTATCAGTCATTCGCTAGTGCTTAGTCCATCAGTACAGAAAAAATGGCCTTTAAAAAGGTTGAAATATCACCCACTCATCTTACTCGTTATATCTCCCACCATTAAATGATTTATAATAATAAATTGTTACATAATAACCACATGGAAAATAGTTGTAGAATTGTGTGAACTCAAGTCTAAGCGCTCATCGTAAATTTCACAATAGCCGAGCAACCCGGGTTCCATTAACGGATATGCATTTTATATATATGCAATTTTAAGAGCTGATTTAACACATTCTCCGCGGTGAAGCAAAACATTGTGAGGAAACCTATATGTCTGAGAAATAAGAATAAAAATAATTTCGAAATCATGTGAAGTTCGCCAACACACATTGAGGAAGTGTGGTAGACATTTCCTTACCCTAAAATCCTCCCAGAAATGAGAGAAGGCCTGTGCCTAGCAGTGGGAATTATATAGGCTGTAACTTTAACTTTTTTTAACATAGTGTTGCAGAAACTGGCATAAGCAAAATGTAGAAAACATTAATGCCATTAAAAAAATAAAAAATAAAGAAGTAACATTCTCGCTCTTATATCCTTTTGTAACATGTTTTATATCCACAACTATATTTTTTATATTTTTATGAAATATCGAAAATTATAATCAAATTTTTTAATACTTGGTGCATCTGTTAGTCATATTGTAACTTCGGTACTACTCATCAAATTGAGGTCATATTCACTCATTTGTTTTGTAAAGACAATGGATCATAACTATGCTAGAATCTTAAAATAAATCCCAAGATCTGGAACCAGATGTAGCTGTGGTGTAGTTGTTAATAAATGTTATATTTATAATGTAAAAAGTCCAGAGTGAATTTGCAGTAAATCACATCACATTGGGAGAGGGTCCAGCAACATCTAGTATAATATATATATTATACTAGATGTTGCTGGGCCCTCTCCAGTATCTACTCTTCTTAGTTAGAAGTCTTTCTAGTATATAACTTTGGTAACTTAATACTCTTCACAGATAAAATATTATTTACTTACAAAGTGTAAACTTAACTTTTTATAGAAAATCCAGGAAATTTATATCAGTAAGAAATTGATTTACACATAAAAAGGATGGGTTGACTTGACGAGTGAACAATTACACTGTCACAGTACACCATAATGCTGCCATATAGTGAGTGATGAGACCTACAGACCTTATTACTGCAAATGAAGCATTCCATAGTTGTTCTCTAAGGTTGACAAAATAATTGCATTTTGTTTCTTAGTTCAGATGTTAAATAAATTTAAAAAGAATAAATGTAGGTGTATGTGGGTTACAGTCTCCAATTGTGAATGGATGAATATCTGCTCCTCTATTACTCTTAACTTGTTTAAGAAAAGCTAATTAAATGTGTAGTAATAAGTACCTAACAATAACACTATACAGAAATAAGTGTACACAATAAAACTAGGACGCTTCTTTTTATTAATTTATAAATAAAATATTTTCATTATCAATTTAATGCGACATAAACGTAGTTTATTGCCTTTATACATTAAATTAAATAATTTTATTCAATTTAAAAACTAAGAATATAAAATATAAAACTAAAACCTCACCTGAAGTTTCAGCTGCAGTTGTTAACTGGAGAATGCAATATGATATAAAGAAAACCCCACGAATTCTCCTTGAATACATCTTGGATAACCGTTCCAATTCTTCCATTACCCGTAAAAAGTATTTGTACACCACTTACAGAATAGTACCTATTGTTTCTAAACTTGTTTCATGACAAAAATATATATCGCACAGAAAAGAGCTTGAGGAAAACTGCATTTTTGAATTGGTTGCTTGGATTCTAATTCTCACAACATAATAACACCTGTGGGATTTGCGTGATTCCAACGGAATAAAGGTAGAAAAGTTCACTCAACTTTAAGGGCCCTTTAGTCATTATTAAAGAGTACATGTTTTCAATTTTATGTTCATTTGCTCACAACAAAACACACAATCAATAATTAAAAGCAGGATTTAACTTATTTTATTACTTTTATACAAATCGCAAACTTTGAAAGTTTTAAAAACTTTATTTCACAATCACTGTATTTCTCTGAAGGACGTGAACCAAGCGCGTGCGTTGTACGAAATACGAATCCGATCCGTTCCGGAGGTACAGTGCAGTACAGAAGTGCAATAATAGAGTACTTCTCAGTAGTGATGGGTTAACTCGATTTACTATTTCGAGTTACCTCAAGTTGCGTTCAACTCTAATTAACTCGAGTTGGATCTTCACTAACCCGAGTTTGGGCTGGCGATAATGAGGACATCCCATCCACGACTTTTTCTGCCACCATGGCAGCGCCACTTAAAAGTGACAAATTTCGTAGCGGGGAAGTTAATTTGTTCGGAAAATGTAAAGGTTAATGTTTCATTCTATACTATTAACTATATTTTATATTAATAAAATTAAAAATAAATAAACCAAACCACAAAAAATAATTATAAAACTAGAAAATATAAAAAAAAAGTTAAAAATGTGCAACTAATTAAATAGCAAACCAGGCATGAGTCATTTTTTGGGTATTAATATAATACTCTAGAAACTGACAAACTTTTATTTAAAAATAACTTCTAAATTAAATGACATTGTGTAACAAAAAACTTTACCTCAGTGTCAACTAACGACATCTGGTGAGCAGAAAATTGGTAGCCTTCATTGAATGAAATATGCAAACAAACGAGAGCACAATTCGTTCATCGTGCGTATTATATATTATTTATTACCAATAAATTTCTTAATAGTAACTTGTGATAGTTAAATTATTAACTGTCTATGGATGCAGGTGGCGCAGGACTGCGCTCCGTGACATTCCTTGGGGGAGGCCAGTGTTCAGCAGTGGAATTGTAAAGGGCTGTAATGATGATGATGATGATGATAAAGTTACTAATAACGTAAATACTTACATCATAAAGTTACAATGACATTATTCTTTGAAAATGGTCTATACAACTAGTGTTGTTAAAGTTAAAACTTCTTTAGGCACGTTGGGCACGTTTGTCATGGGGAAAAAGCACTGAACTCGCGTGACCATCACGTGCTAATACATATCAGATATATATATGTTTGTGAACCTAAGAAGGTTTCACTTTTGACGTGCAGTCCTACGACTGACAGATTTTTAATAAATATAAGTACTTACTATACCTAAATCACACACTAAAATATATATAGTACTATAAATACGTATTTTATTTCACTCCTACCTACTAAGTTTAATAATATTAATTGTCCCAACACGTGTAGCATCGTATTAGTCTGTGCCCAACACAGAGTTGAATGTAAGAACAAATATAAATAATTTGTAATAAATTGACTGCGCTAGCACTTCTTATTAGTTTGTGAAATTGGCTCAGTTTCGTTTTGCCAATTCGAGTAGCTTAACTCGAGTACAACTCGAGTTACGTGAATTTCAACTCGAGTTAATTTTATAGAGATCCTTCTGAGCGGGCACATCTCTACTTCTCAAAGTGGGATCTCTGCAGTGTTACCAGATTATTTTCCCAAAACTGCCATGGTTAAAGTTAAAGAGAAAATAAGTAAATAGTACTAGAGCCATCTGGCAATAAAACTGTAATATTACAAAACTTCTTGGTCCTTTTATTTCGTATGCTTTGCTGAGACTTAAAATCGTAATAATTTTCAATTTATTACTTCACAGTTCACTTGTAATATTGATTATCGATCGATGAATCGTTTCGCACGCAGACTTGACGACTTCCAGCCTCCCGCACAAGCCGTGGCCTAAAAATTAAGATTCCAACGTTTTGTCGCATGAAATCGTATCTAGCAATCATATTGTACATATAAGTGATATAAAAAGCACATTGTTAGAAAGATAAATGATTGTTGAACTTATTAATATATTTTTTAAATTGATTAATTGATATTTTTAAAGGCTTGTAAACACAATAACTTTTGAAAATTTTATTGTTCAACTCAATATATTTTTAAAACTCTTCATCTATCATGTGCGAAGCCATTGAATGTAAATGGCAGTTTAATTTTGTTTAGTTTAGTTATAATACATTTTTTCAGCTGCGAAACAGCGAAATTTTCGGTGTATGCGGCAGCCTTGTATGAATAAATTATTACTAAATAGAGACTGCGTCACTCAGTTAGTTCGGGGTTCGGCGTCAGTCACCGTCGTGAGTGGATATTATTTGTTTGCAGCGGCTTGAAAAGAACGCTGTACAAATACACATTATTCGAATAACCTAATTTCTTAAAAACTTGATTATAATAATGATGACAGATTTTTTTTATTACAATATTCTAAAAGCACAGAATAAATAATAGTAGTACGTACTAAAGGTAAGTAGTTTCAGATTTTTCGTCATGGGTGTCATTTTCATGGTTTTCAAGGCTGTTGAAGCCGATAGTGCTGTCGAAATGTAAATCCAAGATGGCGGCCGCAATAGGTATCAATTTTTTCATCATGGGTGTCATTTTCATGGTTTTCGAGGGTGTTGAAGCCGATAGGGCTGTCGAAATGTAAATCCAAGATGGCAGCTGCAATAACTATCAATTTTTTCATCATGTGTGTCATGTTCATGGTTTTCGAGGGTGTTGAAGCCAATAATGCTGTCGAAATGTAAATTCAAGGTGGCGGCTGCAATAGGTATCAATTTTTTTATCTTGGGTGTCATTTTCATGGTTTTCGAGGGTGTTGAAGCCAATAATGCTGTCGAAATGTAAATCCCAGATGGCGGCTGCAATAGGTATCAATTTTTTCATCTTGGGTGTCATTAACATGGTTTTCGAGAGAGTTTAAGCCGATAGGGTTGTTGAAATGTAAATCCAAGATGGCGGCTGCAATAGGCATCAATTTTTTCATCTTGGGTGTCATTTTCATGGTTTTCGAGGGTGTTGAAGCCGATAGTGCTGTCGAAATGTAAATTCAAGGTGGCGGCTGCAAAAGGTATCAATTTTTTCATCTTGGGTGTCATTTCCATGGTTTTCGAGGGTGGTGAAGCCAATAATGCTGTCGAAATGTAAATCCAAGATGGCGGCTGCAATAGGTATCAATTTTTTCATCTTGGGTTTCATTTTCATGGTTTTCGAGAGAGTTTAAGCCGATAGGGTTGTTGAAATATAAATCCAAGATGGCGGCTACAATAGGTATCAATTTTTTCATCTTGGGTGTCATTTTCATGGTTTTCGAGGGTGTTGAAGCCGATAGTGCTGTCGAAATGTAAATTCAAGGTGGCGGCTGCAATAGGTATCAATGTTTTCATCATGGGTGTCATTTTCATTGGTTTGGAGGGTGTTGAAGCCGATAGTGCTGTCGAAATGTAAATCCAAGGTGACAGTTGAAATAGGTATCAAGTTTTATATGAGGGGTGTCATTTTCATGGTTTTCGAGGGTGTTGAAGCTGATAGCGCTGTCGAAATATAAATCCAAGATGGCGGCTGCAATAGGTATCAATTTTTTCATCTTGGATGTCATTGAATTAAAAAGAAATTGTATTTGTAAGCTAGTTATTTAAATTCGATTGATTGATCACTACAGAACGAAAATGTAAAAAAAAAAACAATATCAAAAACATTTAAAGTTACAACCCTATTGATTCAATGGAGTGTAGGTAATTATGTCTTCAACTAGGCTTAGTTTCCGTACTGTCCATATTTATATTGTGGTTAGGTGTTCCGGCTACCGTACGCATGTTAATTTCACGGACTCTAGATAAACTTACTTCAACGTAAAGTATAACTTTAGTTTAGTTTACGACGGGCTGTTTTCCGCACCTCCACGTCTATGCGCGTATTTTGCGTGTGGGCAGGAATAATGTGATTATTCGAGCCATGAGATCTCCGAAGAAGCTCAACAGTCCCTTGATGTTGCATGCAACTTCGGGGAGTGATCCCGGCGTGCCGAGATGTTTAGCCCTGTATGTAGCGACCTCCGGACATTTCAGTAGCACGTGGGCCGCCGTTTCTTCCTCCCCCATACATGCCCTGCACAGGGGACTATCTGTAACACCTATAGTAAATAAATGTTTGTTAAAGGTGCCGTGTCCTGTGATAGCACTTGTTACTATCCTAATCTGCGGCTTGTTCAGTCTCATTAAAACTTTGGTTAAGCGACTGTTTATTTCAGGCAGGGCCTCCCTAGCTTGTCTACAGTCTACTAGATTTTTCCAAAGCTGAGCGTGTTGATTAGTGAAGTGTCTACGTACCAGTGAACGAACGTTACCAAAGGGGATTGGTATGATTGGTTCCGGCCCTATAGTGGCCAGAGCCGATCCTCTTCTGGCCAGTTCGTCTGCTGCATCGTTGCCTCTGGATCCACTGTGTCCCTTTATCCATTGTAGAGTCACATTGTTGTTTTTACATACCTCATTTAATCGTTGATGGCATTCATATATTAGTCCCGAGTTCACCACATTGCATCTCAGGGCTTGGAGTACCGCCCTACTGTCGGTCAGTATTCTGATGGGGAAGTCATTAACCTTCCTAGCATCTATTGCTATGGCCACTTGAATGATACCCATACATTCCGCCTGGAAGACCGTGTTATAGGTACCCAGCGGTGTACATATGTGAATATTGAGGTCTTCAGAGAAAGCTCCAGAACCTACACCTTCATTTGTTTTAGAACCATCGGTGAAAATTCTAAGCTCTTTTGTGCTTAATCCTTCCGGCTGGCTGTTTTCATTTAATTGTATCTTGTATTTCTTATCGAAAACAAATTGTTTAGGAATCCTATCGTATTTGGCTTGTAGGATAGGAGTTTTTGAGTGAATTCTACCAATTATGCCGGTATGAGGGACACTATTCTTACTCCAAAGATTTAGGGTCTTGAGTCTGATGGCAGCTGAAGTCGCTTCTTGTTGTATATGTAGATGAAGCGGAGTTAGCTCCAGCATCGCTTCTAAGGCTGCTGTTGGCGTAGTTCTTATGCAGCCTGTGGCAGCCATACATGCCAGTCTCTGGTAGCGCTGAAGCTTCTTAATTGTGGTGGCTTCATTTGTCTTGGTCCACCATACCAGAGCGCCGTATGTGATCATGGGCCGAATTACGGTTTTGTAAAGCCACAGTATGATTTTTGGCGTCAATCCCCATCTTTTGCCAATCATGTTTCTGCATTGCCAGAAAGTTATACTAGCTTTGTTGATTTTGTTTTCTATGTGTTTATTCCAGGTAAGTTTGCTGTCCAAGGTAAGACCTAAATATTTTACCTCAGAGGATAGCTGGAGTTTTGTGCTAAAAAGACTTGGAGGATGATAGTTATTCAGCTTTCGTTTTTGTGTGAACATAACTAAAACCGTTTTATTTGGATTGATGGTTAAGTCGTATTCCCTGCACCATCTCTCCACTATACGGAGAGCCGCTTGGGTCAGGTCGCACACTATGCTTGCTGTCTTTCCAGAGACCAGTATTGCCAGGTCATCAGCATAACCTACTGTATAAAAGTGATTGTCATTTAATTTGCTGATGAGTTCATTAATGACCATATTCCACAGGTGAGGTGAGAGAACCCCACCCTGCGGGCAACCTTTCTTAATTTGGATTGGTGGTGGAAAGTATAACTTATTACTCACATAAACCGTCACATTGCGATCACGCATCGTTAAACATTAAATTTTCAAACATTTTCAACACAATCGACAACAGACTCGAGACGACAATGAATCCGGTAACTGAGGAAAAACATTCTGTAGTTAGAGGAAATGCGGGCCGAGAGACTTTAAAATTAGGTATTGCATGCCGTAAGCACTAGGCGCACCGGTATGGTCTACTAGGCTCCAAAAATTAAGATTCCAACGTTTTGTCGCATGAAATCGTATCTAGCAAGTGATATAAAAAACACATTGTCAAAAAGATAAATGATTGTTTTGTTGAGCTCACAAATTTTTTTTTAAATCCATTAATTGCTATTTTTACACAAAAAAGGGTTTTAGTGGCCTATGGTGTGGATTTATCAATACCACATGGTATCGTAAACACGTTAACTTTTGAAAATATCAATTGTTCAACTCAATCTATTTTTTAAACTCTTCATCTATCTTGTGGGAAGCCATGGCATGTAAATGGCAGTTAAATTTTGTTTTGTTTAGTCATAATTGATTTTTTTTTAATTTTTCACTCTCATATGAGCATTATGTGTAATGCACTTTTGGATTTTCCAAACTTTTTTTAAATTGAACTTTGACATAAAATAATCGGAGAATTGGAAGTATAATAGTCTAAGTTATTTTATTTGGTAATAAATAAGGTTTACCAGAATTTTACATTTTCTAATTACTATTGTTTCTTTTTAATGTACCATATTTAATATATTCATTATCTTATTATGTTAAAAATAACTTTAAGCACTTTTCGCCATAAATATTTATTTTAAAGTTTGTTTATTTAAAAAAAAAATAATTCATTTAATTAAAGTTTTATTTATATAAAAAACGTCTTCAAACAAAAATAGTATCATAAAATTTACATTGTAGCTCAATTTAATTACAAGTTTAGAAAACCTGATTAATCCTCTAATCAATATGAAATAAAAAAAAATTGAAAACGCGTTGATTATGGTCATGGTATAGGAGTATATTATAAAGAGGCATTCCATCTTTGTCCTCACGGCTGAGGATAGATGTAGATGTCTATGGCCCACAGTAACCACTCACGCTCTTAGAGTATTAAACTAACAGGAGACGACATTGGAGAGCGTTCCCCGCTGTCAAAAGTACGAGAGCGCGGATCATTCCCGTTATATAAAACTAGTTGCGCCGCGTACGGCATCAGTTAACAAGTAGTCGTAAGCGTGAGTTGACCTCCAGAAAAATGCCGAGTTGCTGTGTGTTTTCTTGTAAAAAAAGATCACAGACCTCAAATTTACAAAAAGACGACGTTACCTTTCATCTTTAAGTATTTATTTTGATTTCAATAATTAATATAAGCATTAAATCACGAAAATTCTGATTAATATAGCTGAGCAGGGTGTGTTGCCAACTTAAAGTATTAATACTATAGTAAGGACTTTTGCACCACTAGGACATAATTAAATCAGATCTGAAAGTTGTATTTTCGAGCTGTCATCTTTGGAGAAAAATATTTACTGCCATGGACAGATTCCCCGGAATTTCTTTTTTGACATATTGTTAATATAAATAGGTTGATAATTAACTAAGTATATACCTATTTATATTTTGTATGTTTTATAAAATGTTTTGATGGGGGAAATAATAAACAGAGACACGGAGTACGTAATGACTGCTTTATTTTTTATGTAAGTATACCTTTTGATAATTTCAAACATTTAATAAACAATAATTAAATACATTATAGAAATTTATTTTAACATTCGAGTTAAATATGAATTTAAACTTAATAATTTTTGTAAGGAAACTTGTAGCAATCAGTTAAATAAGATTGCTGTGTTTAAATGCCAATATGTTAATGAGGCTTTATCATGCTTCATGTTTATATTCTTTCATCTGTCCCTGAAAAGTATAAAGTAGTAATAAACTTATTATCATTTTATCTGCATTAATTTTAAAAACATAATGATCTTAACAGAGTAAAGTGCAGCAAGTGTCTAAGGATACATATGCGCTCTCTATTCTCCCAATCTCGGTATGTTAAGAAAATGGTCACTCATTCATGGACTGACCGCGCCAAGTGCAACTTAATCTCGCATATCTATTGATCCGCGCAGCTATTAATTAACCATGAGTTCCTCTTCTCTACGACTAACGCTGTAGGCGATGAACAACGCTATTTAAGCCCTCGGCACAACGTCGTCGGCTATCAAGCATGAATCGGGCATCGAGCGTTGTGAGTATCAAATACTATAGAATTTATACAATCCTGGCACACTGAACCGCGCGTTTCATGCGCGGGAATCTAGTGGCGATTCGGAAGCATTACAAAATATATATACCTAACTACGCTAAAAGTTTTATCATCGTGACTTGGGATTATAATACAAAGCTCCTCTCAACCCCTTGGGGAAAATAGCGTGATGCTATGAATATTGTACTAGTGTGACCGCAAGGCTGTGCGATTGGTAAAGTAAGGTTACACATTTATTTTGGTTGATAAATAGCTACTTAGTGGGCTTCATAATAGGTTAAAGAGGATAATCTCAAGATTTTTTTATCTTTAATGTACTACGGTTTTATAATGTACACAGTCAGGTCATAAGTATTGTCACACAATAAAAACTTTTCTTTTAGAATGCTGGCCACAAAAAAGTTTATTGAATTCGAATTTCGAATTGTTCATGAAAATAAAACTGTATACTTTTTAGAATTTTACTCATTTTTAAATATGGAGTGGACGCTTAAAGAAGACCATGTTGCAGTTATTGCGTTGCATCGTTCCGGTTACGCGCCAATTCAAATTTTTGACATACTGAAAAATTTGAATATAACCAAAAGATTAGTTTATTGTACCATCAAACGATACAATGAAGACTCTAGTGTAGATGACAGGTCAAGAAGTGGTCGCCCTCGGTCTGTTAGGATTCCAGCAGTGATAAAAGCTGTGAAGGCGCAAATTCAAAGAAATCCCAAACGTAACCAGAAACTGTTGGCCCTTCAGATAGGGTTAAGCAGAACCACGGTGAAAAGGGTGTTAAATGAAGACTTAGGGCTTCGGGCATATCGAAGAAAAACAGGACATCGTTTGAATGCTCGTCTAATGGACCTGAGACTGAAGAGATGCCGCGCTTTGTTGAAGCGGTACACGGGAAAAAAATATCGGGAAATTCTTTTTTCGGATGAAAACATTTTTACCGTAGAAGAGAGCTACAACAAACAAAATGATAAGGTGTACGCACACAGTAGTGAAGAAGCGAGCAACCGTATTCCGCGTGTCCAACGAGGTCATTTTCCATCCTCGCTCATGGTATGGTTGGGAGTTTCTTATTGGGGCTTAACAGAGATACATTTTTGTGAGAAAGGTGTAAAAACGAATGCAGTTGTGTATCAAAATACAGTCCTGACGAACCTTGTGGAACCTGTTTCTCATACCATGTTCAATAACAGGCACTGGGTATTCCAACAAGATACGGCGCCAGCTCATAGAGCGAAGAGCACACAAGACTCTGCTGGCGGCGCGTGAAATCGACTTCATCCGGCACGAAGACTGGCCCTCCTCCAGTCCAGATTTGAATTCGTTAGATTACAAGATATGGCAAGACTTGGAGGAAAAGGCGTGCTCAAAACCTCATCCCAATTTGGAGTCACTCAAGACATCCTTGATTAAGGCAGCCACCGACATTTACATGGACCTCGTTCGTGCTGCGATAGACGACTGGCCGCGCAGATTAAAGGCATGTATTCAAAATCACAGAGGTCATTTTGAATAAACTTTAGTGTCATAAGAATCTATGTTTTGTTAAGTTCATTTTGGTATATAAATGGTTACATAATGAATAAACTTGTTTCAATTATTTTATATTAAACATGTGATAGAATTTATGACCTGACTAGGTATAAAAATCTGGCTCTATTTTTATCTAAAGTTTTGAAAGTTAAAGTTTTAGTCTTATTATAACAATGTTATACTTACTGATATAAATAATGTAGAAATGAGTCTTTTTAATAAAATTGTTTTTATTCTACTTTTTCTTTTATACTTCTCAAGAAAATGTTTTCTGAAAATTGTTGAGTTCTTCTTTGAATTCCAACTAACCCATCCAATTAACTTTAAATATTTTTGCTAATTAGAGAATCCGGAGGGAATCTGTTTGACAAAAGGCAAAATAAAATTACATTTTAGAACGCAAACCGAGGATTTATTTTCCTGTTGTGTGGGCAAGTCTATCGATTCATTTTATGAATTGAAGATAAATTATATCGACATAAATTTTGATATAGTTTAGTCAATCCCTAGCGTACATGTAGAATATTTTGTATAAAAATGTATTTACCAAATTCATGCAAATTATTAACAAAATCACTTTTTTCTTTGCGAAATATCAAAATAAACAAAATAATTGAAAACATTCTATATTTTAAACAGTATATAACATAAATTTTAAGCAAAAATAAACGCGTCATAACCATTGATGTATTAAAAGGGGAAGATATGTTACGCGCTAATATCGCAATCACTAAACCTGGGCTCGGCGCATGACTACGTGCACCGAAACTTACACATCTATTAAAATACATTTACCGTTAGACAAGGACAGATATAGGAACCTTCGTAGTTGTGCGAGCGAAATCGCGTTAGCCGCCGAATGTTACTGATTATGAATGACATTGTGCATTAGCTTTAGCTAATATATATCGAAAGAAAAACATTAAGCAGTTTAATTATTAATTAGGTACATCTACATTCTTGAATTATTAGAACACTGTTTAGCTGCACAAGAAGTCATTTTAATGCGTATTTAATACTAAAAAAACTGAAATTAACGAGCTGTATGATCAACGCCGTTCCGCGCCCGACTGAGTGTCACTGCGAGCCAAGTACGGGCAATCCCGTAGTTTTGTAGGACCGGGCGCTGTGATTTAGTAACGTATCTTCCCCTTTTAATATATCAATGGTCATAACATTGACGATGTCTTGAGAATTTATCAGGATTATTTCTACTATTGACACTACAGTCACTTACAGAACAAGTATGGAGTGTAGAGAGAAGGAGGACCATCTCTATATATGAAAAGTGTCCCTAAAAATCTGTCCAATAAGGGTGGCGCTGCAGTAACATAGGATAAATTAAAAAAAAGCGTTAAAAGTAATTAGAATAAGATGGAGAAATAAACAAGGACCGACCAATCCGCTTGGTTTTGTACTACGTAAATAGTTGAGATTTTGTATACTGGCATTTTACTAACTACTCTAATCATAAAAAAATTAAATATTTCAATTCAGCTGACTTTACTCCGTTCACAACAGCTATCTTCATATCGTAGTTTTTCAGACGCCAGCGCTATTGTGGTAGGTTTTGGAACCTCTATTTTCAGTAAATATTAGAACACTTTTTCAACTTTCGCTCCTTATAAGATGGTTATCCTTGTACTCTACATTCCATAAGAACAAGTAACCATTTTGGGAAAAAGTTACTTGCTAAAAATAACCAATAGTACACTCTAAAATATTACAAAATATCTAGGAGTTACTTCTTGCATGCCGATATGTGCAAGAAGTATTGTGTATCAAATGTCATTCAAAATCGGTAACAGTCCTGAGATTTGGTATCATTTTCCATCTTGCATTTTTGTCATAAGGATTTTTCTTCTCCCTTGCACACTATGTACGTCTATATGCCGGTATATTCTAAGTCCATGGGCTTTACTATGTTTCATTAAACCAGGATACACACCAGATTTGATACTATTATATTCTGTCAAGAAAGTCATGAAAAGAATATTTTTGGAACTACTGCTTTGTTTGCACTGATAACAATAAATTATTGTCAAACTGAGTAACTCAGTTGTTGTAATGTCGTAGCTTTGTAGTTGATGTACTCTAAGATTTTTTGTTATATTTCGAGTTTTTCTTATCGTGTGACCGTTTAGTCTTTAGAGATCAAAAATGAAACGCAGTGTTTATAAGAGTGGTACCAGACAAGTCATATTTAAAGTGTTTCAAGAGTGTATGGCCAAATTTCATGCGGGAAAATTTCTTTCCGATTTAGACCACGTTTACGGTCGAACAGCAAAAATAACTGGTACGTACATGTATTTTAATGTTAAACACAATAAAAAAACTGTAATCTCATATCTATCATTTGTTTTTAAGTATAGTTTATCCGTTTTATTATATTGCTTACAAATAGAAATGAGTTATGAAATTTGTTTAAGAATTATACTACACAGTCAATAGTTTTGATCCTTTTGTATTATTTGTTTTGATATGAATAAGGTATATATTATTTACATGCCTATATTGGTTTCAGGTGTTTCTGAAAGCACAATTCAGCGCATAGTGGACGACGATGAATATTTTGCCCGTGAAGGATCTCTGTATAATGATATAGACAAACTTGTCATCTCGGTAAGCTATGATAGTTCCCGTGAATCTGAAGAGTCAGAAATGGACTAATTTAACTACGCAGGAGCTTCAGGCAACATTTCAGGAGTTGAATACCTCGATACAGATTATTTGGACTCAGATTAATCATCAAAATATAATAACTATGTACCAATATTTTTTTTGTTTTACTTTTTCACCTTGGGTGCCTGTTGTCTGTTAAGGCTGGTTTTGTGTAACACCTTCTTTTCCTAATTACTTGTAGGATACACAGTCAAATTATCTCAATTGTTAAGTATGTGAATTTAGCTAATTACTGTTACTGGGATTTACAAGAGTCAAGGGTTACGCAATAAAAGCATGTACTTGAAAAAATATGACAGTAAAGGGACTATAGTATAAATTATAAAATAAAATAAACAGTATCAAAACTTTTCGGTTGAAATCTATAGGGATGCCGCATAAAAGATAGTGGCGCCTTCCTTTTTTTCATGAGTTTCTTGACAGCCTCTATTAAAAATAATAGCAAGAAGAGGTGCAATTAAATCTATTATGGACGCATTAACTGTAATGGAAATCCCTCATAAGTCTGCGGTTTTCTCTACATCAAAGGTTTTGAAATATTTTATAAAATCTTGTGGTAATAAGTACTTTTTCAAATCTATCTTCTTTTAAACAGGTATTAACATTCTGTTTGAGTAAACGCTATGAGTACTCTCCTCCGGTCTGACGGTCGCCTGTGTGGTTCTATGGTGATGAAGAATTTCCAAATATTTGTAATTTTCCACAAGCAATGTTGATTAAGCCTAGTGAAGCATGTGAAAGAATTATTTCACAGTAAAACATATAAAAAAAACAATCGCTTTGTTAACAGGCGCATATAATTTATAAGTAAAGCAAGTTGTTGAAAATTATTGTCATTTTAATAATACATACTAATAATATATAACATAATAATAAATTAATTATAAACATAAAATAACAGTTTTATTGCAAGATAGCAGTGCACTACATACTTAATAATAAAAATAATAGGTAACGCTTTGGAATACCCTGCACTTTCTGCAGATTTTCACTTTGTCATGGCAGTTTCGGGGAAAATAATCTGGTAACACTAAATTTCATTTTACTCTTTCTTTTGGAGTACCCTGTCATTACTGAACGTTGAGGCGGGTTTTTAATCCTAGGTAATCATTAGATTTACAGTCTTTAAAATTATCAATAAATCAAAGGTTGTGATGGTATTTGACGACGATTCTCCTTAATACATTATTTTGGTGATAATCATATAAAATTTGTGTTAACCTATATTGTTTCGGTCTGTTTTGAAGTTTCCGCCGTGTTCTGTTGAAGTGTTTCAAATGGGTGTTAATTCAATAAAAAATGTTTTTAAATTTCAGCCATGGTGCGTATGAATGTATTGAGTGATGCCTTAAAATCAATTCACAATGCCGAAAAACGGGGCAAACGGCAAGTGCTTATTCGGCCTTGCTCTAAAGTTATTGTCAAATTCCTCACTGTGATGATGAAGCACGGGTACATTGGTGAATTTGAAATAGTAGATGACCACAGAGCTGGTAAAATAGTAGTGAACCTTACAGGCAGGTTGAACAAATGTGGGGTTATCTCTCCCCGTTTTGATGTGCCTATCAATGATATTGAAAGATGGACCAATCTGCTTCCTTCTCGACAATTCGGGTAAGTAGTGTCAGTTTTTGTTTCAGTTATATATTATTTTCAAGCTAATAAAATACTCATCCATTAGATTATGAAGTGACAATTCTGTGACATCGTCATTTCTGAGTGTATATAAGTTCTTCAGTCTATGTATCGTAAATATAATATCCTCAGAGTAGAAAAAGCAATAAATTTGTAATACACATGATCTGATTCATATTTTGACAACTAAGATATCTAATTCATGAAAATATTTTTATATATACCTTGAAGAAGGTGAAATTATAATACAATTTCTTAATTTATGACTTGTTTTATTAAGTGTAGCTTACATTTATCTTAATGGTTTTGTAGTATTCATAATGGGGAATGAAGCCAAAGTTCTTCACTTTTTTCACTTGTGTATGTGATTGTGTTAATATTATTTTATGTACAAGAATGTAGTAACAGTTAATCTTACATATAGAATTCTCTGTCATATTCTGCTGATTTTATCACATGCAAATATTAGTTTATATAAATATATGATAATATCATTGATACTAGCTACATTTACAATTTTATAGTTTTAATTTGCACAAAACATCAGTTATGCTAGAATGCTATGTGGTAGAATTGTGACAGTTAGGTACTAGGGAGTATGTTCTTTACCTCAGCATTGCGTTTTTTTTGTTATGTTATAATGTGTATGGGGTAATTTTGTGATGCCCTCATTCATAATCAACTTCCCATTTGGTTTGTTTTTAGTTTTAAAAACGAAGGAATTGATTTTAATGAATATCTTATCACTATTTTATGCAATTAAGCATCCACTGAAATTGGTTTGGACCACGGAATATAAAAAACAAGAGGAAGCCCAAAGTGGGCGGGGCAAGCGGGTCACAATTAGTGACAGTAGAGCATAATAGACCGTCAGTCGCAGACTCAAATTGTTGCGAGCTGACGGGTCGCTGCTTAAGTAATATATGCAAAAATATGCTGTTTTGTGCAATTTAGGAGTGTAAAAACGAAAGTAAAAATAATAATATTTCGAATAGAGGTGTTTTGTACCAAAGGCACGTGTAATTTTTTAATTTTTTGGATAGAAACTTAACTAAACATGGACAAAATGTCAAATTGCCTTTATTACAAGCAATATTCAACCTTGTTTCGTTAAGATAAGTTTCAGCTGTAAACACGTTTTGAATAAAATAGCTGCGATAGTGTTGTAACTACGCCGACATTAAAGTTTTCGATAAAATGTTATCACATTCCTGTTAATTCACTAACTTATTAATGAAAATTTGCAAATGCTGGATGTCTTTGAAAATATACGAAGTTATAGGGTGAAGCCTACGAATGAATATTTGTTAGGGTTGCTAAGCCAGAGAAATAAGTAAGTAGTCTAATAGTAGTCATGACTTATGAAAAAAACTAAAATAAAAGTGATCTTAATATCATGATCTACATTGGTAACCGAATTCATTATCATCTAAAATTTTATACTAAAGTGTGAACACGATAATTTTTAAACAAATATGTGTTATTTCAATGACAATAAACAATTGCTAAATTTTTTTTATTATTCTCCTTGTTTCCATTTCAAAAATGATAATTTAGCTTATTGTAAATAAATTTTCATTAAATACAATTAATTATATGCCGGCTATATGAATTACAGGGATATACATGGTACATGACAATTTGCATTCAATTTTGCTATTTTATTCATTTTATCGTACATTGTTGTTTTTTTTTTTCAATTTAGTTTCTTTAGTCAATTCATATACATCAAAATAATCATATACTGAATGTCGATATAAGCCAGATCCTGTTCAGGCAGAGTAACTACATCACTAACATCATTCGCGTAGCAGTACAGATTAGTTAGGGCATGGGTAGGGCAATGTCAACGTTATATCTATTGGCATTATGTCTCTAATAGTGTGAATTTATTATTGCGATATCTAACGTTAAGAAGCTGAGTTTGCTAATTAATTATAGAAACTTCGTTGATGAAAAGGAATATAATCTCTAAATCTCTGATCTTAAGGGTTTATTGTTCATACTCAAATGAATTGAGAGTAACATAATGCCTTTCTCTTTTATTTTTAAATAACCAATCACACGAAAATTATTGAAATGGTACACAATTGTTGATACACATTTCTTTCTTGTGCATGTGTGAGTTTGGCGACAGTGGTTTCGCTACAAATTATGCGTTTTGCTACTTCCTCTTGTTTTTTATATTCCGTGGTTTGGACACAATATCAATTTTCTTGACAAATGTAAAGCAATAGTTTACTTCATAACTGTGGTAATGGTATTTTTAGTAATGGTAACTCCTTTGATGAACCTAGAGACAAGTTTTAGACTCCATTAACGCCACCGCACCCATTACCATTATTTATTATATTTATTAAAATATTATGCAACTTTAATTGGAAATTTAGTTGTTGGAAAAAATCTTTATAAATTAAAACAAATTGAATTATATTACTAAATTATGTGCTCTTTGCGGTCACCTATCATGCAGTCTATTTCTCCTGAAAATGAAATAATGTTCTGTTATTCTGATCTGAAATTAGAAGCACAAAATTATTTACCTGTTATTGTTACTGGTGGGTGTTATGATTATAGACAGCAATAGTTTGCAAGGGAGAGGTTGAATGGAGACAACACAATTTGTTTGCATTTATGACACTGAATAGTATTTTTCTAAATGTGTTTATGTTTGTCTTGTTTTAAAGTAGTGTTTTCTCTTATTTGCATCATTTTGCTAAAGGTAGAGGAGTTGATCCAATTAATGGCAAGATGTCAAATTGATTACCTAAACTCTGGTATTTTAAGATTTCAGTAAAGCTATATGATGGTTATACTAATGTGGTGAATGATGTTACTGTAATTTTGTGTATGTAAACAAGATAGGTTTCTTAGAGAGCCATATTTGATGCCTTACAATATTTGACGACCGTCTTGACAGTGACAGATAAGTTCACCAACGTTTTTTCAATAGAATAGTAATTTTTATTCAATATAGATTACATGTAATACTTATTGAGTCATTTTTTACTTTTACCACTGGTTCGGAAAAAACCTCTGTCCTGGGAAAAACCAGCAATAAACCCAGCTAGAGTTTTTTAGAAGAACAATTTACAATACAATATTTTATACAATTGTTATGAAAACATTTAGAAACAGCATGATAGCGATCACCTCTTTCCCAGGGGTTATTATCAATCATGTATTCTTTACTAGTTTAATAACCCTTATTAGACAGTTTTTGCATGTTTTCTGTTTGTATCTATATGACGGCACTGTAATCTTAGGACACCAGAACTTAATATTCAGAATAGCACAATCACCGCGGATCACCAATAGTTCTTGTTGGTTGTCATTTGAAGTGTTGTGCAAAAAAAAATGTAATAGTACAAATTGATGTTATCTATTATAGAAAACATTGTCTGTGCTTTTACAAACATTTACACAGAGTTTCTAATTGTAATATTACTCATTCAAATTTTAATTCTTATTACAATAATGTGTGAGTTTATGCATTAGTTGGTTGTAAGCTATGAGAATCACATGCAGTGTCATCATGTAAATGTCGTAATCTAATTGCTTTTTACATTAAACTGATATTTTATAACTAAAAGTTTAGCTGGCAGTTTTTACCTAGGTGAAACTGATTATGGTTGGTTAAACTAAGGTGTATTCTATTTATATTTATTATTATTAAAAACGACTAAGACTTTTAAATTTGTCAAAAAAAGGTTTAAAAGTACCAATTTTTTTTTATAGTATAAGGGTGACATTTATGTTATTCCAACAATTATAAGCTAACAATTCTTAGAGATTACACATATTTAGTAAAATCAGCGACAGTAGGTTAGATGCTGCTTTTACAAATAATTTCAACTATCACAATTGCAATTTGTCTTTCGTCTCCGGCCTTGCTTCTAATCTTTGATTCGGATCAAATTTTATATTAATTTTCTAAGGGCCGTTTAGTAGTGGCATATGAGAATTTATTACCACATTTTGCCGTGGGTGTTATAAGAGGCGAATATGGGAAATGCAAGAAAAATTTAATGGTTTCGGATTAGATAATGGTATATGGTTATACTTTCTTGTGTATATCAAATGTAAAATACCAGTCCAGGAACTGGCCAATGTGAGATTTCAATACTTCTATTGTCAATCCACCTATAAACATAACAAACAAAGCCTTCCTAAAATGGGAAACCATGTCCAGTGGTATACATATAAGGATAGATGTTTGTGAAGAAGAAATCTCTTTGTAAGATTTTAGAAATCGAATGGAATCTCATAAAAAGATACAGATTAATAGAATCAAGCATTTTTTGTGTGGAAATCCATTATATTGAAGATGTTATAGCTAAATCTGCATAATTATTTTCTAAATAAAAATGATATGTCTACTAGTTTGAATAGCACCTCCAGCCCTCCCTCAATTGTGTGCACTATCTTCATCATCACAAATACCAACACCACTATACTAAGAAAGACACCATTTTCAATAATATGACACATGTTTTTTCTCAAAACAAGGCATGATCAGCTGAAATAGACTGCAATAGCTGACCACTAATAAGACAAATATAAATATAAAATAGAAAAATTTGGTCTCACATTTGGTTACATAGATTTGTAAATTTATTTATTTTTTATTTCAGATACCTTGTCCTGACTACCAGTGGTGGTATTATGGACCATGAAGAAGCCAGGAGAAAACATCTGGGAGGAAAAATTTTAGGTTTCTTTTTCTAAGTTTATGCAATACATGTGAAAAAGTACTTTTTGTTTTATTTAATCTAGAGACATGACTATTTTTACATAATTATTACTACATTATTTTCTGGAGTTCATTTTCTATCATGTGGTCTGGCCCTATATAAATGATTGTGTTGGGTACTTTGATACACAGAATATTTCTGGATGAAGTATATGCAAATTTTGTGTCATCATCATCATCATCATTACAGCCCTTCACATGTCCACTGCTGAACATAGGCCTCCTCCAAGGGGAATGTCACAAAGTATGGTCCTGAGCCACCTGCACCCATTGACTTCCTGCATGTCTTACCAGGTCGTCACTCCATTTAGTGGGCGGTCGCCCTACACTTCGCCTACTGTTACGAGGCTGCTACTTGAGAACCTTTTTTCCTTGTCGGTTCTTTGAGCTCTATGACCAGTCCGTTGCCACTTCAGCTTACTAATCTGTTGGGCTATTTCGTTCACTCTGGCTCTACTGCAGATATTTCTAAGTTTATCATGCAGACACCCCGAGCATAGCCCTCTCCATAGCTTGCTGAGTGACTGAGTTTCCTCATAAATTTTGTTAAGAAAAATATAATTAAGTATGACCACTTTATAATGATCCGTCATGTGACTTTTTCATTTGATTCATCCAGCAAAACATCACAATAAATGAGTTAAAATCCAAACATTGGATATGCAACTTCAAGATATGAAAAAAAAAAGTAGATAGTAGAAATCCTTTTCTGCCTAGAAGTCCGTAAGTACCACCCTCTTTTACTATCTGCTGCCAAACAGCAGTGTCTTTGCTGCTGTGTTCTGATCCTAAGGGTGTAGAGAGCCAGTATAATTACAGACCGTGATATATTCCATCTTAGTCCTAAGAGGTGACAAGGCATCTGTAGCCTTCTTTGTTTTAAGTTTTTTTTTATAAGTTGGCTGCAGGTATCCATGGCAGGGTTCCTCTACAGAAGCTAACGTGCCATTAACCGGTTCAGTGCGGGTGACACTCCAGGCGTGCCATCGAATACTTTTCACGCAAGGCGTGTCTTTTTAAAAATCGTTATAACTCGCTCAAATTGCTTTTTTGGAAAATTTATCCAGAACAAAATATTCATTATTTTGCTAGTAGTTCATGCCTACGGCTTCGTTTCTGGATAACTTGAAAAAAGGAGTTGACAGTCTTTTTCAACTTGTACATGGTACCGTTTTTACTTTATAGATTTTTAAAACACGTGGAAAAATACTCTAATAAGAAACAAATGAACAAATAATAGCACACATTGCTATCGCTCACAAACTCAAGTTGTAAACAAGTTTCTAGAAAACAACTCTCCTGTTAAAAAAAAACAATGCCTTTATCTCTTTTGCTTAAAATGGTTGAACTGCCGATTTATTACTATAATTTGGCCGAATGAACCTACGAAGTACCATGTGCTCTTGTGATATGGTTATTATACTATACTATACTTAATGATATAAGGTTTATTTTTGCTTGAAACAGTTCGAAACCGTTCATGCATAAAAAAAGTTCGCTAATAAATAGTCTTTTGTCAATCCGCCCTCGTATAGCGCCGGCGTTTTTTTCCTTTTGAAAACATTTGTTTTGCTATTCTTAATAATTAGACGTTTTCAGATCGACTTTACTTTTACATTTGTATAACATTAAATAATATTTAACATTTGTAAATATCAATGAATGATATACCTTATTTTTTTTCAAATTAAGGTTCTTCATTGTTTGATATTTACAAATGTTATTATTAGGTGAAAATTTAATTTAATAAAAACCAAGGTTTCCAGGGTGATTTAGCTGTACCTACTTATATAAATGATTTTTTAATAACAACAAAAAATAATACAAAAGGTTTGTAATCTCTTCATAAAAAAAGTCACTTTCTCTCAATTTCAAAGAAAACGCATAAAAAACACGTAGTTACCCACTAAAAACAAGAATCCTTCCATTTGTAACTTATGTTTGATGTCAAATAAACTTATGAAATATATATATAAATATAAATATTAGGTCTAAACAAGTAAAAAAAGCATAAAAAAGAACATTACTTTTACACATGGCGGATGGCACAATAGGTCACAATTGTCTGTGGCGCTTGACACGCCCGGCGTGTCATGAAATATTTGTTCGCCGCCGCAGCTAAAAGTTGTCGAAAATCGGTGCCGCAACGAATCGGGTAAGTGTATTTTTTTATAGGATAGGGTGACAAATGAGCACAGTCCACCTGATGGTAAGTGGTTGCTGTGGCCTATAGACATCTACATCTATCCTCAATAAATAATCCAAATGCTGATGCGTTGCCACTCGTGAGGAATAAGATGGAATGCCTCTTTTCCAGTAAAAAAGGTCTCCGGTTCTCTACACTCACCATACGAATCTCAGTAGTTAGGCTGCTATTCTGTGAGAGCCTGGTCCTTCCCCGGTCGAGCCGACAAATTCGTGCTACAACTATACTATTAATACAGCTGTAACATGGCTCTACCACGTAAAGAATGTTTGTTTGTCATTTTAGGTTTACAAAAAAAAGCAAGAATGTTATAACAAATATATTGGTTGGGGAAAAAGTTTCTTCGTATTTTATATATAAATTCAAGACATGTTTTTAAAGTTTAATTATAATATAACTTTTTGCCATCTTGTACGTAGTGACACAATTTTCTTGCTGTAGAAATCTAGGCATTTTTGATCAAAAAAATGCGTCAAGTAGTTTTGACAGTCACTGTGATGTTAACCTAACACTACATAAAGAATTCTGAAGAGACCGAAAATAGGAAAATCTGAGGTCGCAAGGTCAGGACTATATGGTGGATGCATTCAACCAACCAAGCTCTCTTAATTTTTGCTCAGTGGCCAAAGATGTGTGTGGTCTGGCATTATCATGATGAAAGACTACTCCTTCTCTGTTGATCAATTCGGGGATGTTTTTTCTCAATTTCTTATTTGATTTCTTAAATTAGTTGTTCGCAGTAGAGATCCGAATCGATGATTTTTCCCGGGCAGCAAAACAAATGATGCCCTGTTCCAATCCCACCATACACAGGTCCAATTCGCCTCGGCAGTCTTGAAGGTACGGACCTGTCCATCCTATGGCTGCGCGTAGACAGCGACGACCATCCCCGCGTCTACGGGTGCCTCTATAGGTCCCATAGCGGTAATGCCGACATAGACCGACTCATCGACCACGTCCAAATGGCTGCAGACTCCGTGCTACAACAGGTCCCATCCGCAGAGATTGTGATACTCTGTGATTTCAACGCCCACCACGCTGAATGGCTTGGTTCTCGTTTAACCGATCATGCGGGTAGATCTGTCTATGACTTTGCTTTGGCATATGGTCTAACACAACTGGTTACTTCGCCTACGCGGATCCCAGATGTGGAAGACCATGTACCTTCCCTGTTGGACCTTCTGCTGACCTCTCATCCGGACGGATATCAGGTCTCCGTCGATGCCCCTCTGGGCTCTTCGGACCATTGTCTGATCCGGAGTATGGTGCCACTCACGCTCCAATCGCAGTTGCGATCTACAGCTTGCCGCCGTGTTTGGCACTATAGGTCAGCTGATTGGGACGGGATGCGGTCTTTTTTTGCATCCTACCCTTGGGGGCGGGCTTGCTTCTCGCCGGAAGATCCCAGCATTGTTGCCGATTCTGTTGCTGATGTGGTACTTCAGGGTATGGAACTTTTTATTCCATCCTCTGTGGTGCGCATCGGAGGCAGATCCCAGCCATGGTTTGGTCGCTCCTGTAAAATAGCATCACGCTATAAGCAGGGGTGTTACCAGGCTTGGGCTGACGCATCAACGTCTCGGGATGTAAACACCAGCGCACTTAAAAAGAAGTATAATTCCGCCTCCAGGTCCTTCAAAAGCGTCATTGCCAAGGCAAGGTCTGTGCACATCGGCAGAATTGGCGAGAAGCTAGTTCGCCTTCCTTCGGGAACCCGTGCATTCTGGTCTCTCGCCAAGGCTGTCCAAAGGAAATTCTGTCAGCCATCTCTTCCATCTCTGCACAGAGAGGACGACTCACTGGCTCATGCCGCAAAGGAGAAAGCCGATCTGTTGAGCTCTCTTTTTGCATCCAACTCGACTCTAGATGACGGGGGGAACACACCGCCGACCATCCCACGATGTGAGTGCTCCATGCCGGATGTGCGATTTACACAGCGCTCGGTCCGCAAAGTACTCTTCTCCCTGGACGACAGCAAATCGAGTGGGCCCGATGGAGTCCCTCCCATTGTGCTGAAGACGTGTGCTCCGGAGTTGGCACCGGTTTTAACGCGTCTTTTCCGGTACTCCTACTCCCAAGGCGTAGTCTCGAACTCATGGAAGACAGCTTTGGTGCACCCGATCCCTAAAAAAGGCGACCGCTCAGACCCGTCCAACTACAGGCCTATCGCCATCACCTACTTGTTCTCCAAAATAATGGAAGCCGTTATAAACTGCCAGCTCATGAGGTACCTTGAGGATCACCAGCTGATTAGTGACCGCCAGTACGGTTTTCGTCGGGGTCGATCAGCTGGTGATCTTCTAGTGTACTTAACTCATAGATGGGCGGAGGCAGTAGAGTCCAAGGGGGAGGCATTAGCCGTTAGTTTGAACGTAGCGAAGGCCTTCGCTACGTCCAAACTAACGGCTAATCGGGTCTGGCACAAAGCACTTCTTTCGAAGCTTTCTGCCTATGGGCTTCCCGAGAAATTGTGCAAATGGATCACCAGTTTCCTTGCTGATCGGAGCATCAAGGTCGTAGTAGACGGTGCATGCTCTGATCTCAAGTCTATCAACGCTGGTGTTCCACAAGGCTGCGTGCTATCACCAACGCTGTTTCTCCTGCATATCATTGATATGTTGCTAACTGGTAGCATTCATTGCTATGCAGACGACAGCACTGGTGATGCCTTATATACTAGCCGTGCCAATATTTCTCGGGTAAACGTCGCCGAGTACCGGGACAAACTTGTGTCTGAAGTCGAGTCTTTGCTTAACAAAGTCTCGGATTGGGGCCGACTAAATCTAGTCCAGTTCAATTCCCAGAAGACACAAGTTTGCGCGTTTACCGCTAAAAAGTACCCCTTTGTCGTATCTCCTCAGTTTCAAGGCACTCCCCTTGCTGCCTCAGCCAGTATCGGGATCCTTGGCGTCGACATATCGAATAGTGTGCAGTTTCGTGGTCACTTGGAAGGGAAGGCCAAATTGGCCTCTAAAAAGCTTGGCGTGCTCAGCAGAGCGAGACAGTATTTCATGCCGGCACATCGCTTGCAACTTTACAAAGCGCAAGTTCGGCCCCACATGGAATACTGTTCTCATCTCTGGGCCGGGGCAACCCAGTGCCAGCTCCTTCCACTTGACCGCATCCAGCGCAGAGCGGTTCGAATCGTCGACGACCGAGTTCTTTCTGATCGACTCGATACACTGGCACTGCGTAGAAATGTTGCATCTCTTTGCGTATTTTATCGCATCTATCACGGGGAGGGCACTGAGGAATTGTTCGGACTAATTCCAGCCGCTCAATTTCACCATCGCACATCGCGACAAAACTCGCGTTACCATCCATACCATCTGGATGATTGGCGGTCCACCACTGTGCGATTTAGAAGAAGTTTTCTCCCTCACACGACTTCCTTGTGGAATCAATTACCACCAGCGAATTTTCGGACCGATACGACTTAGGAACCTTCAAGAAAAGAGCTTACACCTTTCTAAAAGGTCGGCAACGCATCTGCAATTCCCCTGGTGTTGCGGTTGTTCATGGGCGGCGGTAGTCACTTACCATCAGGTGAGCCGCATGCTCTTTTGCCCCTATTCCATAAAAAAAAACAGAATCGCCTTATTACGTGTTAATCAGGGTTTCTCTATACAGTCTGTGGAACTAGACTACTCTTTGACCATGAATTTTTTCGCTTGTTCTTGTCGTAGGTGATCCACTTTTCAAAAATTATCCGGTTTCAATAGAGAATTGCAAATGAATACACGATTCATTAGGTTTCTTTCAGTGAGCTCGTGTGGTACCGAAATGTCGAGCTTTTTTGTGTAGCCAGACTTTTTCAAATGGGTCAAAACTGTTGTGTGGTCAATCCTCAATTCCTCTGCTATGTCTTAACTACTAATATGCCCAATCTTGCTGCATTTTTTCCAAATTTGCATTGACTTTATCCGCATGAGAGCGAGCTGCATATTTGACATCAAAATTCCCGGACTGAAAACGCTTGAATCACTTTGCCTTGCACTAGGCGAAGTAACCAGTTGTGTCAGACCATATGGTCTGACACAACTGGTTACTTCGCCTACGCGGATCTCGGATGTGTAGGATCATAGACCTTCCCCGTTGCATCTTCTGCTGACCTTCATCCGTACGGATATAGGTGTCCGTCGATGCCCCTTTTGGTTCTTCGGACCCAACCATTGTCTGATCTTGAGTACGGTGCCACTCACCTCGCGGTTGCGTTCTGCGGGTTGCCACCGTGTTTTGCACTATAGGTTGGCCGATTGAGGCAGTCTTTTTCTGGATCCTACCCTTGGGGGGCGGGTTTGGTTTTCGCCAGATGATCCCTACGTTGTTGCTAATTCTGTCGTAGATGTGGTAATTCAATGAATGGAACTTTTTATTCCATCATCTGTGGTGCCTATCAGAGTCAGAACTCGGCCATGGCTTAGTCACTCCTGTAAAATTGCATCACACCTTATGATGTGATGCAATTTTGTTGCTTATGCAGGAGTCTGGGCTGACGCATCAATGTCTCGGGGTGCAAATGCAAGCGCTCTTAAAAAGAAGTATAATTCCGCCTTCAGGTCCTTCAAAAGTGTCATTGGCAAGGCAAAGTCAGAGCGCATCAGCAGAATTGGCGGGAAACTAATCAACTTCCTTCGGGAACATGTGTTTGCGCGTTTACCGCAAAAAAGAAGCCTTTTGTCGTATCTCCTCAATTTCAGGGCACTCCCCCTCGTTGCTAGCTAGCATAGAATCCTTGGCATCGACATTATGAGAGACGTACAGCACCGAATTCAACGGAGAGCGGCCTGAATCGACGACCAAGTTCTTTTCGAGCGGCTTGATACACTGGCCTTGTGAAGAGACGTTGCATCTCTATAGATCTTCTACCGCATATATCACCGGAAGTACCTACTCAGAGGAATTGTTCGGATTAATTCCAGCTGCTGAATTCCACCATCTTATACTGGAATTACACCCTCATCACCTCGATGGCTGGCGGTCCACTACGGTGCGATTTATCCGGAATTTTTGCCTCGCACGACTTTACTGTGGAATTTATTTCCCCGCGCGCCCCTTTGTAATCTTGCGCACCTAGGTAGGTACGTGCCTAGTTTGTCTTTAGGATAATCCGCCACTTACCTACTAAAATCTAGGCGACATTGCTACTAGAGGAGCAGAAGACTACGAAGGTCAAATCCACGGTGGCAGGGCTTTACTCATTAATTCGTTATTTAGGGGTCATGGGTTTTTTTATAGGATGAGGGTGACAAACGAGCACACAGTCCACCTGATGGTAAGTGGTTGCTGCAGCCCATAGATATCTACATCTATCCTCGTTTGCGAATCAAAATGCAGATGCGTTGTCACCCGGGAGGACCAAGATGGAATGCCTCATTTCCAGTAAAAAAGGGCCTCCGGTCACTTGCACTCACCAAGCGAAACGCAGAGGTAAACCTCTACTTCACGCTGGTATTCTGTGAGGTCGTGGTACCACCCCGGTTCGAGCCGGCCCATCCGTGCGACAGCAAAAGCTGCCGCGTGGCTCTGGTCTTACTTATCAATATTAGTATAAGACCGCTCAGACCCGTCCAACTATAGGCCTATCGCGATCACCTCCTTGTTCTCCAAAATAATGGAATCCATTATCAACTGCCAGCTCATCCGGTACCTTGAGGATCACCAGCTGATTAGTGACCGCCAATACGGTTTTCGTGGGGGTCGATCAGCTGGTGATCTTCTGGTCTACCTGACCCATAGATGGGCGGAGGCAGTAGAGTCCAAGGGGGAGGCGTTGGCCGTTAGTCTGGACATTGCGAAGGCCTTCGATCGGGTTTGGCACAAAGCGCTTCTCTCGAAGCTCCCTTCCTATGGGCTTCCCGAGAAATTGTGCAATTGGATCACCAGCTTCCTTGCAGATCGGAGCATCAAGGTTGTTGTAGACGGTGCATGTTCTGACTACAAGCCTATTAACGCTGGTGTTCCACAAGGCTGTGTGCTATCACCAACGCTGTTTCTTCTGCATATCAATGATATGTTGCTAACTGATAACATTCATTGCTATGCGGATGACAGCACTGGTGATGCTCTATACACCGGCCGTGCTAATATTTCTCGGGAAAACGTCTCCGAGTACCGGAACAAACTTGTGTCTGAAGTCGAGTCTTTGCTGGACAAAGTCTCGAACTGGGGGCGACTAAATCTAGTCCAGTTTAATCCTCAGAAGACACAAGTTTGCGCGTTTACCGCTAAAAAGAACCCCTTTGTCGTATCTCCTCAGTTTCAAGGCACTCCCCTGGTTGCCTCAGTCAGTATCGGAATCCTCGGCGTCGACATATCGAGTGACGTGCAGTTTCGTGGTCATTTGGAAGTGAAGGCCAAATTGGCCTCTAAAAAGCTTGGCGTGCTCAGCAGAGCGGGACAGTATTTCATGCCGGCACACCGCCTGCAACTTTACAAGGCGCAGGTTCGGCCTCACATGGAATACTGTTCCCATCTCTGGGCAGGAGCTCCCCAGTGCCAGCTCCTTCCACTTGACCGCATCCAGCGCAGAGCGGCTCGAATCGTCGACGACCGAGTTCTTTCCGATCGGCTCGACTCATTGGCGCTGCGAAGAGATGTTGCATCTCTTTGCATTTTCTTTCGCATCTACCATGGGGAGTGCTCTGAGGAATTGTTCGGATTAATCCCAGCCGCCAAATTTCACGAACGCACATCGCGGCAGAACTCCCGATACCATCCACACCATCTGGATGATTGGCGGTCCACCACTGTGCGATTTAGAAGATGTTTTCTTCCTCGCACGACTTCCTTGTGGAATCGATTACCATCAGCGATTTTTCCGGACCGATACGACTTAGGGACCTTCAAGAAAAGAGCGTACTCCTTTTTAAAAGGCCGGCAACGCATCTGCAATTCCCTCCCTGGTGTTGCAGTTGTTCATGGGCGGCGGTAGTCACTTACCATCAGGTGAGCCGCATGCTCGTTTGCCCCCTCTACTATAAAAAAAAAAAAATAGTTTTTTAAAAAAAAACTTACACGCATTGATCATGTGCTGCGATGAGCCAAGTGAGAATACTAGGCCATATTCATTAAATAATTGTATTGTCATCGTTTTATAATGTCTGCAAAATTCAGGTCAAGCTTTAGAAGTATGTTAAAAAAGGAACCCAATGGCCTGGTGCTATACTTACACTTCACATTTCATCAAGAATTAGAATATTCCAATGTTTCCAATTAACAAATTGGAACGTACATAAAACGACAAAACACCGAAGCATTCCTTTCTGGTCACAAGTCACAACATCTATCTAACCACTATTTCTCTTATCAATTTTTCACCCTGTCATTCAGTTACAAATTTATACTTAATGATCACGCAGCAAATTAGCACTTCATTTAGAGGAACGCAAAAAATATGTTTAATTTCTACTCTTGTGATTATCGTTGTGTACTGGCCACAAACATTATATAAATACTATTAAAAAAAGAAAGTTGGACTATTTTTTTATGTAATTATTGCGTAATATTGCGTTTTTTCATACTGCAAAAATTTCCGATTTTGAGTTTATTAAGGTTTAGGTTTTGTTTACATATTTGCCTGGACTGCGTAAATGTTACTGCAAATAAACATAATGCTAGATCTAAACGCCACTCAAGTTTTCTAGTGCAAATTGAGTACTTTAATCGAAATGTCACACCTATAAACATGTGGACCAAAAATTACGTACGAGTATCAAAATTTTTGGTACATAGGGTTTTCAAGACGTATCACCGCTAGACCAGACAGTATACGAGATCCGCAGGACAGATAAGTAAACGGAAGAGTGTTCATTATTAACACCGTGCTTAGAAACAAGACTTAACTTCAGAGTTAAGAACGAAACTATAAAAAGTTCAAGTGGTTACAGCAAGCACAAAAACTGAGAAAAAGACTGAAATCGGCCGAAATAAATTCACACTCGCCTGCCAGAGGCCCCCTTCTTGCCACATGCTATCGAGTAGCTAGAGTTAATTTTGATCGCTATCACGAAAATTGGAATGACGAAGCTTGGAGTCAAGTTCTATTCATAGAGTTAAGATTTTGTAGCCAAATGATGGAAGGATTAAAACGTAGAGATGCCCGGGAGGGAGGTATGCTCAGAGCAACATCATTGGAAAAGGCATGTGAAGGAGGATCATTTATGGTATGGGGATGTATTTGTATGGGGGCACGTACGGAATACCTCGTCATTAAGAATGGATCACTAACAACGGCACGATAACATGTAACTGAGATTTGGAAGAAATAATAGTGGCATTTGCCCCTTTTATGGGAGATAAATTTCTTTTTATGCATGATAATACACGCCCTCATACTGCGGTTGCTGTTGTAAAATACCTTCGAGACGGTGAGATCATAGCTATGGTGTGGCCAGCGTGCTCGCCTTACTTAAAAACACCATAGAACATGTATGGAATAAGCTTCAAAGACAAATTAAGAAAAGAAATTCTGCCCCCGCTTATTAAGGAGATCTTAAAAACGCATTACAGGATAAATAAAACTCTATCTCTCAAGATTTTATTGATAACTTGATTAGGATTATGACAAGAAGACTGGAAATAGTTCTAAAGCCCCACGTTATTTTTACTTTCATACGAGGGCGACACTGAGTTTTTAGGACTGGCCACTTGTAAACGATATAATAAAAGAAATAAGTTCTAATTTTAAAGATGGAACTCTTTGCCAATATTATTGTGTATGTATTTTATTAATTCGTCATATCTTTACGATTTGGCGGCAAATTGAAAATTGTCTTTGTTACGTCAGCATGAATTTAACGCGAGAAAATTTTCGTACAATAATTTTTTATGACTTTCAATGTCATTTAAGTCAACAAGAAAGTTATGATAGACTTCGATTGGCCTTTCACGGTGAAGCCCCATCTCGTGCTACTGTTAACAATTAGTTTAATGAGTTTAAACGTGGTCGCTCTAATCTCACCGATGATCTGCGTGAGGTGTGGCATTCTACGGCGACGACTGAAGATAACATCAGTGTTGTGCGGCGTATGATAGAGACTGACAAAATAGTGACTTATTAGCAGATTCGGACAAGCTCAGGCATCGGTATGAGTCAAGTGCACAAAATCCTCCATGAAAATTTAGCAATCAGGAAGCTTTGTGCCTGGTGGATACTGCATAATTTGACAGAGGCCCAAAAACTCCGTCGTGTTGATTGGTGTCGTGAAATGGTTTAAAGATTTAACGGAGATGACTCACATGCCGTGTTCGACATACGTACGAGTGACGAAAACTGGATTTATTGTTATGATCCTGACACTAAAAAACAGTCTTCTGACTGGGTGTTTCCTTCCCAGGAGTTGCCAACTGAAGTGAAGAGAGGTCGAAGCGTGGGAAAAAAATGGTGGCCTCGTTTTTCGGAAGGACAGGTCATTACGCAACAATTGTTTTAGAGGATCGAAAAACAGTTACTGCAGAGTGGTACACTAACAATTGTTTGCTACTTGTCTTGGAAAAAGTTCGGGAGAAACGATCTCGCAGTAGGATCCTCCTTCACCACGACAACGCCTCGTCGCACACCACCAAGCAAACAATCGATTACTTGGCGACGTCAGACGTGGAATTACTGGGTCACCCGCCCTATAGCCCAGACCTCACACCTTGCGATTTATATTTATTTCTGAAAATAAAAGAAAATCTTCGGGGAAAACATTTTATGGACGCCGAGGAAGCAGTGGCTGCGTTTCAAAATACCGTCGAAGAGACCCCTAAGAACGAGTGGGAAAAGTGCTTTTCTCAGTAGTTCCATCGGATGCAGCGATGTATTGATGTAAGTGGACACTATTTTGAAAAGATATAATAAACGTAATAACTTGCCAGTTTGTTCAGATTTTGATTTTCTAAAAACTTTCATTGTCACCCTCGTACACGTTACTTTCCTAGGCATTTATAAAAAATAATTAAAATGTTAAGTACTAGTAGTATGTTTGAGTATATCTTGTAAAAAAATTCTTATTTTCTCAATAATTTTTGTCATTTGATTGTTTTTCGACGTTTGCAATATTAAAATTAACCTATAATAAATAAAATCCAAATTAATGAAATAAATTGTCACAAATATCCATGGTTTTTTGTTTTATACACACACTTTTTTGCATTTCTCTATATTTGTCCATGAGTGTATATTATAATAATTAATAATATGGTTTCATAGTAATCTAATAGTTGAAAAATAATTAATTAGGAGACGAGTTTACAAACTCAACAAAAATATGCGAAGTTATTTCAAAATATGTGAAGAGCTTAACTTTAAAGAAGTTGTGTCAAACAAGATGCGAAAGTACAGTCAACAGCTTGTAAGCGGTGCGATATCAGTACGCCAAAGTAAAAAGTGCCTTGGAAGAAGAGTATCGACACAACTGATCCCGTGGCCAGTTTAGAAGCTAAATCACTTGGAGCCAATTTTAAGAATTTCGAGTTTTTGCTGGCTTTAATCATTTGGTAATTAGTTTTATTCCACGTTAATCTTGACAGCACATGCATGCAAGCAGAGCGCATAGATTTATCACATGCTACAAAACTGATGCATAAAAATGAATATACCTAGAGACGAAGCATTAACAAAGGCTTTCATTGCAGCTAAAGATACAGTTGTATCAAGTTTCAGTTGAAAAAGCTGAAATAAACTCGGAGTTTGAAAGAATCCACGAACGAAAAAAGAAGAAAATGTTCTTGTAGCCCAGGAGGAATCGGCGCATTAGTATCAAAACTATTCAATCTCAATTTTGTCATGCGATTCTCTTCAAGTTGTCCTGCTGACGATATAAATGCATGTTGCCATGGGGCAACTAGGTGCCATATTGTTTAAACCGATTTTTTTTAATTAAGAGGAATTGCTATTTTCAAACAGGAGAATTTTTTTTTGTATTCTTTGATAAAATACAAATAAATAAGTCCCATGACTTTTTACTATAAAGTTAACATTTTCGGAGTTATGAATTTTTAAAGGTTTGAAGGATTCAGAAATGTTATTCAGAAAAAATGTTTTCTATTCAATGTTAGACACTGCCATAAACTTAAGCAGACACATGCTTTACACGACTTTTTACAATTAATGAGACTTTGCGTTTATTAAATAGAATAGTATAGAGAGTTTCCTCTACGATTTGAATAAGATCGATGAAAATTTTAAGAAAGTATGCTCAAAGTTGGAGGAATAATGAACGCATGATCTTAATCGCGATATTTTGGGATTGAAGCTTCCAAGAGAAATTATATGTTTGAAAAAGTTTTTACATATCGATAAAGTTCACCCGAAAGAAGTCCTTCAGCTCTTTGTATTAAATAATAGGAAAGATACGTTACCTAATATTAGGTCTTTACCTATGAAATTTCCGTTTTTTATGAAATAAGTTAACGTATTTTTCTATATTTTTATTTCTATTAATCAAAGTAATCATCCATGCAATCGATGCATCTCTGCTAATGCAGTAGCAGTTTATTGATGCCCTTCTTGAAAAGATCAGCTGGACGGGGGAGGCAACAAATTCTTTAAAGTTATGTTGTACTGCCTCTCGGGTATTGAATTTTATTCCCGCCAAAAAATTATTTAAATTCTGGAAAAAGTAGAAGTCTGTAGGCGCAAGATCTGGTGAGTACGGCGGATGACGAGAGCTTCCAACCCAGCTCTTGTAAGTTGGAGACCGTCTGTTGTGCAGTATGAAGTCGCGCGTTGTCGTAACTGGAGCAGCGGGGACGAGCGATTGACCAAAGCTGGTTGGAGACGTGTGAGCCTCTCCATTATTGTGTTCAGTTATTCACAGTACACATCTCATCCTGTTTGGTAAGAAGCTGTGATGAATCACACCGGCGCTAGACCAACAAACAGTGACCATCACTTTTCTAGGGGTAAGTTTTCGCTTAGGGCATTATTAAGGTGCTGAATCAGGATCCAACCAACTTGTTGAGTGTGAGTACTTACGATTGTCAAACAGAATCAATTTTCGTTGCATATAACAATGCGGTTCAAAATTCCTTCGTTTGTGTGCCTTTTAAGCAGTGCAAAGCACGTCTCGATGCGTACTTCGCGCTGGCGATCATTAAGTTCGTGGGGCGCCCATATGTTAAGCTTTTTTTCCTTGCCAATTTGTTTGTTAATTGACGCAAATGGACCAATATTGTTTTGATGCTAACGTGGAAAACAGTTGCTAATTCAACCGTACATTGAGTATCCTTAGCTTCCAGAATCGCCTTTAATTCGTCATTGTCCTTTTATTTGACCAAAGTTTTCGGACGATCACGGACGTTTCAGGTCGAAATTTCCAGAATGGAAGCGGGCAAACCAATAACAGGCGGTGCGTTAGTTTGTAGTATTCGCTCCGTAAACGTTGTTGATGTTACGTGCCGCTTCTGCCGCATTGCTGCCACGATGGTACTTATTTTTCATAACTACTCAAATTTTAACGTATTCATGATGACGAAAAAGATGAAAACATAACGGTTATTAATAAACAAATGACTAATTTTGAAAAAATTATTCCATGTTTTTATAATTTTTTAAAATTATTTCAATTTTATAACAGAGAGTACGAAAGTAAATTTTAACTAAAATTAAACGACGTGACTTCAGCGCAAGGATTTCTGCAAACATGACATCAAAGATTGCGTAAGTAAATTACGAACGATGAAAAAGTCGCTTTATTATAATATGGTCAGCAATTTCAATATTATAACAAATAGAATGATGATGGTTTAAAGCGTTAAATGTTTAAGCATAAATGTGCTTAACACATTTGAATGACAAATTACTATATATTTATTTTCTAAATCTTCTAATTTTAATTTGTATCTTACCTTTTTTTTATAGGATAAGGGTGACAAACGAGTACACAGTCCACCTGATGGTAAGTGGTTGCTGCGGCCCATAGACATTGACATCTATCCTCGTTTGCGAATCAAAATGCAGATGCGTTGTCACCCGTGAGGAATAAGATGGAATGCCTCATTTCCAGTAAAAAGGGCCTCCGGCCACCTGTACTCGCCAAGCGAAACGCAGAGGTAAACCTCTACTTCACGCTGGTATTCTGTGAGGTCGTGGTACCATCCCGGTTCGAGCCGGCCCATCCGTGCGACAGCAAAAGCTACCGCGTGGCTCTACCACTGTTAAAACCTACCTATCGTAGTAGAAAAATATTACAATCTTTAAATTCTGTATCGACATAAATTTAAATTTGAGTTGTTTTAATCAATATTCATTGCATTATTCTTATTAGATAAATCTTATAAAATATTTTTTATTATAAAAGGTAATACACTAATATCTATTAAAGCTCAAGGTTAGCTCGTGGGCTTAGTGACAGGTTCGGCTATTTGCATGCATGTGTTGTCGATACATACGATAATTTCGAGATAGTGTTCACTATTTCGCGTGTATTTAGTGTTCTACATTCTGGGTCAACATTTCCTTATAGTTGTCCGTTTCCTACTTGGCCGACATGGACAGCGATGCAAATAATGTTCGGCATACCAAGTTACCAAGCCCATCTTATGTGCATATTAAACACTAGAGACTTCTTGATTAGTACGTGATGTGATGCGACGCGATAGGATGTGATGCGACAACGATACGATGCGTCCTCGGTAAATTGCCTCATGATATTAATTGTGTGTATTATATGTGTATATCTCTGTATGCACGCCCTCCAGAAATTCGCCATTTCCTTTTTCGTTTTTTAAAAATAAGGAGGAAAAAGTGAAACCTTCGTCTTCATTATAGGTATACGGAAAGTATTCTGGAGGTGATGAAGCATCTATAGTCTTCTTTGTTTGAAGTTGACTTCAGGTGTCCATGGAATGTCCACGAAGTAGCCACTACATGGACTGTAAGTTCGTTTGTCAATTTAGTTTAAAAAAAAACCTAAATTAGACTAAGAAAACCGGATGACAAAAAGCTACAGTGCCATGAAAATTTAAATGTCCTCCAGACCGAATTTCGGTCTCGGCGACCAGGATCAACGGAGACTAGCCTACGCAGAACGAGATTGCAGTGAACAAGTGTGTGTGCAAGCACAGGTTCACTCTCTATACCCTCACTCTCATAGTCCAATGGGACGTCAATCCGACACGATTTGAGTGAGATCAGGCGCACGACCAATGGATTTACGTGCTTTCGGAAGGACGTTAACACAAAATAAAGATGGTGGCGTAATTATACTGGAACAGTCATCCGGATAAAGAGAATGCGTCGCATGTGACTTCATAGTCGAACATGAAATCCACGAGTCATCACGCGCAATGATAATCACCTTGACGTCGTTTACGATCATTTACTGTGTGCATTTAAAAGTTTTTTATTAACTTGCTTTGTTTGTATGTATTTATTTTCGGTTTAAAACTTGTAATACATTTTAAAGCACTTGCTGACATCCGATGTATCTGATCTGATGATGGACCCGGATGCTGGCCTTAGCAACGCTTGTTTATATATAGATTTTTGAGTTTATTTTTTGTTAGCCCTTAGGCAGTTCACTGCTGGACTTGAGCTTTGACAAGCATGTGACGTTAACCGTATGCTTGACCATGCGATCGCAGTAGAAGAAAACACAAAACGCGCATCTTTAATGTTACACTCGTCACTCGTCTGGGATGCAAGATGTAAAATAACATCTTGTAAGGTAATTGCATCTAATAAGGGCCGGGTTTTTGGAAATCCTTATAGATCAATTTTGCGAAGTCTGTTAATTTGTAAGACATCATGATCAAATAAAATGTTTTTATTTGAAGAGAAAATATTGTACAAGGGACCAATGGCCAGTTACTTACAAAAAAGTTCTTTAAAATCTTTTCTATGGTCCTTATTGGGCATTACGGTTCTAATCAATTTTGGGAAGTCTGTTAATTTGTAAGACATCATGATCAAATAAAATGTTTTTATTTGAAGAGAAAATATTCTACAAAACCAAGGCATCAATGGCCAGTTACTTACAAAAAAAGTGTTAAAAAACCTTGTCTATGGTCCTTATTGGGCACTAGGGTTCCAAATAAGGTCCGTAATTGAACTGCAAGATTTTAGGTGTTACTACTAACTACTAATAAGTTCATGGCTTTCGAATAATGAAACGGAAATTCAAATAAATTAGTGTCGTGAGCCTTATAAAGTATTAGGAAATGTATATAAGTTATAACTAATCTATTTAATGACGTAAAACTAGTTTTACGGATTTTATCGCGTATATTAGGTTATTTTATATTCTCGACGTTTCGAGTACTTTACAGCACCCATGGTCACGGGTGGAGGCGGGAAGGGAGGGGGTACACAAGCACTTATAAAAGGGTTAAAAACGACCCAACAAACAAGAGAGGGTATACAAAAGCGCACACAAAGGATTCCTACCATTTTGTCAGCGAGATTAAAAACCTACATCTGGCAGACAATGAAGCTATGGTCAGTTTTGAAGTGCGGTCTCTGTTCACATGCTTACCTGTTGAAGACTGCATCTCGATTGTTACTAGAAGGTTGGAGGAAAACATGTCCGTAGAATATGCAACCTATTGTGGAAGAAAGAGTTCTACAAGCAAGTAGATGGTGTGGCGATGGGCTCACCTGTATCTCCCATTGTCGCCGATATATTCATGGAAGACTTTGAGGAGAGAGTCCTGCTTACTTCTCCCGTAAATCCAAGATCCTACAAGCGGTACGTAGACGACACTTTCAAAATTCTATTTTTAAATAAAGTAACTGCAGTTTTAGACCATCTGAACTCCATAAAATCTAAAATTCAGTTCACAATAGAGTTAGAGGCAAACAGTTCTTTAGCTTTTCTAGATGTGTTAGTAATTCGGAATCCTGATAACACCTTGAGCCACACTGTGTATAGAAAAAACACCCATACAGATAGTTATTTAAACGGTGATTCTCATCACCATCCTTCACCTAACTGTGAAGGATATGTTTCAGAGAACGCGAGGGATCTGTGACAGTAAATACCTGACCCACCTGGCCGCCGAGCTCCAACACATCAAGCAACTTTTGCACGACAATAAGCTTCGGGTACCGCGCCTACGTCACATTGAACGAGTGAAGCAGGCCACAGTCGAGCGAGTGCCTGCTGTACTGCCATATATCAGAGGTGTCACTGACAAGATTGGCTATATCTTGAAGCGTGCTTCTATTAAAACATATTTCAAGCCCCCGAAGAAGATTAGCCAGTTTTTACCATCAGTCAAATGTAATGTACGTCTGCAAGATGCAGGAGTGTACAAGCTTGATTGTGAATGTGGTCTCTCTTATATAGGACAAACTAAAAGATTCATAAAAACCCGCGTTAAAAGAACACATAGCTGATGTGAAGAATCGACGCCCCGGGAAGCCTGCAGTCTGTGAACACGTACAGGATCGCCTCCGTCACTACGTTAGATTTGATAGACCACAAATCCTCGCTAAAGAACACCGATTCCTTCCAATGATCATTCGCGAGGCTATTGAAATCAAAAATATCCTAATTTCAATAGAGAAGATGACTGGGTGCTACCATCTGCTTGGGATCCCATAATTAATAAAATAAAATCCCAACCCAAGCATACAACTGCAAGACTTCAAGATACCGTAAGTTCATACTGCGTAGATCGGAACAAAAATTAATAATTTTTAATCTGGAGGTAGCCGTGGTTAACTATGACATTGGGACGTCATACACCTCATCCCCCCCCCGTGACCATGGGTGCTGTAAATTACTCGAGACGTCGGGAATATAAAATAAGTTAGTATACGCGGTAACCGTGTAGTGGCGGTTAAGAATATCCACTACCCCATATCTTCCCGTGGGTGTCATAAAAAGCGACAAAGGGAAACAGGCAGGAGATGGGCAGCAGCATCTTCCTGATAGTAGCCGAAATTAAAATTTAAAAAAAACTCGGTCCCTATGAATGAATGTAACAAAGAGACGGCCCTCAGTCCCCGGCGGCCCCGCTATTCCTGGCTACGGTGGCGACCATGGTAACGGCGGGGCAGGGGGTGCTAAGAATCTCCGGTGGAGGTTCGGTTGCCACCTACGACGACTCGACCTGGCAACATACAATGCACGCACCCTGAGGACTGACGAGAAGATCGTGGAGCTGGAAGAAGAGATAGACAAGTTACGCTGGCATATTATAGGATTATCCGAAGTCCGAAGAGAAGGGGAGGACACGGTAATCCTAGAATCCGGCAACTTGCTCTATCACCGGGAGGGCGACCATCTGTCCTAAAGAGGTGTCGGATTTATCGTCCACAAGTCTCTCGTTAACAACGTTGTGAAGATCGAGAGTGTGTCAACGAGGGTTGCGTACTTTATACTCAGAATCACCAAACGGTGTTCGCTGAAGGTTATACAGGTTTACGCACCAACCTCGGCACACCCCGATGAGGAGGTGGAGGAAATGTATGAGGATATCTCTAGAGCCATGCATTCCTCCAAAACCCAATATACGGTGTTAATGGGAGATTTCTATGCAAAACTAGGCACAAGAGAGAACGGTGAGCTGAATGTAGGGAAATTTGGAATAGGGTAACGGAACCCAAGGGCCAGCAGCTGGTCGACTTCATGGAGAAAGAGGGACTCTTTATGATGAACTCTTTCTTCCAGAAGCGGTCCCACAGGAAGTGGACCTGGTCGAGCCCCGACGGTTCGACAAAAAATGAGATTGACTTCATTATGACGACCAGACGACAACTGTTCAGTGATGTCTCAGTAATCGCGAGGGTGAAAACCGGCAGCGATCACCGAATGGTTAGAGGCACACTGAAACTAAACGTTAAGTTGGAGAGGTCTCGTCTAATGAAGTCTACGCTCCGTCCCCCTCGTGCTCTAATCCAAAGTCCCGAAACCTTTCAGCTCGAGTTACAAAACCGTTTTCAGTGCCTAGAAGACTGCAATGAAGTGGACGATATGAATGACAAGCTCGTGGAAACTGTCCATGCGGTCGGAGCTAAGTTCTGCAAGACCCGCCGCAGAAGAACACAAAAACTCTCCGATCACACTCTTAATCTCATGGTTGTTAGACGGGAGAAGAAGCTACATTCTTCAACAGATTTGACAGCATACAGGCAACTGAACAGATAGATCTCCAAATTTGTGCGGCGGGACTTACGCAACTTCAATGCAGCTCGTATTGAAGAAGCGATCGAGCGGAACCAAGGCTCCAATGTCTTTGCCATAGATCTGTCTGCCAGAAAGAGCCAACTGTCAAGGCTGAAGACAGAATGTGGCAGCATCGTTTCCGGGGCACCTGAGATTTTGAGTGAGATTGAGAGGTTCTATGGGCAGCTGTACACGTCATCGTTGGAGCCACACGCAAGTGTGAGTATCGATCCAAGAGCGAGTCTTATCCGACATTATTCCGATGATATCCCGGACGTCAGTCTGAGTGAGATTAGAATGGCTCTCCAGCACCTTAAAAACGGCAAGGCCCCAGGAGAGGATGGAATTACAGCGGAGCTTCTGGAAGCGGGTGGAAAACCGGTACTTGAAGTCCTTTAGAAGCTCTTTAATTCCGTCCTCCATGGTGGCATTACACCGGAGGCGTGGAGCAGAAGTGCGGTGGTCTTGTTCTTCAAGAAAGGCGACACCGCTCTCTTGAAGAACTACAGACCGATTTCCCTTCTGAGCCGCGTCTACGTGCTGTTTTCGAGTGTCATTGCGAATCGTCTCGCGCGCAGTCTTGACGAATTCCAGGCTCCCGAACAAGCCGGTTTCCGAAAAGGCTTTAGCACCATAGACCACATACATACCCTTCAGCAAATTGTACAGAAGTCAGAGGAGTACAATTTGCCACTATGTCTGGCGTATGTAGACTATGAGAAAGCCTTTGATTCCGTCGAAATTTGGGCGGTGCTGCAGTCCCTTCAGCGGTGCCAAGTTGGCTGTCGGTATATCGAAGTGCTGAAGTGCTTGTACAGTAGGGCTACGATGGCTATCCGAGTACAGAACCAGAGTACGAAACCTATCCAATTGCAGAGAGGTGTAAGACAGGGTGACGTTATATCCCCGAAACTCTTCACCGCTGCATTGGAAGACGTTTTCAAGCTTCTGGACTGGAAAGGATACGGTATCAACATCAATGGCGAGTACATCACTCACCTTCGATTTGCCGACGATATAGTCCTTATGGCAGAATCGCTGGAGGACCTAAGCACCATGCTCAATGACCTCAATAGTGCTTCCTAACGGATAGGTCTTAAGATGAACATGGACAAAACAAAGATCATGTTTAATGTCCATGTCACACCTATGCCGGTAGTTGTTGGGAGCACTAAGCTCGAAGTTGTTGACGAGTATGTTTACCTGGGACAATCACTCCGACTAGGTAAGTCCAACTTCGACCGAGAGGTCAATCGACGGATTCAACTCGGCTGGGCAGCGTTCGGGAAACTACGACACATCTCGTCAGACATACCTCAAAACCTTAAAACGAAATTGTACAACCAGTGCGTATTGCCAGTGATGACATACGGAACTGAGACGTGGTCCTTCACTGCTGGCCGGATGAGGAAGCTCAAGGTCGCTCAGCGAGCTATGGAGAGGGCTATGCTCGGAGTTTCTCTGCGTGATAAACTCAGAAATGAGGATATCCGCAGTAGAATCAGAGTGACCGACATAGCCCAACGGATTAGTAAGCTAAAGTGGCAATGGGCCGGCCATATAGCTCGAAGAACCGACAACCGATGGGGAAAAAAGGTTCTCGAGTGGCAACCTCGTGGCACCGGCAGGCGAAGTGTTGGGCGTCCCCCCCACTAGATGGAGTGACGACCTGGTGAGATGTGCAGGAAGTCGATGGATGCAGGTGGCTCAGGACCGTGGTTTGTGGCATTCCTTGGGGGAGGCCTATGTTCAGCAGTGGACTTGTGAAGGGCTGTAATGATGAAAGATGACGCGATAAAATCGATAAAACTAGTTTTATACTAATCTATTTTCAGTTTTATGTTGATTTTTATTAACTCTAGTAAAGAAAATCACAAAATGTTACTAATCAGTAATTTTTTCAATTATAGTCCTTGCACCTTATTAGGTATTACACTTCTGTAATCACAGTCGATTTTTTGTCACTAAAAGGATTTTTTATATTTTTTTTTTCACAAAATAAGTAAGCTTGTTTTCGAATATTTTTCTTTTCTCTACCAATTCCTTTTCCTATCTCTCGGTAAAAACAGCTTGGCTTCTCATCCTATCACCACGCTTCCAGATTGTATGAGAATTTTCAACGTTCGCCGTGGTATATTATATTTTAAAGCTCCTGCACGCTGAGACATTTCTTTTTCTTTATATCATCTAAAGCATCTTGAAGATCAATTAGAGACCACCCTGAACCCCGTTTTCTTTTTTGCGAAGGTTCCATTTTTGTCTTTACTGGAAGCAATATACTTATATTACCTATGTATGAACAACACTTATGTCAAAAGCTCTTGATTTATGTAAATAAAATCTTATAAAAACTACGTAAAAACGAACGGATAAATGTGTTGCTAAGTATGAAACTCGAAAGCGTCTAGATTATTTTTTTGTCCAAGGAAGGAAAGGTGGCATTTTTGTGCGATAGCTATGGCCTAGTGTGGCGAACTGTCGTTATCGCCGCACAAAAGTGCCACTTGCCAGGCCAGCTGCTTATTTACACTTATATAGGTCATTTAAGGCGTTTCCCTGACCAAGTAACCTTGAGAATGCAGTGCACTGCCGCCCGCGCTCTGCGTATGCCCGTTTATCATAGAATTCACACAATTTTTGGAATTAATTATAATTAAAAAAGAAATGCTAAAATTTAAAAATTAAACAAAACGTGAATAATATAGATTTTTAAATTATCTATCCATAAGCGTAATCCTCAAATGATTAGAGCGTTGCCTTTAACAACAGATGCATGTAATCAATAATTTTAGTCATTTTAAAAAGTAGATTTTAAATGTATTTATAACACATAAAAACAAATTATAACGTGGAATGTTATGATAGGATAACGAACATTAATAATGTGCTTTTAGATGTAGTTTATTTTTCATAAATAATGAGATAATAGTCTCTGAATAACGAAAAAAAAGCACTATCGCAAGGTTTTGGTCGGGGTATCGCCTTAAGTAACTAATCACGCCTATTTTAAAACTTCGTACCCCTAATAAGGTCCGGCCCTTATTTGGAGACAAAAAAGTGGACCTTGTTAAGGACTTAGATACCTATGTCCTGAGAAAACCAAACAAAATCGAGATCAAAAAGCAATAATTTTGGTAACTTACCCTGTCAATCCACGTTCTGAAAATATTTTAACATTACTATTGCATAATTATTACATAACGACCGGGTTTTATTACTAAAACAACGCAAAATTGGATCAGAATATTTTATAAATTGAGTCACGACGAACGCCCCTAAGGTCACACAAAGAGCCACTGAAAAAATGGCCACCGCGAAAGCAATGAACGTCGGTGCGCTTTTGTAATTGGTTACTGGGGAGTTGCCGCGCGATATCCATTTTGGTTTAAGTATTAAGTGCAGGAAGTTTGAAAAGATGGACCTTACTTGGGACCGGCCCTTTTTAAGCGCACCTGCCTTAAGAACGATTTTTTTCTCGTACCAGTGAGCGTAGTGTATGGCGGCCCGCCACTAGATGGAGTGACTACCTGGTAAGACGTGCAAAAAGTCGATGGATGCAGGTGATTTGATTTGACTGTGTGTCATTCTTTGGGGGAGGCCGATAATCAGCAGTGCACTTGTAATGTTTTTTGATTTGAATTGAATTGTTTTGTTTCTTGATTTGAAGCTCCAGTAGCCTAATGGCAGGGCGCGGAACGCAAACTCGTAAGGTCGTGGGTTCGAATCCGCCTTTCGACTACTGTCGTGAACCACTTCAAACACAAGCATTTTAAGCTTACCAGAAGTGGTTTAAGGGAATATTAGTAATGTTTAATAGCAATACTAGTATTTAAAAAAATGATGGTGATGTACGGTTTATATCGCTATGTGCACTCTCAAAGTGAGCTGCAACGATAGCCACGAGAAGAGTGGCTAACATTACTTATACCGAAATAAGTATTATATTTTCTAGGGCATATAAGACATGTTCGGCGCTTTCTAACTCTGAGTATTTGTAGTACAGACACAACTTAGTAGCCAGGATTCTACACCAGGAGCTCGCTCTGAAATACGATCTCGTGGATCGGAAACTGCCTTATTACAAGTACTTGCCGGAAGCCCTGCTCGAAAATGATCGCGCTAGGCTCTACTGGGAACGGGTCATCATCACAGACAGGACTATTCTTGCGAATAAGCCTGATATTGTGTTGATGGACCAGGCACAATCAAGGGTATTTTTGGTCGACATTATCATTTCTTATAACGAGAACTTCGTGAAAGCCGAAACAGTTAATCTGACAAAATATCTGGACCTGGCTCACGAGGTGACCGATATGTGGGGTGGTCTGCCGGCCGAAATTATTCCTGTGGCCATTCCTGCGAACGGGATAATCCCGGTCAGCCTCTCAGGTCATCTGAGGCGACTGGGACTCCGTGACGGACCGCTCCAGGCTCAAATGAAGGCGGTGCTCCCCGATACGGCCCGCATCGTCCGCCAGTTTCTTTCCCTTTCCTCCTAACCCTTGGCCGTTTGGTCTCCCCTGCGAGAGCTTCCATCTGGTTGGGTTTTTATTTATTTATGTATTTATTTAATTTTATTGACATTTATGTATATTTATATCTTTCGTTTATAATTATATTCAATTAGATAACCCAGATAATAATTTATTTCAAGAAACTGTACAATTCATGTCTTAATTAAAAATAGTCTGCAATAACAGGCACCTGAACTAGGATAAACCTGTATGTGGGGTGTATGTGCTAATGGATACATTTACAAATATTTTCCGTTTCTTATATAAAATGAATAACATATCAACTAATTACGGTTATATCGGTAAAATATATTATCATCAATTTACTTATGATTTTAATTAATTTAAAACAATCAGCAATTTTTCCGTATCATGTATGACAAATGTTGTAACCATGTCCGCATTACTTTTTTACAATCTGCCATTTTTAATGGATACATGTACAAAATTGCATTGACTTAATTATACAGAAAAGGGCCAAGGAATGTAAAATGAAGAAAATGAAAGGAATGAAATAAGTAGTCTTTAAGATCCAAAAAATAATTTTATGAAAGAAATTTTTGCGAAAAACATCTCAAGTACCTATCGTCATCAGTTTTTAAGTCATTTAGTTATAGACCGTAGCCAAGTACATGACTTGTGTTAGTGTGTTCCATTGAAGTTATACATGGTAGAGCCATGCTGCAGCTATATTAGTAGTATAGTTGTAGCACGAATGGGTCGGCTCGACCGGGGAAGGACCACGCTCTCACATAATAAACAGCGTAAAATAGCAGCTTAACGCTGCTGTGTTTCGTATGGTGAGTGTAGAGAACCGGAGACCCTTTTTACTGGAAAAGAGGCATTCCATCTTAGTCCTCACGGGTGACAAGGCATCTGCATTTTAATTCGCAAACGAGGATAGATGTAGACGTCTATGCGCTACAGCAACCACTTACCATCAGGTGGACTTTGTGCTCGTTTGTCACCCTTATCCTATAAAAAAGTTATCTATTTTAAAAATAATTTTTAACCGTCTTCAAAAAGGAAGAGGTACTCAATTCGACTGTATTTTTTTATGTGTATTGTTATCATAGATAGAATAGAGTAATTTTTATTCAATATTGATTACAAGTAATTCTTATTGAAAGTCATTTTTTTACATTACCACTGGTTCGAAAAAAATCCTCCGTCCTGTGAAGAACCAGCAAGAAACCCAGCGGGACTTTGTTAAAATAAATTTTACAATTTAAATGATCACAAACCATTTACAAAATTTATTTTAGAAAGCTTGAAAGCGACCACCAGGGGTTATTATCAACCATATATTCATTTATATTATAATAACCCTTTTTATACAGTTTTTGTTTAATTAATTAATTGTTTATTTAAACTTGGTAATAGAGAGACCTTGTATATTTTTGGGACTTTGATAGAATAGAATAGAATAGAATAGAATAATTTTTTATTCAATATAGATCACATGTGTAATACTTATTGAAAGTCATTTTTTACTTTACCACTGGTTCGAAAAATAAAACCTCTGTCCTGGGAAGAACCAGCAAGAAACCCAGCGGGACTTTTTTTTTTAAAGCAAATTTTACAATAATGGTTGTACTAACTATATAAGTACAAAATTTATTTTAGAAACAGCTTGGAAGCGATCACCTCATTCCCAGGGGTTATTATCAACCATGTATTCATTTATACTATAATAACCCTTTTTATACAGTTTCAACTTAACAAAACATTTAAACTTGCTAATGGAGAGAGCCTGTACACTTTCCGGGACCTTGTTGTAATAGCGTATACATTGCCCCAAGAATGAATTACTGACTCTGTGGAGTCGAGAAACTGGTATCACTAGCTTGTGTTTGTTCCTAGTGTTTACAGAATGCACATCACTTTTTTTACTAAAACTACCTTTGTTTTTGTGAACATACATTAAATTTTCGTAAATATACTGAGAGGCCAAAGTTAATATATTTATTTCTTTAAATTTATCTCTAAGAGACTCTCTCAGTTTTAGGTTGTAAATAGCTCTAATGGCCCTCTTCTGTAAAACAAAAATAGTTTCTGAATCAGCCGCATGTCCCCATAACAAAATCCCATAAGACATTATGCTATGGAAATAACTGAAATAAACTAATCTAGCTGTCTCGACACTAGTGAGACCTCTAATCTTTTTTACAGCATAGGCTGCAGAACTTAGTCTGCTTGCTAGTTTGGATATATGGGGGCCCCACTGAAGCTTTGCGTCGAGAGTGATGCCAAGAAAAACAGTGGATTCAACAGGGCTCAGTTCTTCCCCATTTAAAAACACATTGGTACTCAGATTTCTATCATTCGTTGTTGTAAATTTAATACATTTAGTTTTATTTCCGTTTAAATGTAAATTATTAACGTTAAACCAATGCACTAATTTTGATATAGCATTATTCACTTCGTCACATTTAAATGATTTACGTTTAAGTTTAAAAATCAAAGAAGTATCATCAGCAAATAATACTATATCATGATTATCCTCTACAATAGAAGGTAAGTCATTAATATACACTAGAAACAAGAATGGGCCGAGAATTGAGCCCTGAGGGACACCCATTAGTACAGGTGAGCCGGAAGAACTTTTACCATTAATAATAACTTTCTGCATTCTATTACTTAAATATGAAATTATAAGTTTAAGCGCTGTGTTCTTGACACCATAGTACTGTAGCTTCCTGATTAATGTCTCATGGTGAACGCAGTCGAAGGCCTTGGAAAGGTCACAAAATATACCCAAAGCATCCTCTGAATTCTCCCATGCACAAAAAATATGTTTAATAAGCTCAACTCCAGCGTCAGTTGTTGAGCGACCCCTTGTAAAACCGAATTGATTTCTATGTAGCAATTTATTAATATTAAAGAAACTTAACATTTGATCTAAAATTATTTTTTCAAAAATTTTACTAAATGTTGGTAGTACAGAAATTGGTCTAAAATTGGCGGGGTCTAATGTACTACCAGATTTATATAAAGGTATGACTTTACTAACTTTCATTAAATCAGGAAACACACCAGATTCGACGCTTGTATTAAATATAGTGGCTAGATAAGGTGCTATTATATCTATTATAGATAAAATAACTTTAACGGAAATCCCCCATAAATCTGCCGTTTTCTTAACATCAATAGTTTTAAAATATTTAACGATATCTTTTGGCAGTACTCTATGGAATTTAAAAGTATTTGAACAAGCCTTTACATTTTGTTTAAGCAATGATTCGGCGACAGTAGGAGAAGAGTTTAATGATTTAGTTGTCAAAAAAGGAACATCAGTAAAATGTTTCTCAAAAGCTATAGCAACTTCTTGATCAGATCGGGTTAAATTATTGTTAATATTCAATTGAAAATCCGAGTTGCGCGGTTTGACCTTGCCCGTTTCACTATTTATTATTCTCCAGGTCATTTTAATTTTGTTTGATGCAGTTTTAATTTTGTTACTCAAATGTAAAGCCTTAGCTGTGGCGCACACTTTTTTAAATATTTTAGAATATGTTTTTACATAATCTCTAAATATAACACTACTATTATATGATCTTTCATTATAAAGCTCGATATAATAGCATATACACTGCCCCAAGAATGAATTACTGACTCTGTGGAGTCGAGAGACTGGTATCACTAGCTTGTGTTTGTTCCTAGTGTTTATAATTTTTTTACCAAAACTATCTTTGTTATTGTGAACATACATTAAATTTTCGTAAATATACTGAGAGGCCAAAATTAATATATTTATTTTCTTAAAGTTTTCTCTAAGAGACTCACGGTTTAAGGTTTTAATAGTTCTTAAGGTCCTCTTCTGCAATACAAAAATAGTTTCTAAATCAGCCGCATTTCCCCATAGCAAAATTCCATAAGGATTATGCTATGGAAATAACTGAAATAATCTAATGTAGCAGTCCCGACACTAGTGAGATCTCTAATCTTTTTTATAGCATAAGCTGCAGAGCTTAGTCAGCTTGCTTGTTTGGATATATAGGGGCCCCACTGAACTGACTTCGCGTCGAGAGTGATGCCAAGAAAAGCAGAGGATTCAACAGGGCTAAGTTCTCCCCCATTGAAAAACAAATTGTTATTCAGATTTTTTACATTCGTTGTTGTAAATTTAGTTTTATTGCTGTTTAAATGCAGATTATTAACGTTAAATCAATGCAGTAATTTTGATATAGCATTATTCACTTCGTCACATTTAAATGATAGACGTTTAAGTTTAAAAATCAAGGAAGTATCATCAGCAAATAATACTATATCATGATTATCCCCTACAAGGGAAGGTAAGTCATTAATATACACTAAAAATAGGAATGGGCTAAGAGTCGAGCCCTGAGGTACACCCATCTTTACGGACGTCTTTACATATTTATATATTATATTACCTCATAAGTTTTTTCTACATGAACCGATTTTGCTGATTCTTTTTTAATTTTTAAGCTGGTACTTCTCATGTGGTCCCATATAATTGATCAAGTTCTGACCAATTAGTATTTGAGTTATCCTTAATAATTTACATTGAAGTCGGTTGTACACACTTCTTAATTTTACCACTGGTATTTGTAACGTCTACGAATGACCCCAATACCAAAATCTCTTGCTTAGATTTTAGGAATGTATCGACGGTAATATTCATTAGAATTTAACAAGCCAAGGCCATAAATATAAACCATTCACAATTCGTGTATAGCTATAGCTGAGAATTCGCTCGAATTTAACACTGGTCGCTTGATTGCGACTAGTTACGTCTAAAATAAAATTCCGTCATCGGGCGTCGACAACTGCCGTTCGTTTGTGGAGCGACGAAGGCGGCTTCGGGGCTTCGGTTCGGTTGCCATTCTCATTCCCGCCACGCCAGTTCGCCACTCGCCAGTCGCTCGTCGCTCGAACGGTACGACGCTCGCTGCTTCTTGACAAAAATGTGTTAGATACGGATCATTAGTGCACAAGTTTCGAGTGACAGTGTTCGTGTTATAAACACCTGGAACATTTTGCTTATTGTACCTTTGGGGATATTAACCTATTTAGAGGATGATGGCTCCCGAGACAGTGGTGACCGTGGATCCCAACAAGCCTACTCCGCAACAAACGCCTCCGCAGCAGCAAGGCGGACCGCTGGACTGGATCAAAATCAACATAGATTACTTTAAATCTCCCCCTGGTATATTAAAAATTGTTGAATTGGTAAGTCTTATATTCTATAGAAGATTATAATGATATTGTTAAAAAAATTATATTGAATAAATAACATTCGTTATGTAAAAAAAAAACCTTTTAGGCGCATTTTCCTTGTTATTTTTTTTTAATGCAATCCTTAATACGAACTTTGATTTACCTAATTACTTTTTTAGTTAATATAAAAGAGTTTAAAAAAGGTTAAATAACGCGGGTCAGAAATTTTTATGATCATAGTAATAATTTTAGATCATACCATAGGTATCATAAACCTGAAAGCATTCTAATCGATTCTTAATACGTCTGCAAAATATCAGATTATTCAGATTGTGGTTGAAAACTGAAATAAGAATTCCATTACATTCATACTTTACACACATACAACATGCATACTTGCAGATCTAGCCAATAAAATATGATGTCATATTGTTTTGAAAGAAATATGTATCAACAGGTATGATTTCATAAAGGGAATGTCGCATAACGATGTTAAATTATGTCGGTTAGACCCAGGTGGCTGAAATTATAGTCTTTGGTACCGTGTAGTTTTCTATACGAGTTATTGGGACCGTTATACCGCTGTCTTTGTAGCTGAGAAAGGTTTTTGATGCCATGGAGGTTAGTAGGTAGAATATGCAATGGGTTAAGCGCAGTTTGTGGGAGAGGTAGAGTAAAGTAGAGCATACGTACGCGTTGCGTCGAGAGCTATGTATTTTCACTGTATTCAAATAACATCCTTGTTGCAATTATATTTGGGTAAGGTGTCAAATGGAAGAATATCCAAAAATATTTTTATCTCAAAATAATAGGTACTATTAAAGTACTGTAAAAATAACATCGATACTTTGAAGCCAAGTTTCTTAAATTGCAGCGTACCCTAGGTAGGTACTAGATTTTTAATATACTAATGAAACAACAACGAATAGCCGTTACCTACGTGATGTGCTAGTTAAGTTACACCATCTCAGTAACTGGAAATGACATTTATTATAAACTTTTAAAAGGCACTGGAGTGTAGAAAATTAAGAACTTTAACAATTAAAGATCCATTAAAATTAATGATTATTATTCAATACATAAACCTGTAGATGTGACTAGTTCGAAATACATCATGTTCTAATCGCCCACTTTGCTAAGACGCTGATATCATCATTTGACTACGCCAGCGCCACGCATATGTATTAACTAATATTATGTAACTTACAAGGCGTACAGTAACTTAGCTTACGTAAAATAAAAAAAATAACACTAAGCGTATTCAATAAAATCATGCTCTAAGATACTGATCTCAGCAAGTGGTATATCATGTTGGATTCAGACAGAAAGACAAATAAGTAAAACATGTATAAAAATGAAAATGCAAAAAAAATATTGGATACTACGAACACAATTTGTATATAAGTTCTATTTTTTGTGATGTTTGAGGTATTTAGGTATAAATATTATTTTTATACTAAATAATGACAATTGTCTTATACTGACATACAAAAGTGCGTTTAAAATTTGCTGCTGACCGAATTCATTCAAACCGTAACGAAGAAAAGATCGAGTAACTAGAGATTTTCTTATTCTATAAAAAAATCTCTTGGAACTTGAAATAAAGATACAGAACACAAGTTACATAGTGTGCATCAACAAACCGACAACTGCATCATCAAAATTAAGTCTTTCGACCTTGAATGTCTTCAGCGTGAGATAATGTAATAACTAATACTCGAGGTTTATTGCGATATAGCGTTAAATGCAGATAATTCAAAATAAAAAGATATGAAGTAAATAATGGCACTATTTTGGAAATCTAATCGAAACGTTGTTAAAATTGCAATGACGAAAACGAAACGACATGTAAGTTAAATTAAATATGAATACAATTCCCTATTGTTGTTTCAATATTAAAAAATGCAGCGCTAGTAACATTACCTAGGTATTAGAAGTTTCTATTAGCCACTCAAACTAAGCTAGTTTAAATTTGTAGGGGACTACAGTGGAAGTATATTCTATTTGTTAGTAAATAATCAGCTAATTTAGCTAATGTTAATGCTGTTATCCATTTAGATATTACAGCTTTATCGGAAAACGATACAACAGCGTGTTGCATATTTAAAAAAAAAAGTCGAATAAATAATCTCATCTCAGTGGTGCAGCTAGAGGGTAGCTACGGGTGCAGTTTGCACCGAGTATATTAGTTAAACAGCGGTTAATTCGCGATTTACTCGAAAGTAATTTAAAATGAAGAGATTAAAACTGATTTTATTTATCTTTGCTATGTGCATCCTATAAAAGTAAATGTTGAAATAATGCACTAATTTACACCAATTGTGTTCAGGTGGCATTATAATCAGATTCCGTACCTAGGTTTTTCAAGAAAAAGAAATCGAACTTATAGATAATTTATTATCGAGTGGGAAGTTGCTAGTGAGTGGGAGAACGACAACGCGGCAGCTTTTGCTGTCGCACGGATGGGCCGGCTGGTACCGGGTTGGTACCACGACCTCACAGAAAACCAGCGTGAAGTAGAGGTTTACGTCTGCGTTTCGCTTGGTAAGTGCAGGTGGCCGGAGGCCCTTTTTACTGGAAATGAGGCATTCCATCCTAGTCCTCACGGGTGACAACGCATCTACATTTTGATTTGTAATAGAGGATAGATGTGGATGTCTATGAGCCGCAGCAACCACTTACCATCAGGTGGACTGTGTGCTCGTTTGTCACCCTTATCCTATAAAAAAAAACGATTCGCACCCATACTTTTTTACTTAGGTTGAGTTTAACAATTTTTTGTGTGAAATGATTACTTAAAATATCTTATACAGTTTTTCATATTAAGTAAGGATTACGCATATAGTTTCTTTCTAAAAATCGATATTTTTATTATTGTAAAGAGTAAGTTAAATATTACAGGCTAAAATAAATTTCAAGGTGAAATATCAAATTCATACCAACTAACAGCGTTGTGTGGAGTAGGATGTAATTAACTACACAAAATAAGTTACACCCCATGTTAGTTAATACCTACATTTCACAAATTTAACTTAAATCACTATCTTATTCATAATGAATGGTAATCGTTCCATAATTAAGCCATGAGAAAATATTTGTGAGCAAACAATTTAGGTACAATTAAATGTAATTACGTAGTAGTTGTGTATTCGTGTAAATGGATAAAAACTTGCGTTCAGTTTAAAAGATAAACTTCACTGTAATGCTTTACAAAGACAATTAAAAGCGCAAAAATCTTTTTACAAATTTTATATTACTTATATCGTAGGGTTATACTTGTTAACACTCAGTTCGTACGTTGTGTAAGTATAAATTGTTAAAGCGTAAAAGTGACCAATTATCGATATCAAAAGTACAGGTAAACATGAGATAAACAAATACCCTGTTTTGGAGAAACTGAAGATACATAATAATTTGTATTATTTCTAATGCTTACTACTGGGCTACCTTAAGAATTCCTAGAGGTAGAAAAAGAATTTTGAATTGTCAAGGAAAATAATCGTCTCAAACAATTTTCACAATTTGTTAAGAGTTATGTAAATATAATAAAATATGTCTTTATTTAAAGTACCTATATAAGATATTTATTGTATGTAGCTCAATAAAATTTTGTAAGCCGTAAGAATAAATCTACTGATAATAAAATTCGAGCAGTTTGGAACTTTGCAAATAAAAAAACTGGTAAAACACATATCTCAAGAAATAAATATCATTTAAATATAGTCAGCGGCTAGAACACTATTTTAAAAATATATCAATGAATATTACAGTTGCTTTCTAGGTATTTAATCTTTATCTATTCCGCCGGATCAATTTCTATTCTTAATTTATTTGAAGGTGCTGAAGAGGTAGTATGCCACTGCGTTAAATCGAACTAAATGCGTATAGAATATTACTGAAAAATTTGATATGGAATAAAATTCGGACGTGACTCTGAAACTAAAATTCTTTAAGACGAACTGAATGCTTGAAAATATTACGTGTGGTGACAATAAAATGAACCAATAAAGTCAACCAAACATTACCCAGCATGGTGATAAGTGATAACATTAATAACATTTGCTATGTAACCCTTCTCATTTTCTCCAACCTGTTATTACAAGCTAACATTTTAACTGCTGAGGGCTAATAAATGTTTGAAGTTAAGTGTTTATTCAATTGGTCATCCGCATACCGTTAACATTCGACTGTTTGTACTATTGCATGTATTCACAGATGTTCTTATAAGAATAACCGTGACGACACGATACCCAACGTCTGAAAGGGCACCTTTAACCTATGAGTAATTTTTGGTGAGGTTAAAGAAATCTGATTACATCAGCAGCATAAACAGGCGGCAATTCATTTGCTTATACTCCAACCACGAAATTTATATTGATCGCTATTCGAAAGGTCACAACCACGGTAAAGATTTAGTATTTATAACACATTTTAAAATTTTTACTATAAAACATGCATTTATAAAAATACTTGGAAGACCATGCACACATATAATAATAATTATAACAATTCCTTAATTGTTAATCACTCTTCATCTATTATACCTAACATGACGTTATGATCAATTTCGATCTCATTATCAACTTCCGACTACCGTCGAAAGTTATCAAGCGCAAATAGATTTAAAAAGTCATGTTTTTAATATACTTAATAGTAAGTAGCAAATTATAGATATATCTTAGGTGGTAGAGCAAAGCTGCAGCTATATTATGGTTGTAGCAAGAATGGCTAGGTTCGACCGGGGCAGGACCACGCTCTCACGTATAGAAGCTTAATACTGCTGTGTTTCCTAAGATGAGTGTAGAGAACCGGAGACCCTTTTTGCTGGAAACGAGGCATTCTATCTTAGTCCTCAGGTGTGACAACGCCATCTGCATTTTGATTCTTAGGATAAATGTAGATGTTTATGGGCCACAGCATCCACTTCCCATCAGTGCCTGTATGTACCCTTATGAAGTTAAACCTTTACAAAATAAACAAATAAATATAAACAGAACTTGGAGCAACTATGAAGAGAAAAAGAAACACAGACTATGCAGTCACTTGTTTTAATGCGCCATCTTATTAATTTTGATTGAAAATATACTAAAATACAGTGCCCTTATTATTTAACTGCTATCCGCCTACCAAAAACCTCAATAAGGCCGGGACTGGATTCTTATAAATTATGAGTCATTGCTTATTATTAGTAACATGTGTCACTATTTTTATTAAAATAAGTAGGTAAGCAGTAAGCACCAATTTCGTGGATAAAGCGGTTTAAATTTTTTTTAAACATAATGACGAACCGAGTCTACAATCGAATATATATAATCGAAACCTACAAATATATCAGTAAATAAATAAATAAATACGGTACACATGGAACATTATGAACGCAGGTACAACGCCGAGCCTGTAGCTTAGATATGCATAACTTAACCAAGGACGTCTGTTCTCTTGCGTCACGTCTTCAAAGAATCTTGATTCTTGACGATCGTTTGTAGTGTAAATGACATTACAATGATATAGCTGCTTATATGTATTAATATCGTACAAGACTGTTTGTGAAAATATAAAGTCACTAATTTATACTCTTTAAATATTTCATAATCCGTTGTATTTCCATTAATTTAGCATCCTATTTTAATCATATAGGTATATAGGTACTTAATATAGACTTTACTACGTGATTTTTGATAAAGATTTTGATGTAAAATTATCTTTTAAATGTCAGCTAAAAACAACTTTAAGTACCTATACTATGTCTTTAGTAATTTCATGCAAGTCGGAAAACCCGAAAAAAGATGAGGTAATGTAAAAAAAGCTTCATTTTATCGGATCCATAACTTGTCATAACATTAGGGTAATTAGTGTTTTCCGTTGCGTAGTGTTTTCTGCCGACTTCCAAAAAGGAGACGGTACTCAATTCGACGCGTATGTTTTTTTATGTGTGTTACCTCATAACTTTTTACTGGGTGAACCGATTTCGATGATTCTTTTTTTATATGAAAGCTGATACTTCTCGTGTGGTCCCATATGAATTTGATCAGGGTCAGGACAATAGTTTTTGAGTTATTTGAGTTATTCTTAATAACTTATATTGAAGTCGGCTGTACAAAATTTTAAATTTTAAATTATTGATTTTGAATCTAACACTGATAGATTCATAACGAAGTTTAAACTAAGTTAAGACCATTAGAAATCTATTTTAAAGTAAAAAGGCGAAAAGGCTGGCATTAGGGTCGAGGCTGGTATTAGGGGCATCCACCCTAATATCATTTATTTAAATATTGTAATAACCTGCCAGTGCCAATTTTTATTATGATTTTTCTTTGATTTTCCATTTTTTTAAACAAGTATGTTTGGTAGAGATTTTAGATCTTTTGTAGCTTTACAAATAAATCTGTTTAGAAACTACCTGCAAAAATGATGATATGATTTCTTATAATTACGCGAAACTATACATTGAACAAAACTAGTTTTTACTTAGAGTAATTACACATAGAGTGATAGTATCATTCAAAATTCCGTTCAAAGTTGAAGCAACAACACAATGAATGTGTGCATAAGCGGCCTGTAATTACGTTTGCCCACACGCACACAAGCAAACGAGTAATGTATGCAAGTTAATGACATTTTCCCCAAAAAGTGGGGAAAATGTAATAGTAGACATAGTCATAGGATTAATATTTAGGTTGCGTTTATAATTATTTATTAACTATTTTCAAAGAGAAAAATGTATCATTATTTATTTTTGTTAACTTATGTAATATTTGAATTATCAAAATACGTAATATTTTGTGTTATATTCACAAATCTAATTATATTATTCTGTTAGAAGTGGTATATTTATATAAATATCTGTTATTGATTTTCCATAAAATCTTATATTATTTGTAAATATATTTTTTTATATAATACCCAATGGCCTTATTCTATTATACATATATAAAGACGTGAAAGAAATGGAGGAGGCAAATGCGTACGTCCATTTTTTAAAGTTTTTCCAATCCAGCCCCCTTACATATACATAACAAGTGAATAGTTGTCAGATAATAATTTTAGCTGTCAGATATTTTTTTCATTCGTTATTCATTACTAGCTGTGGCTGTGGCCCGCGCCTTCACTCGCATATTAAAGCATACACTGATCTCGATTCTTGCCATTATAAGAATCTAAGTGATATATTTAATTTAAATCGGTCTTAACGTATAGGTTACAACATACAACTTTCACAGAATGGATATAATATTAGAAGGAATCATGAGACTTAAGAGTGCAGTCAGCTTCAAGTGATTATTATTATTACTTTATTGGATATTATGTTTTGCATTAAAACAAAATAAAATTCGAAAGGAGATAAACTATTCAAATAAAACATGAAATTAAAAATGTTTATTAAATAATATAAAATAAAGTAAAATATACTCTAGTACTTAAAAACAATATCTCTTAATGACCCTGAAACTGCAACTGTTTTCTAAACAACTGCCGCCTTAATGACGCTATCCTCGAAATGTTATATTTTTTAGATTCATAAAATAATCGAACTAAAAATGTTAAATTTATGTTAATTAGAATAAAAAATCATAGGCTATGTTATTTATCCTAAAATACAGACCATAAAAAAAATAAAAACAACTGCACATTACTAAAACAAAATAAAATTAACATATTTTTTTTCGTGGAAAATGGGAACCCTAATAATATTTGGCAAATAAAAATACATATTTATATGTGAATGGGACTATTGTATGTATTTTTTTCAATATGCATTTTTTTAAATTATAATAATAAGAAAAATGGGGTAACATATTTTACTATGCCTAGCAACATTTTCATTATATTGGCGTCTGTCAAATTTATTATTTATTATTTTGTTTTATTGAATGTTTTTTTTACAAAAATATAATATGCTAAGCAGTAATTACCCGTGAAATGAGATTTTTAATTTTTTTTAGTAATTATGTGATGAGTTGTGACACTCTTTCATAGTACAGTACGTCATTTTTTGGAAAAATTGTGCGAGCTGTTTACACGACTACGTGAACTCGAGTACTAACGCGCCAAAAGTCGTACTTAGCCTTTAAAGGCTAACTTGAAATGGCTTCACTTTGCGTGCGCCTACTGCGGTTCTAAGCCTAATACTTCTATGAGTTTTTATAGATTTTATCGCGTACCCGTGACCATCATTGCTGTGCTCGAAGCATTGGGAATTAAAAAAGTTAAAATTAAACGCGGTAAGATCCGTATAAAATATAAAAATATTTATCACCTGCAAAAATAAAAGCAAAGCGGTTATCATATTACCTATTTTAATTCTTGTTACTATTACGCGTGTTATCTTGTTTTACATTTTACAATTTATCTCTTCTTTATTATCCAGTCTTAGCCGCTGACACAGAACACAATTACTCTTTATCAAGAGGCCGGTGACGTGTCTCTATCTGACGTAGGTTTTCAAATATTTTTCTGTAGTGATTTTCACAGGTTGGTCAAATAGTTTTTATTAGACCATTAAATTTAAATTAAATTAAAATTCCCCAAAGGAGACGGTCCATTTCTGGTCCAGTCTATGTACAATATACCGTAAAAAAGAGAAAAATTCAGGGATTTTGTTAAAAATAAAATGAGATAATAAATCAAAATAAATAACTTGCAAAAAATAAAAATGCAATCCCAAGTTTCTGATGGTTTTACAAGATGGTGCCATTCCAGTCATAAAAAAGTAAAAAAGACACGGTCAAATGTCATTTCTGTCAAATAATATTTTTATTTACTTCGAGCTTGGTTGTGTAGTTCAGAACTCTACTCTATACTTGTTTTACTCCACTTATGTTTTTGGACTTAATGATTTACGTTTAAGTTGATATCGGACATCTGTATTCTGTAGAATCACATTTTGAATCAGTAAGCAGGTATGTACTAAAGAAAGATGCTTCCTTAAGCTATTAAACGCATTTGAATGACATGCTTGTGTCTGTAGTCTCTTAATAATGATTAATTTCTACAGACGTTCATAAGGGCTGCAAAATATTAATATGATGTAATTATCTTTCAATTCACCTGTTAAAACATGTTGCACAATTTAAAATGCGCTTGTGCAATATAGATAGTTAATTAAAATAAGATTGTATTGTTCTAGATGGATGAAAATGCACCAATATGTCCACAACGTTTTGCAAACGTATTACAAGATCTATCTGTCGGCACTAATCTTGAAAATGAGCTCCAGTGCCCTAATGCCAATACTATCAGTATATCGTATATTTGGTGTCAATGAAGACTGGGTAGCAGATAAGTTGTGACTCAATTAATATCATCCCAACAAGACTCTGGTTTAATAAGAGGCCGTATAACATCTCGCCATCACTCGGGCAGAGCTTATTCTACATATTATATACTGTTGACGAGACAAGGGACAAGTTGGGATGAGATGATTGCAGGTTATTATTGCAGTTTCTCTTTTGGACAACAGACAGTGGGTTGCTGTGCCCACATAATGACCGTTGTCTGGTATTTGTGTTGGGCTCGGTATCAAAATTCTATAACCACACCGGCCTCAATTCTGGATGGCATTTTAGTAGGAAAGGATTTTGAAGTAGGCTAAATAAATAAAAAATAAAAAATTAAGCTGTTTTATTTATGTTTAGTATCCAAAATATGATTGACCTAATGTTTCACTTTCTATAATTCATAGGACTGTTAACCTTTGTTATGACATTATCCCTGCTTCAAATGTCTGTCAAGGCTCAAGGCATACTCTGACACGTTGAGGACCTGTTATATGAAAATATTTGTACGCCGGAAACGGCAGTATATTTAAGATGCCAATTCTTTTGTAACAACTGTAATGTACCATATTATAACAAATAAATTATATTATCTATGATTGTACCCTAGCACTTCAGCAGCCCAGATAGACACATATACTTGAACAGAAATTAGTATTCAGGATTATTCTGTTTATCCACCTTATAACAGCCACTCTAAGGTAAAATAAGTTAAATATATTCTATAAGATTAGTGCAATAAAGTGGATTTTGGGCTAATGAATGCAATGAAATAATTTTGTGCGTAGGCACCGTTGATTTATCTCAACAATCTTCTTGTCTGGAATTAGGTAGTACTTTTTACATTTGTTTTCTCCTGAACTGCATTTATGATATGCAAATATCAACAAGAACGTTAGTTGTTTTAAGACCAAAAAGCACATACACAATCTATAATACACTTTATTCGTATTTTGATCAAAAAATACAACTTTTTTGCCCTACTTTCCTACTAGTTTCGAGACATTTTATCTATTTTACGTAATAAATCTACCTGATAGGCTATAGGTGATATGAGTATATCACAGACTAACTAGTAGATTCTACCCGAGAGTATATTTCAGAGATGACAGCTAACGTCAAATCAAAACGACGTCAATCCGCCATTAGGGTTGCATTTATTGGTGAGAATAAAATATAATTGCACTGAAATTAAGGCGAATTCGTGGATTTGAATGATCAAAAGTAGTTTAATATTTTATTTTAATTTATTTCCATGCTTGTACATAAACTAGGCCTACGCTCCATACAATTTTGGACCGTCTCCTTTCCTTTTAAGAATATTAAATGATGTACAAAGATTGAGGTTATGATTTTATAGTTCTAGCAAAAAAACAGAATTTAGAAATGTGAACAAAATTCGGGGTCACAAACTGGAGCATAACACACACTAATGGACATAACACTGTATTTGTCCATAGTAACAATAGATTGTGGTCCTATGCGGGGTCTGAACTTAGAAATGACCTTAAATTTTTTTTATGACATTTACTCAATTATAGATGACTGCGTTCCAAAGAATAAGTGAACCATTGTGAGGTCGAGGTATCATTACCTCGAGTGGTTCACACCTCAAAATAATTCGCAACATAAAATTAAAAGCGATTCTACACAAAAGCACGAATGGGTGGGCTCGACCGGGGAAGGACCACACTTTCACAGAATACCAGCGTAAAATATTAGCTTAACGCTGCTGTGTTTCGTATGGTGAGTGTAGAGAACCGGAGACCCTTTTTACTGGAAATGGTGAAAAGGTGAAAAGGTGACAACGCATTTGCATTTTGTTTGATGTAGATGTCTATAGGCCGCAGCAACCACTTACCATCAGGTGGACTGTGTACTCGTTTATCACCCTTATCACATTAAAAAAATCGTCTTGTCAAATATAATTTCATAAAGTTTTAAATTAAAACTATTCTCATAATTGTTTTGAGTTGTATTTATCTAAAGTACCGGTAGCAGTCATCGTAGATGGGTTTACGTGGCCATGTAGTGTGGCGACAGTTGTTTCAGTGGCGCGTCTCCACCAAAGTTTTCAACATTTGTCAACACGTGTTGCCGACAAATGTTTCTGTAATCACCTAGTTTTAGCAACAAAACGAAACAATGTCGGGAATCGTCTTTCCATTTTCGGCGGCAACATCAAAGGAATACGCTTGTTGCCGACATTTGTTCCCTCGGTGGAAACGCTTCTTGCAACATTTTGAAACAAATGTCGTCAACTTTTGTTGATTTGGCAACAGTCGGAAACATAAATGTTGTCAACATTTTTGGTGGAGATGCGCCTAATGTTAAATATAATGATGAAATACTCTACCTTATATATACTTTGTAACATATTTATGGTAGGTACCTACTTGAAACAACTGATACTGTATGACATTCATGTTACTCGTGAAATTTTCAAATATTGTATTAAGATGATCATGCGCTTTTGCTGGGTTGAAGCAAACACAGGGGTAAGATTTTTAGCTGTAACCTGCGACTGTTGCTCTTGTTTTGGGTTTAAAACTTAAAAAAAAAAAATAAAAATTTAAAGTGGATTTGGTACATAAAAGTGATGCGATTTTGTTTATTAAGAGTCTGAGCCTCAAGAACTTGAGATATTTTTGTCATGGGCTGTCCTGTGTGCGCTGAGTAAAGCTGGCGTCAAAATTTTCTAGAAATCTTCGCAATCTTACGTATCATTTCTTATCCGGCATTGGTATAACCGTACGAATCAAAAGAAAAGAAAAAAACATAGGTACTTCCCCGCTCTATCTACCCATGTTTGACGTAACGCGTAGTGTTGTTGATAATAATCCACAATTTTCATAATTGATTATAAATCATTTGTTCAAATCCTATAAAACTATATACTTGGTAGTACTGATAGTGGTTTTGGTATGGTAGTCGATTATCAACATTGTTTCAGTGATTAGTTTGAATGCAGTGCAGTGTCAGTAACGTAACAGTTGCTTAAATTTATTTTAACACAACCAGAGTCGAGAAATAACAGTTTGTGATTTTGTACAAATGTTATCTATGAGGAAACCAGAGGTTTGAATCTTAGTCGGATCATGAACAGTAGCAGTCAAGTACTAGGCCACGTGGTCGTCAAATGAGTAAATATGATGATAAAGTATAAGTAGGCAATGGCAATGTTACTATTGTACTGAATAAAAACTTTATCGGTCTGAATTAGTCTTCGCTTGTCGTTTGATTTTATCAATTTTCTTTCTCTTATAAAGCGTTCCCTACTGCCTTAGTTTAACAGTGTTATTCAATTTATTTTGTTTTTATGAACTCATTGTTGCTGCTGTCATAACAGTATTTTTATTTATGAAGCTTGCATAAAACTCATCTAATTATAACAGTTGAAACAGGAAAATATTCATTGATATTTACGAATGATTAAATTTAGCAAACGTAGCTTATGTTTGAGTTTCGTCAGGTGAAAGCTGGCGTCGAAATGAAAGTAGTTCTGGTGTTAACGCATCGGTCCGCCTAAGGCCGCGTTGGCCGACTTGACTCGCCTCGGGCTCCGTCCGGTGTGACAGCCTGTCGTTTTCCCATCATTTCACTTGTTCGATATCCAAACAACATTCTGTTTACCTGCTTTTAAAGTCATAAGTCTATGTATAAGGACAATTATTATTGCTGAGACTGAATTTTTGTTTTATTAACTTTTTTTATAAAAAGGCGACAAGCACCATAGTTGCTTATATTAAATCTATAAGACAACGTTTTTGGAACTGCTATGGAGCTTGGTGCCTGTTCAGATTTCAAATCATTTAATCGGTGAAGCTGACAACCACCGACATCGTTTGTTTCGAATACGGCTCACTTTCCACATTTTAGGTTTTTGGTGGGATAGCCTATTCAATAAATAAGAATCATTAAAATCGGTTCACAATTTAGGAACACATCGCGTAACAAACACAAGAAAAAGTAGAAATAAAATATGTCTGTTATTTTACCATTTTAAAAGCGTAACGTTACTCATGTGTAACGACTATGTCACCTATACAGGTAGATGTAAGGTATTTGTAGGGAGCCCTACGCTTGGAATTGTTAACGAGTATGTTTCCCTAGGACAAATTGTCCGACTAGGCTAGTCCAACTTCGACCGAGAGGTCAAGCAACGAATTCAAGTCGGCACATTTTCTCGTCACGTATATACCTAAAAACTTGAAAACAAGAGTGTATGATGAGTACGCATTGGCAGTGATGATATGTGGATCTGAGACGTGGATCTTCGCTGCTGGCCATCTGTGGAAGGTCAAAGTCGCAGCGTGGTATGAAGAAGGTTATTATCCGGAGTTTCTCTGCGCAAAATCCAAAGTAGAATGAGAGTAACCGAAACAGCTAAACAGATCAGTAAACTGAAGTGGTAATAGGCCGGCCACATAGTTCAAAGAACAGGTAACAGATGTAGAAGAAAGTTACTCAAGTGGCGGTCTCATACCGCTAACTGAAGTGTAGGGCAACATCTCACTAGATAAAGTGACAATCTGGTAAGAGATGTAGGCAGTCGATCGATGCAGGTGGCTCAGTATCGTGCTTCTTGACCTTCCTTGGAGAAACATAGACCATGTTCAGTGGCGGACTTGTGTAGGGCTGTAATAATGATGATGATCTGCCTAGAATTAAGGGGGGCTCTGAGAACTCTGGGTCTCCGATGCACTTTTCCATTGTGACAACTCCTACGCTAGTTTGTTTTGTTTTTAGTAATAATATGCTTATATTGCTTTTAATGCGTTTTGTACAGTTTTCGTGATCATTGTTTCGAGGATTAAGTATGTGAACATAAATTTATACAAACAAATAGGATAGAAAAAACGAATTCTTGCAAAATTATTCATACTTTACCGTTCTTACGAAACTAAAACTGTACCAATGTTGAAATCCTAATGTGGTGTATTGTGTTGCGCATTTGCGACACAGTTGGGCAGTTAAGAACACGCGAATATACTCGTAACCCTACTGTACCTTTATTATATTCCGTACATAGATATCTATGGAAAGGTTTTACTAGAGATAAATAGTCGAGATGAATCGAGCTTATACGTTTAAAAGTGGATTTTAGGATAAAGTATAAAAACTACACATTTTAGCCAATAATAGGTTTTATCTCGCTTAGTACAATTTAAAAACTCGGAACTGTTTCCAGATCAAAACTACTTTTGAGCGACGAAAACATTTTGTTAGAGGCCAAACTCGATTTTAACAAACAAGTTTTTCATAAGGCCTATAGCTAGCTACTAGGTAAACCATATCAACTAAATGCCGTACTTCAACCACTGATATTCGAAAAAGTAAGTTCAGCGACAGTAAAGGCGGCTACTGACCTGCCTGCCGCAGGGGCAATCTAGGGAGCACAGCGATTGGAGCAATATCGAAGGTCGCAGGGCCGACTTAAAAAATTGCCCCTGCTTGCCTACACACATCACAATTAAGGAGGCAAATAAGGGTCATCCCCACTCCTACACCCTAGATTGCCCCTGCGGCAGGCAGGTCAGTAGACACCTTAACTTGAGGTGCAACTGCGGACATCAAGTCCATCCTTTCGGGCTTATAAAAACTGGTACAGCCTAGGAATAGTTTATAAACGTAATATATTATGCAATATAACGCTGGGTTTAGTTTTTTTCAAAATTAATTCAAGCATTATCATCAACGCACCTGAACCATAATGTATATATTCTTTGCCTGAACGGAGTTGCTATACACTGCGCTTGTCAGTACGTAGATAACAGTATCGAGAGTAAACAATTTAGTAACATAGATAGTTATTTTGTATAGATAGTTAAATTATTTAACGTGCATGAAAACGTCTGTGATTCATAAATGCGCAGCTAAACTATATTCTTGTCTCGTGTTATGAATGTCTATGTGGTTTTGTTTACACTACTCTTTTATTATGTACTAGCTGTTCCCCGCGACTTCGCCCGTTTGTAATTTAGGGTTTTAATTATGTTGCGCGGAACCCTAATTCTTTTTCTAAAATATAAGTAGCCTAAGTTACTCCCTGTAACATCAGCTATCTGCCAGTGAAAGTCCCGTCGAAATCGGTGCACCCGTTTCGGAGAGTAGCCGGAACAAGCAGACAGACAAAAATTTTAAACTTATGTTTTTGTTATAAGTGCCGTATATACTTTAATATGCATTTAGTAAAAAGCTGTTATTTTGACATTACAAAAATTAATATATATGCATTCAACCAACGATATTAGCACGGAAGGTAAACTGTATACAAAGTGCAAATTGCAGGAAAATATGAGATGTAAAAGGATTGATGCGATTTTTCATTTATCCCTGCTTTCATGGCTCTCCTTCAATTAGCCAAACCATTAAATCTATTTTTAACTAAAAAACATCTATTAACTATTTGACCTTATTTGTGATTGTGCATGTTCTTTCATAAATACTTAAAAATTAACGCATATCATGTCGCGTCTTCACATTCGTATTTCGGTACCACCGTTTATATCTACACGCTGCTTCGACAACAGTCAGTTATTTCGGGAGGACGCTCTTCTCTTGTTATCCGTTTCGCTAGTTTCGTGACGCTTGAGCGAAAAAACGGGTCAGGGAAATAACAAATGAAAATATCAGGTCGTACCTCAGCAATGATAGTGAAATTACGGCTTAATAAAATACATTTTTCTTACAAAGCGACTTTGTATGAATACATATTGATGGTTTACTACAAATATGATTAATAATATGATAAAAAAGTTAAAGTTACAGCCTACTACGTCCATACGTAGTCCCACTGCTGGGCACAGGCCTCCTCTCATTTCTGAGAGGGTTTTAGGGCAAGGAAGTGTCCGCCGCGCTGCCCTAATGCGTGTTGGCGTACGTCTTCGAAATATTTTTTTTCTTATTTCTCAGACATGTAGGTTTCCTCACGATGTTTTCCTTCACTGCCGAGCACGTGGCAACTCAGATGGTTAGAGCTCGCTGTAAATTTCACAGTACGTGAGTAACCCGGGTAAGATCCCAGCCGGCACCAATTAAATTGTTAATTGCAATTTTAAGTGCTGATTTACCACGATAAAAAAGTATTTTCTTTCATTCATTTTTCATTACAGGTTATCTTAAGTTCGCTGCTGAACATAGGCTTCGTACACTTGCCATAGTTGCTACGCTTGGCAGACGTGTTGGCAACATGGCAACCGCATTTTATTATTATTTTGAGTTAATATCAGAACGATGATGCCGTCCATCTTCTGTTTTATTGCCCACTGATGCCTCTTACGACACACACGGGATGATATGGAGTAGTGGGTACTCCTACGTCGCCACCACACGGCAGAAAAATAATAAATATATTTCTAAAACAACATTTCTCTTTTGATGTACTTACTCCATCTGCGTAGGTAGCTAGTATACGTTGCAGTTGATGTGAGAAGTTACAAAAGTCATTAATTAAATGAACAATGGTAACACACATCCTGGACCACGTCATTGGTAAGTGTCGTAAACGACCTTTGACCCTTGACATGCAGTACCAGACAAATAAGCTCGATTGAGCTACTTATCCTATTAGAAGGAGTTAATTCTCTGTGATAATTAAAATTAACGTTTCGGATGTCAAACAAGGTATTATCGTGCATGTGTTATAAAAATTTCTTACGATTTTATTAACTTTAAAGATTTTTCTAGTGTAATAAATTTCTATAAAATGTAATTACAAGATAAAAAGAAATTTAATACCTGATTCTATTTGTTTATGATTATAACATTTATTTAAATAAATTAATAAACAAATCTTTTTTATGTGTATTTTGTACTAGATAATAAATTTTTACACAAAATAAAAACAAAAGTGAAGCTTTGTTATGTAATTATGTTTAAATATAAAAAAATATTTTAATAAGGTAAGTATACTGTCGAATGTTTTACGTGTCATGTCATGTCACGTCACCTATATCTATACGTATAGGTACTTACATAGTTTTCGGTTTCTTTATTAGCAATGAACACATGTTGAGTGCTAAGCTGCATCTACATTACGAAACTCGGTAATTTTTAACAATTATACAATTTCTTAATATTATGCTATTTAAAGTTAAATCGGGAACAAAAAAGAAAGTGGTAGTAGTTTCGGTTCGTCACAGTTACACCGAATTACGAATTATCATGCATTCGCATTTAAATAATGTTATGTTTTATATAACTGCATTAAATATGTTCATAAATAATTTTAAAGCAGTATTGCTGCAGTGTAAAATATTATATAATAATAAATTAATTATATTTTAAAGACATATACTACAACACAAGCTTCATAAATATAGAAAAGAAAACGTACGACACAAAAAGTAGGTACCTATTAGGTATGATTTTATTTTCGTCATAGGATTGCAATTTTATATTTTTAATCCTATCAGCTTGTTTTTATCGTTATTTTTAATGTTTTCTGTTCTTTACCATATCAGTTAACAACCCAACCGAGTGAATCATAGCTTTCTACGCATTACGAAGAGCCAATCGGTAAATGAACTTAGACGTAATTGACATGGTTGTTCTTTCTGTTGTTCTTTCTGCAGAAAGAACAACTGTTGTTCTTTCTGCGTTCATCCATAGCCCGGTCTATTGACTTACCTTATTAATAATTAATTGTGGAATGGAACTTATAACAGTTAATAGTATAAAATACTTATTGTAAAAGAATAACTTATCCTGTTTTGTATTTTTTGTTTCATAGTTGCTTGTACAATAATTTCGTTAATATCATGTACGATATTATGAAATGAATCCGTGATACGTTCGAGTTCAAACTTGCTGCGGTACCTTTTTATCCTTGGAAACCAAGTGTCATCCAAGTGCGTTTAGTCTTTATGTGCGCTAATAATTTATTTAGATCTTAAATATGTGTACTTTAGGATACAAAATGCATGCAGTTAACAGTCTTAAAATCTTAAGCACCTGATGGTAAATGGTTGCTGTGGCTTAAAGACATCTACGATTATATCTACCATCGATTAAGAATTAGAATACAGATGCGTTGTCACCCTTGAGGACTACGATGGAATACGTCGTTTTAAGTAAAAACGGTTTCCGATTCCCTGCAGTCACCATACAAAACACAGCAGCATTGATAGGCTCTTTTACGCTGATATTCTTTGAGAGCGTGGTTTGCTCCTGGTCGAGTCGAACCATTCGTAATACAACAGTGATATAGCTGTAGCATGGCTCTTCTACCCATAAATCTTTGCCTTCTTTTTTTTAAAGAGTTGGAGACGAAGGAAAAGTACAAATGTACATACAATTTCATATAATCGTGAGTTCGTGGCTGGAATACAACTCGCCTTGTTTGTCAACATTCAGTATCATAAAGTCGTTGTTGTTTCGACTGGTTAAGAACATCAAGAAATAGAAACGGACTGTATAAAACTTTTACTTCATGACGTTTGCAACGATCACATGACTGTTTCTACTCTGCGTATAGTTGTAGATAGTAGCTACGATCGATATAATATTAATTATAAATCGATAAAAGAAGTTTCAATGCCGTCCATTGTTGCGTTAATCTTTATGGACATTTTTATAAAAAGAAAATAACTATACGACAAAGCAAACGAAGATACAATGCATCTAGTCGTAAGTGGCTGCAGCAGTCAATGGACACCTGCTGCCAACATCAAACAAAGGAAGTTACAGATGCGTGGACTAAGATCTAATATCTCACAGCCTATAGTAATACTGGTTATATACCCTTTAGACCGTAACACGGTAGAAATAATCCTTTAGTTTCGCTTGTAGAGAACATTTACATATTATAATATCACTGATTATAAATTTAGATAATATTGTGCTATAAATTGAGGTGTTCGTTCTCTTAGTAAATTGTTTTTTATTGTATAAGGGTGACAAGCGAGCACACAGTCCACCTGATGGTAAGTGGTTGCTGTGGCGCATAGACATCTATACATCTATCCTCGTTTGCGAATTAAAGCGCAGATGCGTTGTTACACGTGAGCACTAAGATGGAATGCCTCCTTTCCAGTAAAAATGATCCAGTAAAAAGGGTCTCCGGTTCTCTACACTCACCATACGAAACACAGCAGCATTAAGTTGCTATTTTACGCTGGTATTCTGTGAGAGCGTGGTCCTTTCCCGGTCGAGCCGACCCATTCGTGCTATAACTATACTATTAATATAGCTGCAGCATGGCTCTACCACATATAAAATATTTTATACGTGGTACACTACACACTACTACACTATACTGTACACTATACTAACTACATTATCTTTTAACTTGTATTTTCACTTACCTCTTAAAACATGGTGGCAATAAATGACATTTTGGGTAAAGTTTATTTAAAAATATAAAAACTAATTCTTCTTAATAACTGGCTTTATGGCTCTGGGATCTAGCCCTTCTGAGCCTGAAGTTACAATATATTATAATAATTATCCTTCATAGTATACTGCTTCACAATATGTTGATGCGTCACATTGTGCAGTCCTTGGGAGATTTTGGCGGCAACTTGAGCCAGCAGACAACTGACGGTTGGCGATGGTATCTCAAGGCGCCTAAGCAAACAGACACCTTATTTTGAGAATCACATCACCATCAGAGCACTTGTTTCACAGTTTTCACTAATAGTTCACATGCGCAGACACTTAATACACAAAATCGCACCACTTTTAAATATCAAAGTCCACTTCAAACCATTATTTAAACTATAATACAGGAGCAGCAAACCGACGCTGGTCAAGTTTCCGCCAAAAACTCTATCATGTATGAACTTTATGAAATTCTTACAGAGTAAACAATAAATGTCTCATCGAAGTTTGAATTTCATGTAATTTAATGCATGCAAAGTGTGTCAAGGTTTCATTTCTGAGAAAATTCAGTTTTACCCAAGCAATACAAAGTGACACTTGTCTTGATAACCGAGGTTATTCGCTCAATACTTTGAAATTGAAATGTGAAACAATACTCCTATTCATATTTTATGTTGTAGTACTATAAATTACAATAACAGTTTAAACAATAGGTATACAGTAGCTTTCATTTCTACGCTCATGATTTGGAATCATAATTGATTGCATAATTTTTAATCAAATGAAAACCTTAAAGGGAAAGTATCATCTATCTTCCGGACTATCGTCCTTTATTTTCGTGTTAAGTGTAATTACAAACACGGGAAACTCATGTACTATTCAAATACTTTTTTACGAGGGTGGATTGAAAAGTACTCGGCCTAACACAGATCCATTCAATTCTAAAAATCAAATCTACCCACATTATTTAGTTCAGTTCAGACTAGTTCATTGTGTGAAGTTCGAAACGTGTGCGATAATTAGTTGTGATTTTATAAATTTATTAACAAAGTAATCGGACATAATTTCCGCGAATGGAGCAAATCGAGCAACGTGCCTTCATTAAGTACCTCCATAAGAAGGGGCTATCATCAAAAGCCATCCATGATGACATGGTCAGTACATTAGGCGATTGTGCTTTGTCATATTCATCCGTCAAAAAATGGATAGCAGAATTTAAGCGTGGTAGAGAGAGTGTGAAAGATGAACCCCGCTCTGGAAGGCCTTCGACGTCAACTACTGACGAAAATATTAAAAAAGTACTTGATTTAATAATGGGAGACCGCAGATTAAAAATTAGAGAGATAGCCGAGATTATAGGCATCTCTTATGAACGAACTCAAAACATCATTGTCAACGAGTTGGGTTTCCACAAGGTGTCTGCGAGGTGGGTTCCGCGACTGCTTTCAGTTGAACAAAAAAGGACGCGATTGACTATTTCACGCGACTGTTTGGAGTTATTTGAAGCCGATGCAGATGATTTTTTGAATCGTTTTGTTACTATAGACGAAACATGGGTTCATTACTGTACACCGGAAACAAAACAACAATCAAAACAGTGGAGAAGACCTGATTCACCACACCCTAAAAAGGCTAAGTCGATTTTGTCGGCAAATAAGGTGATGGCTTCAGTATTCTGGGACTCGAAAGGTGTGATTATGATTGATTATCTTGAAAGGGGTCAGACTATAAACTCTGATTACTACTGCACCTTACTACGTCGTTTACGAGAGGAAATAAAAGAAAAACGTCGAGGAATGCTCAGAAGAAAAGTCCTGTTTCATCAAGATAACGTCACACGTCAGTACAGTCAATGGCTGAAATTCACAACTGTGGCTTTGAACTGTTACCGCATCCGCCGTATTCACCTGATCTGGCACCATCAGACTTCTTTCTGTTCCCTAACCTAAAAAAGCACTTGGGAGGTCAAAGATTTTCGACAAACGACGAGGTCAAAGCAGCTGTAGACGCATATTTTGACTCTAAGGAAGAATCATTTTTTTTCAACGGTGGCAAAAGTGTATTGAACTTGATGGTGATTATGTAGAAAAATAAAAATATAACTGATTTAGTATGTGTTTATTTTCTTGGTTAGGCCGAGTACTTTTCAATCCACCCTCGTATTATCAATTCTTAACCAATTCCTATCCCGGACAGTTGACGGGCATGCGGTAGTACGGTCAGTGAACATGCGATCGACAGTTCGAAGGCAGATGTATGTAAGCTGTGTCTTATTTTGAAATGTATTTTGCATTTGGAGTAATCAGGATTTTATTTTATCTGCCGACTTCCAAAAAGGAGACGGTACTCAATTCGACTGTATGTTTTTTTAATCTGTGTTACCTCATAACTTTTTACTGGGTGAACCGATTTCGATGATTCTTTTTTATTTGAAATCTGGTACTTCTCGTGTGGTCCCATATGAATTTGATCAAGGTCAGACCAATAGTTTTTGAGTTATTCTTAATAAATTATATTGAAGTCGTCTGTACAAAATATTTAATTTTAAATTATCATTACGCCACCATATGTCACATAGCATTAGGTAATTACTCAAGCAATTTCATTCAGTTATAAGGAGCGGAAAGAAGTTAAAATTATTTTATTAACGTTATGTTTAAATAATATTTGCGAGGTGATGATGGGAAGTGCTAGAGAAATTTCACGGCTTTTGATAGAGGCGGTATAATCACCTTGTTTACACCATACGTTATATTTATATACGTACTCCGACTGGCGATGGGGAGCAGCGTAGAAGGCGCGGGACGCTTAGTACCGCGCTCGCCAATACTTTCTATATGATTTTATACGTGGTAGAGCCATGCTGCAGCTATATTATGGTATCAGCACGAATGGGTCGGCTCGACCGGGGAAGGACCCCGCTCTCACAGAATACCAGCGTAAAGTAACAGCTTAATGCTGCTGTGTTTCGTATGGTGAGTGTGGACTCGAGAGAGGAGACTCTTTTTACTGGAAACGAGACTTTCCATCTTAATTGAGGATAAGTGTAGATGTCTATGGGCCACAGTATCCATTTCCCATCAGGTGGACTGTGCGCTCGTTTGTCACCCATGTTCTATAAAATAAAGAAATTCACCTGCCGAGGGCATTTCTTTCATAATAGGAGAAGCTCTTGCTCCGCGTTGTACTTTTACGAGTTGATGAAGAAGTTTAAATATGAATGAAAGCGTAATCAAAAAAAAGCAAAGATTTTCGTTATTTTCACCTACGTAATACGTACGTAAAATACTAACAAACCCAAATTTAACAGCAAGTGTCAACAGCTGTTTCTCTTTTTTTTACAAAGTGGATAATTTTGTAGGAGAATAATGCAGCTGAGTTTCGTATGGTGAGTTTAGAGAACGGTGGAGCCTTCCTACTGATAATAAGTCTTTCGATGTTATTCCTCAGGAGTGATAACGTATTTGCATTTTGAAACTTAATCGTGGATAGATGTAGGTTTCTCTGCGCCACAGTATTCACTTACAATCAGGTGGACTGTGTACTATTTTGTCACTCATATTCTATAAAAAATATGTTTGTAGGAACTTACGTTATTGGTTTTAGTTCTGAATGTGTTGCGACTGTGTTTCTGCCTTAGGTTCTGCCTACTCTGATTTATAGTGTATATATAAGAGTAAATGGAATACAGATTAGGTTAGGATTTATATCGTGTGTGATTGTATGTATATTTTAACCGACTTCTAAAAAGAAAGGGGTTCTATTTTTGACGCGTATGTTGTTTTTATACGAGATAAAACGGGCATTTAATGGTTACTGTGTTGTCGGAAAAACAAAACGGATAAAAACAATTTAGATTAAATGGGTCGACGGACCTGCAGTCCACCTGATGGTAAGTGGCTAGTGCAGTCCATTGACACCAGCAGCTGATGAAGAAAAAGGTAAGAAGGGGAAGGAAGGTGAGGGTCTTACCACCTATTGACATACAAGATATAAGTATCACATAGTATTTAATGTGAATAAAAACTTCTACAGTGAAGTTTTTATAAAAATAAAAATAATATATTAGAGTAAGTATAAGAAAACCTTAATACACGTTGATCATGAGCTTTGCCGATCCTAGTGAGAATACAAGACTATTATGCAAAAAATATTTAGCAAGGGGTTAAAAACAGAATTTCAAAAAGGTTCATACATACTTTTATATATCATTCAGGTCAAGTTAATGTAAAGTGTGTAAAAAAATCGAAATGTTATTTAATTTTATGTAATTGTTGTCATATATTATAACATCCATCAAGAAAGATTTTAGTAATTAAGAAGTAAGGTGAATAATTAGTTGTGGGAACATGGCGTCGGTGGTATGACAAGCAAATGGATTAGGCTCTATTGTTAAAACTTACAACAATAACTTTATTCAAGGCCACTTAAACACACGTTGCAGCTTATACGTATAAATATAAAAGTATTATGTTGTGTTTATAAAATTTAATAAAATTCCTTTTTAAAAAAGTGGTGTCCAAGATTTGTCGGTAAAACAAATTGACGGATTGATTTCTTCTTCTATGTTAAAATCAGCATTTTAACATGGGAGTGCATTTTAACATTTTACTACGTCGCCTTGTAGTGTTTTGGACTGGAAATTTCTAGACACGATGTCATTCAAATTTTTCAAAAGTGAAACAATATGCAAAATCAAAATAAAAAGAACAATATATTATGTGAGCCATTTTAGTTTTGAAAGCTTTCATCACAGACAATAACCAATCACAATATTGTTATTGATCTTATTTTAACCTTTCTAATTTCCTAATATTATAATTTAAGCGCTCAATTATCTATGTTTTTTAACTTTCAGCTGTAATTAAATGCATGCATTAATTCGACTCATTTCCTTCGATAGTAAGCATAACATAAAAATCTAAACACATACAAATCTAAATTTAAAGCTTTGCGTGTCCCTTATCACCGAATCGGAAATCCGGCAACGTATCGTTATTTAGAGCGAGGCTTGGTCGCGTAAAAGCGTTGATGGTCTGCGAACCCATTGATAGAGGTTTCGGAACGGCGGTCGTGTCCTATCCGTATGCACAGCGAGGCTGGCTACGCACTTTCACCAATTGTGCACGTCTCTCATGACATATATTATTATATCCGACCTCGCTGATTGTTTGTGGTTTCGTGTCTACAATTTTATCGAAACAATCATTTATAAACAATACCAAGATCATAAAAATTATAATGCATAAATACAAGCTCTTCTGAATAGTATAGTTTGATACCTATAACAAGTATTATACTTATTACATGCATATTAAGAATTAATGACATTATTAGAGAAATTTATTTTACATTACGGCTAGATTTTGTACGTACTCTGTATTTCATATTAAGCGATAACAAAAAATTGCCGGTTATCGGTTGGAATTTCTACAAATAACACCTGCTCGCTAGTACTGCGACGGCTAGCTCATTCCGGCTGTAACACTGGCGAATGGCGATACAAAACCGGTTCGTATGTGCCAAGTGGCAAAAGGAGAGGGAGAGGGGGGCGGGGGCAGTTCTTGGGCTCTATAGCGTCATTTACATAGAACTGCCATATTTTTTGAAGAACACAGAAGAACACGAAATATTTATAAAGCTTTAGCAATCGATATGTCCATAATCATTGAGTTATATGTACTCCGTACTAGAGAAGCTATTCCAAACAAAAATTGTGCGCTACTCTATGTTTTCGCGCATGCGCGGAAGATAGTAGAGTCGCGTATGCGCGAAGACTTTAATTTAAAATAATATAAGATATTAATATAAAATAAATATAAGAATTTAATATAAAATACTCTTATTTTGATCTAAACAAACATATTTCTAAATAAAATGTAATGATAAGTATCTTATGGAATTCACAAATCTTCAATTTAAGCAATATTTAGATGTGCGGATTGCAGTATAGTTGAGTTGAACATAGTCAATGTTGGGAATGCGAAATCTAGTGCGTATTACATATATATCGATGTCCATAATAATTAAAAATAGCATATTAATTATTGGAAAAAGTCTCATCGTACATATTTGCAAAATTCCCAATAATTACTATTTAACTTGTAATTCTCAACAACTTATGAGATGGTTGGGTCGTTACAATTTGAATTCGATGCTCCCTTGTCGCAAGTGTTCAAGTTGATCATAATTGTCACTTAAAAATGCTATGTTATGCCAGTATCAAATGACTCATATATATTGCGGCTTTTTATTAATATATTATATATAAAATAAACTAGCGACCCTGGCGATTCTGGGGCAGGTATACGTTTAATGTGGCGTTATGTGGATTAAAAACAATCAAAAACTATTTATTTTGAATTCTTATATTTACGCGAAGACTATAAATGAAATGAAATAAATTTTTACGGATTTTATCGCGTTTAATCTAACTTTTCAATTCCCGCCGTTTCGGATGCTTTACTGGTGATGTTTTGCTGGTGTTGCGGTTGTTCATGGGTGGCGGTAGTCACTTACCATCAGGTGAGCCGCATGCTCGTTTGCCCCATCTTCTATAAAAAAAAAACCTAAACGGTAGCGATCACCGTTTCACCGAACAGTTACCCTCGCGATCACTGAGACATCACTGAACAGTAATCGTCTGGTCGTGATAATGAAGTCAATCTTATTTATTGTGGAACCGCCGGGGCTCGACCATGTCCACTTCTGTGAAGTCGCTTCAGGAAGAAAGAGTTAATCATAAAGAGTCCTTTTTTCTCCATGAAGTCGGCCAGCTGTTGGCCCCTTGGGTTCCGTTGCTCTATCCCGAATTTCCCGATTTTCCACTCACCGTTTTCTCTTGTGCTTAGTTTTGTGTTGAAGTCTCTCATTAACACCGTGTAGTGGGTTTGAAGGAATGCATGGTTTAGAGATATCCTCATACATTTCCTCCACCTCCTCATCGGGATGTGCCGAGGTTGGTGCGTAAACCTGTATGACCGTCAACGAATAGGTACCGTTTGGTTATGCTGAGTATAAGGTACGCAACCCTCGTCGACACACCCTCAATCTTTATAACGTTGTTAACGGGAGACATGTGGACGATAAATCCAACACCTCCTTGAGAAAGATTGCCAGACAAGTTGCCAGATTCGAGGATTACTGTGTCCTCCACCTCTTTTTGAACCTCGAATAATCCTAAATATGCCAGCGTAACTTGTCTAGCTCTTCTTCCATTACAGGATCTTCTCGTCAGTCCTCAGGGTGCGTGCGTTGTATGTTGCCAGGTTGAGTCGTCTTAGGTGGCAACTGAACCGCCATCGGATATAATATTTAGCACCCCTGCCCCGCCGTTACCACTACGGTACCGGCCACCGTAGTCAGGAACAGCGGGGCTGCCGGGGACTGGGGGTCATCTCTTCGTAACTTAACTTTACGTTAACTGGGGGCGAGTGGGTTGGCAACCGCAGTTTTTTTATTGTAGTCTTGCTGTTATCAGGAAGATGCTGCTGCCCATCTCCTGTCTGTTTCCCACTGTCACCTCTTGCGAAACTCATGGGAAGATATGAGGTAGTGGATAGTGAACGTACTCCGGGTTAACTCTGACATCAGAACGTCAATCACCTGAGTCCCCCGTGACCACGAAACGTCGGAAATTTAATAAAGAAAAGTTAATTAAACGCGATGGAATCCGTAAAAGTAGTTTTATTCAAGTATTTCTAATTAAAATTTGTAAAGCTTATATCATGTTGGTGCCTAAATAAATAAATACAGCAGTACCTAATAGAAGCAAAAAACAACAAAGTGTTTTTTTTAAATATTATCTCTAACGGTCTAGTATTTCTTTCAAACATCCACGTATTATCCAGTAATGTGGTAAAGTTATGTGTTTACGTTCATCTGACACCGTTGTCCTAATGATACATCGTACAGTCGTACTACGCGTAGTCATCTGTGGTGCTACCTGGGATATACCGCTACTTTAAAGATCACTCTTAAGCGCATTAGACGATCCAACAAACAATTCTTTCTAGAAACTGTGGTTTATTTTGAAAGAACTGATCAATGTTGTAAAATTATATTTCACGCTTGTCTTTTACGTTTTGCCGTTAAAATTACTCTTATTGTTTGGTTACTCTAAAAAGAATTCCGCCATTGTCATGTCAGTAATGGGTGAGACAACAAAATTATTACGTATATTTAATGGTTAAACACTTTTTGAATTTAAATAATTTAAACACACACATTGAGACCTTAGGATTGGGACATCAAACACAGTCACCCCTTGACCATGGGTGCTGTAAAGTACTCGAAGCCTCGGGAATATAAAATAAGTTAATATACGCCATAAAATCCGTAAAACTAGTTTTATTTAAATGTGTAGTGTTCGCGTAAATATAAGGAATCATTACTTTTTGAATTGAGAATCCCAAATCTAAAACAAAAGAAAATCATAATAGGCACCTATAACTTAAGATCTGTCACCTCTGTTTTATTCATTAATTAATTACAGCCTATAAAACTCCAGCGAAGAGCATAGCCCCCCCAATAGAAGACATATAAAATCAGTATTTTAAGTTGTAATATTAGGTACCTCTGTATATGTTACTTTTAGTAGTGTAGTAGCTGGCTAAACCTAGGTGTATCCGCACTTCGGGTTTTAGCCGTATCATGTACAATAATTACAAAACATTTATAACAGGTGTAAATACTAATGAGTCAGATTAACTAATAGTTTTCTAATGATGGCAGGGATACCATATTAATAGGAAGAGGGATAGTTGGGGGAGGAAATCATATCGGAAGAATTTAATTTTGGGGCATAAAAATTCAAGTGACGTTAAAATTTTGTAGAAGAATGAAATGTAGGTGTAAAAAAGCGTTAAGTACGCTTTATAAATATACTAGTACCTACCTAGTAGTAGGTTGCGATATTTATGTTTGTACTCCATGGTAGTAGGCTAGTTGGTATATTTCTTAAAACTTGTGAACTTACACAATGTATGTCTTACTTGAATATTCACTCGATAATAAGTTAATTATTGTCGAGGTTAATTAAACAACAAAAAAACATGCCATGATAACGTAAGTACATAATAATGTATCAGTGATGAGTCATGTCGTTAAAATATAAAAAAGTTCATATCTCTAAAGGGTACCAGGTCGCTACAACAGTTTAATTTTTAGTAAGTGTACAAAACAACTGCGTCATCCAATTTACTAAATTTAAACTGTTCTTGTTAATTTTTATTAATAAACTAAAAGTTACATAGTTCGGTGTGGTAAACGTTTCGGTTAATATTTTTTTTAAATGGTTATTCCAGCTACCTGATCTAACTCAGGTAAAAGGGACAGTGTGTTTGAGCAGATGTAATTAGGGTTTTAGTAAGTAAGGTATTGCTTCTTTTATTGGTCTCCACACATGGCAAGATAACAAAATGTCAGATTTAAAATTTACAAACCGATGATAGCGCGTAGAGTCAAGGAGACGAAAGTTCTCGTACTGGGTTGTCTGTCCAATTGCCATATAAAATGAAAGGAAGAAAATAGGGTTAAAGATGTCCGCAATATGAGCTGTTGAACTATGAACTACATTGGGTATAACTATCTTTTAGTAAAACAAAGGGGTCATTCGTAAATATTCTAGTAATTTAATTCAACCATTTTTTGGGATATGTGCTTAGTGATTTCGGTTAAATCTTACACATTTAAACACTGAATGCGTCAGAACAAACCTGGATATAAATAATGTCGTTTGATTTTATAATATTGTTCTGTTGATAGAAAATACTTACATATTATGCGAGTTACGTATTTACGTAATTTTGAATATGTTACGTATTTAAGTAGTTCTAATGAAGATTTTTTTTCAGATCTTAGGCATCCTTTGTATGGCGTTGGGTTCGCCATGGGCATCCTCGTGGTACGTTTTTGTCGCAGTCACATCCTTCATCACCACACTAATGTGGAGTTTTGTCTACTTGCTTAGCATCAGAGAAGCGTTGAAGCTTCCCATCAATTGGGTTTTATCTGTAAGTATTAAATCTTAGAACAGAAATGGGAAAGGAGTTATTTGTAGTTGTCTTTTTGATGTTATATAAACATGTTATATTACCTAATATGATACAGTACATAACAAAATAATATGGATGTAGACTATGGCGACTCGTCAAAATCGATATTGTTGTAATTTAAAGAATGAGAACATTATTGGTATATTCCCATTGGAGAATTATTTCGTTGGGTTGCTATAACAAGTAATTAATTTATATTAAAATAAAATTTTAAAACATAAAAAAGTAGACTTGGCATATTACTTTTTTTAAAGATGACATAATAAAGCCTCGAATATTAAGACTTTTCTTTAAATAAGCTTTTTGTGAAAGGAAGCTACTTTTTAATTTTTTGGTTTATGTTGCCAACGGTCTTAGTATATGGTAGTTACGATCAGTCAGATTAGTTAAAGAATAGTTTAGAAACGTTGTTAACTAATCGGAGTTACATAGCTAGCATGATTCTTTATTCTTATTAATAACAATAGAGTAACAAACAATTTAACAGTACACCCGATGTTAAATAGATCCTGTAGCCCATAGACACCTGCAATGAACTTCAAACAAATAATTCCATAGACGCGTTGTTATCCCTAGAGACTAACATGTTTGTATTAAGTAAACCATAAACAATGTAAAAATTTAAAAAGTTCTTTTTCGTTTTTTATGGAATTAAATTTGAAGTAACGTATAGTAAATATATTACGAAGGAAACTTAGATCGTTTTGCACTTACTTGGACGTGGACTTGTTGACTGCTCGTTTGTCACCCCCATTCCAGAAAAAAAAGGAAACAAAAAATAGTATACATACAGACAGGCCTACAGCCTACATAGCTAAATGGCAAAGGCTCACAGCTATAAAGAAGTTTCGCAAGTTGTTTGAAGAGTGCAAAGTGGTCGTTATCTCTGCATTCAAAATTTAGTTTTTTTTATATTCTACTAAGCCAGCGCTAATCTACGATCCCACCTGATGGTAAGTGGTGATGTAGCCTAAGATGAACCGCACTGACTTAACAAAAGTCTATTAACTCTTGCCTTGAAGACACCCACACTATAATCGGATGGAAAGACAGATGCTGGCAACTTATTCCACTCCTGTGTTGTATGCATGATGAACGATGTAGCAAACCGTTTGGTTCGAATGCGTGGTAAGATATGTCCTTAAAAGAAGTTACGAAGCTTAATTTTTGTAAACAAGTATCCCAGGAGGGTACCAGCACCCCTGGAGAATCCCTCGCTGAGCATCCACGACCAAGCTACTTCACTCCTGAGCGTGGGTGCTCAGGCTGCCCCGCGTATTCTCTGGGGAGGGGGGGGGGGGCAAAATTCCGCTCGCGACTAATGCTGCTCGGGGCAAGCGGAGCAATACAACCAAGGCGACCCCTGTCACGCTATCCGTAAATTTTTGCAACATCAGGGGACTTCATTCCAACCTTAACGCTGTCCATTACCATCTAGAGACGGCGAATCCGGCCTTGATCTTTTTAACCGAGACTCAGGTATCCTCTCTGGCTGATACTTCATATTATCTCTCCTACCCGGGGTACAAATTAGAACACTCGTTTGTGCCCCGTGCTGGAGTTTGCGTATACGTCAGAGAGGACATCTGTTTTCGACGCCTCGGCAGTCTTGAAGGTACGGACCTGTCCATCCTATGGCTGCGCGTAGACAGCGACGACCATCCCCGCGTCTACGGGTGCCTTTATAGGTCCCATAGCGGTAATGCCGACACAGACCGACTCATCGACCACGTCCAAATGGCTGCAGACTCCGTGCTACAACAGGTCCCATCCGCAGAGATCGTGATACTCGGTGATTTTAACGCCCACCACGCTGAATGACTTGGTTCTTGTTTAACCGATCATGCGGGTAGATCTGTCTATGACTTTGCTTTGCATATGGTCTAACACAACTGGTTACTTCGCCTACGCGGATTCCAGATGTGGAAGACCATGTACCTTCCCTGTTGGACCTTCTGCTGACCTCTCATTCGGACGAATATGAGGTCTCACAGGTCTCGGTGGTACGGTGCCACTCACGCTCCAATCGCAGTTGCGATCTGCATCTTGTCGCCGTGTGTGGCACTATTGGTCAGCTGATTGGGACGGGATGCGGTCTTTTTTTGCATCCTACCCTTGGGTTTGCTTCTCGCCGGAAGATCCCAGCGTTGTTGCCGATTCTGTTGCTGATGTGGTGCTTTAGGGTATGGAACTTTTTATTCCATCCTCTGAGGTGCCCATCGGAGGCAGATCCCAGCCATGGTTTGGTCGCTCTTGTAAAATAGCATCACGCTATAAGCAGGTGTGCTACCGGGCCTGGGCTGAAGCATCAACGTCTCGGAATGTAAACACCGCGCACTTAAAAAGAAGTATAATTCCGTATCTAGGTCCTTCATAAGCGTCATTGCCAAGGCAAGGTCTAAGCACATCGGCAGAATTGGCGAGAAGCTAGTTCGCCTTCCTTCGGGAACCCGTGCATTCTGATCTCTCGCCAAGGCTGTCCAAGGGAACTTCTGTCAGCCATCTCTTCCATCTCTGCACAGAGAGGACGACTCACTGGCCCATGCCGCAAAGGAGAAAGCCGATCTGTTGAGCTCTCTTTTTGCGTCCAACTCGACTCTAGATGACGGGGGGAACACACCGCCGACCATCCCGTGATGTGAGCGCTCCATGCCGGATGTGCGGTTTACACAGCGCTCGGTTCGCAAAACAGTCTTCTCCCTGGACGTCAGTAAGTCGAGTGGGCCCGATGGAGTCCCTGCCATTGTGCTGAAGGCGTGTGCTCCGGAGTTGGCACCGGTTTTAACGCGTCTTTTCCGGTACTCCTACTCCAAAGGCGTAGTCCCGAATTCACGGAAGACAGCTTTGGTCCAACCGATCCCTAAAAAAGGCGACCGCTCAGAGTCGTCCAACTACAGGCCTATCGCCATCACCTCCTTGTTCTCCAAAATAATGGAATCCATTATAAACTGCCAGCTCATGAGGTAACTTGAGGATCACCAGCTGATTAGTGACCGTCAGTACGGTTTTCGTCGGGGTCAATCAGCTAGTGATCTTCTAGTCTACTTAACTCATAGATGGGCGGAGGCAGTAGAGTCCAAGGGGGAGGCATTGGCCGTTAGTTTGGACATAGCGAAGACCTTCGATCGGGTCTGGCACAAAGCGCTTCTTTCGGAGCTTCCTTCCTATGAGCTTCCCGAGAAATTGTGCAAATGGATCACCAGTTTCCTTGCTGATCGGAGCATCAAGGTCGTAGCAGACGGTGCATGCTCTGATTTCAAGCCTATCAACGCTGGTGTTCCACGAGGCTGCGTGCTGTCACCAACGCTGTTTCTCCTGCATATCAATGATATGTTGCTAACTGGTAGCATTCATTGCTATGCAGACGACAGCACTGGTGATGCCTTATATACCGGCCGTGCCAATATTTCTAGAGAAAAGGTCGCCGAGTACCGGGACAAACTTGTGTCTGAAGTCGAATCTTTGCTTAACAAAGGCTCGGATTGGGGGCGTTTAAATCTAGTCCAGTTCAATCCCCAAAAGACACAAGCTTGCGCGTTTACCCCTAAAAAGAACCCCTTTGTCGTATCTCCTCAGTTTCAAGGCAATTCCCTTGTTGCCTCAGCTAGTATCGGAATCCTTGGCGTCGACATATCGAATAGTGTGCAGTTTCGTGGTCACTTGGAAGGGAAGGCCAAAAGCTTGGCGTGTTCAGCAGAGCGAGGCAGTATTTCATGCCGGCACATCGCTTGCAGCTTTACAAAGCGCAAGTTCGGCCCCACATGGAATACTGATCTCATCTCAGGGCCGGGGCACCCCAGTGCCAGCTCCTTCCACTTGACCGCATCCAGCGCAGAGCGGTTCGAATCATCGACGACCGAGTTCTTTCTGATCGGCTCGATACACTGCCACTGCGTAGAGATGTTGCATCTCTTTGCGTATTTTATCGCATCTATCACAGGGAGTGCTCTGAGGAATTGTTCGGACTAATTCCAGCCGCTCAATTTCACCATCGCACATCGCGACGAAACTCGCGTTACCATCCATACCATCTGGATGATTGGCGGTTCACCACTGTGCGATTTAGAAGAAGTTTTTTCCCTCGCACAACTTCCTTGTGGAATCAATTACCACCAGCGAATTTTCCGGACCGATACGACTTAGGAACCTTCAAGAAAAGAGCTTAAACCTTTCTAAAAGGCCGGCAACGCATCTGCAATTCCCCTGGTGTTGCGGTTGTTCATGAGCGGCGGTAGTCTCTTACCATCAGGTGAGCCACATGCTCGTTTGCCCTCTCTTCTATATAAAAAAAAGTAGTATGAACTTCTGCCAAGGTTTATTAAGAAATTACCTTTCAGTGCGAATATGTACCGTGGACTTTCCAGCAAGACTTTGCTCCTGGTCACAAGCCACGAAATCTCAAATATGGTTCGAAAACAATATTTTTGACTTCATAATAGCTGAAGATTGGCTCTCGTCTAGTCCTAATCTGAACCCGTAGGAATACAAATTGTGGTTACAGCTAGAGAATATGACCTTCTCAAAACGTTACTCCTACATTGAGTCTTGCAAGAAATTTTTAAAGCGTCCAGATTGGAGACTGCTATAATCCATAGCTTCGTAGCTAGAGAGACAAAAGAGCCCATATCAAGGCCAAAAGCGACCACTTTGAATAAAATTGTTTTCGGTAAATCTCTTAGACTTTGATAATTTATATTTTATTACACTGTTTATTTGAAAAATATATCCATTTTAATGTGTAACAAAACTGATGGTCGTACTAGGTATAATACTCGTACCCACGGAATATTAAAACAAGAGTTCTACTATTGTTTAGCTGTAGAAATAGTTAAGTAAATGGTACATACTAGGCAGAAATGGAGCCCTATTATCTAGATCTATATATTAGGTACAAAAATAGTTGAGGCGGAGCAAACAATATTGTCGCAAATAAAAGTGTACCTCAATTACCGATGCAGTCCATCGCAAGTTTAGCTCTAAACCAAGGCCGTTCCTATAGATTGTCACAATGTACATATTATTCCTTAACCATGTAATTTCTATATGGGAACCGCTTTCCCTAGGTTATTAATTATACGGGATATGTCGGTCAGCCTTTACTTTTCGCTAACCATCTTGGTGTATGTACTTTTAAGTATTTTTTTAAATAGTTAGTTATAGAAGTAAGAGTGATAAACGAACAGTCTTATTTCAGTCTATTTTCAAACGACTTAAAAAAAAATAGTAGTTTCTCACTTCATCGGAATCTTTTTTTTAATGTATGTTCACCGATTACTCAAAGACGCCTGAACTGATTTGGAAAAATCTTTTTTTGTTTTAAAGGGTATACTTCCCAGGTGGTCCCGTTTAAATTTTATCGAAATCGGTCGAGGGGTTTTTAAAAAAATCATCGATAAATTATATTCATATTGAAGTCGTACAATATTTTAAATTTACCACTAGATACCGATATTGAAACAGAATATTGATGATATTTACATAACATTTTTTATGTTCTAGGAATTGATCAGTACGACCTTCGAGACGTTCTTCTTTTTAATCGCCTTCATAGTGATGTTCACGGCTGTGTACGGATCTTACGCGAACAATGTCGCCGCAGCTGTAAGTAGTGTTTTTTTTTTAATCGTAATTACTGATTATTATTACTGAGACTAATTAAATCATCATTGACCTTTATATGCTGGACATTGCCATTTCATTTCAAAGAACTCGATGTTAACCATTACTTTTGTCTTTAGTCTTAGATCATATATGATCTAAGTCTACAGCCAATATTGGCAACAGTAGATGTTATATTGTAGTAAATCTTATGAAAACTATACTGTCATGTTGTTCACATCATGTTAAACTTTTAGTTTCACTGTCATGTTTAATGCGTTTAATTATAAAAATAATAATTTCATTACAATTTTTAAAATAAGTCAATAAATCAGTTAAAAAAAATAATAGCAAGAATAAACCTAACATTAATCATATAACTACATTTGGTTTATCACTCTCAGCCCGGGTTCGATCCCCGCTGGCACCAATGAAATTGTTAATTGAAATTTTATGTGCTGATTTACCCCCAGCTTGGCGGTAAGAAAAACATCGTGAAACAACAACACGTTGTTCATTTCGAGGATGTTAAGTTCGCGCAAACGCACTGGCAAATCGGACTAATAGCTAGATAACTATTTTATAAATAATATGATAGATCTGTACTGAACCTTAGAATTTATTTTTATTTAAAGTATAAAATTATTTGACTTTTTTCAACCTCGTGGCATATTTTAAATGAAATAAATAATTTATCTGGTACTGACCCAATGCACTTTCTTTGAACTCATTTTCTGTTTACAAAATACGTATTTACTTTCACTTAGTCTTAAGAGAGTTTGAGTGCTATGTTCGGAATATTAAAATACATACGCTACGAGTATATGGCAAAAGAGAAACGCTAATAAGCAGGTGAATTGGACATGTATATTAATTATATATCGTTAAGACATTATAACATGTATAGAATTTTGTTATGAATTAGTTTTAATTTTGATCTGATATTTTTTTACATGAAAAAGTGTTCAAGAATTCACTTCACTTTTAATCGATTCTTCGAACAAAAACTATAAAATAACCACAAGAAATGTTTCGACAAATGATAATTCTATAGACATATCTATAAAAATGTAAGAAATAGCATTTTAAAATTATTTCCGTTTATATTTTATTTAATATTAATTGAGTACCTATTTATTTTCAAATTATAATTTTTCTTTCGGTCACTAATAACAATTCTTCTTTGGGCCGTGTAGTAACAGCGTAATAATCTACCACTGTGAAAATCTAACAGAGCTTGCCCACTCGCTAGCCATACGTGGTTTATGTATAACTTTGGCAAAATCCCTCCTTTAAAGCAGGGGTGACCACTGCTGCAGTGCACTTTAAGCTCATATGTTGTAATGAATGAATGAATGATGATATTTTTTCTTGTCTTCAGGTGTTTGGTTTATTCAACACCATCGCATACGCAGGCAGTTCTTACCTGCTGTTCAAAGAGCACAGAGCCAGCTTAGCGGTGTCATCGTGAGAAATCCACGCCTGCGCATACGCCCACGGGCGCCAAACTTCGAACAATATTTTGTTGTTTTTTATTAATATAATATTTACACTGGAACCAAACAAGGTTTTTCCTTTGTACAGTAGTCGTCTTGAAACACAAAAGATTTATATTTTCCTCATATTCCACTGAAAAAATTACGTTTTCTGCATTTTTATTATCACTAACTTAAAAATTAGTCACATTTAATGTAACAAAAAGCAATTTTGCTTAAGAAATTTATTTAAAAACGAATTAAGTTAATAATTATTAAAAACGATTTCTAAGGCCATAGATTTTGTACCTACATAGGAAATAAGGAGTTTAATTATTCAACATTTTCTATTTATTGTGTTCATTTTGACTGTGTCTACATTATGACTCTACAATGTTATATCTACGATTTAATGTAATAACTAAGATTAAATACGTGTTTGAATTGTAATTCACACAAACTGCACATATTTTTTTATATTCGTAATGTATGACACGATGTTATGTGGTTGTTATCATATTTAATACTTATTTTTAGTATAGCTAGTCTTAATAAGGGTTCACAAAAGTAATATATTGAATATTTTTTTATATAATTACTAAATGAATGTTTTTAAAGCAAAAGGAATATACACAATTGCATATTGCTGAGGTTGTGAAGGATTTCGTCAGAGGTAGGGAGTATTTTCATAATTAGAGAAATTATTTTTACTCTCTATTTATAAAAAATGTAATTTAAGTCTAGATCTGGTTATGGTGCAAGTCTATAAAATTATTATCGCCTTCACAGAACATTTATAGTTTTAATTGTTGACATAATTCAAATAAAAATACTTTGTCTCATTTTACACACATGTTTCCACATTTCATTTTTATGTTGGTATGCGAATATTTTGTAAATGTCAACAGGTACCTAAGTTATAAGGACATTCAACGCCCAATAGTTATTTAAACTAATTTGTAAAAAGTGAATAAAGTTTATTTTAACATTTTATTCGTAGTAAATTTTTTTTAAATTAACTTTTAAGCCATTAGCACATCTGTATAATCTTAGCTTTCAAAATGGTGTATTTCCATCATTATTTAAAAAAGCGATTGTAATACCAGTTTATAAAGCGGGTGACGAGCTAGTTCCATCTAATTACAGACCTATTTCTCTGTTATCAACATTATCAAACATTTTGGAGAAGATAGTAGACAAAAGATTAATAGGTTTTTTGGAACGTAATAAGTTACTGTCAGATAACCAATTGGGTTTTAGGTCTGGAAGTTCTACGGCGGATGCCACACTTAGGTTGGCATCAAAAGTACTTTCTTGCTTGGATAAAGGTAGCAAATTTCTAGGTATTTTCCTTGATTTAAAAAAAAGCGTTCGACACTGTATCGATACCCGTGCTTCTATCAAGACTAGAGAATCTTGGCGTAAGGGGTCTTCCATTGGCGTGGTTTAGAGATTACCTATCTGATAGGAGCCAAATGGTTCGGGTCGGTAACTACATCAGTAGCAGTGCGGAATGTACATACGGCATTCCACAGGGTAGTACACTTGGTCCAAGTTCCTGGCTTACATCAACCCGTTTTGTGAATTAAATGTTTGTGGTGGTGAGTTGCAAATGTATGCTGATGATACAATACTACTTTATTAAGGTTCCAACTGGAAAATATTGAAGGAACGAGCGGAATGTGGATTATCAGCAGTGACGACTTGGCTTGAGAACAATTACTTACGATAAATGTGTCTAAAACAAAATACATCTGTTTTTCAAAACAAAGAAATTCTGCTCCACAAAACGATTATAGCATAAAAATTCACACTTACCCGTGTAATAGAAATACTAAGGAGATTCGTGACTGTAAATGTGCTGTAGTAGAAAGAACGAACACTTTAAAATACTTAGGCATTCATGTTGATGACACACTAAGTTGGAAGTTTCATATTCAAAATGTAGCCAAGAGAGTTAGGAAACTTATGTTTCTTTTTAAAAAAATTACGCGTGATTGCTAACGAAGAACTAATGTTACAAATTTATAATTCGCTTTGTCATAGCTTAATTTCCTACTGTGTTTGTACTTGGGGAGGGACACATAAAAGACATATGATTGAATTGGAACGCGCACAGAGAAGTTTGTTAAAGGTTGTTATGTGTTTGCCCTACAAGCATCCTACCACATTAGTATATAAAAAGTTTAAAGTATTAAGTATACGTAAGACCTCTGTTTTTCACAGCATAATGAGACATCATTGTGTTACTGCGCCAAACGTTCCAACAACAGAAAAGAGGGTTAATAACTATCCCATTCCCACTTTTAGATCGCCCTATGCTAGGAAATTTTATGATTTTCAGGCCCCACACTTATATAATAAGTTAAACAAAATAATAAAAGTAAGGAAACTTAACAACAAACAAATAAAAGATTTACTTTTGTCGTGGCTGAATGAACACGATTATGACAGCTGCGAAAATCTATTGAATGTAAATACTTAATAATTTATTAAACATATATATATGTATGCATGTGTGTATGTGTGTGTATTTTTTTTATAGGATAAGGGTGACAAACGAGCACACAGCCCACCTGATGGTAAGTGGTTGCTGCGGCCCATAGACATCTACATTTATCCTCGTTTGCGAATCAAAATGCAGATGCGTTGTCACCCGTGAGGACTAAGATGGAATGCCTCATTCCCAGTAAAAAGGGCCTCCGGCCACCTGCACTCACCAAGCGAAACGCAGAGGTAAACCTCTACTTCACGCTGGTATTCTGTGAGGTCGTGGTACCACCCCGGTTCGAGCCGGCCCATCCGTGCGACACCAAAAGCTGCCGCGTGGCTCTACCACTGTATAAATATATGTATGTGTATGTGTATATATATACATATATATATATATATATATATATATATATATATATATATATGTATGTATGGCTCTTACAGACACTTTCACGCGACATTTTCGACACTACTTCACAAATTATAACATACACAAAACACTTACATACACAAAACACATACATACACCCACACATTTGTCATATTACTTAGTCAATACCACATATTATCATCCTTTTTTTAATATATTTAATTTTTTAATGTTTATCTTTAATTTAATTTAATAATTTATTTAAACTTGTCAATTTTAAATAAAATAAAGTAGAATATAATTAAGAAACTTGTTTACAACTTGAGTTTGTCAGCGATCGCAATGAGTGCTATTATTTGTTCATTTGTTTCTTATTAGAGTATTTTTCCACAACATGTTTTAAAAACCTATAAAGTAAAAACGGTACCATGTACAAGTTAAAAAAGGTTGTCAACTCCTAAAAATTTCAATTTTTCAAAATATCCAGAAACGAAGCCGCAGGCATGAACTACTTGCAAAATAATGAATATTTTTTTTGGATAAATTTTCCAAAAAAGCAATTTGAGCGAGTTATAACGATTAAAAAAAAAAAAGACACGCCTCGCGTGTCATACGCCATAAACAAAAGTATTCGATGGCACGCCTGGCGTGTCACCCACACTGAACTGGTTAATATAGCTGCAGAATGGCTCTACCACGTAAAAAAACTTAACTTATCATGTTTGTCGATGATGGCAAATCATTCCTAGAAAAGGGGCCCAAATTCAGCAGTGAACTGTTATGGGTCGACAAATAAGATGAATATAATTATTATGTTACTTATATCTTATATCCTTATACGCAATAAAAGTAATATTCAAGGTAAGGATATACCATAAGTGGATGGTAAATACAGTGGAGTTGCGATAACCCGAATTTCAAGATAAATGCAAAAAATTTCGAGTTAATGACTTTCGGCTTAACAAGAATTTCGAGATTTTTTATCCAAACACACCTAAACAAACATAAGTTACACAGATTTGTTACTCAGAAAGTTTAATGAATGTATTCATTCATTGCACATGTAGTAGGTTTTTAACCATGAAATTGCCGTTCTGCAGTACTGGCAATTTCAAATCAAAAACGTTTTTGTTTGGCTAAGAATTCTAATTTCAAATTAATTTTATTTTATAAACATGGAATCCTTTTTTCAAAATTAGTCAGTTGTTTGTTGGTTAGCGTTATGTTTTCATTGCATTTGAATCTTTTTCGTCATCATGGATACGTTAAAAATTCGAGTAATTAAGGAACATGAGTACCGTCGTAGCAGCAACGCGGCACAAGCGGCACTCAACATCAACTACGTTTACGGAGCGAATACTACAATCGAACACACCATTTGTTATTGGTTTGCCCGCTTCCGTTCTGGAAATTTTGACCTAAAAAATGAAACCCGTGATCGTCCGAAAACTATGGTCGACAATGACAAATTAAAGGCGATTGTGGAAGCTGATGATACTTAATCTACGGCTGAATTAGCAGCAGCTTTCGAAGTTAGTATCAAAAGAAAATTGGTCCATTTTCGACAAAATGGCAAGGTAAAAAAGCTTTACAAATGGGTGCCCCACGAACTCATGATCGCCAGCGCGAAATGCGCGTCGAAACGTACCTTGCATTGCTCAACAGGCACACTAAGGAAGGAATTTTGAATCGCGTTGTTACCTACGAAGAAAAATGAGTCCTGTTTGACAATCGCAAGCACTCCGCAAGTTAGTTAGATCTTGTTTCAGCACCTAAACAATACCCTAAACGAAAACTTACCCCTGGAAAAGTCATGGTCACTGTTTGGTGTTCTAGCGCCAGTGTAATTCATCACAGCTTCTTCCCAAACAGGATAAGCATTACTGCAGATGTGCACTATGAAGAACTGAACACAGTGATGGAGAAGCTCGCACGTCTCCAACCAGCTTTGGTCAATCGCTCGTCCCCGCTGCTCCTACACGACAACGCCTGACCTCTTACTGCAGAACAGACGGTCTCCAAGTTACAAGAGCTGGGGTTGGAAGCTCTCCGTCTGATTTTTACTTTTTCTGGAATTTGGATAACTTTTGACGGGAAAAAATTCAATACCCGAGAGGCAGTACATAATATAAAAAAAAAACAAATAACAGGACAAACTAAATAAAACCGTTTTTAAACTATAGACAGGTTGAGATTAGTTAATAGTTTTAGTAATTAAAATTAACGTTAATGAGATTTTTGTTTAAAAAACAAAATATTCTTAAATTTTGCGGAGTAAGGCGATTTCGCAAATCTGTTTGAATAAGACCTGCGTTGGAAAATAGTCTGTCAGATGCGATAGAACTCATTTGGAAACTAAAGTACTTCTGCGCCATTATTTTCAAATTTGGGTCTAAGACGGCATTGCGCCAGAAAAGGAACGGATTTGCACCTCTCGATATATTAGGAGACCTTAGGTATCTCTTGACTTCTTTGAGAGAATTACAGCTCAGAGTAGACAGGTGCTCATCTTTCTCATACTCTCTAATAATATTTTCACAAACGCTCCAATGCCTGCCACTCGTAGGCATCTTAGAACTTACAGTTACAGATGTAAGTGTGACCGTGTCTGAAATAGTCTCGGAATGTTTTTTTACTTTAGTAATAGTAAACTGTGATTGAAATATTCGTACTTTGTAACGAGAATCAAGCATTGTGGCTAAACAAGACACTGAATATAGCGCGTTGTTTTCCCGAGGATAGTTCGTGCTTCGTTTGCTACGAAATAGACGAGACAACACGCGCGTTTACATTACATTTTTAAAGTGCGAAGTTTGAAAAGAATCGTTGATTCGGCCGTAAAAATATGACCGATGCCGATATATCAGCAAAGTTCGAGTATCGCCGATATATCGGCATCGGAATCGGATGCATCCCTAGTTTTATGTAAGCATTTTATAATATGTTTCAGACATACACAGTGCAGTAATTAGTAAGTAGATGTATGGCAGTGGCAATGTGTGCCATAGGTTCCATTGCGGCACGCCTAAATATTTTTTATTCCTTACGTTAAAAATGCAGGCCCAGGTACCTATTTAATTTATGAATATAGAACGCCTCCAAAATACAAGAGCATTTACTAGTATTAGGGCGGTAATGTAATTTAAAAAAAAATTAGTCAGCAAATAATATTATGTCTTATCAAATACGAACACACGCTGATGGGATAAAAAAAATTCAGGAGTTTTTAAATGTTAACATATTGTTTCAAAAACGTTTCTGTAATAGGTCCAACAAAATTGTAATAAATGATAACTTTTTCAGAAATTTAAGCGTAAGCTCTTCACACCAATCCCGTAAACTGCCTTATTCAAAAGACGAATGTTTGTTTGGATACAGCGTCAATGGTGTCATATTACATTTCGTTTTATGACACGTGGTAGAGCCGTCCTTCAGATATTATGGTTGTAGCTCGTAGACTGGTATACAGAAATCTGTGGCTGTAGCATGAATGGGCCGAACTGTCTCGACCGGATAAAGACGACGCTCTACAGAATACCTACGTAAAATAGCAGCAAAAAGCTACTTTGTTTCGTTGGGTAATGAACTGGAGATCCTTTTTCTTGAAATGAGGCACTTTATCTTAGTCCTCAGAGGTGCCAAGGTTCGTATGCAATCTGCATTACGAATCTTAATCGAGGATAGATGTAAATGTCTATTGGCCACAGGATCCACTTATTTCAGGTGGATTGTGTGCTCGTTTGTCACTTTGTTTCTATGAAAAAATTATGCGTAAAAAAGCTGCGAGGATAAGCGCTCGCTATAAAACTTCGTAGTAAGAGAGCAAACTGATTTCAAACACCACCGGCATTAATAAAATTGAAAGAGCGCGGTGAAAAAAAATATAGCACACCTGCTTGTGTAGTAAATTCAAATAATATTTGGAGTATATTCAAGTATCGCATTGGTGCAGACCGGCGTGGCGGCGGACCTTTTCTGCTCTAAAAACCCTATTTGAAATGAGAGGAGGCCTGTGCCCAGCAGTAGTCTGCTGCAGGCCCCCCCCATGTGGATGTAAGTATGTTTATAAAAACGTAACGATTTTTAAAAAAACAAAAAAAATTTAGACGCTATTGAAATTGTGATCTTCCACAGTCCACTCAAATGAGTAAAAAATTTACTTTGAATAAAAATTAAAGCCAGATTTTAATTATTCTAAACAATATTCCTCACCACCTACTTCGAAACATGAATTTTTTATTCTTTTAAGCTCTTTGAAGTCCGCTTTTAATTTGTATTAAAAGTTCATTGTTTTTACACGTTTTATACTGAAACCATAGAGCTTTGGCCTTTGGCCCCCGACTCAGTAGCAACAAAAAGCTAAGCGCATGTTTAATATAACTTATCTAAAAGAATATTGTCATCAATTAAAATGCCTTTACAGAATGTATTTATAAGTCTTGTTCACCATGTGACAGAGCGGGTAGAATGCTAGACACTAAGGCGTCCTTGGGTTTGAATAATCGAGGTCATCCTGCGTTCTCTAGTTTAACATGTGGTTCATTGCATAAGTTCCACATTGAGTAAACGAAGATAGCTCATATTTACCATCGCTTTGTTTATCCGATGTAGAACTTGGACAATAGCACCGGAATGATTTTGCCTTTGCACTAATAATCAGCTCGATTTTACCTAGATATAAAACATGAACAAAAGTTTGGCTCAAAGAATATATTATTTTAATTAAAAAAACATTTAATATAAATTCCAAATAAAGTTGAAAAACAATTATTTAATTTAGGTCTATTTAAAGTTTCTATAAATGTCGTAATCTACTACCGGTTCTAAAAGTAAAACATCTTCACAAAAACAGGCAATAAATTTCAGTATCATTGCTTTTTTCCTGATGTTTGTGCCCTTTGGCTTTAGTAGGCAGTGTCACAGAGGCATTTACCACCTTTTGGCAGTGTCTACTAGGCACTTACCATCAACTGGTATGCTATCTCGTTTGTGCTTATCATATTTTAGGCTTCAGAAGATAACTAATTGCTAATTAGCCACAAATGCATCCCACGATAATCTTTAATCGGCCCTTTTCAAAAGTAGTTTATAATTTAACTAAGGTTTAAACTAGAGTCTGATTCAATAAAGAAGGTCCGTGGAAAAAATGCGAACTAAAGTGTAAAGTCTATTTTTCTAACAAGACCGAATATTATAAGGTTACTTAGATACTTTAATAACTGCATGAAAAGAACCAAGATTTCTACTAGAAATGTGTTTTTAATGTTTATTTCAGTATTCATTCATTCTGAATTGTGAACACATTTATAATTCCGAATTTGCAAGCAACTGAGTTAAACGGGCTTTCACAAGCGACATACACTTCGTGGATACAACGAGATGTCGTAATCACTCGTGATGACATCATTCAAAGTACTAAGAATAACTTATAAAGTTGGGAACACCTTGAATAAGCCTTGACACAATAGTAGTCATTAACTTTTGACAACATCGGTTTTGAATGGGTGTAAGTAGTGTGAGTTTATTTGGATTAAAATTAAACTTGTGCACTTATTTCTGATCCTTTTACTACAAGCATAAAACCGAATATATTTCATATTACAATATATTATTGGGTATGTTTTGTATTGGTTTTAGCCACTACGCGCATGCGCACGACAACAAGTGAGTCATCGTACTGGAGCTGGAGCCCGAGCTGCAGTTGATTTTCCAACGTTTGCATCGACGCGTTGTTTTATATCTCGTTATCTGTGTGGATAAAATAAATCGTAAGTAAATATTTTTTTTTTATATTCTTAATATTAATAAAAATTGTTCCTGAATTAAGAGATAATAAAATAATATTAATTCAATGGAAAGGATATCGGCTCAAGAGTTTGGTTTTGTTGTACACATTTATGGTTGTACAATGTGTATTGTTTTTATACAATTTGATAAGACAAGGCAGTTGCAACAACACAGGAGTAAGCCAAATAGAATAAAGTACCAATATAATATATAATTAAATATTTATAGAAACAATTAGCACCAAGAAAATTTAAATAACTTCATAAATAAATTAACAATAGGCGTCCTGAGTTTGTAAAAATCAAAATACATCCGGAGAGACGATTGCGAATAATCTTAACGTACCTAAGGCTCAGTGATAAGCAGTAAATATCTGTAAAATTTTAAGAAAACTTACGAAGTATTTATTATTTAATTTCAAGGATATGTTTATTAAAATGAATACCTATTAAGTTTTTACAGAATTATTTTACAATTAGAAATTTAGGGATAATTGATGGATAAGTGTACTCGCATAGTTTGTGTGTCTAACTGTCTAGACGAGGGAGAAAATTGATTCAGCCAAATTACAACATGTCTGCTGCATTCACCAATGTTTCTTACAATTTAATCGCTGTCGCCTTGAATTATAAATACTATACATATTATGTAAAAAGACATTTTCAGATAGCAAATTTTCGCGTAGTTAAGATATTTAAGTGATATCCTATTTTATGTAATATATAATATATAGAATATACTCGTCTGTTAGTCAGAAATTCTATTTTATGTAGTTAAATTAAATTTCTTGCCCTACATTGGTAATTTTGTTACAATTTTGGAGAAATAATAGCATTTAGTTTCCAGTGCAGAAAATCTTGTGTGAGATTATTTTGTTTATGATTTGTGATTTAATTTTGAACGTTTTGTATACTACATGCATACCTGTAATCCAAGGTCTATTGGTGTGTTGGTGCGGTGTGTAATGTGTGCGTTTATTTATTCGCAGTCGGCCTCGGCGGTATAGCGAGGTATGGCGTCACACTTCTCCAACACGTTGACCTACCACTCCGTTTTTGGATAGGATAACGATTGCTCCACCGCATTACCATAAGACATAAAGCTTAAAGTTAAAAAGTTAAAGTTACAGCCTATATACGTCTCACTGCTGGGCACAGGCCTCATTTCATCTCATTCTCATCAGACTCATTTCTGAGAGGGTTTTTAGGGTTAGGGCAAGGAAATGTCCGCCACGTTCCCCAATGCGTGTTGGCAAACTTCACATGTCTTCGATTTTTTTTCTTATTCTCATACATGCCGTTTTCTTTCACCGCCGAGCACGTGGTAAATCAGCACATAAAATTGCAATTAAAAATTTCATTGGTGCCGGCGGGGATCGAACACGGGTTGTTCGCGTACTATGAAATTTTCAGCGAGCGCTAACCATCTGAGCTACCACGGCTGACATAAGGTTTATATATTTTTAATTTTTACGGTATAGGTTTTTATATATTTTCTTAATAGAAAGTTTTTACGTGAGTTTTTATTTAATGGCTAATAGCCTGGTATATTACTTTTATAATTAGTAAACTATATAATACGGTAAGTAACAAATGGTTCTGCCAGATTTAAAATGGATCATGGGTTACAAACCAACTACTAACATTTCTGACAATTGTTTTAGATCATATAATTATTGAGTAAGGAAGAAGTATATCAAAATGAGTTTCAATCGACATTGCGGCACAAAATCAATTATTATACAAAAATTTTACGTGGTAGTGCTGCGCTCTGCATCTATATTATAACGATTAGATTTATTTATTAGGATTAGGGGAAGGACCATACTCTCGCAGAATACCAGCGTAAAATAGAAGCTTAATGTTGCTGTGTTTTGTATGGTGAGGTCAGAGTACCAGAGACCATTTTCACTGGACACGAGGCATTCCATCTAGTCCTTAGGGGTGACAACGCATCAGCATTTTGATTCTTAATTGAGGATATAATATGTAGATGTCTATCGGCCGCAGTATATAGATGCTAAGTATAGACTTACCTTCAGGTGGACTGAGTGCACGCTTGTTATCTTTTTCTATAAAATAAAAATAAAAGCGGCGTGTTAAAATACTTATTTTGACATACACACATATACACACACGGACACAAGTGTAAGCGGAGTGATATTTACCTAAAAATAGGGAAATTATAACGTTTCCTTTCATCTCATCATAGGTACGTATGAAACTATTAATTGCTATTGGTACGTTAACAGGCGGCTGAGTAAGCTATTAGCAATTGCCTTACTATGGTCACAGAGCTATGGTTGAGGATTCTTGATTTGGGTGCGTTGCGTTATAATTCCATGTACATATATTTTTTTTTTATAGGATATGGGTGACAAACGAGCACACAGTCCACCTGATGGTAAGTGGTTGCTGCGGCCCATAGACATCTACATCTATCCTCTATTACAAATCAAAATGTAGATGCGTTGTCACCCGTGAGGACTAAGATAGAATGCCTCATTTCCAGCAAAAAGGGCCTCCGGCCACCTGCACTCACCAAACGAAACGCAGAGGTAAACCTCTACTTCACGCTGGTTTTCTGTGAGGTCGTGGTACCACCCCGGTTCGAGCCGGCCCATCCGTGCGACAGCAAAAGCTGCCGCGTGGCTCTACCACTGTTGAAAAATATATATATACATATATGAACATATGAACGTAACCCGCCTGTATAAGTATAATATTCGCCGTGCATTTATTTTTTCTGTTAAAGATAGAAATAGTTAATATAAAATACAAAACATATGTAATATGTATACTTTTGTTTTAAATCGGCTTGCAGTGCAATTGGGTTTAGAAAAGCTAATTTTACTTATTATCCTTAAATATTTTCCACCATTTCGTGATTTTAAGTTGACCTTTATTAAACCGTATTGGTTATTTTATCATTTATATTACTCGTATCATTTATAAGCAGACCATAAGTAGGTGTAATGAGCGTTATGCAGTGTAGTATATGAAATGTTTTTCCTTTCATTCCAGAAGTGAGCCAAAATGTCACACACTGTGACCATTATGAGGACAACGACAACATCATCTAGCAACGTCATGTTTGTCAACAGTGGCTACCTCGGAACACTACCAGGATTGCTCAAGCTTGCCCAACTGGTATGACTATTCTTTGAAGTAATTTGGACGTTAATAGCTTTTGTTTGTTCTTTTACCTACATTATATAACAGCATATCAAAAGACCACAGCTGAACTTAGACCTCCCATGGGGGAGCAGCTATTTTAATATTTTGTAACTTAACATTTAGCGTAAGCATAAAAATATAATTTGTCAAATTATAATCTTAAGGAAGTAAATCGAAGTCTTTTTAAAGTCGACTTGAAAGATTAGTAAAAATTTATTAAAATTAGACATGCAACGGCCATTCGGCTACATTTATCCCAAAAAGATTTAAATATATATTTTATGCTATTCGGTCGAATACCGAATAGTAAGATGTTCTCTTGTAGTGAGATAATTAGTAAAATTAAAATTTTGATTTATTTTATAATAATATATTTTTCTTGTAATCACTGAAGTAGTGATTGGTACATACTAAACAACTTCCGTATTATAACAATTAACAAAAAAAAAAAACAAATAAATGTCTATGCATTGGAATTATCGTAACTATAATTTAGAAGTGGAAGATTATGGTGTAGAAATACTATTTTTTCTGAATTTTCAGGCAGGCGGTTAGGTACCTACTCCTTTTCTTCTTGTAGACAATCCCAGGTTCAGATAAAAGGCTCTCTAAGTAAACACCACTTCCGTCTGTATACCGCTATACGGCCACGAAGCCCGCAAAATATTCGGTATACTACTCGTATTCTTTGCAAGTTTAATTAAAATATTATAACTTAGTCTATTTTATTTTATTAGACGTTACTCAAGCATAATCAGAGAAAATAACGAAAAATACGTGCAACAAAGTTATGGACTAAGTGATTAATCAGAAATATGAATAACAAGTCCATTATTTATCACATTTTCGGGTCATTATGAATATTGCTACGTAACTGTTGGGCAATTAGATATAACCAATCTTAACCTTTGGCTGCTGGGGCAACCGGAAGGTTATGCCGGATTCCTACCGGCTAAAACCTCACGGTGGTCTCCATCAGCATGTACGAGGGGTCCCCGGATCTCCGTTCGGAATGCGACCCCTCCCCCCTCTCGCTTTGCTTTATTGGAAGTACGTCTTCGCCAGCACCCTCGCAGTGCTATCACGATGTTTCGGGACCACTTTCGAGCCATCGTACTCCTCGGGGGTTACGTTACTAGGCATTCGAGGCCTCCGTTCCAAATGCTTGCAACTCCAGAGGCTCCGTTTCTGGTAGGGGAACACCATCTTCTAGGGGAGGACCGTGAGGAACGCCTTGATGGCGTCGTCACCGAGTGGGATCTGTCCTCCTCCTATTCCGCATAGCAGTCTGCTTCTGGACCGTTACCGACTCACAGAAGTTGGCTACGGCCCTCCTAGCCGAATCCCCGCTCAGCATCGCCGACACGAATGCTGGCAGGGAGAGGTCGCGACCGACCCAGCTCGCCAGGATCGTCCGCTACTGTTCCCACGCTGAACATACTGCTAGCGTATAGGACGCGGGAGTCCTGGTCCTGTCCACCACAGTGGAAGCAGTTCGCCGTCGCTTCGCGTCCGATCTTACACAGATAATCACCGAAGCACCCGTGCCCGGTAATTATCTGTGTAAGTCTGTAGGTAAGTCTTTCTACTCGTCGCTGCATCCAGGCTTCGAAGACCGGCAGGATTGCGCCAGTAACGCGTTTGCGGGCATAGCGCTCTTCGTTGAGTTGAGTGCGCCATATCACTAAAGCGTTCTGTCGCTCCTGCCGTTTTATAGACTCGAACGCCCCGTCTTGCTCACTGCCACTTTTCAGACGGAGGATGCGGATACGGTTGTACACCCTCGTATCCATATCCGCCAGTATATCTAGGGGTGGAAAACGAGCCAGGACTGTTGCCGCTGCAAAGGATATCGTGCGGTATCCTCGCACGATCCGTATAGTCATCCTCCGCTGGACACTAGATTTTAGTTCTACAGCGACGCATGGCTAGCCTTTTCGCCTGCACAGTTGCAGCGTATAAGGCTACGGACCGTATTTCCTTTCTCGGTCCCCCTAGATTGGGCAGCAGTCTGTGCATAGCACCCGCCACCCTCTCAAACCGGGGGACTAGGCGCTCAAAATGCTTTTCGAAGTCCCAGCGACTGTCCAAGTGGAGCCCTAAGTACTTCATGTACCGCCCCACTCCGACTACAGACCCACCCACGTAGACGCACGAGTCGGGTGGTTACCTGCTCCGAGGTAATTTGTGAAACCATAAGGCCTCGCTTTTAGGAAGCGCTATTTCTAGACCCAACTCGTGGATTTTGGTGACGATGACTTCCATCCCAAGCTAAGCAAGCTCTTTGGTCTCCTCGAAGATGACCCCGCCTGCGACCACCAGTATATCGTCGGCATAGCACACGATGTTTACGCCAGCAGAAAGGTCGACACGCAGAACCGCATCGTACGTGAGGTTCCACAGTAGCGGACTCAGCACTGAGCCCTGCAAAACCCCACGTTTGGTCTCCCTCCGGATCTTCCTACCGTCTTGCCCTATGTACAGAATGTACCTGTCGCGCAAGGAGTCCCCGATTTTGCCTTGCAGGTAGGCACAAGCCTGGTGGTGTGCCAATGCCCTCCTTATTGTATCCCAGGGTAGAGAGTTAAAGGCATTGAAGATATCAAGACTTATCACCAACGCTACACCACCCTCGGATACTGCTTGTTCCGACAGGGAGTGGACGCGTATAATAGCACCTACAATAGAAGTAAAACGCTCCCGTCGGAATCCAAATTGGCTATCAGCCAAATCGAGGTCGATGCGAGACAGATGTCTGTCGAGCCGAGTGGCAACTGTCCTTTCGAACAATTTGCCAATCTCGTCCAAACGGCATATGGGACGGTAGGCAGAGGGAGAATCGGCGGCCCTGCCTTCCTTCTTCAAGACGACCAACCTTGCCTTTTGTTTTAAAATAGGCTGTTATGAATGAATGAATAATGAACACTGATGATGTATGTGCATATGGAATATTAAGTACGTTCATACGTTCGCCTCGGGAACATGACGCGATTTCTGACTCAGTATTTATTTTGACTAAGCGATAATAAATTTATTTATAGTGTGTAATTAGTACTCGTAGCTGACAGAAATAAATGCATATATTTTAAGTTATTAATCGTTATAAATTAAAACAATAAATATTATTATTCGTTTAATGATTTTTTACATTTACGCGAAGACTACACATTGAAACTAATTTTTACGGATTTTTTCGCGTTTAATTCAACTTTTTGCTTTCTATATATTCCTAACTTTAGTTAACTATGACATCGGGACATCAAACACCTCAGTCCCTCCCGTGACCACGGGTGCTGAAAAACACCCGAAACGTCGGGAAGTAAAAAGTTAAATTAAGCGCGAAAAAATTCGTAAAATATAGTTTCATTTAATTATTATTCGTTGTTACTAACCGATTTAGAAAAAATATTTTCCTGGAAGTATCCTTAGGTGAGTTCACTCATTAAACGTTAGTACGTTTGATACGACAGAATTTTATCACAGCTTATAAAACCATTAATGTCCTAATGGTGTTTGTCTGTTGTTTAGTTAGTTTAGCAGACTTAATTCAATTTCATTATGATTTTATTAAGCACACTTTTAAGTACATAAATCTAGCCTATAAATATTAGATTAATTAATTTTTGAAAGTTAAGCTAGGACTTAACTAGGTTAATGAAATAAAAAATATTTTTTTTATAGGATAGGTGACAAAGGAGCACACAGTCCACCTGATGGTAAGTGGTTGCTGTGTCCCATAGACATCTACATCTATCCTCGTTTGCGAATCAAAATGCAGATGTGTTTTCAGACGTGAGGACTAAGATGGAATGCCTCTTTTCGAGTAAAAAGGGTCTCCGGTTCTCTACACTCACCATACGAAACACAGTAATGTTAAGCTACTATTTTACGCTGGCATTTTGTGAGAGCGTGGTCCTTCCCGGTCGAGCCGACCCATTCGTGCTACAACTATACTACTAATATAGCTGCAGCATGGCTCTACCACGTATATAATTTTTGTTACCAAACTTTTTCCATTGCTCAAACGTGTAATTTTGCAATTGAGTTTTTTTTTATGAAACTGAACAGCCAACTTTATACAATGAAGGCTACAGAACTACAGATGCCTTGTCATCTCAGAGGATTAAGGTGGCATGCCTCACAGCGTGTAATTACACTGGCGCACCAAGAACACAGCAGTGCAAGCAAAAAAGTGTTTGTGTTCCCGCGTTAAGATTTAACTCCAAAAATTATAATAACTTTTTCGGGTTTTAAAAATATTTGGGATTTAAAAATAAGTTAATTTAATGTAATTAAACGCGGTAAAATCTGCAAAATTAAGACGTTTCTTTCTTAGGCAATTATATTTAAGGGAAATGCCAGCCGGAAAAATGTTATGGTTTCCGACAGATGGTAGTATGAATAACTATATCGTACACTTCAGGCGTAAAATGACCAGAGCAGACAGGCTGTTGATGATGATAACCTCATAGAATAAGACATGTAAATCCCTCATAGAATCATATAATATGGTTTTCATTTGATTGTAAAAGACGTATGACTCTATAGGAATACGCGAAACTTAGAAAACAATAATGTTATATTATATAAGTATGAGTAGTGATGTTTCATTATCTAGGATCCTATCGCCATTTAACGTAAGGTGGATTCTTGGTCAAAGGCTAATGATTAAAAAAGATAATAATATTTGTTACATTATTTCTATTTCAGCTGTTGGGAGCGGCTTGCGTTGGTGTGGTTGGGTACTACTTAGAACCAGGTTTCTATCGTTATAATGGTCAAAAACCTGAACTCTTTTATTTCCTGGTGTCAGTAGCCTGTCTCGTCGGCACCTTCTGTCTACTCACCTCGTGCCTTGTATCACTAACCACTGCCACAATGATATCAAAGACTGTTTACGTAAGTATCATATTATTCGAGTATCATTTATTTTTGATTTCATTTATTTATTCCGTATGATTTACACTTGTAATTACTTAGTCTAAAGATATTATAATGGAGTAAGGGTGCTTTTCCACTAGGGGTGTGCTATGCAGCTATGCTGCGAGGATGTGAAAGTTAAGCTATGAAACTATGTGACCGTTTCCACTGCTGCTAAGCCTTCCCGATTTCTGGCGCTCGGGGGTAGTGTTTCACCGATACAGGGACGCGCAAACAGAAGAAAGTTCCGTAAATAGTGTTATGTCTATATTTTATATATATTTTTAGGATAACGTATATATTGCTATGGGCCAATGTTCTTAATTTTTAAGTCCTTGAAGCCTGAAATAAAGTTATTGTATTGTATTATATGCTATGTAGCTGTGCGAGGAAGATGTGCAGCTCGAGTTATGGGATGTCTCGACAGTAGGGCAGGCATGGGGAGCTATGCTTTGCATATAGCTACACCACTCGTGACCATCCATAGCAGCCATCAAGAGCACCATCCATATAAAAAACATAGTTTAGTTGAACCTATTTCCACCAACGCTATGGATCAATATTATGATTGGTGGACATCAAACACATCCATAGCAACGTAGCATAGCACATCTGTAGTGGAAAAGCACCCTAACGTGGGCTGAAATATGGACAATATCGTTCGATGCCGTGCTAAATTATTTATAAATTATTATGATGGATACAAAGTGTTTATGCAAAAAATTGGTCCTATGAGGTTAATATTGATTTAAGAAAACGCCGGAGAACTCTTACCGTTTCAGATAGTGACGGATTTTGGAGATTCATATTTTTTTTTTATATATGACATGGGTAAACGAGCATGCGGTTCACCCACAAACTAATAAGAAGCAGGCTCACCTGATGGTAAGTGACTACCGCCGCCCATTAAATTTCGCAACACCAGGGGAATTGCAGATGCGTTGCCGGCCTTTGTAATTATCCCAAATGTAAGTAAAAAGGATTTTTATACTGCGACGTGTCTATTATTATAATAATAACCATTCCGTTTGGTCCATGTCTATGTCATCATACAAGTAATATTGACTTGGTTATAACAGTGTTGCCTAGAAGCTTATTTTTCTTCTTCACCAGCTCGAAAAAGTTTACTTTTGGACATGGGCCTCTCCCGTTGATACGATTTGCCTTAATCGCTGTTGGCACGGGGAGATAGATAAGAAGCCAGGAGATTTTCTGGGGTTTCCCATAGTCACCTCTTCCGACACCCACGGCACGAAATGGGTTGGTGATGGATTCTCTTACGCCGCCATCACAATAGGGTATTTTACACCATGTAAAAAAAGTCAAAGAATAAATATTTATGATAGATTTTGTAAAAAGTAAACGAGAAATATTGATTTCTATTTATAAAAATGCATTATAAATTTTATATTTCAATTTAAAGAATATTTTCTTTTACCTGTGCCTCAAATCTGCAAAACAATGTCCGCCATATTAGATAGCGTCGTGACGTCACTAGGTCAAAGAACGAAGTTATGTGCTGTGTACTAACTAGCTAATTTCGAAATTTTTCAAGTTATTTTTACGATTGTTGACTTTTATTCCGAGTTTTATTCAAAAGACATCATGGAAGACGGACTCGTAATAGCGAGTTTATTACTTCGCTTTTAGCACTAATGTTATAGATATTATAATTTAAGCTTAGGTGAGAAAAACATTTTGTTATATTTTTTTGTACAAACTCTCAGACGAAATAAAAAGTCACTTTTTTATTTGGTCTGAGTACAAACCATGTCCTTATTCCCATATAATAGAAGAAAACAGGAATTAAGTAAAACACTGCACTGCACTTGCAAGGGCTATCAAAATGGCCCACAAAGGGCGGGACAGACGAGCGATAAACCTAATCTATTACAAAATTTGACTTGCAATAGGTACCTATCATGTCATGATGTTTTGTTTTGTTTAATCGATAGTTAAATATAAGTCATAATTAAATCAAAGTGATCTTCACAGAAGTATAGTTTAGATTTTGTAGACAATGCATTCGGGTCTCTTCTTGCCAGTTTTAACCAAGCATTTCTCATATTTTAATCTGTTGGCACTTTAATCCATAACTTCCTCGGCGTTCTTGTCCTTGTATTTTTGCAATTATGCATAACACAACAATGATATAAATGATAACTCATTATTAAACATTCAAAAGCATATTATTCCTTTGCAAAATTGTCAAAATTCTACGACAGTGACGTCACGAGTTGAACAGTATGGCGGCTAGCGTTTTCACGCGAAAATTGAAAATGATAGATTAAAAGTAATTTTTATTTCACTATCCGGTTTTAAAAAAATTAAATAAAAATTATAGTGGTTCATTATCACTCTAGGATTCATTTAAAACACTTTTTGAAAGTGGGTGTAATACCTTAATAAAAACTTCCAATGATATATATTTTATAGAATAAGGCTCACAAACGAGCATTTACCCTATCTGCAGGGCTAGCATGGGCCGGAGACAATTTTATCCCCGGGGAAAGGAGAAAATATTTATCCCCTCGCTTAGTTTTATCCACCCTTCGAGCATGGGCATACCGGTGGATATAATATCCACAATAGATAAAGTGGGAGATAGACTTAGACTTAGATATATTTTTTGTATGAATATAAACTTAAACCCACGTCCAATGAACTAAGATAGAATTGTCCCTTTCAAAAGTCAAAAAATCATAATTTTTGTCTTTAATTTGGCTCCATGCTACGGACGGGAGATATATGTCTACTCGTTATGTCAAACGGGGATATACCTCTCCTCGTTGCCGTGCTTTGGCATAGGGACATGATAATTTTATCTCTTGTTAGTGGATATAATCGGTGGATAAAATTTTTGTCCCCAGCCCATGCTAGCCGTGCTGATGGTAAGTGAATGTTGTAGCCCATAGATATCTACATTTATCCTTGATTAAAAATCAACAAAATGTTGTCAACTCTGCGGACTAAGATAGAATCCATCGTGTCCAGTGAAAAGGGTTGTTTCCGGTTGCGATTCTCAGTACGAAACAGCCGCTAACCTGTTATTCTGTGAGAGTGTGATTCATCCCTAGTCAAGCCGACTCATTCATGCTGCATCCATAATACAGCAGCAGTATGGCTCTACATGTATTTTTTAATATAAATTACTGGCATCATTACTGAGTATGCAATTTTTGCTTCAGTTGTGAATTATATTGTCTAGTCTTAACATTGATTGCGTAGGTAATGTAATAATTGAGATTTTTTTCAATATTCCAGGAGGTGATCTATCACGGTGTGGCCTTTATTTTATACTTAGCGGCGGGTCTCACACTAATTATTGAGGTTAATCATCAAAAAAGTAGTTACCGTAAAGATTATGATCCCTATTTGGCTGCTGCGGTAAGTCAGGTTTTGGATTTCAAATTATGTATTAGGAATTTCGTTTGATTTCTCTTTTAGTTTTAGAATTATATATATATATAATTCTTTTCTTCGTGTGTTTCTCACTGAACTCCTAAACGGCTAGACGACCTGATGTGAGAGTGTTCGAAGGTTTAAGAACTTGATTTGTCATCGTCTTTGAATTAGAACTAAGTTTTGCAATAGCCTTATGATGTGGTGCAAAGGATGAGGATGATGGATTTAAGGCAGTGTCGGTAACAAACAAACTTACAGTTCTAGGGAAGGCGAATTAGGTCTCAAAAAAGCTCAGTGAGCTTAAAAGAGCGGGACAGTATTTCATGCTGGTACACCGCTTGCAACTTTACAAGAAGCAAGTTAGGTTTGCTCACTTAATGATGTATGCTGATTCCCTAACTGTGAAGAGTGTAAATGTATTGATAGCATTCAGCATTAATTCATTAGGTTTAAAAGAAAAAGATAATTATTGATGCAAAGTTTCAATATAAATATGTACGATTTAGGAGTCTGTTCAATAATAATGTCCTACAGACCGAACTTCGGTCACGGCGACTAACCATCGGCGCAGGACAGGATTATAGTGCCCACGTGTATACACAAGCACAGGTGCACTCTCTTTTCCCTCGCTCTTATAGTCTGATGGGACGGTAAACCGAGACGACCGGAGAGAAATCAGGCGCTGGGCCAACGGCTTTACGTGCTTTCCGAGGGCACGGGGGTGAGACACCGCCAGCTTCCTGACTTCGGGCAACTACTAAGAGTTCCTTGATAGAAAAGCTCAGTAACTGGTTTTTTTGGCCCAACCCGGGCTTCGAACCCGGAACCTCATGATCAGCAGTCGCACTACTACAACCACTAGACCAACGAGGCAGTCTGTTGAACTGTGTTAGCGGAACCACTGTCAAATGCTGTAAAATTTTTGGTTTATAGGGTTATGAAACACCGATAATTCTAGTTTTTCTCAATAATGCTTTTTTTCAACTGTCTCGTTAAGATTAGAGTATGATGAGGTTTTTTAATGTTTTATTACACAAAAACATACATCGGTTGTTTCTTATACTACTTTTGCCAAACTGCAGGGCAGTTTGTTGGCGAATACATCACACACATTATTTGTACCTACTTTTTATTAATACGAGTATCTTAATCTCCGTGACATATCCGTTTGGGATAAAACCCCCTAAACAAAAAAGAGAAAAAAAGGTTCAAGTTCGACCTCACAGTGGAATACTGTTCTCATCTCTGGGCGGAGGCACTCTAGAAGAGCGGCTCCAATCGTCGACGACCGAGTTCTTTCTGAGTAGCTTGACTTACTGGCTTTGCTAAGAGATGTTCCATCCATTTGTCGTTTATCGCATTTATCACGGCGAGTGCTCAGAGGAATTATTCAGATTAATTCCTTCCGCTAAATTGCACCATTGTATGTCGCGACAAAACTCGCGATACCATTGAATCCATCTGGATGAGTAACGTTCAAACACTGTGCAATTTAACAAAGGTTTCCTTCCTCTCACAATGGTGATGATAATGAACACATAGCTTATATCTATACGATAAATTTATAAATTGTGTACTATTTCTTTTTACAGGTTATGGGCCTCGTAATGGCGGGGCTGTACCTGCTAAGTACCTTCCTTGCAAATCGTACCTACCGCGGTATTTAAATTCAAGTGGCATAGATTTTATTATATTATATACACGGAGCTTCCAGCCGATAATACCTCTTGCGGTATTTGGCTACATTATATTAATTGTTAATGCAGCAGTTCAGAAAGCTTAGCTAATGTACACTCGCTCGTGTCTAGTCGGTGAGGATGTATGTTATGTATTGTAAAATTAGCTATACGAGTCTAAGTATATTTTTAAGCACAAATCGAAAGAATATTATTTTAGTAAAACGTTTAATGTAACTTAATTTTAGCTTTAATACTATTTAATTATTTATTACAATCACAGTACTAGGTGATTCCTGATGATCAGGGTAAGTTATTTTAAGAAACCATGTCATTAATTTTAATTCGGCTCTACACAGATTCATAAACACTCTAAAAATCTTCTAAACTCAAAGTGTGAAGGGTAGGTTCGGTGATAAGATGGCACCACATCAAAGGAGTATGATAGAGTTGACCAATTCGGACGAATTAGCGCTCTACATCCACCGTTTTCCATCCATTTTTTTAAATTTTACAACTACAAGAGCTTATCTTCTATCTTATATCACTTACTCGATTAGTCTGTACCCGGTATCAGGTTCGGGGAACGTTTGGAGTTAGACGGTTAGACGATCGTGTAGAGTTTTTAAATAACAATTTCAAAAGAATTAGTTTTTGAGGAGAGAAACGCATAATATACTCGTATAAATGTACTAAAACACAGTACAGTACAGTAAAGAAAAAAAAAATCTTTAAGGATAATTATTCGTCACGTTAACGGCTGTAAACATTTCATTTCTTGGTTAAGAATTGAAAGTTACTTTATAATAGACAGAAATACATTTTTAAGTTATACAATATTTATATTTAATGACAACATCAATTAAAATCAACAGTCTTTGTACCAACTCCACTGTTGAACATAGGCCTACATCTCGTTTACGCCAGACGTAAAATATCCAGTCAAAGATGCGACCGTGCGAGACATCTGGCAAAGAGATCGTCAATTGCCTGCCAAGCGTGAGAATTAAACTAAATCTTTCCTTCTACGGGAAGAAGTAAAGTAGTGTGAAGAAGAACTAATATAGAACGTAACTCTGGTATGGCGTACTACTACCTGAATCAGTATGTGACTTTATGTAGAAAGGCCTATGTCCACAGCCGGATGTAGGCCGTTTAAAAGCATTTGCCAGAAGAACGATGTACTTTGCTTCATATGTACGAGTACATATTATTTATAAATGCCTATTGCTAAGCCATTTTTTTATTACTTTGTTTTGAAATTATACTAAATGTTATTTGAAATTATGTTAAAAATTGTAGTAAGCATTGTCAATTCTTATTAGATTTGCATTTGCTTGTAATAATTATGCCAGGATTTTTTAAAGCGCATTCTCTAAATAGAATTTACCTAAATTTAAGAATATTGTATATGATATTGCATAGAATGTGGAAAATGCCGGGATAATATTAAGGATTTTGATACATTAATGCATTTAATTTTCCATAAACATGCAAAGTTCCGAATTGTCAATATATACATAGATACCTTTTATATGATATTTTCCTGATGTTAATATAAAACTAAAACATATAAAAATGTTATTAACAGAATGTATTTGTAAGTCCATTTCAACAAGAAAGAATTACGATAAGGATTGAAGTAAACAAAATATTTATTGTAAAATGAACGTTTAGTAGGTACTTGTATGTTTTTGATGTATTTTTTTTTACAATTAAATTCGTAATTTTATATTTATAAAGAGTTTTATTTGTATATTATTTTATATTAGTAGCTATTTACCCGCGGCTTCGCTCGCATGAGCTTGAATTTAGTAACATCATTAAATGCTGCTACGTGCCAAATATAGCAAAATTCCATCACTTAGTGTCACCTCGGTGTTTGTGTCTCTCTATGTTCGTCAAATATTATTTTAAAATTCTAAAAGTCTATTAGATATACAACGTGTCCCAAAATTCAACGATAAGCCAACACCGGAAGATAGACCTGCCCCGGACTAATCGGGTAAAAAAAGAAAAAAAATATATCCCAGTTATATTTTAAGTTATATAAAAAAAATGAAATTCTTCAGAAATGGAGACCGTTTATGATATTTTTCACTATCATGACCACAATTTTTTAAATATTTTTTCCTTTTTTTTTATAGGCAACCTGAATAGTACTGCTATCTACCACAATTCTTAAAAACTCCAGAATAACTCCTGTTTTATCACGAAAATTAATGAAACTTATTTTATTCCCAAAATTTTTTGAAGACTTTTACTTTTAACCAAGTTTAACTTATCGTGGTGTAAAAAAAAAGTATGAACACTAGTATGGCAAGTTTTTTTAAAAATTGACGCAACTTACCAACATTCCAAAATGGTATAATACTCCAGGAAAACAAGTTATAAAAAAATATAAACAGGGGCCAAATTCCTTAAATTGTAATTGTCAGTAATCACTTTTACTACATGCCCAAAATGGGTTCCTGTTACAATTTCTAGAAATTCGATTGGGGCATTAATACCTTAGATGTTAGAGAGAGATAGATAGATAGAGATAATTACGTTAAAAAGAGACAACAACAGCTGTTATTATTCTCAGCAAGTCGGTTCAGTACGCTCTGCTCCTTTGTTTACTGCGAACCATTCCCAATTCAACTTACGTGGCCCTCGTACATACTATCGACTTTTGGCTTAGCTTTTTGGACTGGAATCGACCTGCAAACTTAACTGACCTGGCATTATTTGGACTGGAAGTGATCTGCAAACTTAACTGACCTGGCATTATCTTGGACTACGATTGTGTGTTTTGTGATTTAGAGTTCTGGCGCATTTTGGACTGTTTGGCGTTTAACATGCCGCAACCGTATACACCACAAGAATACGCTAATATGCATTTAATCTATGGAGAATGCCGATGTAATGCTAACGCTGCTAGCAGACTGTATCGAGAAAGATACCCAAATGCTCAAAAATATCCTGATTATCGAGCGTTTATTAATGTGCATCAAGCGTTTTTGGAGGGTCGTATGCCATCCAATAGGAGAAGCGCTGGAAGACCTTGATTGGATCATGATGAAGAAGTTCTCAATGAGATAGAAAATGACTCGACTACTTCGGTACGTGCCATAGAAGAAGCTACAGGAATCCCGAAAAGTTCTGCACATCGAATATTAAAACGTCACAAGCTTCACCCATATCACTACAGGCGTGTGCAGACGTTATTACCGCGGGACTATCCGCTACGGGTCACATTTTGCCGTGTAATGCTGCAAAGCCACAGTGAAGATCCCCACTTCCTAGACAAAATTCTATGGTCGGATGAAACAACGTGCAAGAAAGATGGGTATTTAAATCTTCACAACCTACGTAGTTGGAGTAATGAAAATCCACACTTGATGAGACAAGACAAATCCCAATATCAATTCAAGGTTAACCTATGGACCGGCATATTAAATGGAAAAGTAATTGGGCCCTTTGAGTTACAAGGAAACTTAGATGGCAATAGTTATTTAAACTTTTTACAAAATGACTTGCAAGAATTGTTAAACGACGTGCCCTCAAGTGATCTTCAAAACATGTGGTTCCAAAATGATGGTTGCCAGCACATTATGCCCGTCCTGTGCGAGAATATTTAAATCAAGAGTATCCAGGGCGTTGGATCGGACGACTTGGTCCTATCTTATGGCCACCCCGTTCACCCGATTTGAACCCCCTGGACTTCTTCTATTGGGAATGTCTTAAAAACAGGGTCTACTCAAAACCCATTGTGACATTGGACGAGCTTCGTCGAAATATCACTCAGGCTGCTGATTACATTAATAGCAGAAGATATGCAAGACAAATAAAACGATCATTTTAAGGCGATGTTGTGCATGTATTAATGCTGGTGGCAAATAGTTCAAACATTTGCTATAATGTAAATAACTTAATAAATTACACGTGAAACTGTTTGTACCATTTGTTTTGAAATATTAAACATTGAACTAATACTTTTATTACACTCGATCGTTATTTGGCCCCTGTTAAGAAATAATAGGCCCATATTTTTTTATAACTTGTTTTCCTAAAGTATTATACCATTTTGGAATGTTGGTTAGTTGCGTCAATTTTTAAAAAAACTTGCCATACTAGTGTTCATACTTTTTTTTTACACCACGATAAGTTAAATTTGGATAAAAGTAAAAGTCTTCAAAAAATTTTGGGAATAAAATAAGTTTCATTAATTTTCGTGATAAAACAGGAGTTATTCTGGAGTTTTTAAGAATTGTGGTAGATAGCAGTACTATTCAGGTTGCCTATAAAAAAAAAAGGAAAAAAATATTTAAAAAATTGTGGTCATGATAGTGAAAAATATCATAAACGGTCTCCATTTCTGAAGAATTTCATTTTTTAATACTACATAACTTAAAATATAATTGGGATATATTTTTTTTTCTTGTTTTCCCCGATTAGTCCGGGGCAGGTCTATTCTCCGGTGTTGGCTTATCGTTGAATTTTGGGACACGTTGTATATGATTGGTATTTAGCAAGGATTGCTTATATATTATATCTTATATATACCTAGTCTAGAAACACCTATAATTTTTATATCGGGCGTGTCTTCTGATGTATCCATAAGAAAGGTAAATTGTCTTGGAATCAAAATTTATTATTATTATTTACATTTTACTCTTTACATTCATTCATAATTAAGGTTAATTTAGTTTTAACATGATAATGATGAATTTCATGGTTTTATATCAATTTACGGTATAATGTTATATAGATTGGCACCGTAAAATAGATGTGGATATTTTTTTTTACGTTCGAGTAGACTTCAAAATTTTATAAATGCAGTTCTATAATGATGAATAATACACATGGAATAAAATTAATGTTACGGATTTTATCACGTTTAATTTAAACTTTTTTTTACGTGGGTTTTTTTTACGCATCTTTGGATGTAAGTTCCATAAAAACACGCGTAGAAGAACATATCGTTGATGTGAAGCACCGACGCTCCGGCAAGTCTGAAATATGTCAGCATGTTTCGTATCGTCCCAGCCATTATATCGGATCTGATAGACAACAAATCCTTGCAATAGAACACCGATTCCTACCAATAATGATTCGCGATGCTATTGAAATAAAAAAAAACATCTTAATTTTAATAGGGAAGATGGTTGTGTGCCTGCTTAGGACCCCTTAAATAATAAAATTAAATTCAAACTACTACTGAATTTATTCTATTCTATGCTATTCTTATTCTATTCTAATCTAACTATGACATTAGGTCATCAAACACCTCAGTCCTGCCGTGACCATGGGTTCTGTAAAGTACCCAAAACATCGGGAATTAAAAAACTTAAAATTAAACGCGATAAAATCCTTAAAATTAGTTTTATTCCTTATAAATGTTATTCACAGTGAACGTGGGAAGCACTACACTCATGAACGGGAGTAGAGAAATGTTCGCATTGTTGTGGCGGTGAAAAAGAATCCGCCACCTCATATCGTCCCGTCGTAAGAGGCGACATAGGTAAACAAACTGGAGATGGGATGGGCAGCATCATCTTCCTGACAACAGATCAAAATAATATTAGCTGCGGTTGCCAACCCGCCTACCAAGCGTGGCAACTATAGCAAATATCTAGCTACTTGACAATATATAGTAGGCCTAGGCTGACGATAATGAGTTCTACTTGTCTTTGCAACCCTTGATATTTACGGTAGAGTGAAAACAAAAAAACAATAAACCCTAAAATATGAATGAAATAAAAACTGCATATATTGCTCGATGAAAAGTAAAATAATAGCAGCTTAATACATTTTACTACTGGGCACAAGCCGCTGAGAGTTTTGGGTCAAAAAAATGTCGCTGCGTTGATTCCAACGCGGAATAACCTCAACTTCTCAGGTTTCTCAGGTATTCGTTTACCGCCGAGAACGTGGTAAATCGACACTTCAAATTGCAGTTAAAATATATAATAATGCTTACGTACCATAAAATTTAAGTTTTAATCAGTTTGATCACCGCCTTTGCTAAGTAAAATAAATGAACCTTTGTTTAATTAAAATCTGCTTTCTTTAATAAAAGTATTTTTTCGCAAGAGCCTGTTCATTTACATTTACTTATACTAGCTGACCAGGCAGATGTTGTTCTGTCCTTTCTGACGACCATTTGCTTTCCTAAACAAACTCCTGAAATTAGCAATAAAAAAATTTAGGGTCAAGTTGTACCAAACTGCACATTGTGTGCAAAATTTCATTGAAATCAGTTCAGTAGTTTAGGAGTACATCGCGGACAAACAATGTGACACGTAATTTTTATATACAAAGATGAGGCATGTAACCAGGACTGTCACAAATATCTTAACATGTTTGAAAATATGAAAGCTATCTTAACCCTTTCGCTGTCCCGTGCACTACATATAGGGCACTGCTATTGTCTTACTATTGTGTCTGGAAACCGGACAGTGAAAGTGTTAAATTACAAACTGATTTATAAGTCTCATTAGAGGTAAAAAAGTAAAGTAGCAGCTAATATACGTCTCACTACTGTACACAGGGCTCCTTATTAACCTATAATGTTTTGTGGGTCGAAAAATATATGCTGCAATGCTTCAATGCATATTAACGGTTTTCACATCTCCACGACTATTTTAATTACTCAGACATCTAGGTTTCCCCACGAAGTTATTCTTCACCACTTTACACACGTGACACGTGTTATGTCAGATTCATCCTCGAAGGAATTTTACACGTTTTGCTCCCGTGCCATGATGAAATCTAACGGCGAGCTACACGGCCCACGTGTTTCTGTAAATACAGTTCATAAAATTGAAAATAAATAAATAAATTCAATTATTTACATCGTATATTCAATAGCATTCCATTATTTAATTTTATCAGTGACTTACCATTTTAGTTTATATAGAAGTAAGTAGATGGCGCTATTATTAAATGAAATAATCAAAGCCAAAACTATACTATCTAGTAATATCAGCGATAGAAGCGAACATCTATTTATTATATCGATAAGGCATAAAGTGATGTCAATTCTGTTAAAAGTTCTATTTCTGTTAAAAACATGTTATCAGCGCCGCGAGCGGTGAAAAGCGATTTAATGATATTGTCAAATGACCATATCATGAAATAGCAACGTTGTGTTTAGTTATTAATATCTTCAAACGATTTCTATTCATTGATTGGTTAAGCTACATCATGACATGGACAACAAACAGTGTTAAATATCATGAAGTGACCACACCATTTCACGAAATGATAGACTGCTTTATGATATATGATCAAGTCTACGATCTGGCCACGACATATTATGTAAAAATCTGTTTAATAAAATTGTAATAATAATGAAAATTTTGCAATAATTCCAGACAAAACTTTTTTTATCAGTTTATACTTTTAAAATGAAATTACAAAAGTACTAAAATAACTAAACGTTAGAATTTTTAAGTAATTTTTAAATTTAATTATTTAAACATATAAATGTAAGTTATTTATTTTATTTGATAACTTATTAGTAACTGAAGGCAAAATATACTACTTTTCCATTTGATGATAGATGGCGCTGTTTTGATAACTAAATCGGTGTAGTTTTAAGTTATTTTACCAAAGTTATAACTATATTTTGAACTTTATTTATAAATATGGTTTTATTTGAAAAACACCTGTCATCTCGCCTATAACTAAGATATAATAGAAAATTAACATCTAAAGGAAGGAAAATACTTAATCTTCTTTTTTGAAGTTATTAGTAACTGAAGGCAAAATATACTACTTTTCCATTTGATGATAGAGGACGATGTTTTGATAACTAAATCGGTGTAGTTTTAAGTTATTTTACCAAAGTTATAACTATATTTTGAACTTTATTTATAAATATGGTTTTATTTGAAAAACACCTGTCATCTCGCCTATAACTAAGATATAATAGAAAATTAACATCTAAAGGAAGGAAAATACTTAATCTTCTTTTTTGAAGTTTTGTAATCGGATAAAAAGTAGCCTATAACTTGCCCCAGGTTATTAACTATGTACATACAATATTTCATGAAAATGTAAATTTCAAAAAATCTAAAAACCACTGATTTGGCTTTAGAACCATTTATTTAGTCCCCTGGACTTTTTCAAGAATATATTAGAATTACAGATACAGACACAACTTTTCTACAGATTTATTATATGTATAGATGTTCGTCCAAATGAAAATTCAAAAGTCACGAAAAAGCAAAAGTTTACGAGTATTTGCATCAAAATAACAGTCAACACAACACACAAACACTCACGCCTGTGACCCAGAGGGGTAGGCAGAGACTACGGACTTCCATTTGGCGCGATCCTGACACACCTCTCTCGCCTCCTTTACATCCATATATCTACGCATACACGCTCGTCAGTTAAGGGTACTCCTAATCTGGCCCATTTTTAATGTATCGCCGATTTGGTCGATAAACCTTCATCTAGAGTGTCCCTTCCCGACCCTGCCGTTCACTTCTGAAATATAAATTTGCTTTGTCTCTCTTTCCTCGTTCATTCTCTATACGTGAGCAAACCACCGAAGCATTCCTTTTTAATCCTGGTCACAACGTCATCTTGCACATCACACTTTTCTCTTATCACACTATTTCTCACCCTGTCATTCAGGTTCAGCCATAGCATACTCCTTAATGACCGCATTTCTACAGCATTTATTCTACTTTCATGCTTCTACTGCCAGACCCAACTTTCACTACCATACATTAAAGTAGGGACTAACACGGCATTATGAATTGCCATACGTGTCTTCTTTGACACATTCTGACTCTTCATAATAGCGTGTAGAGCCCCATTCACTCTATTTCCTGCGTTCACTCGTCGTTCCATATCCTTATCATATCTACCACCCCTGCTAAATAAACATCCCAAATATACAAACTCATCCACTTGCTCAATCAACTCCCCTTCTATTTTTATTTCACATAACGTTTTACGTTCTTCTCTTTCAAAAACCATCACTTTTCTTTCAATGACCAGTTCAATAAAGTAACCATCATTTGCAACTCGGCCGCCGACGATGCAAATATGACTTGATTATTGGCGTACAAAAGGCCGTTACCTCACTCATTCTCAACTCACATTCTTCAACTTTCAAAGTGTGCAAACAACTGTCCATAAATAGGTTAAACAGCCACGGGGAAGCTACACAGCCCTGTCTGACACCTTTATGAATGCCAAACCAGTCCGAGTAGACCCCGTTGATCCTGACACAAGCACTAGAGTCCCTATAAAGAGCCTTTAATGCCTGTATCAAGCCAGCGCTCAAACCAAATGAGATCAGTGTTTGCCATAACAAGTTCCTGTCCACTCTGTCATAAGCCTTTTCCAAGTCCATGTACGCACAAAAATCTTTCTGGTTTTTGGCCAAAAATTTCTCCGCAATCATGCACATGGAAAATACTTGATCCGTACACCCCATCTCCTTTCTGAATCCAGTTTCATCATCTCTAATTTTTCCATCAGTTTCTTCCATAACTCTTTCAATTAAAACCTTAGCATACAGGTTACCCACAATGCTAAGCAAGCTGATACCACGGTAGTTTTTACAGTCCTGCTGTGACCCCTTTCCCTTATATATTGGGACTATAACGGTTTTGCACCAGTCTTCCAGTACCCGTTTCAGTTCCCCACATAAATTAAACAAGGTGTACAGCAGGCCTGCAACCACACCCTCTCCAGCCCTTAGCATTTCGAGTGATACTCTATCATATCCGGCTGCCTTACCTGCTTTCATGCTTTTCATTGCTTTCATTATTTCATCTACACTTATCTCCTTACCTCTCTCCATTTCTCTCGGAATTTCTATTTCACTTAAATCAGACAACTCTTCACTCTTAAACACGCTTTCAAAGTATTCCTTCCATCTCTTTAAATTTGAAACTTCATCATTCAGCATGCAGCTAGACAGGAGTCATTGTAAAAAAATAAGCTGAAAAAAACTGGATAAGGTGTTGTTATTTTACGTGCCGGGACTTGTACCTTGCGTTTACAATCGTACCACTTGCAACCGTGCTTGCATTACTATTACTATTACCGCACCAAACATTACCTTCCCAAATATAACCCCAATCCACAACAAGGTTGGTAACACTTTCTAAGTTGAATACGAGACACATGTTTTGCGCCTAAAGGAGGAATTACGATAAAATGCATACGGACTGCGATGGCCCTTCCGTGGTTTTTGTTAGTGAAGTATCGGGGATGTGGTAGTGATGGTAATTAGTGATTTGGTAGAGTTTGGTGTTCTGGTAGTATAAGTAGTGCACGTAATAGTAGGAGGGCGGGTAGTATGGTATTAAATACCACTTTATCTTTTGCTTCTATCCATCTATCCATTACAGCCTATAAAAGTCCTGTGCTGAATATAGTTGTCACGCTTGGCAGGCGTGTTGGCAAACGGAGTTTTTTTATTATTTTTAGTTGTTATCAGGAAGATGTTGCTGCCCATCTCCTGTTTCAATTTCCCCCTGTCGCCTTCTTATGTCGGTGTCGACCCACGATACACGGGACGATATGGGCTAGAGTTATTCTTCTACCGCCGGTACATCTTTACTATCTTTTGCTATTATATAGACAATTATTATCTGCAATTCCCCTGGTGTTGCGGTTGTTCATGGGCGGCGGTAGTCTCTTACCATCAGGTGAGCCGCATGCTCGTTTGCCCCCTATTCTATAAAAAAAAGACAATAAAGTACGCGAAGAGCTGCGATTTTCTTTACTCTACAGAAAACACGCTAAATGTGTCACAAAACCAGTTCTCTCTATCTTGAGAGGTCTTGTAATTACGTTATCGTAAACTGTTTACTTAATTTTGTTTAGTACTCGTATCTCGTAGAGAAATGTTATGAATGGCTCTCAAAGCCAGTGCGTCATATAAAAGAAAGTTGAACACCACAGTAAGTGAGAGATCGAATAAAGCACATTTAGAATTCACTAAAAGACTAGTACTAATCCAGAATCTAAGATGAGTTTTGAAATACCGTTACTAAGAATCTCAGAACTGATCTCTAAAACAGCATAACATTAACATTATTCCTAGCATGCTAAGGACTAATTTTGCAAACATCAGAAAAAATTATCCATAAAAAAAACAATAGCTGACTGAATATTAAAGTGAAAAAATTAAATAATTTTATTTACACAACAGTAGTTTTTAATAAGTTTATTATGTTGTAGGTATTTTATCTTATGAATAAATTTATCAGCCCATATCAGCCCTCGGGCGGATATAAGCTGTCAAATTCATAAATGTTCATGCAGAGTAATGAGATTGAGTTTTTTAAATTAAAACTGAATCAGAAATTAAAAATCAGTTTGACTTAAATTTTTCTCATAACTGTTAGATTCTTTTGTTTCTTAAATATGCGTTGTATACTCATGTGTGCTGGTAGTTCATGTGCTGGTGACGTAGTTGTGTGTAGTCGAAATCGGTCCATTCTTCATTTTTAATTAAATTTTTAATTTTTAGCAAAACCCGAGACACGGTGAGTGTAGATTTTTGACCTAATAAACAATAAACTAAAAATAGAGAGCACCCTCCGCGACGCGTGCGCCGCTTTATTTTTGGAACATGCGTCTACACACCGGGATATGAAACATTTAAACAAAACCCTTGTATAGTGACGACGCTTCCTTTCTTTATTAAATAAAATATATTTATTTCAAATAACAAATCAACAGCACGAAGAAATACACAACGTATATTTTTTGGTTGTACTTACAGTCATAAACCTATATAAATATTGAGGTCGTCGGCCTCAAATTGGGTACTCGAACTTTAAACTAAAAATATTGGTCATGACTAACATCGTCCGCGCAAATTGTGAAATACATTCACCATCCTGAATTTCCCGTCGGGTTATACATTCCTACTCTTCCTGATTAGCTGTTTTTTCGAGTCTAGTTTAATATTCGAGTCCGTACGAAAACAACGTTGTGTTTAAAGTGAAGGAAACAATGACTCGAGGACCAACGATAGTGCGTGTAGCGCCCACCACCGGCAACGGTGGGAGAGGCATCAAGTGCTGCTGTTGCCGCTGCTGCGAATGCTTCAACTTTGGATATCTAACTTCACAACATGGAATCATCAAATTATCTGAAGCTGTAAGTATCAGAACACTTGCGAACTATTTGAAGTTAAACTTTTGTTTATAGAAGTAAGGTTGATAAGCGAGCAAACAGTCCACCTGATGGTAAGTGCATGTAGATATAATATATCCATAGACATAATATATCCACGATTAAAAATCAAAATGTGGTCCTTCTCAATTGAGATGACTCATTTGTGCTGCAGACATAATATGCTGCGTTTTTTTACTACGTAGAAACAAATATGATCATACTATTTCAACTTTTCGTATTACAAATAGAAAATATAATTTACGTTATGAATTACCCTAGAACAGCTAACAAAAATTGTATATAATACATATACGATTAGACGCCGAATTAGTCCAGCATATTTGTCACTTGAGTTCGTTTCATTCAAATCCGGTATTTTTTTTATAGGATAGGGTGACAAACGAACACACAGTCCACCTGATGGTAAGTGGTTGCTGTGGCTCATAGACATCTACATATATGTCCTCGTATGCGAATCAAAATGCCGATGAGTTGTCGCCCGTGAGGACTAAGATGGAATGCCTCTTTTCCTGTAAAAAGGGTGTCCGGTTTTCTACACTCACCATGCGAAACACAGCAGTGTTAAGCTGCTATTTTACGCTGGTATTCTGTGAGAGTGTGGTCCGTCCCCGGTCGAGCCGACCCATTCGCACTACAACTATACAGTTAATATAGCTGCAGCATGGCTCTCCCACGTGAATAAACCAAAATCACAGTTTAAAATTTACATTTTATGTATGTTGTTTTTTGGATTTTGGTTTCGGACGTTTCACTTTCTGATTATCTCCGTGTCCCAAACACTGCATTTCTAATCAATGGAAGAGTTCTGCGTAGCCAAAAGGAGTTTTTGCGGGAACTTGATGCCGCCGGCGAATTGCTGCTCCTATCACCATTACCATTTCAGCCTATCAAAAGTCCACTGTTGAACATAGACCTCTTATCCCATAGATTGCCTCAAGGGGGAACTCTATAGTTGTTCGGCAGTTGGGTTAGCAAACAGCAGTTTTTTATTTTATATTTCTTTTAGCTTTTATTATGGAGGCGCTGCTGCCCATCTCATTAAGTCGCCTCTTTCGACACCCAAGGGTTGATATTATGAGGTAGTAGATATCCTTATACCGTCACTACACAGTGAACAGTAAAAAATATAAAGCTGCACCTGCATTTCGCTGCGAAGGACACGATTAAAGTGCCCAAGTGTAAACGAAATCACATGTGCACTCTCTATTCCCTCGCTCTTATAGTCCGATGGGACGGTATGACCGGATAGAGATCCAGACCGACTCATAACTCATGGGTAAAGAAATTGTACGGAGGCAAAGCCTCTAAGGAGCTGTCAAAATGTTTACCTATTTTGGTAGGGTTGGCACAGGAGAATAAAATTAAATAATCAAACGTTTATCAATTTTTTAATAGATAGTTAAGATAGAATATTTTTTAGAAACTACGTATTCTAGATATTTTTCTTTTATAATTATTGTTCTTCGACAATTTGATGTGGTATTTTAATTAAATTATGAATTTTAAATGAAATGTAAAGTTTTTTTAAATAATTTATTGGAAAACACTCTCGTGGCATAATAATCTTCCACACGTTTTAATATTTCATTTCTAATATTTACAATGTTTTTTCGAGATCAAAATATTCGCGAAATTTTTGCTTAAGCAATTGTCAGGAAGTATTATTAAAAAAAAACCCGATTGAACACTATCTTTATTACAATCCTTGTAATGTCTGTAAACAGAAACAGAAACAGAAACAGAAACTTTTTTATTCAATATAGATTATAAATAATACTTATTGAAAGTCACTCTTTTGTATAATTACCACTGGTTCGAAAAAAAACCTCTGTCCTGGGAAGAACCAGCAAGAAACCGAGCGGGACTTATTTTTTAAATGACAGCTTACAACCATGTATGTTACACAAATTAACAACACAACAAATTAGAAATAGTTTGGTAGCGATCACCTCATTTCCAGGGGTTATTTCATGTAAAAATTCTTTAATATTATAATAACCCTTTTTAAACAATAAAGTTTTTGAACTTTGAGCAGGTCAAATTTTGTATATTTTCTGGAATTTTGTTGTAAAAGCGTATACATCGCCCCAATAATGAATTACTGACTCGATGGAGTCGAGTAACTGGTACTACTAGCTTGTGTCTGTTCCTAGTATTAACAGAATGAATATCACTTATTTTTGTAAAACTACTTTTATTTTTGTGTACGTACATTACATTTTCATAAATGTATTGAGAGGCCAAAGTTAATATATTAATTTTCTTAAAATTTTGTCGCAGCGACTCTTTAGGCTTTAAATCATAAATTGCTCTTATGACCCTCTTCTGTAAAACAAATATAATTTCAGTGTCAGCTGCGTGTCCCCATAGCAAAATACCATACGACATTATGCTATGGAAATAGCTAAAGTAAACTAGTCTAGCTGTTTCAACACTAGTTAGACTTCTAATCTTTTTTACGGCATATGCTGCAGAACTAAGTCTGCTTGCTAGTTTTGATATATGGAGGCTCCATTGAAGCTTCGCGTCTAGTGTGATTCCAAGAAAAATGGTGGTATCTACAAGACTCAGTTTCTCCCTATTTAAAATTACATTAGTATTTAATTGTTTGACATTTGGAGTCATAAATTTCATACATTTCGTTTTAGTGCCATTTAAATGCAAATTATTAACATTGAACCAATTTACTAATTTAGATATAGCATTATTTACTTTGTCATATTTTAGCAATTGTCGACTTAATTTGAAAATTAAAGAAGTGTCATCTGCAAATAATACTATGTCATGGTTATCTCCTACTATGTAAGGTAAGTCATTAATGTATACAAGAAACAGAAAGGGGACGAGAATTGAGCCTTGAGGCACGCCCATTTGTACCATCGACCCGGAAGAACTCATACTGTTAATGACAATTTTTTGCGTTCTCTTACTTAAGTATGAAATAATTAATTTAAGAGCATCACTTCTTATACCGTAGTGTTGAAGTTTCCTGATTAATGTTTCATGGTGAACACAATCGAAGGCTTTGGATAGGTCACAAAATATACCCAAAGCATCCTGTGAATTCTCCCATGCATTGAAGATATATTTAATCAGCTCAACACAGGCATCAGTTGTTGAGCGACCCCTTGTGAAACTAAATTGATTTTTATGAAGTACATTATTTATATTAAAGAAATTTAATATTAGATGGAGGAAATTTTTTTCAAAAATCTTACTAAGTATTGGTAGTACAGAAATAACTGTAACTGCAATGCAGCAATTAGTCTGAGGGATTCCTCATATTCCTTGCTGCATTGGTCAAACTCATCGACTGTTCTCTGAAGTTGATCCCTTTCTTTTGAAACAAATGTATATTCTGTATGCAACTTAACCATGCCACTTTTTAGCTCAGTATTTTAGCTATTATATTTATTATTTCCCTTTCATTGTCATCCCTTTCTATACATAACAGCTCACACTGCTCCTTTGACACCTTAAGTTCTTGAAGCGTCATTTGAAGTTGGTTCTCCAATTGGTGCGTTTTGGCGTTGCGTGTATTCATTTTTCTATTAAGTGTAAATAGCAAAAGAAAACAAAGAAAGAAAACCAAAGAAGCAGAGTAAGCAAATGACTAGATGTATGGGTTTATTTACAGATCTCAAATTAAATTATCATGTAAATAATTCAAAATGAAATCCAGAACAATACTTATTTAATAGGTAAATGTTAAAATGTTAAAGGGATAACAATTATACTTACAGTAAGTTTAAACGATGTTCGTTACAGCTGTTACTTTTGGTTGGAACTTGGAACACTAAACACAATGTAATTAAAATAGGTACTTCTGAGTTTTACTTATTTCACAAATACAAATAAGTCGTATTTACCAACTGTAACTCTAAATTGAGGTGGATATTATCAATTTACAATATTTAATTTTTAAAAATAGTTGGGAGCAATTATTTCACAACTTGTCACCGGGGTTGCCAAAAAAAAGCCAAGAAAATTATAAAATAATCTTTTCCAATATTTATTGGTTGTTTAGATCTATTAATGTACAATTTTATTTTCTTCTCTTTTTATTTTACGATTTGTGATGTTCTAGACAACATTTTCTATATACAAATATACACATAAACTAAACCATTTTTTTCTGATAAATCAAACCTATAATCATTTGTTCCTACTGTTAACACAGGGGTAGTAACATTGCCAGGTTGCGGTGATGGTGTATTAAAAATACGATAGTCGGCTGGTTTCATAAGTAACATACCAAAATCGTATTAACAACTAGTATTTTGAGGTTTGCCTAAGATATCGGTTATAAACATCTTATTTCATTCTTATTTATTCCTTCAGGAAATACTAACTAATCGACATGTTGGTTCCTGGCAGTTACAGACAGCGGGTGGTCTGACTTTTCCAAAGAAATTTTCAAGACAATCTTGATTGAGACGTCTCGTAAATATAAATTAATTTAATTTCTTCTGATTCTTTTTCGTGAAGTTTAATTAAATTTTTTATAGACACCTGAAATCCGTGAATAAAATTCATGCTATTTGTAACGCCTTACTGCCTATCACTTTTTATTGATTTTAAGTTCCTGAAAAATGTTAGCATTTCTTCTAAAAACTCAATTAGATAACTATCGCATCGAAAAGATCTTTTATATTTGTAAGGAGATCACAGTGTACTTGAGTTTAAGAAATCAAACAAATTATTAATTTTATTTACAAAATCAGCGGTATCTTTTGCGGCAACCTCGACAAGATTTAAATTTGCGTAAACCATATTTACACTATATTTCATTTGATACGAATTATTCTTGAAAAAAGAATATTTGACACTTATTATTTATTAAACAACCCTGAGTTTGAGCACTGACCGAGCCGGTTTAAGGCAGTTTCTCTATGTACATGACGAGCAGCCAGTTCTCACGCACACATGTGCCTCAAGTTTGTAGTAGTGTACCTATCACAGTGCGGTTGTATGAAGCTTTGCCTCTGTATGTTACGATTTCTTTACTTATGTGCTCCTAGGCAGTAAACAGTTTTAATATTTAGTAAGTTATTACATTGTAGATATGGATTAGGTAAATCGCTCACTAAAACCCTTAATGGCCTGCAGTACCAGAAGCCAGACCAGCATTGGGAACCAGTAACTACGGTCATTAATTTGCGTCTCAAGCGTGTTATTTGTGAAAAACCCTCCCCAATGAGGGCAAAGGCCCATAAGTCGATAGACTGTTTGCAGAATGATGGGATAGAAGAAATTCACAAACAAATCATAACTAAAAATATGAAAAAGAAATGTATTGTTTTCTAATTACAGATGTTAGGAGGTCTATGTCAAAGTCTGCTCGTGAAGTACGGAATGGCAGAAGCCAGCGCTATGGGGTCGGCATTCCACGGATTTCTGACCACAGCTTCGGCCTGTCTACTCACCACGTCACTCCTCATCACCTGCTACGTGCTCTCTTCGAATTCTCAACATTTGATAAGACAATCAATATTCGTACGTACTTATATCTATGGGAATTTCTAATGCATACAAATATAACGCATAAAAGAGTACATATTTTATGTATTATGTTATTTAAATGCAAGATGGTGCAAAGGAGCATGCGCCTTACCCGATGGTAAGTGCCGACGGCCGCCCATGAACAACTGCAACACCAGGGGAATTGTAGGTACGTTGATGTCTTTTAAAGAAAGCATTTAGCATTTTTACGTGGAGCACACTGAAATGATCGGGAATAAGAAAAACCACATGCACGGTATAGCTAAATTGTATTTTATTGTTTTTCGAGGTATTCTTCGTTCGACTTAATGCACTTTTCCATTCGTGCAAACTAATCATTAAAACAGTAATTCCAGTTTGAAGTTGATGTTGACAAAATGGCTGATTTGTACGCTTTCAAAGCTGCTTCGGGGTCTTCAAACCGTTGATCGCGTAATAAATCTTTCTTTCTAGGGAATGTAAAGAAATAGTTTGAGCTCAGGTCAGGACTGTACGGAGGATGGCTCATCAGCTCAACGTTTTCCTGCTTCAAAAAACATTTGTTTTCCGAGCCGTATGGGAGCTCGCATTATCGTGATGTAAGATGATGCGAAGTTTCGTGTTATTTTTTCGGAGTTCGGCTATCATTTCTGGCATACAAACCGTTATATACCACTCAGCGGTAACCGTTCTGCGTTCCAGTAAAGAAATTGTAGCAACATGCCCATTTTTCGAGACAAACGTAGCGACCATTTTCTTTGACACGCTGCGGGAGCAAACCGCTTTCGTTGGTTTGATCTCGTATTCGAAGACCCAAACTGCTGACTGATGTTTTCTTTCAGATTTGTATGAATAAATCCATGATTCGAAACCTGAGACGATATTATATAAACGGCATTTGACTTCCCTCCGTTGAAGCGTTGCAGAGTATTCCGGCACCAATCTACACGAGTCGCTTTTTTTTTTTTTATAGAATAGGGGGCAAACGAGCATGCGGCTCACCTGATGGTAAGTGACTACCGCCGCCCATGAACAACTGCAACACCAGGGGAATTGCAGATGCGTTGCCGACCTTTTAGAAAGGTGTAAGCTCTTTTCTTGAAGGTTCCTAAGTCGTATCGGTCCGGAAAATTCGCTGGTGGTAATTGATTCCACAAGGAAGTCGTGCGAGGGAGAAAACTTCGTCTAAATCGCACAGTCGTGGACCGCCAATCATCCAGATGATATGGATGGTAACGCGAGTTTTGTCGCGATGTGCGATGGTGAAATTGAGCGGCTGGAATTAGTCCGAACAATTCCTCAGAGCACTCCCCGTGATAAATGCGATAAAATACGCAAAGAGATGCAACATCTCTACGCAGTGCCAGTGTATCGAGCCGATCAGAAATAACTCGGTCGTCGACGATTCGAACCGCTCTACGCTGGATGCGGTCAAGTGGAAGGAGCTGGCACTGGGGTGCCCCGGCCCAGAGATGAGAACAGTATTCCATGTGGGGCCGAACTTGCGCTTTGTAAAGTTGCAAGCGATGTGCCGGCATGAAATACTGTCTCGCTCTGCTGAGCACGCCAAGCTTTTTAGAGGCCAATTTGGCCTTCCCTTCCAAGTGACCACGAAACTGCACACTATTCGATATGTCGACGCCAAGGATTCCGATACTGGCTGAGGCAGTAAGGGGAGTGCCTTGAAACTGAGGAGATACGACAAAGGGGTTCTTTTTAGCGGTAAACGCGCAAACTTGTGTCTTCTGGGGATTGAACTGGACTAGATTTAGTCGCCCCCAATCCGAGACTTTGTTAAGCAAAGACTCGACTTCAGACACAAGTTTGTCCCGGTACTCGGCGACGTTTTCCCGAGAAATATTGGCACGGCCGGTATATAAGGCATCACCAGTGCTGTCGTCCGCATAGCAATGAATGCTGCCAGTTAGCAACATATCATTGATATGCAGGAGAAACAGCGTTGGTGATAGCACGCAGCCTTGTGGAACACCAGCGTTGATAGGCTTGAAATCAGAGCATTCACCGTCTACTACGACCTTGATGCTCCGATCAACAAGGAAACTGGTGATCCATTTGCACAATTTCTCGGGAAGCCCATAGGAAGGAAGCTTCGAAAGAAGCGCTTTGTGCCAGATCCGATCAAAGGCCTTCGCTACGTCCAAACTAACGGCTAATGCCTCCCCCTTGGACTCTACTGCCTCCGCCCATCTATGAGTTAAGTAGACTAGAAGATCACCAGCTGATCGACCCCGACGAAAACCGTACTGGCGGTCACTAATCAGCTGGTGATCCTCAAGGTACCTCATGAGCTGGCAGTTTATAATGGCTTCCATTATTTTGGAGAACAAGGAGGTGATGGCGATAGGCCTGTAGTTGGACGGGTCTGAGCGGTCGCCTTTTTTAGGGATCGGGTGCACCAAAGCTGTCTCCCATGAGTTCGGGACTACGCCTTGGAAGTAGGAGTACCGGAAAAGATGCGTTAAAACCGGTGCCAACTCCGGAGCACACGTCTTCAGCACAATGGGAGGGACTCCATCGGGCCCACTCGACTTGTTGACGTCCAGGGAGAAGAGTGCTTTGCGGACCGAGCGCTGTGTAAATCGCACATCCGGCATGGAGCACTCACATCGCGGGATGGTCGGCGGTGTGTTCCCCCCGTCATCTAGAGTCGAGTTGGACGCAAAAAGAGAGCTCAAGCTCTTTTTGCTCTTCGGACAAATTGTGGGGAACCCAGCGGGAAACTAGCTTTGTTACACACAGTTCATTATGTAATATCGACTGAATTGCAGTCATTCCGATACTGATACCAGCCCGAATCTGCTCGTATATCACATGACGGTCATCTAATATAATAGTTCGCACAGCTGCGATGTTTTCAGGCATGACCGCTGTTCTTGGTCGAGCTACAGAAGAAACAGTGCTGAGCGACACACGACCGCGTCGGAACTCGGCATACCAGCGGTATATTGTCGTTTGACTCGGTGCTTCAACATCATAAATCGAAACAAGTTCGTTGAGACATTTATCTTGAAAATTGTGATAAATTATGGCACGGAAATGTTCATCCGTGAGCTCCACTTCTATTAACGACGTGTGAGCTTTAAACCAACATAGTTTTTGTTTATAAACATTTTTTTTAATTGTTTGAATGTCATTAAGATTCTAAGAGGCCAGTATTCAAATTCTAATAAAGGTTTTATTGTAACTCAATCCGAAATATTCTATTCCCGATCATTTCTGTGTGCCCCTCCGTAGACGTGGTAGAGCCATGTTGCAGCTATATTAGTAGTATATTTGTAGCACGAATGGGTCGGCTCAACCAGGGAAGGACCACGCTCTCACAGAATACCAGCGTAAAATGGCAGCATGACACTGCTGTGTTTCGTATGTAGACAACCGGAGACCCATTTTACTGGAAAAGAGGCATTCCATCTTAGTCCTCACGGGTTACGACGCATCTGCATTTTGATTCTTTATTGAGGATAAATGTATATGTCTGATGGTAAGTGATTGCTGTGACATGGGTCACAGCAATCACTTACCATCAGGTGAACTGTGTGTTCGTTTGTCACCCTATTCTATATAAAAAAAGCAAGTTCGTTTCTTGAAGGTCCTTACGTCGTATCTGGTATCTTCTTTATTTCATAATATAATACTTCTCCAATTTAACTATAAAGTACTCAAAAGATTAATATATATAACAAATAAATATAAATATAACTAATTTCAATTTGTCGTCAAGTTTATTCTTTGTTGGGAAAATATATAAAATGGCTGTTAACTTAAGAATATAAGTTGTAAACGGCTATACGTTTCTGTTTCATGGAATAGGAATACGTTTACAGTATTTGCGCATAGCTATGCATTATGCAAACATGACAAGGAATTCGGAGTAAGAGCAACAAAGAACAGTTAGCTTCGCCTTGTGATTAAGGCGGCCAACTTTATAAAAAGTAAATGCGGGACATTCGTGTTTGGATGTCGTGATTGCTTGAAATTAGGACACAAACAAACGTAGAGCTTAACTGAAGTCAATATTTATTTTTCAAAATTAAATTTCTCCCATTAGTGACATAATGTTTTTTTTTGTTTTACACTCTTTTACACGCATATGTCGCGGGCCGCGAAATTATACAAAGCTAGAAGACTCACGCATAGCAGATTAGTAAAGCATACCGTGCGTTGGTTAGTCTTGGAAATCTAATTAAATTATATCTAAATCTTTATTCTAATTAAAATACCAAAAATACTAAAAAAATCTAAATGTTATTTCATAATTAAATAATTTAGGAATGTGGGACATACATTCTACATTTTGGGGGAATATTTTAATACTATTGCAATGTGGGATAACACCTTCTATGACGGGACGGTTGGCCACCTTATTCGTGATTATCACGAAATCCTGTAACTGATCAATACACTCACGTAACCTATATCATACCTTGAAATCTTATCTAATGATAATTAGTGATATAGTCGATAAAATTAAATTAGATGAAAGAAACTTGGAAAGGCAGGACTGCCGTGTTCGTAATTTTGCTCGTTTGCTTTACGTTACCTTATTAGTTTTCAGTACTTATAATGTTTAAAATGTTTCGCCTCGTCGCGTTTTCGGTTCAGTCTTCAAACAAAAGCAGTCATAGGGTCATTGGATTTTATAGAAATGAAGTGAAGAAAGAAAGAAAGAAAAACAATTACACGCAAATCTTACCTAATTAGCTTACTCGTCTGAATTTCCGCAAAGTAATGCCTGATTTCATGTAAATAAATAATTATTAAAACAAACATAATAAAGTAATCTTTTGTTCACTAATAGAACAAAACATTCCAAATATATGAAGAAAAAAAATGTCCTTCGAACAAATACTTATTATTTTAGGTATTATTACCATAATTGTTTCCACTTCAAAAACTGTCAAAGAATAGACATAGGTATAGTACGAAATCAGTTCTTGTTTGGCGGTCTATCTGCATGCACAAATACATATTATGAATATTACTATTTAGGCATGCAAATATCATATAAGGCGACTATAGTATCGCAATAACAAAATATTTGTGAAACATTCAATTAGTTTTTATACTATTATTAAGTGGCGAAGCTTGCGAAGTCACTTATTGATTTCACGATGTCTGTTCGTCTGTCCGTCTGTCCGTCTGTCCGTCTGTCCGTCTGTCCGTCTGTCCGTCCGTCTGTCCGTCTGTCCCACGATTATCTCGAGAACGGTTTCGAATTTTCAAATTCTGTTTTCAGCAATCGATTACTGATCACCCAGGCATCTGAACCTCCTATTTTGAATTTTTTTTTCCGTTAGAAACCGCTACATAGCTGATTGCTTCGCCACTTTGCTATGCTGTTAGCTTGCTAGGTTTATTTTATTTAATTTAGGTATTTTTAATTTATTTCAATTCTTGGAAATTAAATTAAACGTGAGTTCACAAAATTATTTCTTTTTAATATTTTGTGTTAGCGCAAAAAACATAAAATATCTACGTGATTAAGTGACTAATTTACATAACCTTGCTCTGTCAATCGTCAATATCATGTCACTGGTATTTTCTGCTATTCAACTACCGAGCGTGGCAATTATGATAATCCTTAGCTATAGGCAATGGGCCGGCCATATAGTTCGAAGATCGACAACACATGATGAACAAAAGTTCTTGAGTGGCAGCCTTGTACCGGCAAGGGCAGTGTTGGGTGATCCCCACTTGATAGAGTGACGATCTGATGAAACAGGCAGGTTGTCGATGGACACGATTTGTGGCAATTATAAGGGAGGCCTATGCTCAGCAGGGACTGGACTACGGGACCCCATTGCGTCCCGTGGTTATCGTAAGGAGCGACTATGATAAATGTCAGAAAAATGTTTACGTCAGAGGTAAAATCCCTAGATCAGCGCCAGGTGGTCAAAGGTGCGGGACATCTGGTACTGCGACCTTCAATCCGCTAGTATGACATTATTTTATTATAAGTTAGATTTGCTATGTGGATATGATTATGTAGTGACCTTGACTTTGTAGTGACTTTGAAGAATATCCACTACCTTACTTATACTTATATTATCTCGTGTGTGACATAAAAGGCGGCAAACGAAACTGAAAAAAGAGATGGTTAAGAGCATCTTCCCGATTATAACAAAAAATAACAAAAACCTGCATTGTCAACTCGATTGCAAGCTATGGCAAAATCCCCGTTGTGATGCAACCTATGGAATAAACCTATGATTAGGAAGACTTTAGGTAGACCGTAATAAGAATGAGTGAGATTTAAAAATGTTTTTCTTAATTTATTAAAAAAAAAAGTTTTCCGTACTGTATAGTGGCCAAGTAAGAATATCCATTACTCCATATCGTCTCGTGGGTGTCGTAAGAGACGACAGAGTGAAACAAACCAGGGGATAGGCAGCCGCGTCTTCTCAATATAACCGGAAAATAAAAAAAAGCTGTTGACGCCAACCCGCCTGTTAATTACGCCTGTTCTGAGGCAATCTTTGTGGAGGTCTATGTTCAGATGTGAACTGTGATAGGCTATAATGATGATGATGATGAATTTTTGCATTTTCCATTATGCCCCCGTGTCAAGTCGAGAATGCCACATGACGTTATTTCCGCTGTACACACCATTTTATTAAAGATATTGTCACTTTCTCACACAACGTATTTTTAGATTACCTACTTTATTTCTTATTTCAGGAATGTGTCTTTAACTCAGTGGCTTGCTTCATGTACTTATCTGCCTCTTCCTACATGGGTGTAGCTGTAAACATATATTTGTATCCAAGATATTCGTTAATCAGCATGTACGCAGCGTATCCTGCGATGACTGCCGTATACGTAAGTGATATCCGATATTAATTTTAGCAGACTTTAAAAAAGGAGTAAGTAAAAAAACTAAAACTAATGTGACTGTGCTAACAAGGTGTATCAAAGAATTATAGCCCCGATTTGAGAAACGTTATGTGGAAATTACGAGTATTATACTCCATTTAGTTATGTCAGATCGGCGTTTACTTTTCATTAAAAGTTAATTTTTTTTTATCGGATAAGGGTGACAAACAAGCACACCTGATGGTAAGTGGCTGCTGCGGCCCATAGACATCTACATCTATCCTCTATTACAATTCAAAATGCAAATGCGTTGTCACTCTTGAGGACTAAGATGGAATGCCTCATTTCCAGTAAAAAGGGCCTCCGGCCACCTGCACTCACCAAGCGAAACGCAGAGGTAAACCTCTACTTCACGCTGGTATTCTGTGAGGTCGTGGTACCACCCCGGTTCGAGCCGGCCCATCCGTGCGACAGCAAAAGCAGCCGCGTGGCTCTACCACTGTTGATTAAAATGTGTCCCGTAACATTGTGCAGTTTTATAACTTTATCTAGGACATGTTAAACATGTATAGGACATGATAACATTGTTTAGCAAAGTATTGAGTTTAAACATCCATGATATACATTAACTAGCCCATATAGGTACATTAGTTTCGCAGCTATGCCGAAACTTAAATTGGATATTTGGGTCAGATTATCGAAGTAATATGCTGTGGGTTCTAGTAATAGCGTTAGAATAACCGTTAAACCATATTTTATTGTAGAAGGGTGACAAACCAGCACACAATCGTTCTGAATAAGTTACCCATCGTCGATTAAGAATGAAAAGGCAGGTGCATTGTCTCCTCGGAGGACTAAGATAAGATGCTTTGTTACCAGTAAAAAAGCCAGTAATTCACTGCAGCGGGGCTGTACGACCTAAATATTTGTACTCGATAAATACGGTTACTACTTTATATTAATTAAAAGTGCAAACATATAATTAATTTTTAACGTTATGTTTGTCTGTTTCAGTATATTGGCGTCATAGTTGGTATTCTTCACGGCGCGGACGCATATATTTCGTATAAGTACCATAAGGGTATTCGATAATAATTGATTGCAACATTCTCACAACCAATTACACGGATATTAATGTTTAAAAATTTTGTTTTTCATTCCGCTGGGTCGAAAATAGTTGTCTGCTAGCTAGTACGTGTCCTATAGTGGAACTTAAAACAATTATGATGTGAAAAATGATGTAAAATAACATAATATCTCTAATTATATATCTATAATGCATTTCTTGGTACAACTTAACAATATGTGGTTGTTTAAAAATTGTTACGCTTAATAATAATATTGATGTTGTTTTTATTTTTAATGTGTTAGAGATTAAGATGAAACACATGTAAAACCTATAGGCGTTGGTGCAATAATAATACTTTATATGTGAAGTGTCAGCGTCTCTGTCAAGTTAATTAATTCAGGAATTTTCAAAGAATCATCTATAACCAAATTTACAGTGTGTGCAAAACAAGGCATGCTACGTATTCCTAACAGTCCAAGCATTTTTATATATATACCTAATATGAAATATTATATATACATATAAAATTAGGCGTTGGTGCAATAATAATACTTGGGCATTATTGTGACGCATTTGGTAACAAGTAAAGTTACAATATACCTATATACCTAATTTATATGGTGGTGAAAATGTGTTATTACAATATATATGTAAGTAATAAATATGTAATTATTTCAATATAAAAAATTTGCGGAAAAGTAAACCGGTGCGGCGTTGTTTATATTTTTAAATAGACCTTTTAAGCGTATTTTTTATGTATGTTCACCGATTTCTTGGAAACGGTTAAACCGATTTCAATGGTTCTTATTTTAATAAATACTTCTGGGGTGCTCCCATAGAGATTTAAAGAAAAAATGCGCGAGTGACGTGGAACACTCGGTTGGAACCATTGATTTACTCAATGGTTGGAACGAAGTTCCTTGTGTAGTATATTATTGATTAACAAATACCAATAAATGAATTACTAGCGTCTATTAAAATGAAGCGTCATTTGAAATAAAATAATATTTCTTTCATGGCAAGATAAGAAAAAGTGCGAGGGAGATTTCTTATTTAGTCACCAAGGCCGTCTACTCCATGGTCTGCACTATGACACAAGGGGTAGTGACGAAATAATCTTACACTTTTTGTCGCCTATCTCCCTCTGGGTCTCTTATAGATAGGGTAGATAAATTTAAAGTAACTTGTTGCATTTTTTATTCCATTTATGCTTATAATATTTAGTATTTATGTTAGTATAATAAAAAAGTATTCATTATATTAAAATAATATTAAAGTTTTTTAAAAGCGATAAATGTTCATGTTTTATTTCTACAACATACTACTATCTGTTTTTTTTAACATAACAGCGAGTTATTTAAAAAATATGGTTATTTTGTGTAAAATAGCGTAACGGGGGTTGTACCTGGCACTGACGCGACGCGACGTCATCGGCTTTGTTAACAATATGTGTATTTAAATAACACAGCGCACAGCTCTTAATTTTACTTAAGATTTATCTATTTATAGCGCGAAATTTTAATTAAATAGTAATCATGTTATATATGACCCCATATTAGCACATCCCGTTGGTGTCGTTAGAGACGATAGAGGGAAACAAATGAAATGGCAGCAGCGTTTTCCTAATAACGACTAAAAATAAAAATAAAACTGTGGTTACAACCCTGTCACCCAAGCGTGGAGGTTTCTCAGAAAACGATAACCAATTTTCGGCAAACACTGCCTGTACTAACAAAAAGAACATGCACCGAAGTCATCAGAGAATGCTTAAAATCATCTTCCTTATGAAATTCCGTTGATACTCTTAATTTGTGAACAAATATGAGAGCCCATTTGAGCGACAACTATGAAACGACCTATAAAACATCTTTGGAAACGACACTAAACGATAAAAAAAAACGAAGCAAAAATTACCTCTCCTAACACTATATAACAGTAGTAGCGCTAAAATTGAACTTGACGATAGATTGGGCCACATAGTCCATAGATTATAATATTTAATAGACGCATAATATTCCGGTCTTGACAATTTATTCTAATATGCAATATGCAATTTACAATTTTCTTATAACAATGGAACCCGCATGACAAATAATTAAGCGTTCGCCTTTGCCACTAGGTACTTTTGTGGAGGAGTAAGGAGTGTCGTCTGTCCATATCTTGCCAACTGTATGATCTTTAAAATAATTAGGACACTTAACAGTTGGGCGTGAATGAAAAATGTGATGAGAGAGTGAGAGATGTAGAAGTAATTTAGTGGACGAGTCGCGCTTTGGAAGCTCTACATCTGTATTATAATTCTTTATTTTATGCAAGTAGGTAGGTACTTACATATTCTTTTTCTATTTAAATACTTCCGCACGCGCCCCTTCGTAAACTTACGTCCCTAGGTATTCCCGCCACTGCGCATGGCAGGTGGTATAACGATCGGAATAACAGTATTTTTGCAGCAATCACTACTTTTTACTCTGCAGCCCCTCGATGATTGATTAAAATATATCGGAATGGCTTGCATCAGCTTATCAAACTACCTTTAAGTGATCTTTTAGCTCTTTTATCCATCTTTTCCTTAGTTAATTAGGAAAATGTTAAAAGAGACAGAGAGAGAGATGGAGAGAGAGGTACGATATTGAGTATAAGTGAACTCAGTATATTGATTACTTTTGATTATTAACTTATCGAAAGATTACATTAAAAGACAATATTTATTGAAGTGCCTAGAAGTTTTATTTTATTATCGTCTAATCTTTACAGAAATATAAGCACTACTTCGCATTTTCTATCATTGCCTTTACGTATTTGAAGGCTATTATTAAGTCCGGCAATTAAAATCTTACAAAGCCCACTTTGAGCGGTATTTTCCTTTATAACGGTCTATTACCTATATCTAATCTAACGTAGGATGGATTATTAATGTTTTTATTACGCGAACAATTACGACTTTACGACACACTTTCACCTGCAGTGGTATCTTGAAATAGTCTTTGTGATTCAGTAGATTACGACATCCCTTCGATAAATAGACACAGTTTGCTTTCGACATTGCTCTTACGTTCAAGCAGTACGAAAGTGGCACGTAATGCCACTGACCGTTCAATCGTACTTTTAAATTTAATCAGTTCATATCTAAGATTATACAACATTTAACAAAGTGCTAGTTTTATTATTTTGCTGTCTGTCATTTAACTCTTAAGTTTTCGGGTAAACCATAAAATAGTAAGGTCACCCAATAAATTTTACTTAAGTATATCATCTTAGTTACATAGAAAGTAAATTAAATACAACAACCTCAGGAAAACTATTTTTAAAGAAGAATATTTTATATATATACTAGTTGACCAGGCAGACGTTGTTCTGCCCTTCCGACAATCATGTGTCCTAAAAAAAACATTACATTCACAGTAAAAAAAATTAAGGGTTGATCGGGATAAAAACTATCCTATCTCTCAAGTTGGACCAAACTGCACACATTGTGAATAATATTAATTGCTTGGTCCATAATATGTTATGGACCAAGTGATTAATTGGGCATAATGTTCGGGCAATATGAATAATGACAAGTCAAATCACGCTATGTAATGAATACTTATGTAAATATTGCTACGTAACTGTTGGGCAATTTGATATAAGCTAACCTAACCAAAACTAATTATGTTAATCACTTTAGTGATAATGAGTTAATAATGTTTAAGTTGTTAAAAATTAATTAACAATTTTAACATTACCTTGCCATGACATTACAGCTTGTCTGCTGCGCTCTCGTGTAGTAAAAGTAGTTGTTTTGCTGAAGTTGTACGTTGGCATTTCTTCACTTGCAAAATTAAATTGTAACTTGAATGAATTAATTAATTTATAATATGGCAATTTACGTAATGAATAGATATACCTGTAATTAATTTAACTATTTCAATAATAAAGGCGAGATTTTAAAAACAATTTATAGGTTTTTAAAAATTATTTATATGCATAAATTGATTTATAGATTAGTAACGGAATGTAAAAAATCTATTAAAAGTGTAGAGTTTTATGTTTCTCCTAGATTATTTTAGATGGTACTGTTTTAATGAGTGTTTAAATGAAAAATTTACATTTTCGCCCCAATGTCAAAAAAGTCAAAACGGTGAATAATTTAAAAATGTTATTTATAAAAGCTTATTTTATAAGGTCTCTGGTTATCTTGCTTATGACTGATGGTTATATTTTCATCATCAAAATAAGCATCTAGGGAAGGGAAAGACATAAACCTCTTTTTTTGCACTCCCATAGTCGACAAAAACTACTTTGCACAGGGTCGTTAACTACCTACATACCTTTCAGGGAAATCTGTCGCGTAGTTTTAGCGAGAACCTTGAACACGCAGACAAACAGACAAAAAGACACGACTTTTCTACAGATTTATTATATGTATATATTAGAACTCGTTTTATTAAAAGAAAAAGAAAGAAGAAAATGTAGAACGTTTTTAAATTTTATGTGGTAGAGCTTTGTTCCATCTATATTATGGTTGTAGCACTAAATAGGTCGGCTCGACCGAGAAGGACTTCGCTTTTACAGACTTCAAATAAATTCGAAATATTTCGTTTTAAATTTCTCAAAAATGTAACCTCACGTCACAACGCCAAACACTATTTGTTGGTGCCGGCGGAAAAAAATAACCCCTGAGCTATTCCATCTCTTCGTCAGAATTAGGATAAAGGTGAAAGATTAAAAAAACCCGAAACAAAAAAAACTGATTATCTTCAAACGGCTGAACAGATTTTCATCAAGGGGTAATCAAAATCGGTTCATACGCTTAGGAGCTAGTGTGCCACAGACACAGACAGATGTGTGTGTCTACACAGGTACATAGATAAACCACAAACATATGTATAACGCCCTTCTGTTTCGTCGGGTGATAAAATGATGAAGAAGTAAGCTAATACTTGAAGCTTGTCTTGTAGCCCAACCTCAGATGTACTACGCCATTAATGTGGTTTTCCTGTAGTTTAGTCCAATTAAATATCAAAGAAATTCAAAATATGTCTCTTTGAGTCCATTTTCGAGTTTTGTGACCCTACCTACATATTATGCTAACCTTAAAAGGAAGCATTCAATCTAGGTTAAATGGATCCTTATATAGTTTCTGCTACTTAAATGAGAGACCTAATGCATAATAACTTAACGTATTACATAGGCTGTACTAAAAGTATCGGGAATGGAATATTTCCACTGTTCCTGTCATATTAAAATCTTTTTAATTGAAAACTCCTTGGTTTTAAAAATCGAATACCATTTATTTATTTAAAAAAAGATTCTCGGTCTTGTCACAAGGTTTTGTCAAACTTGTTTAGTCGTTGAGAAAATGGAATTGACTCGAGAAAATTCAAGAGCGATGATTTATTATGACTTTCGAGGTGGTTTAACACAAAAACAGTGTATTGACCGGATGATTTCTGCATTTGGTGATGAAGCCCCATCCAAAACCACAATTTATCGCTGGTTTGCTGAATTTCAATGTGGACGTGTCAAGCTCAGTGATGATCCCCGTCAAGATCGTCCAAAAACTGCAGTCACCCAAGAAAACGTTGATGCTGTGCGTAAGCTGATTGAGGAAGATCGACATGTGACATACCGCGAAATTTAGGCAACTTTAGACATTGGCATGAGTCAAATACAAATAATCTTGCATGAACAATTAGGTGTAAAAAAGTTGTTTTCCCGATGGATACCGCATTCGCTCTGTGAAGAGCAAAAAGCGGCTCGCGTTACTTGGTGCGTCAGAACTCTCGAAAGATTCCACGCAGGATCCTCAAATAATGTATACAACATCGTATCAGGTGACGAATCCTGGATATATGCGTACGAACCCGAAACAAAAAACCAGTCACGTGTTTGGGTGTTCGAAAATGAGTTAAAGCCAACAAAAATTGTTCGTTCACGGAGTGTTGCAAAAAAAAATGGTGGCCATGTTTGTCTCCAAAACCGGCCATGTTCCGACTATTCCTCTTGAGGGACAAAGAACGGTTAATGCAGAATGGTATGCTAGCATTTGTTTGCCACAGGTCGTTTCTGAACCCCGTAAAGAGAACTGCAACCGCCGCATCATCCTCCATCACGACTATACTATACGAGTTCTCACACCGCACACAGAACAAAAGAGTTTTTAGAGCAAGAAAACATAGAATTATTAGACCATCCGCCGTACAGCCCCGACCTAAGCCCTAATGATTTCTATACTTTCCCTAAAATAAAGAATAAATTGCGTGGACAGAGATTTTCATCACCTGAAGAAGCTGTGGACGCCTACAAAACGGCCATTTTAGAGACCCCAACTTCCGAATGGAATGGTTGTTTCAATGATTGGTTCCATCGTATGGAAAAATGTGTCAAATTTCGCGGAGAATATTTCGAAAAGCAATGAATACATTTTCAAATAGTAATGTTGTGTCACTTCCTTGATTCCCGAAATTTTCAGTGCCGCCCTCGTATAAAATAATACTTTAAAAAAAGAATGTACCGACTATGTTACTTGCCGACCATGTCATAACAATCGACTGATGTGATATTGGGTTTGTGATTGTGTATACTATGTGCTGGCCACCTATGAATTACTCTACTTTCACAATTTTTTATCTAAGCCCATATTTTTTGCTAAAAGTGGTCCAAGTAGTTCACTGCTATTTGAATTCTGGCTATTACCTCGGGGATTATGAAAACAGTTGAGGCCTGGGGCTGGGATGTTTATGTCCGTTTTAAAATTGGTTTTTGATAGCCAAATTATTACACTGACATTCTAAAAAAAATATTTTAGGTACATTCTTTCTCCTTACGATGTACCCGATCAATACACGACACAATACAATTTTTGAAAAACAAAACACTACTGAACTACGTTCGATTTGCAGTTCCTTTACAAGCAAATTTTAATTTTAAACAAGTACTAATACTCCTTTTTTCGATAAAAAATATGAATTTATACGTAATTAATTTTGGAATCGATTCTACCCGCCCGTTTTTTCTTTATTAGATTTATTAAAGGAATTATCGATTATTCAAGTTATTTTCGATACACGCGTCGCTTGCCCAGTATCCGTAAGGACGTTGTCGAAATAAAATTGTTTTTGCGCGCGCGCTTCTCTTCTGTTACGCAAATAATATTTAGGAAATAAAATAAATTGTAAATATCTATAGTTTTATAGAACTTATATAGACTATAGTTAAGCTCATTATGTAAATATTTGTTTATAACTTTAAAACAATATTTTTGTGATTATTTTGTAAAAATCAGGATCATATTCGTGGCCCGACTCGATATTTGCGACGAGCGCCTGTAAATCCTAATGCGCTTGGAACACCCAGCCTTAAGTATTTTAGAAAAAAATTAATGAAATTAATTTTATGTGTATTATATCTCGTTTGATTACTTGATACGATTAACATATTTCCAGATTAGAGTGTTTTGCAGTATCCAAAATAATAGGGGTGACTGAAGCTCTCTCAAGAGAGTTTTCTACTGACTTCAAAAAGGCGACGATACCAAATTCGTGTACTTTTTTATGTGTGTTACCTCGTAACTTTTATCTGGGTGAACCGATTTCGATGATTATTATTTTAATTGCTTTACATGTGGTCCCATATTTATAATTTGATCAAGGTATGACCTATAGTTTTTGAGGTATACTTAATAATTTATATTAAAGTCGGTTGTACAAAATATTTAATTTTTAATTATAAGTGTTACAATTTCTGTGGACTGAAGTGTTGAATGTACGAAATTGTACAACCAGTGCCTGTTGCCAGTGATGACTTATAGATCTACGATGTGGTCCTTCACTGCTGGCCGAATGAGGAAGTTTAAGGTCAATCAGCGAGCTATGGAGCGGGTTATACTCGAGATTTCTCTGCGTGATAAAGTTAGAAATGAGGATATCTGCAGTAGAACCAGAGTAACCGATAAAGCCCAACGGATTAATAAGCTGAAGTGACAACGGGCCGGCCATATAGCACGAAGAACCGACAACTGATGGGGTAGCAAGGTTCTCTAGCGGCAGCCTTGTACCGGTAGGCGAAGTGTAGGGAGTCACCCCACATTTCGTGTATCGGGTTCACCGAATAAGCAGTTCTTGAATATATAAATATGTAAATATCAGCACCAGCATCTTAGGTGTAACGTACACCACATTTTCTATCCAACAATTTTTAGTATAAAAAAGTTAATATTTAAACTTATATAAAATATCATTACATCATAATCATCATCGGTTGTCAGTGAGTCAATTAGTGCGTGATAAAAATTACACAATTCAGACCTTTATACTCGTAACACAAGAATTTTATTTATTATACAAGGCTTATTCATGAAATTTGGGATTCGCAGAATTACAATAGTGTAACTTTAACGGTTTTTATTTAATGGTTCTTGTACTATTATTTACTCTGTGGTAATGGGGGAAAGCGGGGAGTCCATAGTAGTTAGTAGCTCGTGTAATCGTTCGTGCAAAAATATGCACTGCTGACATTGCGACACCCTTTCCTTTTCCGAATTTGACTGACACACTACCGTGTATCTAGACTTGGTAAATGTTAAGGCTCATGTACACAGTGGCCCGCGGTGGTCCACTGCAGTCCATTGCCATTGTGTTCAGTGCACAATGACGTGTGATGGCCGACAATTGACAATGCGCAATGGATCGTGGCGAGCAATGGCGATGTTCTCAGTTTTTTTGATACATTTCAAAGGAATCGTGGCGTAGCGTCATCGGTGGTGTACACTGTACACACAGTGGCCCATTGTTTAGTTAGTCAGCGACCGGAAGCTAGTGTTCTATAGTCTATACGTAGTAAGAAAAATAACTTAGGATCGTGTTTTTATTTTATTTTATTTACTTTTTATTGTACACCAAAATACAGAATAACGAGTACAGTTAAATCTAAAGTAGAATATGTACAACAGGCGGTCTTATCACTCTGAAAGTGATCTCTTCCAGACGTAATACGATTTAACAAGACTTTTGAAAGAATGAAGAGATTGAGCACGACGAATGTGGAGAGTTTAACAAACGCACAGCAGTTACAGTGAAGGATTTTTTAAAAAAAGGAGGAAGAGTGCAAAGGGGTAGAGAGAGAAAGATTGACAGAGGATCGAAGGTACCGATTATGGGTAAGGGAAATATACTGGAAATGGTCTTTTAAATAATGAGGAATGGAAGGTTTAAACAGCACTCCATACAAAGCGGAGAGAATGTGAGTATTCTTGCGAAGGCAGATCGGGAGCCATTTGAGCTGTTTGAGAAATTCAGAGATATGATCATATTTGCGAAGCCCAAATATAAATCTAATACATAAATTTTGAATGCGCTCCAGCTTATTAGGTGCTCCTCGGTAATGCCAAGATAGCAAATATCAGCAAGGTCAACGATAGGCAGAAGTAGAGACTGGGCGAGCGTAACTTTAGTTACTGTGGGAAGAAAATTACGTAATCTACGTAAAGAGCTTAACGCAACAAACATTTTTCGACTAGCCTCATTAAACTGTGAAGTCCAAGACCTACAAGAGTCGAGATACAACCCCACGTTTTTAACCTTGTTACTGTAAGGGATTTGAGTGCAGTCTAGTAAAATAGGAGGTAGGGAAGTCTAGTCAATTTTTCAAATTAATCTAGAACAACTGACTAATAGAGTTAATAAAAATTGCAAACAGGAGAGGAGACAACACGCCACCTTGTGGTACGCCAGCCGCTGTAGTAGTCCAGGTGGAATAAACATTTCACACTTCAATGCACTGTCGGCGACCAAATAAGTAACTTCGAAAGCAGTCAACTACAGTTGGAGATATGTTGAGAAAGCGCAGGATGCCCAACAAGATATCAAAATCTACTGTACCAAATGCTAATACTCTAAAATCAACTAACGTAAGAGTGGTAAGCTTCTGTTTCTCCATACCATACCGAACATTATCAGTGATTTGCAAAAGTTAAAAGATTATGTTATAAAATATAGGTGCTTAATTGATTGTGCACAAGACGTTCAAGAACTTTGGAAAGGAAAGGCAAGATAAAGATGGGTCTAGAATCATAAAAACTAGTGGGATTCCACTTTTTCGGCAGGGGAACTACAAATGCACCTTTTCAAGCTGAAGGGGAAAAAAAAGAATACAGCGAATTATTCAGGATGGAAGTGATTACAGATGAAAGGAAATCAATGAGAGGGATGACCATTTTCCAACTAATGCAGTCACTACCAATCGAATTTGAATTATGGCTCTCTTAACATCACAACTGTTAAATTGACTAAAATTAAAAGCAGAGGTCTCTGGAGCATTTGAAACAGAATCCAAAGTATTGTGTTTTGCTTTATCGTTAATGAATTATTGTTTATTAGTTATAAGTTGATTGAAATCAAAGTTGAGTGAAATTTTTTCGTAATTTCCCAACTTCTAAAGGCTTAAGAAATTTCCAGACTCTAGCAGGGTCAGGATCCTGTACTGATTCATGGATATGGCGTCGTTGTGCTTTTCTGCACAGATTGTTGCAACGAATCCGTACTAATATATACTTCTCTCGATTTAGGTCACTAGGGACTGACTTGTATTTTGCTTTGGCACAAGTTTTTCCAAGCCAAGGAGAGGGAGGATGCTTTACACGCACTGGAAGAACAGGAACATGAACGTCATAAAGCTGAATTAACAAAGAGTTGAACAAAGCTACCTGTTCATCAACAGTAGACGCATTGACGTCTTCTGTTGATGAAAACGTAGCTGCATCGTAGTAATAGGCTAAACTTAAGTTTTAGATTGCTCTTAAGTTCGCTTCTTAGTATACGAACGATCACGCTTAATCTTAATTTTGAGGTAATAACATGAGCCTCAACAGATTTGACAGCATACAGGTAACTGAACAGACAGATCTCCAAATTCATGCGGCGAGACTTACGCAACTTCAATACAGCTCGTATTGAAGAATCGATCGAGCGGAACCAAGGCTCCAAAGTCTTTGCCAGAGATCTGTCTGCCAGAAAGAGCCAACTGTCAAAGCTGAAGACCAAATGTGGCAGCATCGTTTCCGGGGCACCTGAGATTTTGAGTGAGATTGAGAGGTTCTATGGGCAGCTGTACACGTCATCGTTGGAGCCACACGCAAGTGTGAGTAACGATCCAAGAGCGAATCTTATTCGACACTATTCCGAAGATATCCCGGACGTCAGTCTGAGCGAGATTAGAATGGCTCTCCAGCACCTTAAAAACGGCAAGGCCCCAGGCGAGGATGGAATTACAGCGGAGCTTCTGAAAGCGGGTGGAAGACCGGTACTTGAAGTCCTTCAGAAGCTCTTTAATTCCGTCCTCCATGGTGGCATTACACCGGAGGCATGGAGCAGAAGTGCGGTGGTCTTGTTCTTCAAGAAAGGTGACAACGCTCTCTTGAAGAACTACAGACCGATTTCCCTTCTGAGCCGCGTCTACGTGCTGTTTTCGAGAGTCATTACGAATCGGCTCGCGCGCAGACTTGACGACTTCCAGCCTCCCGAACAAGCCGGTTTCCGAAAGGGCTTTAGCACCATAGACCACATACATACCCTACGGCAAATTGTACAGAAGTCCGAAGAGTACAATTTGCCACTATGTCTGGCGTATGTGGACTATGAGAAAGCCTTTGATTCCGTCGAAATTTGGGCGGTGCTGCAGTCCCTTCAGCGGTGCCAAGTTGACTGTCGGTATATCGAAGTGCTGAAGTGTTTGTACAGTAGAGCTACGATGGCTATCCGAGTACAGAACCAGAGTACGAAACCTATCCAATTGCAGAGAGGTGTAAGACAGGGTGACGTTATATCCCCGAAACTCTTCACCGCTGCATTGGAAGACGTTTTCAAGCTTCTGGACTGGAAAGGATACGGAATTAACATCAATGGCGAGTACATCACTCACCTTCGATTTGCCGACGATATAGTCCTCATGGCAGAATCGCTGGAGGAGCTAAGCACTATGCTCAATGACCTCAATAGTGTCTCCTAACGGATAGGTCTTAAGATGAACATGGACAAAACAAAGATTATGTTTAATGTCCATGTCACACCTATGCCGGTAGTTGTTGGGAGCACTAAGCTCGAAGTTGTTGACGAGTATGTTTACCTGGGACAAATAGTCCGACTAGGTAAGTCCAACTTCGACCGAGAGGTCAATCGACGGATTCAACTCGGCTGGGCAGCGTTCGGGAAGCTACGACACATCTTCTCGTCAGAAATACCTCAAAACCTTAAAACAAAATTGTACAACCAGTGCGTGTTGCCAGTGATGACTTACGGAACTGAGACGTGGTCCTTCACTGCTGGCCGTATGAGGAAGCTCAAGGTCGCTCAGCGAGCTATGGAGAGGGCTATGCTCGGAGTTTCTCTGCGTGATAAACTTAGGAATAAGGATATCCGCAGTAGAACCAGAGTAACCGACATAGCCCAACGGATTAGTAAGCTGAAGTGGCAGTGGGCCGGCCATATAGCTTGAAGAACCGACAACCGATGGGGAAGAAAGGTTCTCGAGTGGCGGCCTCGTACCGGTAGGCGAAGTGTAGGGCGTCCCCCCACAAGATGGAGTGACGACCTGGTAAGACATGCAGGAAGTAGATGGATGCAGGTGGCTCAGGACCGTGCTTTGTGGCATTCCTTGGGGGAGGCCTATGTTCAGCAGTGGACTTGTGAAGGGCTGTAATGATGAATGATAATGATGAACATGAGCCTTAAAAATAAAAGTATAGCAATAATAAGCTTTCTGCCTCTTTGGTCTAGTGGTTGTAGTAGTGCGACTGCTCATGAGGTCCCGGGTTCGAATCCCGGGTCGGGCCAAAAAATCAGTTATTGAGTTTTTCCATCAAGAAATTCTCAGTAGCTGCCCGGAGTCGGGAAGTTGGCGGTGTTTCACCCCCGTGCCTCGGAACGCACGTAAAGCCGTTGGTCCTGCGCCTGATCTCTCTCCGGTCGTGTCGGTTTACCGTCCCATCGAGCTATGAGAATGAGGGAATAGAGAGTGCACCTGTGATTGCGCATACACTTGAGCACTATAATCCTGTCCTGCGCCGATGGCCAGTCTTCGTTGAGACTGGCCGCCGTGGCCGAAATTCGGTCTGGAGGACATTATTATAGCAATAAAAAAACTCTTATGTCCTTGTCCAGTCCAATTAAGGTGGATTTTCAGCATCCAATATAGTCTTTTGCGCCATTTATTTTTACACATACATACTTATATGCAGTATACAAATAAACAGCCGCGGCTGTGACGGCTTCTACGTCCATTGCGATTGTTTACTCAGGCAGGAATGAGTCACTCACCTTTGTGTGAACACCAGTCGCTGAACAAGAGATGCTGTCTTATTGTGGCGCATGGCCTGCAGTAGGCCACCGTAGGCCACTGTGTACAGGAGCATTTAAGATATTAACATTTCATTAAAAGAAAAACATAATATAAACTTATTTAGATATAATTGATTAGTTGCACACTTTCCAGGGTAATTAATTATTGGTTAATAAAAATTTATGTAGAATCGATTAGTGGTTATAATTATTATTTAATGTATAGGTATGTTTTTGGCGTGGTAACATATTGTCATATTTTGCGTTAGAATTACAAGAACCGTATTTATTGTTATATAATATTATGTTTTAATGGTTTTTGTTATGATTTTCGCAATATTTTGGTAGTTTTATTATGACGAGATTATATCGATTATATATATAGATTTATAATTTAAATGCGTTGTAGTACCTATCTAATCTTTAACAAGATTAAAAACAGGTACAAATATATTTATATTTTTATAAAAAGAAATATTTCGAAGTATAAAAATAATAAACAAAAATATTTCGAAGACATGTGAAGGTTCGCCAACACGCATTAGGGTAGCGCGTCGGACACTTCCTTGCCCTAAAAGCCTCTCAAAAATGAAAGAAGGCCTGTGCGCAGCAGTGGGACGTATATAGGCTGTAACTTTAACTCTAATTAAAACATAATTAAGGTCATATTGGTTTAAATTTAACAATGCATCGGTTCGATTTCAAAGTTAGGTCTCTAGGAAGAAAAATCTAGAAGAAAGTGTCGTCGTCTAGCGCCCAACCGGAAAGCAGTACGTGGGGTTTGTTATAATATGAGAAAAATAAATGAGCTAAAAGTTCACCTGTTGGTAAGTGACTACAAATTCAAGACTAAAAATATTTTGATACACTACGATACATTTCTAAAGTATATTTTAAAAAAGGAGCTAAAAGTATTGAAGAAGTTAAGGTGCATAAAAGATTATATGCGTAAAAGAATATAGTCACATTTCACCAAAGGCCAAATTCGACGGACGAGGCTCTGACGACCGACTGAAAACTAAGCCTATAAGAAATCTAAATCCTACAGGCTGGTGATTAGCAGCATAAATGTTTATAAATAGTTTATTATTTATAGATATAGGTATACTAGATATACGTTTTATTAGTATTGTAGGTACGTATAGAAGTTTTACTACTCAGTTTTGTACTAGACAGAGGTGGCTGGTGCTGCAAAATGCCACCTGGCAGCATTGGACTCAGTGGAGAGACGTGCTAAGAGGCTCATTGGTGACCTTGATTTGGTTGAAACCAATCTTGTCAGCCTTGAGCACAGGCGCAGAGTAGCCAGTCTCTCGGTATTCTATAGGATGCATTTCGGTGAGTGTGCGCAGGAATTACACGCCTTAATTCCTCCTTCTCCTTTCCACCATCGGACTACCAGACGGTCGGCGGGTCTTCATCCCTTTGTTGTTGATATCCCACGCATTAGAACCAAACGGTTTGCTTCGTCTTTTGTAATGCGTACAGCAAAGGAGTGGAATAATTTGCCGGCGTCTATCTTTCCGTCCGAATACAATCTAGGCGTCTTCAAGGCAAGAGTGAATAGGCTTTTGTTATGATAAGACTGTGCGATTTACCATCTAAGGCTGCATCACCACTTACCACCAGGTGGGATTGTGGTCAAGCACTGGCCTATAATAAGTAAAAAAAAAAAAGTTTTGTATGAACACATTGGATATTAATTACCCGAAATAACAAAAATATGATTAGATTATTTTAGGTCGGGGAAAAGGTTTCTTCTTATACAAATTCAAGACATTTTTTTTCAAAGTTTAATTACATTTAATTATAATATTATGTGTAATTTTGTTCGATAACTTGTTGCCATCTTATATTACATTATATATTAGCTAGTGACATAATCCCGTTACTCTAGAAATCTTGGAATTTTAGATCAATAAAATGCGACAAGTAGTTTCGACAGTCCCCTCTTGATGTTAACCCAACACTAACCAAAGAATTCTGAAGAGATCGAAACAGGTGAAAATCTGAGGGTGCAAGGTCAGGACTATTACACTTCACAACCAAGCTCTCTCAATTTTTACTAAGTGACCAAAGATGTGTGTGGTCTGGTGTTATTATGATGAAAGACCACTTCTTTTTTGTTGATAAATTCCGGTTTCTGTTTTCTGTTCTATTTCCAATTCTGTTTTATACGTTTTACTTTTTATTTTTATTTTTCTTAATATCCTTAATGTGAATATATGTATTGATATTAAAACCAGCCTGAAACAAACTGTACAACCAAATAGATTTTTCTTAAATTTTATACAAACAAAATACAAAGAAACTTTTTCCCCGACCTAAAATATATACATGTAAAGGAAGAAGAAGGAAATAGTAAAGGAATTAATACAAAATGAGACACATTAATTACAGAAAGATAATGAAGAAGCAGTGTAATCCTGAATGGACAACAGAACCTACCGTATATGTATTCCATATAATCCATATTGATAGGCCTCCTTTCCTGTCTAAGATAAGATTCCGTCAGGGTAGGCACCAACCTTTTACCAATTCCTGCCGCATGCAGCAGTGCCTGCACTGTCTTCTCCCGGTTTGAAGGGTATACAGAGCCAGTATAGTTATTACATCCATACCTGTAGTTTTTTTTCTTAGAATAAGAGTGACAAACGCCCATTAAACAACACTGTCCACCTGATGATAAGTGTATGTTGTGGCCAATAGACAGCAGCAGTTATTACTTTTTTAAGTTAGTTTTTTGAAGTTGATTGAAGGCGCCTATGGACTCCAGTAGTCACTTAATATAAGGTAGACTGTAGGTTCGTTTTAGTAATATAGGCGAATGATGAAGAAAAATCAATTAAAAATATTTCAAATATTCTGTCCTTTTTATCTTTTAAATTCAAAACGCGTGGTAATGCATTATTTTAACTGATTTTACTGCGCACGCACACATTTGTAAGGGTTGATCAGTAGGCAAAAACGTTGTTGTCCGTAAATCACACTCAATTTGGGGTAATTTCACATAAAAGTAGAATACTTATTTACTCGTATTTTCAAAAAGTGCGATAACGCTATACGTAGGTCACTCAATAAGTTTTGAGATATGCAAAAAGTATTCTAGATAGTATTAATAATTATCTTACATCTTTTCAAAATATTCTCCATCATGCTCTATACAAAGTTTCAATCGTCTAAACCAACTCTGAAAACACTTTTGCCAGTCTTGATCTAACAAGTCGGAAATCGCTTCTTCATAGGCAGCCACGGCTTCTTCGGCGCTTGAAAAAAAAATTGCGTTTTATTTTTTCTTTGACTCTTGGGTACAAAACGAAATCACAAGGAGCTAAGTCAGGGCTGTAGGGTGGGCGACGTAGAGTTGCAACACCAGATTCCTCAATAAATGGTTTTGTTCTATGAGAGATATGTGAAGAGGCATTATCATGATGCAGCATGGTTCCCCGAAGCCTGGTCTTACTTCTTCTCTCCCGCACAGCTTAAAATGATTTGGGTAATGCAACTGTAATCTCAATATATAGGTTACCGTCATATAAAAACTTAGAAAACTTTTTTGTCTCTTTAGATAGTGTACTACAGAAATATTCGAAACATAAAACATAATTATAATAGGAGTTATAAATATTAACATTAAGAGTGATAAAACAGATATTAATTTCGATAAGTATTTGTAACTGACAGCATTCCATGGGTTGTTACCTACTCATACTCTAGTAACACGTGACGCGAGCGGTTCGTGTATTGATCATGTTCTTCTAAAAACGAATAATCCTTCACTTACTATGGGTCCTCAAACATCAATTACTGATCACAAACCTGTAATTCTATGTATTAAAAATAAACAACGTCAACAGTTTTTTACAACTACTATCAGAAAAATTGATCATGATAAACTTCGTTTAGATATGCAAAACATTGACATTTCACCCATGTATAATGTTAAAGATCCAAATACTTCTCTTGAATACTTAGTTAATAAAATACAAACAGTCATTGAAGTTAATACTAAATTAATAAAGTTGCCAAGACAAAAAAAGATCAAACCTTGGATTACGACTGGACTTTTTAGATGTATTCGTCACCGTGATAAACTACATAAGAGGGACAGACGTTTTCCATAGAGTGAAGTAATCAAATTATATACCCACGATATCGTAATCACTGCAACGCACTGCTAAAAAAGATAAAAAGAAATTATGAAAAAGAGCGAGTGAATATGGCTAAAAATAATAATAAATAGCTACAGGAAGTACCCACTGATATTATAGGTAACATGAAAAACAAAGGGTATAACAGAGAACTTTTGAATATATCCACGCCACAATTATCTGGTAATCTTATAAATAATTATTTTGTAAATGTAGGTAAAAGTTTGGCAGAGAGTTTTAATATAGAAAATAATAATAGTGAAAGTTTTAATAGTGACATTGGTGAAAAATCAAATTATTATTTAAATTCATTTGTTTTATTGGACACGGATGAAAGTGAAGTAGAACAATTAATTGACAATTTGAAAACAGACTGTTCAGTTGGTTGGGATGGAATTTCAAATATATTTATTAAAAATTTTAAATATTTGTTAATACCTTCTTTAACTCACATATTTAATCAATGTCTAAATGATGGTGTATTCCCTAGATATCTTAAGAAGTCCGTAATTCGACCTATTTTTAAAGATGGTGACAAAACCTGTATATGTAATTATAGACCTATCTCTATTTTACCTGCTTTGTTAAAACTTTTAGAGAAAATTATAAATAATAGACTCACAAAATATCTGGAGAAAAATAAGTTACTGTCAAATACACAATTTGGTTTTAGACATGGCAAATCGACAGAGCATGCCGTTCATACTCTTACAGATTGTATATCATCGAATTTAGATAGTGGAAAAAAGTGTATCTCAGTTTTCTTAGATTTGGTCAAAGCATTCGATATCGTGCCAATAAAAATACTATTAAAACGACTAGAAAATCTGGGTATCATTTAGCAGGTAGCATTTAACTCAAATTATTTAAAAGTTATCTTTCTGAGAGATATCAATGCGTTGGTTTAAATAATATTAATAGCAATGTGCCAATGATCAGTAACCCAAGGCGTGCCACAAGGAAGTATACTCGGGTCAACCTTATTTCTTATTTATATTAACAATTTAACAAAATTTGATCTCTCTCAGCGACATATAATTTCATATGCAGATGACACTGTTTTGATATTTGCGGCGGATACATGGATAAATGTATTTTTATCAGCACAAACAGGTATAAATGCAATTACTAATTGGCTTTAGAGTAATAAAGTCTCACTCAATATTAGGAAAATAAAATATATAGTTTTTTCATTAAGACAACCTAGTCGTAATCTTGAAAATTTTAACTTAGTGATTCATTTATATAATTGCTCAACAAGACATAATAGCTGTTCCTGCCTTTCACTTGAGTCTGTTGAATATATTAAATATCTGGGGGTTATAATAGATAGTAATTTAAATTTTAAACAACATATTAACACACTTAGCAGAAGAATTCATAAACTTATATATATTTTTAAAACCATTAGACACGTTTTGGATCCAGATATATTAAAACGAGTTTGCTTAGCTTTATCACATACTCAGTCTATTCTAAGTCAGTCTATTATAACATACTGCATATCAACGTGGGGTGGAGCTTCTAAAACGGTGTTACAAAATATTGAGATCTCTCAACTTGTTATTCTCAAAGTAGCAACATTTAAACCTTTCCTATACCCTACATCACAACTTTATGATAACTGTCAGGTCCTTACGGTAAGACAACTGTTTATATTAACAATCATTCAGAAACAACATAGTTTAGTGCTATACAACCCAACGAACTTAAATAAACGCAGGAAATTTTCCGTAGATACAACTAATTTTAAAACAACTTTTATAAGAAGATTCTTTGCATTTTTAGGACCACACTTATATAATAAACTAAATAAAACATTAGACATTTACCACCTTAATAAAGTAGATTGTAAAAAACTGTACAGATTTACCTACAAAAATTAAATTATAATGAAACTGAAAACCTTCTTAGTATTCAGAATTAACCATAAATTATTATATAACTCACATGCAATGCTACCCGTATAAAAGTAATAATATCAAAACACACATACACACACACACACACACGCACGCACGCACGCATGCACGCACGCACGCACGCACACACACACACAAACACACACATACATATACACATACACATACACGTACACGTACACGTAAACGTACACGTACACGTACACATACACGTACACCTACACGTACACGTACACGTACACATACACGTACACCTACACGTACACGTACACATACACATACACAAACACATACACATACACAAACACATACACAAACATATACACACACATTTTACACACTCCTCTCCTTAAATTGCTCACAATCATTACACTCATTACACAAATACTTCTTACAGTCATACATTACACATCTTAAGAGAGAGGAATGACATTATTAGTATAAATTATTTTCTTGTTTGTTGTATATATAATATATTATATATAGTATAAGTAATAACTTAGCATACGGAACATAACATGTGATCCATTAAATTTCATTGTATCTAGGCTATGTTAGCATAAGGTGCAAACTCGTTAGACAATATTAATTAATTAACTTTTGCTTGCATCCTAATATTTATGTAAATTAACGGTGGGGATATGGCGCTGACAGCTGATGCACAGGTCTCCTAGTTCGGCTGCAGATGCTATGTTTCAAATGTATGTATCAAATTAGCTTTAGTAAATGTTAATCAAATATCTGGTTGTGCTACTTTTTGGGAATAAATAACTTATTATTGTTATTATTATTGGGGTTATCTATAAAGTTTTCTCATCTGGTTGGGCTGTTTAAATATATAATTGTAAACGAAATATATAAACAAACATAAATATCAATAAAACAGAATAAATACATAAAAATACATAATTATATAAAAACTCAACCAGGTGGGAGCCCTCGGCAGGGGAGATCAAAAGGCCGAGGGTTAGGGGGAAAGGGAAAGAAACCGACGGCCGATGCGGGCGGTATCGAGGAGCACCGCCTTCTGCATTTGAGCTTGGAGCGGTCCGTCACGGAGTCCCAGTCGCCTCAGATGACCCGAGAGGCTAACTGGGATTAACCCGTTCGCAGAAATGACCACAGGAATAATTTCGGCCGGCAGACCGCCCCACATGTCGGTCACTTCGTGAGCCAGGTCCAGATATTTTGTCAGCTTATCTGTTTCGGCTTTCACGAGGTTCTCGTCATAAGGAATGGTAATGTCGACCAAAAATATCCTTGACTGTGCCCAGTCCATCAGCACAATATCAGGCTTAGTCGCAAGAATAGTCCTGTTTGTGATGATGACCCGGTCCCAATAGAGCCTGGCGCGGTCATTTTCAAGCACGGCTTCCGGTAAGTATTTATAATATGGCAGTTTCCGATCTACGAGACCGTATTTTAGAGCGAGCTCCTGGTGTAGAATCCTGGCTAGTAGGTTGTGTCTGTGCAAATACTCAGAGCTAGAAAGCGCCGAACAACCGGAGATGACATGCCTAAGTGACTCACCGGGATGGCGACAAGTTCGACGATGTATTTTCGATAATTGTTGGTCTTAATAACCTAATCCTGTATTGCACAGACAAAACCCTCGGTTTCCTCAAAGAGGTCACCGAAACGTAGCCAGTGGAGGGAGGCGACTGTGTCTACGAAAGGCTCATGAAGGGCCGTGTAGAACCTCCCGTGGAGCTCCTTCTCCTTCCATACGGTCTCCCGGTCGGAAATGCTCTGTACTGCCGGGTCTTGCCATTGCTCGTTGGCTAAGGATAGAGGGGTTAGCCCTTTATCACTCTTTCTTAATAACGTCCCTATAGTATGGATCATCCGCTCTCATCAGAAAGTAATTACGGAGGCTGCACACTTCGCAATTATGCATGGTAAGCGCGCTTAAAAAGCTGCGCCCACCATGCTTCCGCGGCAAGTACAGCCTCATTACTGAAGATCTCGGATGATGCATCCTGTGGGACGTCATTATAGTGCGGACTTTTCTGTCCAGAGCGTTCAGTTCGGTCTGAGTCCACCTGAGTATGCCAAAGGTATACGTGAGAACAGGCATGATCCAACCGTTATATGCGTGCGTCTTATTCACACCGGACAAAAGGCTATTAAGCACTTTGGTCAAGCGTGCATAAAACACATCGCAAACTGACCGTTTCATACCTGCCTTTCACCCTTATCCTATAAAAAAAAAAGAATTGCTAAAATCACAAGTTATGTTTATCAATTCCATAAGATGGGAGCAACTGGAGGCAAATAACTTGAGATCATCCATATAGAAAAGGTGGGTCACTTTTGTACCTCCTTTCCGAAGCTGAAATCCCCTCCCGGAACCCTCTTAAGCCATGTATGACGCACGGAGTCGAATGCCTTTTTGTAGTCTATCCAGGCGGCGGAGAAGTTCCGACGGTTGCGTTTAACCACCTTGCCAATGACCGCGTCAATGAGGAGTAGTTCCTTGGTTCCACGACCACCGCCCTGGGGCGAGGGGGGGGGGTAGACACGTTATGGGGCGGTATTTGTTCGGGTCTGTGGAATCCTGGTCTTTAGGAACCAAATGAGTGATCCCAGTAGTGAAGAGGCTCCGGAGCGACTTTTGGTCGAGAGGTTCTTGAAACTGTCGGGCGAGCACAGCGTGACACACCACGAACCCCTTCAGCCAGTAGTGATGCCGTCCGTCGAGTCCTGGACTTTTCCAGCTTACGACCCTACGGACCGCCTCAGCTACGTCATCTGGCGTTATGATGACGGGGTCCATAGGCGTAACATTTGCACACTGACTCGCCACAACTTCCGTCCAAGCGCCCTGGCTGTGGTTTACGGGCTCTGACCACAGGCCGCGCCAGAATGCGATAGTGTCGGCCTGATTCCGTGCCGGGCCCTTTCCACGTACCATTGGTCGCTCCAGTGATTCATAGAGCCTCTTCTGATCACTCTGGAAGAGACGATTCTGGTTGAACCGTGTTGACCTCTCGGTATATCGCCGAATCCGCTTCCCCCAAGTAGCGATTCTCTGCTTCATTTCGTCTATGCGCTCCGTCAGTTTTTGCGTTATATCCGGCTGGGACAAACTGATATTTGTCCCAGCAAACGCCATCCTGATGGTGCACACAATTCTCGGCCTATTATTGCCCGACCTGAAGCTTATCAGCCTGCCGATGAGGGCCCTTGGCTTTGCGATACGGTCCTCAATCCTTCTTCTCCAGGCTGGGATGGCGCTACTTTGTCTAGTAGCGCGTCCAGCGGTGGGAACTTTGGCGCCAATAATGCGGCAAACTGCCAGTGCGGCGCCAAAAATAATTCTCAGTCTCGCAAAGGTCTCGGCTGGCTTCCAAATAGGTCACCAGCATTGTGTTGAGAGCCCTCACGACAGCCCGATTCCGCTTGCTTAGGGGCATGCGCGGGAGTCGCGGTCGATTTACGAGAGGCATACTGCGCGTTTCCAAAATAGCCTCTTCCAATGTACTCCTCATTTACACTAGTTCTAGTTCCTGGGCGACTGTTCTATCATCGTCTGAACCAACCATAACTGAAAGATTCACGGCGGCATCCACGTGTGCTGGTTGCTCTGCAACTTGTGGCGCCGCATCCTCAGTAGTAGCATTGTCATCCGATGAGGGTACAGCCTCACGTTGTAGCCGTTCGAGTTCGGTGCTATCGAATATGTTTGAGCGCAAGATATACCGAACTCGGTCTGCCAGGTTTTGCTCGGTGACGGTTATAGATGGCTCCAGCTCAGCAAAAAGTCGATGCATCCTAGCCCGATACGCAAAACCTCCAATTTCTCCCCCTTTCGCCCTAAAATACGCCCGCAATGCGTTGCTGTTCATCTGCATTGACCAACGCATGCGGCGTACTCCACCAGTGGCGGGTGTTGATTGCTGGGCCCGCGAAGAACCTGCCAACACCAAGTCAGCTGGTGGGGATGATGGATGCGAGGGGCTGCTAGGTGGTCGTGCAGCACCTCACGCTCGGCTGGCAGTTCGCATGCGTCGCGTCCAGCGCCAGCTCCAGACGTGCCCCGGCGAGGTCGCCAGGTCGCTGGAGGTCCAGGCAGCGGCCCTATACGCAGTCTATTTCTTTCCATCATCCATAAATTGGGCGTCAATTAACGGGAGACGCCTAGGGCCGGCACCGTTTCATGATTTGGCCGAAAGCACAAGCGTGCCCAAATTAGCACCTTCAATTCTGCCGAGGCACGGCGCTCACACCTCGGCAAGGTGCTGACTGACTGCGCTGACGTAGCAGTTTTGTCACATGACCGTTACGTCAGCGGGCGATGGGGTCGTCACTTCCCTACGCCTTATTATATATTTATTATTATTATTACTGTAGTATACCATTCAGAGTTGACTGACCTACAATGGACGTAGTTATGCAAAAAGGATCCAACCCGAATTTGTGTCAAAAATGTTGACTTGAAAAATAATGTTTGTGGTCTATACTATTATGTGATGTAACTATTTTCGCAAACGTAACACATATAAGAAGAATAATTACAAACAGACAGAAACCATACCGGTAATTTGAGTTTATGATATTTTTTTATAGATTTTTTATCATAAACTCAAATTAACTTATTGCGGGTTGGATCCTTTTTGCATAACTACGTCCAATTATCCAACATTTACGTCGACAAATATCCGCTCCGCAAAAAAAAAACTAGCCACCATTATTTTCCAACGGTGCGAGGTCTTTGCAGTTTTATCGGTAACTGTCCTTCTGAGTAGACCCATACCGATAATTGCCTTTTATATTCCGGATCATATTGATAGATCCATGTCTCGTCACCAGTAAACGATTTCTGAAACACACCTCATTATCAAACCGTAGACGCATTTCATGCCTCCAATCTACACGAGTCTGTTTTTCGCTTTCGGAGAGCAAACGAGGGATCCATCGACAACATGTAGGATGGTATGAATGCTCCCCGAACTAATGCCTAAAATCTTTTCGATGTCCGTGATAGTATGTGGATTCGAGGGTCTTCTTGCACCAACATTTCAGTAGTCCATACATTTTCTGCCGTTACTGCTGTTTGCGGGGCCCCGGTTCTTTGGCTTTGGCCATCTTTAAGATTAATTTTACCCCTTTTGAATTCAATAAACCACCTAAAAATTCTTGCGCGTGATGGAGCTGAGTCCCCTAATTCTGATTGTAACTGTTGTAAACTTAATTGTTCGGTTAAACCAAATTTAAAATCATAGTATATTATAGCGCGCAAATGTTCACGGTTAAGATCCATCGTTTTAAATTAAAAGCCCTAGTTCTATTTTTAAATAAATTTGCTTTTTAGAAACATAATTTTTTTTTATAGGATAATGGTGACAAACGAGCACACAGTCCACCTGATGGTAAGTGGTTGCTGCGGCCCATAGACATCTATATCTATCCTCGTTTGCGAATGAAAATGCAGATGCGTTGTCACCCGTGAGGACTAAGATGGAATGCCTCATTTACAGTAAAAAGGGCCTCCGGCCACCTGCACTCACCAAGCGAAACGCAGAGGTAAACCTCTACTTCACGCTGGTATTCTGTGAGGTCGTGGTACCACCCCGGTTCGAGCCGGCCCATCCATGCGACAGCAAAAGCTGCCCGTGGCTCTACCACTGTTAGAGTAATACACGGGTGCGTTCCATTTTTAAATTTCCGGATACCCTTTTTACTGGAAATGAGGCATTCCATCGTAGTCCTCACGGGTGACAATGCATTTGCATTTTGATTTGTGATAGAGGATAGATGTAGATGTCTATGGGTCGCAGCAACCACTTGCCATCAGGTAGACTGTGTGATCGTTTGTCATTTATCCTAAAAAAAAATCTCAAAACTTATTGAGTGACCTACGTATCATTATTTATATATTTGAACTTAAGTTTAAAATTTGGCTACTCTTTGAAAAATAACCCTGTATATAAATTTTTTAAAAATTACGGTGTGCTCGTGTTTGCAATTCTTCTCTTCCTAAACGGTTTGATCGATTTTGATAAAATTATTGTCGGGTACTTATAGGGTCACCAGGGTGGTTCTTTGCTATAGTTAGACCCGTTACAATTCAGAAATCACCCGTGCGAAGCCGGGGCGTATCGCTAGCATAATATATTATAATAATATAAGCATATATTATATAATAGCTTTATTTCAAAGTCCACGAAGTGGTTAATAATATAATATGTATTACTTACATTTAACATGATATACCTATATTGTTAGTTACATCTATAAAACATTATCATATATTTTCAAAAATATCGACAATTAGTAACTATTTAAATTATATATATAGAGTTTACATTTATTGCTTAAGTATATGTAGGCAAACAAATTATCGGCCTATACATAGATAAATGCGCTTAGAATTCCATTAGGAGAGGCTCTAATACGAAAAATATAGCGTGGCTTATCTCTTTCCTAATATACCGCATAACTAGCTGGCCCGGCAGACCTTGCTACATATTTATTTATCTATGCGACAGACGTTATTCTGTGTCCTTACTGATTGGTGTCGCGATGAGTTTAATTCTGACACACACATTTTTCTATACATTTATTATACGTCTCTAGGACTCTAGCTCTATCCTCATTAGGACTAATAGGACCATCAGCAACCTTAATGATATTAAACTTAAAAAAAAAGAAAAAACAACCTTTATTTATTCTTCCGTAAGCGTTAAAAAGTTGCCTATATGTTATACACGGTCATTTACTGCCTACATATACAAAATTTCATGGAAATTCGTTCAGTCGTTTTTGCGTGAATCGTGAACACACAATTTTTCTACAGATTTATTATATGTATAGAAAGTCGTTTGTACGTGCCCCCGCGACGCGAGCATAGTGGTTGCATTACAATGACGTGCTAGTCTCATCAAAATCTTAAACGTGTTGTTATGTTGAACCTGCTTTTCAATATACTTCCGCCGCGTAAACATGCCACATTTGTAAAATGTTTGACAGTGCGCTTTGAAGAGCATTACTTTAATCTGTCTAGTACATGTAACAAACATGCGAGTCAGCATGTTGCAACGTATGGGCAACGTTCTGCGTTCTCTCTCAATATCACGGCAGTGATCACGCAAGGTTTCAGTGAGTCAGTGCTCCAGCTATTTAAACGGAGTATAACTTTTATTATAACTGACCCAAATAATACGGGTGGTTTGTTATCTCTTAGGGTCTGCCCGAACCCATGAATCCTGGCATATGTTTCACAGATTTTAATTAATTGTCTTAGAGCTCTGATCTATGGGCTCAGCGACACTAGCATAGGTGATTTAGCGTAACTGATGTTATTTATAATGACTATATAGATATACTCGTATTTGTAATTGCATTATATATCAAAAGTGCAAACTTATGTTATTACATATTTATGTAAAATGCGGGGTCCAAATCTCACAGATTTACACTTTCTTAGTTATTTTTTTTTCTACTTTCTTATATATAAGCAGTATTTATAAAATCACATTAGAAAAAGATGAGCTTTAAATCAACATTTCGGAGAGTAATAAGAGTATCTATACATCTATACAAATAAACAAAATTGAAGTGTCTGTTTGTAATGTTAAAATAACAGCTTTTTACTAAATGCATATGAAAGTATATACGGTACTTATAATAAAAAAAACATTTTTTTAAATTTTTCTCTGTTTGTCTGCTTGTTCCGGCTAATCTCCAAAACGGCTGGACCGATTTCGACGGGACTTTCACTGACATATAGCTGATGTTATAAGGAGTAACTTAGGCTACTTATATTTAAGAAAAATAATTAGGATTCCGCGCAACATAATTAAAACCTTAAATTACACGCGGGCGTAGACGCGGGGAACAGCTAGTAAATTAATAAAAAATATCGTAAAATTTACTGCAACACGGCCACCGAGCGCGATTTGCAGGCGATGCTCTAAGATGCAAAATAATTCAACAACAAAAAAATAGTATATAGAATACGCACTCCTTATCAGGAGCCAATTAAATACTTCCTTTCGAATTAGGAACTAAATGAATATTCATTCCAAACAAAAAATTTCAGAGAATATCCTGCAGTCAACAACGTTGTAAGTAAAAGTTCAACCACTGCTTTAATTGTGTCTGCGTGTTGTGATTGTGATGTCCTTAATAAACAACATAATGTTATCGGATAAATATTTATTGAGCAGCAGTATTATTGTTGTAAATGTTCAACGGGTATAAGTATAAAACGTAAATTCTTTAATGATAGCAATTTAAATAAGCAAAAGAGTGACGCAACGAAAACTTAACGAAGCAAATAAAATAGTTTGACGATATCCGGCAGAAAAAATGTTGCTTATTTTGTTTTAAAAAACGAGAATGAAGTAAAAGGAAAACATCGTGAGGAAATCTGCATGCCTGAGAAATCAAAAGTAATATTTCAAAGACGTGAAGTCCGCTAACTGACATTAGGGCAGCGCGATGGACACTTCCTTCAATAACTGTACTCACAATGTATTTTTTATATTGCAAAAGATTATTGTTATATATACTAACTTCATAACGCTATCAAATATGAGATGTGGTCCGTGCTCAGGAGAGGGACCTACGTACCTATGTTATTTATTTTTTATAAAATAAGTATGACAAACGAGCACAGTCCACCTAATGGTAAGTGGTTGTTGTGGCCCATAGACATCTACATCTATCATCGTTTGCGAATTAAAATGCAGATGCGTTGTCACCCGTGAGGACAAAGATGGAATGCCTCTTTTCCAGTAAAAAGGGTCTCCGGTACTCTACACTCACCATACGAAACACAGCAGCGTCAAGCTGCTATTTCACGCTGGTATTCTGTGTGTCGTGTAGTGGCGGTCAAGAATATCCACTACCCCATATCTTCCCGTGGGTGTCGTAAAAGGCGACAAAGGGAAACAGGCAGGAGATGGGCAGCAGCATCTTCCTGATAATAGCCAAAATTACAATAAAAAAATGCGGTTGCCAACCCGCTCGCCAAGCGTGGCAACTATGTCATATACCCCCCAATGAATAGAGCAACAAACAGACGGCCCCCAGTCCCCGGCAGCCCCGCTATTCCTGGCTACGGTGGCGACCATGCTAACGGCGGGGCAGGGGGTGCTAAGAATCTCCGGTGGAGGTTCGGTTGCCACCTTAGACGACTCGACCTGGCAACGTACAACGCACGCACCCTGAGGACTGACGAGAAGATCGTGGAGCTGGAAGAAGAGATAGACAAGTTACGCTGGCATATTATAGGATTATCCGAAGTCCGAAGAGAGGGGGAGGACACGGTAATCCTCGAATCCGGCAACTTGCTCTATCACCGAGTGGGCGACCATCTGTGGCAGTGGGCCGGCCATATAGCTCGAAGAACCGACAATCGATGGGGAAGAAAGGTTCTTGAGTGGCAGCCTCGTACCAGTAGGTGAAGTGTAGGGCGACCCCCACGAGATGGAGTGACGACCTGGTAAGACATGCAGGAAGTTGATGGATGCAGGTGGCTCAGGACCGTGCTTTGTGGCATTCCTTGGGGGAGGCCTATGTTCAGCAATGGACTTATGAAAGGCTGTAATGATGATGATGATGACTCTGTGAGAGCGTGGTCCTCCCCGGTCGAGCCGACCCATTCGTGCTACAACTATACTACTAATATAGCTGCAGCATGGCTCTACCACGTAGAAAGAGAGTAAAAGAACTGGAGACCATTTTTACTAGTAACGAGGCATTCCGTCTTATTATTTAGGGGTAACAACGCATGTACACTTAGATTCTTAATCTAGGATAAATGTATCCATGGGCCACACCATCTACTTTCTATCAGATGAACATTGTACTCTTTTGTTACCCTTATTCTATAAAATAAATAAGTAAAAACTAACTTATTTATTTTATAGAATAAACTTTGCTAGATGCTAGATGAACTTTCAGAATCACACAAAACAAGTCCTAGTAATATTAGCTAAGCTGGATGGCTTTATCTGTTATAGGTGGAATACATTTTTACTAGCAGAAATTATGTTGCATAATTTTCGATTCATTCTTTGCTAGCCCATTATAATAAACGAGATATTATATAAAAATTATAACTACTTGACACCTAAATTAACGAGTTAAACACCGGTGACCGTGTATCGTAGCAGTCTTCCTAAGTAGTAACAATTAGAAAAAAAAACTGCGGTTACCAACCTGCCCACCAAGTATGGCAACTATGGCAAAAATTCGCCTTTATTATTAGATGCAACGATGTAATCGCAATTCGGCGGTTTAGCCTAGTTAATCAAGGATAGATACATGTATCTATGAGCTACAGTATCGATTTACCATCAGGAGAATGGTGTGCTCGTTTGTCACCCTTTTTCTTTCAAAAACCTTTCACTACATTGTACCAAAATTGCAGTGGTTTATTGCAGCAAGAAAAGCGACTCCCTGGGAGTTTAACAGCGAGTAATTGTAATCAGCACAGCGCTCTAAGCGAAGGTATATACAAGCTCTGGCAGACCTAGCCCTGCCTTAAGAACTTGAGAAGGTCGAATATGACCAAATAATTAAGCTGTTGGATGACCATTATACACCGAAACATTACGGCTCAGCGAACGTATACTTCTCAAAGTTATAATATATATATATATATATATATATATATATATAATGGGTTCCGAGAATTAGTAGCTCAGGGTAAGGGAGCGAGATAACGAGAATAAGCAGCATATGACGGCTAATCCTCGTAATCTCACTGCCTATTGTGAATACGATTGAAAGATGTTTCAGTAGTATTCTATAGACGTCAATTGGAAAAAAAAATTAAGTGTTTGTACGTGTTAGAACCAAGGTGCAGCTATACTTATAGTATAGTTGTAGCACGAATGGGTTGCCTCGACCGGGGAAGGACCACACTCTCACAGAATACCAGCGTAAAATAGCTGCTTAACCCTGCTGTGTTACATATGGTGAGTGTAGAGAACCGGAGACCCATTTTACTGGAAAAGAGGCATTCCATCTTAGTCCTCACGGCTGACAACGCATCTGCATTTTAATTCGCAAACGAAGATAGATGTAGATGTCTATGGGCCACAGCAACCACTTACCATCAGGTGGACTGTGTGCTCGTTTGTCACCCTATTTCTATAAAAAAGAGTATACCGGTAATAAAAAAATAAATGTGCTAGTTTAGCACGATTGTCGGTCTCATGCATGTAATAAACAGATGTACGTGTAAGGTTTATGTCGTTCGAAATGGCTGCCCATCAGGTCTCAGTACGGACTTTTACATTTAATTCTATATTTTGCTCTACAAAACTACATTTAGTTCCGCGTAATTTCATTAGAAACATAACGAATATTCCAGATCATTGGAAAACATTGTTCCAAAATTATTGTCGAACGAATTAGGTTGATTTAAAGAAAAATTATACTCGAAAGATGACGTCACTTATTTTTTATAAAGCATGTTTAATAGCATTTTGCGTTACTGTAAAAAGAAGATAAGGAACTCGAACGACTCATTAATGTAACCGATTGAAGATCACCGTCATCGATCGTACCCGTATTGCGTTAGGTTGTGAGCAGACTAGGTATTCGAACAAAAATAAATAAACAACTGTTTGCAGACCGTATCCATTACCAACACGAACTATATAACTATATAAGCCGTTAGTGCATTGCCTGATTTCTCTTCAGTCGCCCTCTTATAGGACTATGAAAGTGAGGGAATAGAAAGTACACCTGTGCTTGCATAAACATTAGGGCACTTTACCTAGTAACAAAAAAAGCGGCACGGCCGTACCATTCTTGTCTCGAAGCAGTTCGGGCCATTTTCGAAACCCTATAACTTCATTGTGGATAAAACTAGAAGCCTGAATTTTAGTATTTACGTAAGTTATTACGAAATTAGTTAACCAAACAACATCTTATAGTGACCATATGAATATTAAAAATCTTTCATGTTTTAAATAAATAAATTGACTTGGCAATCGCACTAAACAATTTACTTGAGAGATACATTGCGTTTTCATGCGATGGCCAAGTCAATCTATTTATTTAAAATATTAGAGATTTTTAGTATTGATGTGGTCACTATAAGACGTTGTTAGGTTAGCTAATTACGTAAAGGACCCTTAAGTAGGGACTGAATAAACTTACCGATTTGGTATTACACGGATCTCACAACGTTTTACGGTAGAAGAACTGAGTTGCGAGACTTGGTTTTTTTTTAACAGGTTATATTTTTGATGGCATTATTTATCCTGTCCTGCGCAGATGGTTAGTCTCCATTGAGGCTGGCTACCGTAACTAGGATTCAGTCTGGAGAACATTATTTCATTGAAAAATAATAAGCCGGTGAACAGCTTACAAAGTTAGATTTATCAATGGCCTTCTACTCGACCGATTTGTTCTGGATAAAGTTGGATTATCTAAATACAGTCTTATGGTATTAATGTTGTGTTCGGCCATTTATTTTTCAGTGCGGAATAAAAATATGTTGTGTAGCAACTAACAGGGATAAATTCATGTATATTAGGACAGAATTTCCAAAAAAATACCAATCAATACCTATACGAAAAGATACTACTTGGCTAGTTTGCAGGGTCTATTCCAAAACCAGAAAATAAAGATAATTTTTAAAACGACCGCTATGACCCTAGCTCGGGAAGCCATGCAGCAGTTAGATGAAAAACATTATGTTACATTATGTTGTACCTTTTTCAAATAATATCAAAATATATACCATAATATTTTTTTTATAGAATAGGGGTCAAACGAGCATGCGACTCACCTGATGGTAAGTGACTACCACCGCCCATAAACAACCGCAACACCAGGGAAATTGCAGATGCGTTGCCGGCCTTTTAGAAAGGTGTAAGCTCTTTTCTTGAAGGTTCCTAAGTTGTATCGGTCCGGAAAATTCGCTGGTGGTAATTGATTCCACAAGGAAGTTGTGCGAGGGAGAAAATTTCTTCTGAATCGCACAGTGGTGGATCGCCAATCATCCAGATGGTATGGATGGTAACACGAGTTTTGTCGCGATGTGCGATGGTGAAATTGAGCGGCTGAAACAATTCCTCAGAGCACTCCCCGTGATAGATGCGATAAAATACGCAAAGAGATGCAACATCTCTACGCAGTGCCAGTGTATCGAGCCGATCAGAAAGAACTCGGTCGTCGACGATTCGAACCATTCTGCGCTGGATGCGGTCAAGTGGAAGGAGCTGGCACTGGGGTGCCCCGGCCCAGAGATGAGAACAGTATTCCATGTGGGGCCGAACTTGCGCTTTGTAAAGTTGCAAGCGATGTGCCGGCATGAAATAATGTCTCGCTCTGCTGAGCACGCCAAGCTTTTTAGAGGCCAATTTGGCCTTCCCTTCCAAGTGACCACGAAACTGCACACTATTCGATATGTCGACGCCAAGGATTCCGATACTGGTTGAGGCAGAAACTGAGGAGATACGACAAAGGGGTTCTTTTTAGCGGTAAACGCGCAAACTTGTGTCTTCTGGGGATTGAACTGGACTAGATTTAGTCGGCCCGAATCCGTGACTTTGTTAAGCAAAGACTCGACTTCAGACACAATATTTGCGAGAGAGAGTTTTATTCCTGTATAAGAAAATTTTCCGATTGTACCTTACATACAAAAGAAATGACTTTTACTTGAAATTGAAATGACAGCCCATATATAGAAATTAATCATTCTATAAAATTTACACAATGTACTGAACAAAGTCAAGGTTAAGCCAACCTTGCAGTGACTTTTACTACACGGCTATACAGGTTGTGTAGTAAAAGCAATGGCAAAAGAAGTATAACCGAAACAATCAACAGGGCAGTTGTAAAACACATTCAGAAAATCCAATTATCCTCAAGAATAATTTAAAACAACATTTTATCACACACTTCTAAAATATTAAAATAGGAAACAGGGACATGAATTTTGCTTTCCGGAATAACATTTTCCTATTTAGAAGCAATGTGTACTTTCACGTAGTGCGTACTCTGTGTTGGCCTAACTACATTTTCATAAAATATCTTGTTCCGAAAAGAACTAGGGATGCCAACTTTTTTGGCCTTAAGGGACAAGGTATCATGAAGCTTAAAGATTGCAGAATTAAAAAAAAATCCTTGCACTTTTAGTTAAATTTCGTTTGACTATATACTTCATTTAGAATTTACCACATTCTGTATATTTACGTGTTTATAAAAAGAGACGAAAAAAGAGATAATGATTGTTATCAATTTTGATAAGGAGGGTTCTCGAGTGACAGCCTCGTATTGGTAAGCGATGTGTAGAGTGGTCCTTCATTATGGCGCGTCTCCACCAAAGTTTTCAACATTTGTCAACACGTGTTGCCGACAAATGTTTCTGTCAGGCGCGTCTCCACCAAAAATGTTGACAACATTTATGTTTCCGACATGTTGACAAATCAATAAAAGTTGAAGACGTTTGTTTCAAAATTTTACAAATGAAAGGAATACGCTTGTTGCCGACATTTGTTCCCTCGGTGGAGACGCTTCTTGCAACATTTTGAAACAAATGTCGTCAACTTTTGTTGATTTGTCAACATGTCGGAAACATAAATGTTGGAAACATAAATGTTGGAAACATTAATGTTGGAAACATAAATGTTGGGATTTTTGGTGGAGACGAGCCTTTTGATGGAGCGATGACCTGGTAAGAGATGCAGAAAGTCGAGGGATGCAGGTGGCTCAAGACCATGTTTTGTGGACTTGTAATAGATTATGTTGAAGGAATAAGTGACAGTAAAGACATATTGCATACTGTTTTAAAATAGATGCATTGTGATTCCCATTTTTTTTACATTTCTAGCTTCATACCCAAGGAATATCTTAATACAATTTCTTGTTAATATTATAAAATATTATTATTGAAGTCACTTATAATATCTAGGTGACTTGAAGTACACGGATGACTGTTCTGGAAGTGGCGTATTTTAAAATCAGAAAGTCGAAGGCGAAGTATGTGAAGTCATATACACATATATATACTAGCCGGCCAGGCAGACGTTGTTCTGCCCTCTCCGACGCCCCTATGCGCTATAAAAATTCTTAAATTTTTAATAAAAATTATTGAGGGTTACTTATAGGGATAAAAACTATACTATCTCTCAAGTTGGACCAAACTGCACACAGTGTTTAAAATTTCATTGCAATCAATTTAGTAGTTCAACAATGTGACACGTAATTTTTATACATAAAGATATATATATATATATATATATATATTGACAGTGGTAGAGCCACGCGGCAGCTTTTGCTGTCGCACGGATGGGCCGGCTCGATCCGGGGTGGTACCACGACCTCACAGAATACCAGTGTGAAGTAGAGGTTTACCTCTGCGTTTCGCTTGGTAAGTGCAGGTGGCCTGAGGCCCAATTCCCCCCCCCCCCCCATCAACATGGTAGTGGAATTAAATTAAAGACTACCCCAGGAGGGTACCAGCACCCCTGGAGAATCCCTCGCTGAGCATCCACGACCAAACTACTCCACTCCTGGGCGTGGGTGCTCAGCCTGCCCCGCGTATTCTGGGGGGGGGCGAAATTCCGCTCAAGACGAAACCTGCTCGAGACAAGCGAAGCAAGAAGACAAAGGCAACCCCTGCCACGCTTACCGTGGATTTCTGCAATATCAGGGGACTTCATTCAAACCTTAACGCCGTCCACTACCATCTAGAGATAGCTAAGCCGACCTTGCTCTTTCTAACCGAGACACAGGTGTCCTCTCCGGCTGATACTTCGTATCTCTCCTACCCGGGGTACAAATTAGAACACTCGTTTGTGCCCCGGGCTGGAGTTTGCGTGTATGTCAGAGAGGACATCTGTTTTTGACGCCTCGGCAGTCTTGAAAGTACGGACCTTTCCATCCTATGGCTGCGCGTAGACAGCGACGACCATCCCCGCGTCTACGGGTGCCTCTATAGGTCCCATTGCGGTAATGCCGACACAGGCCGACTCATCGACCACGTCCAAATGGCTGCAGACTCCGTGCTACAACAGGTCCCATCCGCAGAGATCGTGATACTCGGTGATTTCAACGCCCACCACGCTGAATGGCTTGGTTCTCGTTTAACCGATCATGCGGGTAGATCTCTCTATGACTTTGCTTTGGCATATGGTCTAACACAACTGGTTACTTCGCCTACGAGGATCCCAGATGTGGAAGACCATGTACCTTCCCTGTTGGACCTTCTGCTGACCTTTCATCCGGACGGATATCAGGTCTCCGTCAATGCCCCTCTGGGCTCTTCGGACCATTGTCTGATCCGGAGTACGGTGCCACTCACGCTCCAATCGCAGTTGCGATATACAGCTTGCCGCCGTGTTTGGCACTAGAGGTCAGCTGATTGGGACGGGATGCGGTCTTTTTTTGCATCCTACCCTTGGGGGCGGGTTTGCTTCTCGCCGTAAGATCCCAGCGTTGTTGCCGATTCTGTTGCTGATGTGGTACTTCAGGGTATGGAACTTTTTATTCCATCCTCTGTGGTGCCCATCGGAGGCAGATCCCAGCCATGGTTTGGTCGCTCCTGTAAAATAGCATCACGCTATAAGCAGGAGTGCTACCAGGCCTGGGCTAACGCATCAACGTCTCGGGATGTAAACACCAGCACACTTAAAAAGAAGTATAATTCCGCCTCCTGGTCCTTCAAAAGCGTCATTGACAAGGCAAGGTCTGAGCACATCGGCAGAATTGGCGAGAAACTAGTTCGCCTTCCTTCGGGAACCCGTGCATTCTGGTCTCTCGTCAAGGCTGTCCAAGGAAACTTCTGTCAGCCATCTCTTCCATCTCTGCACAGAGAGGACGACTCACTGGCCCATGCCGCAAAGGAAAAAGCCGATATGTTGAGCTCTCTTTTTGCGTACAACTCGACTCTAGATGACGGGGGGAACACACCGCCGACCATCCCGCGATGTGAGTGCTCCATGCCGGATGTGAGATTTACACAGCGCTCGGTCCGCAAAGCACTCTTCTCCCTGGACGTCAGCAAGTCGAGTGGGCCCGATCGAGTCCCTCCCATTGTGCTGAAGACGTGTGCTTCGGAGTTGGCACCGGTTTTAACGCGTCTTTTCCGGTACTCCTACTCCCAAGGCGTAGTCCCGAACTCATGGAAGACAGCTTTGGTGCACCGATCCCTAAAAAAGGCGACCGCTCAGACCCGTCCAACTACAGGCCTATCGCCATCACCTCCTTGTTCTCCAAAATAATGGAAGCCATTATAAACTGCCAGCTCATGAGGTACCTTGAGGATAACCAGCTGATTAATGACCGCCAGTACGGTTTTCGTCGGAGTCGCTCAGCTGGTGATCTTCTAGTCTACTTAACTCATAGATAGGCGGAGGCAGTAGAGTCCAAGGGGGAGGCATTAGCCGTTAGTTTGGACGTAGCGAAGGCCTTTGATTGGGTCTGGCACAAAGCGCTTCTTTCGAAGCTTCCTTCCTATGGGCTTCCCGAGAAATTGTGCAAATGGATCACCAGTTTCCTTGCTGATCGGAGCATCAATGTCGTAGTAGACGGTGCATACTCTGATTTCAAGCCTATCAACGCTGGTGTTCCACAAGGCTGCGTGCTATCACCAATGCTGTTTCTTCTGCATATCAATGATATGTTGCTAACTGGTAGCATTCATTGCTATGCAGACGACAGCACTGGTAATGCCTTATATACCGGCCGTGCGAATATTTCTCGGGAAAACGTCGCCGAGTACCAGGATAAACTTGTGTCTGAAGTCGAGTCTTTGCTTAACAAAGTCTCGGATTGGGGCCGACTAAATCTAGTCTAGTTCAATCCCCAGAAGACACAAGTTTGCGCGTTTACCGCTAAAAAGAACCCTTTTGTCGTATCTCCTCAGTTTCAAGGCACTCCCCTTGCTGCCTCAGCCAGTATCGGAATTCTTGGCGTCGACATATCGAATAGTGTGCAGTTTCGTGGTCACTTGGAAGGGAAGGCCAAATTGGCCTCTAAAAAGCTTGGCGTGCTCAGCAGAGCAAGACAGTGTTTCATGCCGGCACATCGCTTGCAACTTTACAAAGCGCAAGTTCGGCCCCACATGGAATACTGTTCTCATCTCTGGGCCGGGGCACCCCAGTGCCAGCTCCTTCCACTTGACCGCATCCAGCGCAGAGCGATTCGAATCGTCGACGACCGCGTTCTTTCTGATCGGCTCGATACACTGGCACTGCGTAGAGATGTTGCATCTCTTTGCGTGTTTTATCGCATCTATCACGGGGAGTGCTCTGAGGAATTGTTCGGACTAATTCCAGCCGCTCAATTTCACCATCGCACATCGCGACAAAACTCGCGTTACCATCCATACCCTCTGGATGATTGGCGGTCCACCACTGTGCGATTTAGAAGAAATTTTCTCCCTCGCACGACTTCCTTGTGGAATCAATTACCACCAGCGAATTTGCCGGACCGATACGACTTAGGAACCTTCAAGAAAAGAGCTTACACCTTTCTAAAAGATCGGCAACGCATCTGCAATTCCCCTGGTGTTGCGGTTGTTCATGGACGGCGGTAGTCACTTACCATCAGGTGAGCCGCATGCTCGTTCGCCCCCTATTATATATAAAAAAGGTGGCTGGAGGCCCTTTTTACAAGTAGTGAGGCATCCCATCTTAGTCCTCACGGGTGACAACGCATCTGCATTTTGATTTGTAATAAAGGATAGATGTAGATGTCTATGTGACGCAGCAACCACTTACCACCAGGTGGACTGTGTGCTCGTTTGTCACCCTTATCCTATATATATATATATATATATATATATATATATATATATATATATATATATATATATATATATATATATATATATATATATGTGTGTGTGTATATATTAGAAAACAGTAATGGATCTTAACAGTAGTAGTGATAGTGATAAATGTTGCTACTTCAAAATAAAACGTACCGCCACGCAGTCTACAATTGTGGGCGTCGTGTAGTACTTAAATTGATTAGGTACTTGAATTCGTTAAAATAATTTTTTTGATTTCCACCAAGGAGTACACCATCCTTGGTGGTAATTTATTGCCATATTGTTACAATGGTATGTTTAGTCTTAAAAGTATACATGTATGTTTTATGCATTTCTTATTCTATTGTTTGTTACATTTATTACGACATGAATATTGTTAGTCGTATGTTACTATTTTGTTTTACTTAATATTGTATACCTGTACATTTAATTTATCTGTGTTATTTGCTTTAGTGTCCTGCATGGTGTTTTTGTGTTGCTGTCTGCTTTCTATTTTTGATATTATAAAATTTGTTTTAATTTTCTTATCGTTTCATTATGAACACCATTATATCTTTAAATGGGGTGGGATAGCCCTGTGTATGATTTTTATGCCTAACAATTCACTATGAATTAATTAGAAGTGACAATTAAAATTATACCTAAGCGCTTAATGAAACAAAGATTGGTGTTAACCATTTTAACAAAATCACATTTTTTCCTATGTTTGACCGTATATTGTCTAGTATAACATAACATAGTATTTCTTTCTAACTTCTTATTATTATACTATTATATACTATTTTTTTCCTTATGAAAAAAATTTGAATTAATTTTAAGGCACAATTAAAATTATATCTAAGCACTTAATGAAACACAGAATGGTACTAACCATTTTTAACAAAATCGTATCTTTTCTTATGTTTGACCGTATATTGTCAATTATAACATAACATAGTATTTATTTCTAAGTTCTTATTATTTAAAAGGATTACCATTAATAATAATATTGTCCTCCAGACCGAATTTCAGTCACGTCGGACAGTCTCGATGGAGACTAGCCATGTGCTAGGGACAGGATTATAGTGCCCAAGTGTATGCGCAAGCACAGGTGCACTCTCTATTCCCTCATGAGATATGAGATTGTCCGATAGGACAGCAAAGCGACGCGACCGGAGAGAGATCAGACGCAGGACTTTCCTTCGGACTGCTACGGAGAATTTCTTGACAGAAAATAACTAACTTTTTTGGCCCGACCCGGATTCGAACTCGGGACTTCACGATCAGCAGTCGCGCTCACTACTACTAGACTAAAGAGGCAGTGTTTTAATGAGTAAACCGTGTATTGGCGATGTAAAAATGTCTACTAAACCATATCGTCCCGTGGGTGTCGTAAGAAGCGACAGAGGGAAGTTAAAACAGGAGATAAAACACCTCAAAATAAAAAAAAATGCGGTTGCCAACCCGGTTGCCAAGCGCGGTAACTATAGCAAACTCCATCTTATAAGGCAATCTATGAGGGAGGTTGAAGAAGGAGGTTAAAGGCTATAATGGAGGGATAAATTGAATCAATAAGATGAGTTTGCTCACCGCTTACTTAGCGGTTGGCTATAGCAGTCTATTTCTCCCGATGTTTTTCGTTTAGAGGCGAAACACGTTCACACTTTCTAATTATCGACGGCGCGGCGGTGTGTATTTTCTAATACTACATACTACTGATAGAGGTTGGCCTTACTGGAGGGAGTTGATCTTCCATATAGGTTGTGCACACCATTTAATTAGGTATGTGACGTATATCCGAGTTAATTATCGAGGTTACCCAACAAGTGATCCAGTTTCTTAATTTTAACACGAAGCAGTGATGACGTTACGAAATTGAAGCCCACGCGAGCAAAGCCCCGGCTAAAAGTCTAATCTTCAACATATTGAGTTTATTTAATACAATTTATTTCATGCATCTCTTTGAATTCGTTTGTTCATACGCCTTTGTCTCCAATATTCGTTTGCACAGGTGTTTTAATACTGAATGGGTCTTCTGCCTGCTATAGTATCTATTCGATAAACAAGATAGAATTGCATATTTTAAACAGGTATTAATTCCACCTTTACCTTTCCTCTAACAAACCGTTTATTTGTGTTTTGTACTGATATTTTATACAAAAAAAAAACTTTGGAATATAATGTTACACAAATTATACTAAATTAAGTTATTTAAGTTATTTAACTTACTATAGTATAGTTAAGTATATTTCCATCGTCTGCAGGTTGCATACTCTCTTATGCTCTCGTAACTTCTTATTCTGTGAGTGTTAAGGTTTATTCGTGTTTTGTATTTAGTTTATTTGATAGCTCCGTGGCACAGTGGCTTAGTACGAATAAATCTCGCAGGGAACACGTATTTCAATGACCTACAAATGTTCTAGGTCTGTATGCAGTGTCCTTGTAAAATTTACGAGTATGTATATGAACTGCCTCCACGATACGGGAGAAAACCCTGGTGGTAACGTTTTTAAAATAATTTAAAATTAAAATTTTGTACAACCGTATTCAATATAAATTATTAAGAATAACTCAAAAACTATTGGTGAGATCTTGATCAAATTTACATGGGACCATATGTTTTCAAATAAAAACAGAATCATAAAAATCGGTTCACCCAGTAAAACGGTATGAGGTAACACACGTATAAGAAAAGCGTACAGTCGAATTGAGTACCGTCTTCTTTTTGAAGTCGTTAGATAAAAAAGGCAAAGACCAGGAAAGTCTTGTGGATTCTGAGAGATGGTTGAATAACTGTGCAGGATATGTCTGATCTAAAATTCTAAGATCGATAACCGGAACAGTGTCAAAGGTCCATGCAGAACGTAATCACCAATACGCCTGCTATGCGTAGCAATTTCACAAATCCTTGTCACTATGAGAGGCCAATGTCTAACAGTGGATGGTTGAATAACTGTGCAGGATATTTCTGATCTAACGTTCTCAGAGCGATAACCGGAACAGTGTCAAAGGTCCATGCAGAACGTAATCACCAATACGCCTGCTATGCGTAGCAATTTCACAAATGCTTTTCACTATGAGAGGCCTATATCTAACAGTGGATGGTTGAATAACTGTGCAGGATATGTCTGATCTAACATTCTCAGATCGATAACCGGAACAGTGTCAAAGGTCCATGCAGAACTTAATCACCAATACGCTTGCTATGCGTAGCAATTTCACAAATCCTTGTCACTATGAGAGGCCAATGTCTAACAGTGGATGGTTGAATAACTGTGCAGGATATTTCTGATCTAACATTCTCAGATCGATAACCGGAACTGTGTCAAAGGTCCATGCAGAACGTAATCACCAATACGCCTGCTAAGCGTAGCAATTTTACAAATCCTTGTCACTATGAGAGGCCCCTGTCTAACAGTGGTATGGTAATGGGTTTACTGAAGTAAAAGTAATTATGAGAGCGAGCTAATAAGTGCCAATAAGCCGGAAGAAATCCTTTTGATTGATTACAAAGAAGTTTTGATTACGCATACTACGCTGGACAAATTAGAATGCTTAAAAACGTTGTGAGGAGAACAATGGCGAAAAAAATTAAGTGTGTTGCATTGTTGAGTTCGTGCATGAGGTGCATGATGGCTTTGAAATTTGGAAACACTCACCTGACCGCCCAGATTTAGCCCCTAACGAGTATTTTTTATTCCCAAAAAATTAAAATAGAGTCAAGGGAGAGTAACATTGCGAATGACGATAAGATCAACGTTATTAGTGACACCGATTTTATTTAAGAACTGGTCTCTACTATAATGGTACAAATGGAGTACATACTTACTAAATTCGCGGCTTCTCATACAATGTCACATGATAAAATCTCTAGGGATTTTAGGCCATTTCTTAATAAAAGTCCGTTAACTATGTATCTAGATTATAACTATTCCAGTCCAAAATAGTGAAAGAATTGTTTCAATATTAATCGAGGTCAATTGTTTTTGTTAATAATTAACAATTAAAAATTTTGTACAGCCGACTTCAATATAAGTTATTAAGAATAACTCAAAAACTGTTGGTCTGACCTTAATCAAATTCACATGGGACCACATGAGAAGTACCAGCTTTCAAATATAAAAGAATTATCGAAATCGGTTCACCCAGTAAAAAGTTATGAGGTTATGAGGTATTATTACACACATAAAAAAATAAAGTGGAATTGAGTACCGTCTCCTTTTTGGAAGTCGGCAGAAAATAATGTCATTCATCTCTCAAAACAAACTACAAACGGAAATTTGAGGTCTAGTATAGCTCGAATATTAAATATCCGCGGCTTTGAGGTGACTTTATTATAAGAATAGGCAGCCGCACCTTAACATACTCTCGCTAATATTGCTAACTTGACAGGTGCTTTCGCATTTTTTACAAATTTAAAAGAAGTCTTTGGATTATTTCAATTTATTTTCAGACTTTAGTAGACCTAGTCGTCTAAGATCGTAAACAAACATGTTATAAATGTATCTTATAAACAGCAATCTAAACGTCGCTACACCTTTTTTACATCACGTTATGGTTAGACTATTGAAAATGTATATAGAGTTTACTAATTATATTGAATAAATTGTCTATATGAACCGGAACATTGAGTTTTCATTGCTCCCTGGCTTTGTTAACCTAACACTAGTTTTAGCCAAAAACAAACGACAACCTAGATTTACACATGAAACAATCGGATACTCCGAATACACTATACCAGGTTTAACCGACCGCAATCGGCTGCACCAAGTAGTATCTGCATGTCGGCTTTTAGCTGTGTCTTATACAAAAGGGAATCCAAATATGTTAATTATAACTAAATTTCATAAAATGTAAATGATCATAATAATATTTTCAAAGAACTAATTAAGTGCACCGTTTGTTTTAATATAAAGTTGATATCAATTCGAGAATAAAACAAGAATACGGAACCAGTTTCTCAGAATTATCAGAAAGGTGTTAGGGAGTGGTTTGACGACCACGTTACTTAATGGCGAGAGAAGTTGATTGCTGATTCGTAGACTCTAAGCTTGTTTGTGTCTCACAATTTAAAGTTTTAGGTTAAAAAAACACAATCACACAGTCTCTGTCACAGGATTTGTATTTACGCTTTTGCATCTTGCAATATCAATGGTAATATTTAAGAAGAGTATATCTATCATCATCATCATCATCATTACAGCCCTTCACAAGTCCACTGCTGAACATAGGCCTCCCCCAAAGAATGCCACAAAGCACGGTCCTGAGCCACATGCATCCATCGACTTCCTGCATGTCTTACCAGGTCGTCACTCCATCTTGTGGGGGGACGCCCTACACTTCGCCTACCAGTACGAGGCTGCCACTCGAGAACCTTTCTTCCCCATCGGTTGTCGGTTCTTCGAGCTATATGGCCGGCCCACTGCCACTTCAGCTTACTAATCCGTTGGGCTATGTCGGTTACTCTGGTTCTACTGCGGATATCCTCATTCCTAAGTTTATCACGCAGTGAAACTCCGAGCATAGCCCTCTCCATAGCTCGCTGAGCGACCTTGAGCTTCCTCATACGGCCAGCAGTGAAGGACCACGTCTCAGTTCCGTAAGTCATCACTGGCAACACGCACTGGTTGTATATCTATGGTACCCTAAAAATCTAATTGTGGCCATAATCGACCAGGAGGACACTTCTAAAACTACACTTTTAGGAAATTTTATGTTGGCCTGCTGCTGCGTTATTTTAACTTTATTACAACCTCGCTTCAATATCGTAATTTAATATTTTTAAAACCATAGTAATTTATTATCTATAAAATATTGTGAATAACTTAATATTACACATTGCAGTCAGCGGGGTATGAAGTTGGATCACTCAACCGCGTGCCCGACGTTGAAGGGAAATATCGCGAAGAAAGAAAGTTATGTACATGCCTGATAAATTTCAAAGACATGTGAAGTGCACTAATACGTTTTGGAGCAGCACGGCAGTCCAGTTGGTCTGTATCCCTCTCAGGAATGAGGGCTACATATAGGCCTATACTTTACTATATTTAAACTTACCATTTCTGTTACAGCCTATTAAAAAGTCCACCGTTGAACATAAGCGTACCATAGATTGCCTCATATGAGGATATTTACTTTAGTTGCCCCGCATGGTAGACAGGTTGGCAATTCTTTTTATTATTTTCAATTGTAATCAGAAATCATATATTAATTTATGGCCATTCACTGTTTCAGTTTCACTATGTCGCTTCTTATGGTACCTACGGGATTTTTTTTTTATAGGATAAGGGTGACAAACGAGCACACAGTCCACCTGATGTTAAGTGGTTGCTGCGGCCCATAGCCATCTACATCTATCCTCGTTTGCGAATCAAAATGCAGATGCGTTGTCACCCGTGAGGACTAAGATGGAATGCCTGATTTCCAGTAAAAAGGGCCTCCGGCCACCTGCACTCACCAAGCGAAACGCAGAGGTAAACCTCTACTTCACGCTGGTATTCTGTGAGGTCGTGGTACCACCCCGGTTCGAGCCGGCCCATCCGTGCGACAGTAAAAGCTGCCGCGTGGCTCTACCACTGTTAAAATATCAAATAATGTCACGAACGTACACTGCATATGATAATCGACAGTCCATATGTCCTAAGTCCTAAGTTTATTTAAGATACTCGTTTTCTTTACTAGTTATTAAGCCCATGCGTCGACGACGATTTAAGCTTAGTATGGACTAGCTAGCCTCGACACTTCATTGATTTTTTTATAGGAGAGGAGGCAAACGAGCATACGGCTCACCTGATGGTAAGTGACTACCGCCGCCCATGAACAACTGCAGCACCAAGGGAATTGCAGGTGCGTTGCCGGCCTTTAAAATATTACATAGGTGTGCATTTTTTAACGTCTTCCAAATGAACGCAAACATAAATTATTTATTACTTATGCACCTTAAGTTCTAAGCTGTATACTTTGAAGTTTGTTTTAGTATGTGGTCTATGGTGCTAAAGCCCTTTCGGAAACCGGCTTGTTCGGGAGGCTGGAAGTCGTCAAGTCTGCGCGCGAGACAATTCGTAATGACTCTCGAAAACAGCACGTAGACGCGGCTCAGAAGGGAAATCAGTCTGTAGTTCTTCAAGAGAGCGTTGTTACCTTTCTTGAAGAATAAGACCACCGCACTTCTGCTCTACGCCTCCGGTGTAGTGCCACCATGGAGGACGGAATTAAAGAGCTTCTGAAGGACTTCAAGTACCGGTTTTCCACCCGCTTTCAGAAGCTCCGCTGTAATTCCATCCTCGCCTGGGGCCTTGTCGTTTTTAAGGTTCTGGAGAGCCATTCTAATCTCGCTCAGACTGACGTCTGGGATATCATCGGAATAGTGTCGGATAAGACTCGCTCTTGGATCGTTACTCACACTTGCGTGTGGCTCCAACGATGATGTGTACAGCTGCCCATAAAACCTCTCAATCTCACTCAAAATCTCAGGTGTCCCGGAAATGACGCTTACGACAGTTGGCTCTTTCTGGCAGACAGATCTCTAGCAAAGACTTTGGAGCCCTGGTTCCGCTCGATCGCTTCTTTAATATGAGCAGTATTAAAGTTGCGTAAGTCCCGCCACATGCATTTGGAGATCTGTCTGTTCAGTTGCCTGTATGCTGTCAAATCTGTTGAAGAATGTAGCTTCATATCCCGTCTAACAGTCATGAGATTAAGAGTGTGATCGGAGAGTTTTTGTGTTCTTCTGCGGCGGGTCTTGCAGAACTTAGCTCCGACCGCATGGACAGTTTCCACGAGCTTGTCATTAATATCGTCCACAGCATTGCAATCTTCTAGACACTTAAAACAGTTTTGTAGCTCGAGCTGAAAGGTTTCGGGACTTTGGATTAGAGCACGAGGGGGACGGAGCGTTGACTTCATTAGACGAGACCTCTCTAACTTAACGTTTAGGTTCAGTGTGCCTCTAACCATACGGTGATCGCTACCAGTTTTCACCCTCGCGATCACGGAGACATCACTGAACAGTTGTCGTTTGGTCGTCATAATGAAGTCAATCTCATTTTTGTCGAACCGTCGGGGCTCATCCAGGTCCACTTCCTGTGGGGCCGCTTCTGGAAGAAAGAGTTCATCATAAAAATTCCCTCTTTCTCCATGAAGTCGGCCAGCTGCTGGCCCCTTGGGTTCCGTTGCCCTATTCCGAATTTCCCTACTTTCAGCTCACCGTTCTCTCTTGTGCCTAGTTTTGCGTTGAAGTCTCAAGTTGAAGTATATTGCCATAGTAGCCACGTTTGGCGAGCGGGTTGCAACCGCAGCTTTTTTTATTGTTGTTTTGCTCTTATCAGAAAGATGCTGCTGCCCATCCTCTGCCTCATTTTCCTTCTGTCGCCTTTTACGACACCCACGGGAAGATATGGGGATAAGTAGTGAGTATTCTTACCCGCCACTACACGGGGTGTACGTTAGGTAAAAAGCTTTAATTTTGACATTACAAACAGACACTTCAACTTTATCTATTTGTGTAGAATGTAGATATGGATAATAACAATAATCTATTAATATTTATTATTTATTTAATCTTTATTATAAACGGAGATCAGCCGGAACAGACAGACAGAAAGACAGACAGACAAAAATGTTAAAAATTGTGTTTTTGTTATAAGTACCATAAATGCTTTCGTATGCATTTAGTAAAAAGCTGTTATTTTGACATTACAAACAGACACCTCAATTTTATTTATTTGTATAGATTCCCATCGTTTCGAGCCCTTTACAGAACCCTAGGTCACAGGGCCGAATGAGGTGAGGTGAGGACGTCCCAATGTCATAGTCAACCACGGCTACCTCCAGATTAAAATTATTAAATTTTGGTCCGATCTACGCAGTATGAATCTACAGTATCTTGAAGTCTCGCAGTTGTATGTTTGGGTTGGGATTTAATATTATTAATTATAGGATCCCTATCAGATGGTAGCACCCAGCCACCTTTTCTATTGAAATTAGGATGTTTTTGATTTCAATAGCTTCACTAATGATTCTTGGAATGATTCGGCGCCCTTTAGCGAGGTTCTGTGGTCTATCAAATCTGATGCACTACATCAGATTAGACAGGGGAAATACTGTACGTGTTCACGGACTGCAGACTTTTCGGAGTGTCGATTCTTTACATCAGCTATGTGTTCTTTAACGCGGGTTTTTATTGGTCTTTTAGTTTGTCCTATGTAAGAGACACTATATTCACAATCAAGCTTGTTACACTCCTGCGTCTTGCAGAGGGATATAACATTAGACTGATGGTAAAAACTGACTAATCTTCGGCGTGCTCGTAGTGTTCTTGTGCTCGAAACGTCGGGAATATAAAAGCGATAATATACGTAAAAACTACTTATATTTAAATGTGTAGTGTTCGCGTAAATATAAGAAATCATTAACTAAAATTATATCACTGCTAAATTATTTGGATGTTTATTGTCCTTTCGGTATTTGATTGAATAACTTGTTTAAGGACGTTATGCGGGTCACTTGTAAATCTGTACTACGATTTTTTCATAATAAATATGTACATGTCATAAACAGTCTGGCAGAAGTTTTAAAAATAAGCTTTGTAAGCTTCATTCAGGTATGTTGTATTTTATTGAAAAAAAAAAACAATTTTTAGAATTTGACAGCTCATCACGGGTCTCTTGTTCAGCATTGTCAATGAACTCGTGACAGAAAGATAAATCAATTGATATAAATTTTTTATCTCTTTATTTATTTAGGTATTTTTGTTTGTAGACATGTCATTCCCATTATAACCCACTACTATTAATCTACATATACAACAAATTAAAATGTGGACATCAATGGCATAGTATTTGAAAAACTTTAGCTAACGTAAGAAACTGCTGTCACATGATAGTAGCTTTTTTAAAATATATTAATATCTACAATGCTCAGAATATGAAATCTACGAATGTGACTATTTTTATTGTTTATCTAATTGTCGTTATTAGCAGACGGATAAACCTTATCAGTATTATTGGATGCGTATTGTGAACTACAAAGGGGGCGGATCTCCTGCGATAACTTTTTTTTCATGCGTGGAACACTGGAACCTCTACGTCATAGAATATTTATTAGATAGTACTATAGTACGTATATAGGTTCAAATTATTAAAACTATGTGTAAACCTAGCATATAAGTTCAATGGACCGTAAAGAATTGTGTTTTTCTTTTTGTGGGTGACATTAATTCTGAATTTAAACAAGCGCACGTTAGGATACTGAGTCGAGAGAATGCTTGGACAAACACGAAGGCTTGTAAGGAGATCTTACTAGTTACTGGTACATACATAGCAATCCGACAGTAAGAGACGCGCCGCGGAGCGCTGCGCATGCGCCATAAACCGGCGCCAAATTGCATATATTTAAAAAAAAGAACTTTATTTCATTTGCCGATTTGTGATATTATTAATAGTGCCAAAGTACTTAGTACCTTTTTTAGTCGTCAATCTAGTTTTCTTTTCTGTGCGCGCGGACCGGTCACACTTCTTCGCCTTGTTTATGTAAGTTCGTGGAAATCTACCTGTTCCTGTTTGTTGCGTTTTAACTAAATCGATTGAACATACCCAACGGCGCACCTAATTGTGCTGCTATTGTAGTATTTGTAGTTCTGTTAATTATTTTGAAACACATTATTTTGGTATTAGAAATGCTTGTATATATATTATTTTATTTTTGTATGTGAATGCCTGAACAATTGGGCGCTGGAGGTCACTTTGAATTTGCTTGACGTTGCCGTTTTCCGGGCACGTGAGTGTGACTCGCTCTTGACCCACTTGAAATGATCCATAAGCGAATATGTTAAGCCCTCAAATCCACACACAAATCCGCTCAAAACATTATTGATAAGTTGATAAGTGACCACTCGAAAACTTTAACGTAGGTAGGTACTTTCCGCGCTTATCACAACGCAGAATTAATGATTAAATTATAATAGTAAATATTTTTATAATTAACAAATTTAGCTCGTAGAGATGATTCATAACAAAAATACATTACAGTAACTATACTAAATACAATTACATTACAATAACTGATGTATAAAATAACTGTGAATTGCAATCATAATATTATAATATTATATCATTGTTTAATAAATTTAGTTATCGGAAGTTGCCTGCTACGATTAGTACGATATAGAAAAGTGTTTTAAAATCAAAGGCATTGAATGTTACTTTGTTATGAAGTTAACAATTTCTAATAATTCATTTTTAATTTTAAAGGCTGCTGAAGCAATTATAACCGAACTAACGATAGAAAAGTGAACGTAACTGCTTTATGCAAAAGATACACTACAGTACGTACTATTATTTGTTCTGTGGCAATACATATACCACAGCTTAAGCACCTAAACTGCGCCAAAACACCTGGGGTCAGCAAACCTTGGGTGTAGCCAGTTAACCAAGCTGGCTAAAACAAGCTGTGCAAACAATAAATGTAAAACATGATGTGCCTATACACTATAATTTAAGTAAACATTTTTTCAAAGCCGCGTAAAAATACTGCGATATATGTTACAGCACAGTTAATGAATTAAAGTACCTCTATAATATGTTATATTCATTATTTATATTTTAAATGGATACAGATGGAATGAATTATATTTCAGCAATGGCTTGAAAAGGTGCAAGACGTGGTTACTGGTACTGCGACCATTTATCTGCATACCTACCAAGTAGGGCCATTGTGGAGAATCTGCTTCATTCTATGGAGGAGACATATCGCCAACATTGGAATGTTATGGGAAACTAAAAACAATGTGCCACTAATGTAAATCAAAATAAACCATGCAAAATTCATCATCATCATCATTACAACCTTTCATAAGTCCACTGCTGAACATAGGCCTCCCCCAAGGAATGCCACAAAGCACGGTCCGGAGCCACCTGCATCCATCGACTTCCTGCATGTCGTACCAGGTCGTCACTCCATCTCGTGGGGGGTCGCCCTACACTTCGCCTACCGGTACGAGGCTGCCACTCAAGAACCTTTCTTCCCCATCGGTTGTCGGTTCCTCGAGCTATATGGCCGGCCCACTGCCACGTCAGCTTACTAATACCTCCCCTATGCAAAATTATTTGCTCTGTATTGAATAAATATTGTCTTAATCCTTTTGGTCGCAGATAAAAGAGAGAATATTACGAGTATATTGCACCTAATAATAGATAAAGGTAATTTACCTATTTAATGATAATTATGTCTTAAACTTATCTAGTTGGTAGGTTCAAAACATTACATCACCTTAAAATTTTATTCATGTACTAGCTGTTCCCCGTGACTTCGTCCGCGTGTAATTTAGGGTTTTAATTTTTTTGCGAGAAACCCAATTCATTTTCTAAAATAAAAGTAGCCTAAGCCTAATCTTTTTTAGGGTTCCGTACCTCAAAAGGAAAAAACGGAACCCTTATAGGATCACTTTGTTGTCCGTCTGTCTGTCTGTCTGTCTGTCTGTCTGTCAAGACCCTTTTTCTCAGGAACGCGTAGAGGTATCAAGCTGAAATATATATCAAATACTCAAGTCTACTGTCCCTTGGGGCTGTGAAAAAAAACTTCTAAGCAAACGCAATCGAAAGATACAGCCGTTTATGCCGCAAATTTTCGATATTCGCAAGGGAATCAAAAGTCAAAACCTACAGGGTACTTCCCGTGAACTGAGAATCTTAAAATTTGGCACGAAGCAACGTATTATAGCACAGATAAAGGAAAAATTGCGAAAAGCATAAATTTTTAGTTACATCATATAATAAAAATATTTTTAATAATTTTAAACTCATATACCTACGGATTTGTTCGGAACCCTCGGTGCGCGAGTCCGACTCGCACTTGGCCGGTTTTTTATACTCCTTATGACATCAGCTATCTGCCGGTGAAAGTCCCGTCAAAATCGGTCCAGCCGTTTCGGAGATTAGCGGGAACGAACAGACAGACAATTTTTTTTAATTATATTTATGTTATAAGTAACGTATATACTTTCATATTAAGTAAAAAGCTGTAATTTTTTATTTGTGAAGATATAGATAATAACAATTACCTATTGATATTTTTATTTGTTTAATCTTTACTATAAACTCCCTATACTAAAATCTAAGATAAGAATTAGGGGCCCCCTACCTTTATTCGTTATATCACAACGCTTTTTAGGTAGGAATTTATTGTAGCACCGACCGATTGAGTCAAAAATGAAATCTGATTTCTACTGACCATGAAAAACTAATCTATTATCAAAACTTGAAAAATTGTTCTGATGACAAATTTATATTCATAGACCGAGTGGAAACCGGAAATTTATTTTAAAGGAATTCGATCCACAACCAAAAGATTACAAAATGCTAGTAAAACGGTAATTTTTTAATTAGTTTAGACGACGAATTGTTAGTGTATATTATACTGTTGTAGATTTCGAAATGGCCACTTTTCACAACAAATTCATATTCCTCAAGAACGAGCACACCGCGAGTTTAAAAGTTATATAATAGATCTAAAAACAAGATAATATTTTAGATTGACCGTTTCTTGTTGCATATTTAACATTTAGAATTCGCAATTTCAGGCCAAGCAAAATTAAGCTATGAAAAAATTACAGCCTAATACAATTCACTGCTGAACACACGCCTCTGATTTTTGAGTCACGGAGCAATTAGCAGTTCTATTGTGCTTCGGCGGACTTCACATATCTCAGAAACATTTTTATTCTTCGGACATGGAGATTTTCTCAGGATATATTCTTTCACCGCCGAGCAATGATGATATGTATTGCTGTTAACAATTTCAGTATTTGCAAGGGAGAAGCATGCGCTTAAATCTGCAGCGCCGGGCCAAGATACAGAATCACTAATTTGTTTGACTCTTAAACTAAGTAAAATTCAGAAAACTTATAGCCTATACACGTGCCCTTACTGGAGATACTCGCAGATCCCTCATTTGTGTAAGGGTTATGGAGCAATAGGACGTTGTTACGAAAAAAGGATCTAACTCACAAAAGGCTACTTTTTTTTTAAAGGAGAAGGGGCTACCGCTGCCCATGAACAACTGCAACACCAGGGGAACTGCAGAAGTGTTGCCGGCCTTTTAAAAAGGAGTAGGCTCTTTTCTTGAAGGTCCCTAAGTCGTATCGGTCCGGAAAAATCACTGGTGGTAATCGATTCCACAAGGAAGTTGTGCGAGGAAGAAAACTTCTTCTAAATCGCACAGTGGTGGACCGCCAATCATCCAGATGGTATGAATGGTATCGCGAGTTTTGTCACGATGTGCGATGGTGAAATTGAGCGGCTGGAATTAGTCCGAACAATTCCTCAGAGCACTCCCCGTGACAAATGCGATTAAATACGCAAAGAGATGCAATGCAACGTCTCGCAGTGACAGTGAGTCAAGCCAATTGGAAGGTTCTCGGTCGTCGACGATTCGAACCTCTCTGCGCTGGATGCGGTCAAGTGGAAGGAGTTGGCACTGGGGAGCCCCTGCCCAGAGATGGGAACAGTATTCCATGTCAGGCCGAACCTGCGCCTTGTAAAATTGCAAGCGGTGTGCCGGCATGAAATACTGTCCCGCTCTGCTGAGCACGCCAAGTTTTGCTAGTAGATGCCAATTTGGCTTTCTTTACCAAGTGACCACGAAACTGCACATCACTCGATATGTCGACACCGAGGATTCCAATACTGGCTGAGGCAACAAGGGGAGTGCCTTGAAACTGAGGAGATACGACAAAGGGTTTTTTTTAGCGGTAAACGCCCAAACTTGTATCTTCTGGGGATTGAACTGGACTAGATTTAGTCACCCCCAGTCTGAGACTTTGTTCAACATAGTCTCGACTTCAGACACAAGTTTTTTCCGGTACTCGGCGACGTTTTCCCGAGAAATATTTGCACGCCTGGTGTATAAAGCTACTTTTGCAATATTGACATTTGAAGTCTTCTAGAAGTTTCTTAGTGTGAAGGTCTTTCTTTCTATTGACTGAGATTTTGTTGATATTTATTTTATTCTTTGAAAGAATAGATTCTAGAAGTTATTTTTGAATACATTACTCGTTTTTGACCCGACTGTGGTTTAAATCTTTTTTGTGTAACTACGTCCAATTAGTTTTCTAAATTCAATGTTTTTCAAAATATTTTCTTTTATATAGAATTAGGATGACAAACGAGCACAAAGTCCACCTGATGGTAAGTGGTTACTGTGGTCCATAGGCATCTACATCTATCCTCCATTACGAATTAAAATGCAGATGCGTTGTCACCCGTGAGGACTAAGATGGAATGCCTCGTTTCCAATAAAAAGGGTATACGGTTCTCTACACTCACCATACGAAACACAGCAGTGTTAAGCTGCTAATTTTCGCTGGTATTCTGTGAGAGCGTGGTTCTTCCCCGGTTGAGCCGACCCATTCGTGCTACAACTATACCACTAATATAGCTGCAGCATAGCTCTACCATGTAAAAAATTCATTTTTCGTGTAAAAACGTGCCACATGACTCAATAGGCAAGCGACAAAGATATTATCATCTGTCTTCTTACTTTGTTTCTTTGAACTAAAAATACAATAGCTGTAACAGACAATTGTTATCAGGGTAATTGTTTCGCTGTCGACTAAGACACAACAATGATTATCCTGTTTTTCTTTTTACTTATCATAAGTCGGTGCTTGACTTCGATCCCACTTGCTGGTAATGTCCGTAAATGGTAAATCGTACTGTTTTAGCGTAAGTAGGCCTATTCACTCTTGCTTTGAAGAATTCAGATTGTGATCGCACTAAAAGATGGACGCTGGTGAAATTATTCCACTCGTTATCTGCATTTCAGAAAACAATTAGTTCGTATGTGTGCAATTGTTGACAATGGAGTGGAAACTCGCCTAGTTAGTAACGAGATGTTGGAAAGGTGAGGGAGGAATTAAAACATGTCATTCCTGCGCACACTTTCCGCAATGTATAGTAGAATAGTGATAAGTTTAATCATTTAATAAATAATTTATTGACTACATTTATTTACCTTTTTCGTATAAGTTACGCATTTGAGGGGATATACTACGCATATACTACGCTTTAAATATTTGCTACTACTCGCTATTACTTCTAACATGTTAGTTACCTCTTATATTTACAGTTATTTTGAGGAAATTCCGATTTTAAAATTTATTGCCCCGAAAAATTCTGCTCCTTACACACGATCTTAATACGAGTGCCTCACACTAAATAGTGCCGTATTGTAGCGGGGTAAACGAAACCATCACACCATTTTATCTATTTTTCCCTTTCCATAAAGCGACAGAGAAACAAACTAGGAAATGGGCAGCAACATCTTGCGAATAGCAACTAAAAAATACAGTTTAAGTGATGTTGCGTAGATTATTTAAATTATCATATGACGAAAATGTAGAAATGTTTGGAACGTCATCGTCATCAAATATTTACACGTAGGAAAATTTTACTTATTTTACGGAAGATTGCTTGCGTAGTTTATGACTCACTGTAAGCCGCAGCTAATGGCCGCCGCAAGTGATTAAAAAAGATAAGACTGTCGTGTTCAAAGAAAATACTTTGTTTTCTATGTTTTAATAAAAAAATATATTTATTATTAAATGCTACCTTTTTAAACCTTCGTAGTAATTGCGCATTAATTCTTCGGCTAGTAATAATGACTTGTTTTTTATATAACAACTAGCTTTTCGCACCGCGGTGTTACTCGCGTCCATGTTGTAACGTCCTCGCAGTGGCCAACGTTTATTATCATATCGCATTATACGGAGAGCTCAAGCTCAATATCAAAAATTAATTTTCTCATATTTCAGAATAATAATGATCGCACATTTTAAGTTAGACTAAGGCCTTTCGATACAGTCTAACTACTAAGAGACTCTCCTTGCGAATAGTTAAAACCACTATAACAATCGTACATTCATCCTTTTCCTTTAATAAATTATTTTATGTTAAAGCTGTTAGCTTAAGTTTTTTAACTTCATTTTATAAAACATCTCCCTTCGACTCATTTGTTGTAAACAATTCTTTGCGTAATAAAATTGTCTGGGAGAAATCGCAAGTCATTTATTTTATTTACAGAGTACCTACTTGTAGTAAGTTTCGAGTTAGTCGCACGGTAAAATAAAAACATTTGTATAAACTGCAACACCCTATTTAACCTACTTAGAGCTTGAATTTTCCAAAATCCTTTATTAGTGAATGCCTACGTTATAAAAGGCAGCTACTCTCCATATTTATTTAAGTTTAACGGTTCGGGCTGTGCGTTGACTCATCTGAGTCAGTCATTCAGGACATCCTCGTTTATATACTCAATATATAGATAAATGAAATAAATCTTTCCATTACCCGTCCATCCATTACAGCTTATAAAAGTACACTGCTGATAGGCCTCCCCCATAGATTGCCTCATAGGGGAGATTTTGCCATAGTGGTCGCGCTAGGCAGGCGGGTTTCCAATTGCAGTTCTTAATTATTTAGAGTTGTTATCAGGAAGATGCTGCTGATTATCTCCTGTCAATTTCCCTCCATCGCCTCAGACGACACCCACAAGACAATATCGGGTGATGGATATTCTTACAACGCCACTCTATAGTCAATCTTAATTAGATATCTATTATATTTTAATGGGAGATATGCCAACTGTAATACAGCTGCTACGAGACTTTGACAATTAATTGATGGGGAAAATCCATGTAATAATTTAAAATTAAAAATTTTGTACAGACGACTTCAATATAAGTTATTTAAGAATAACTCAAAAACTATTGGTCTGACCTTGATCAAATTGATCAAAACCACACGAGAACTATCAGCTTTCATATAAAAAAAGAATCATCGAAATCGGTACACCCAGTTCAAAGTTATGAGGTAACACACATAAAAAAAAAGAAAAAAAACATACAGTCGAATTGAGTACCGTCTCGTTTTTGGAAGTCAGCAGAAAATACTAAACCCCAAAGTCGTAATGAAGTTCAGCCTTATCACTAACCTACATATAAATATGTATATCATTTGTATGAGATAGGCAAATTTATCCCAGAATAAAAGCAAAAACAATTTATTTCTATTTTACCTAATTGAGTTATGCTCAGATTATGACTTATGCTATGATTTTCTGCCATGTAATGGCGGACTGTTGGACGAATTAGACCTTCCGTCGCCGCCACCGTATCGTAGCGGCGTAAGAGAATCCACTATAGTTATTATATTTCACGATGAAGTTTTTACTTTGGTTGTTGTTAGCCGTGCACATACACATTGTGTTAGTGTGCGTAGGCTACGAGCACAGAGTAAAGAAGACCAGAGGGGAAGCTTTCTAACAACGTCGAAAATTTGTACCTATTCTGATAGGGTTATCACCTGATGCATGTGACAATTTTAAAGAAAAAATATCTATATTTCTATCAATATCATTTTCGTAAGACAACGTATTCATGAATACAAAAAATCAGATGGTATTAGTAATGATTGTGATGATGGTAGTGGGCAGTGGCGGTGTTGATACAACACCACCACCAATGTTACTACCAGGATGATGGTGGCGGTAGTAAGGGCTGTGGTGGTGATGCTGGACGTGGTGGTAGTGCCAGTGGTGGTCCACTACCCACCACCACCATCAATAAATTACCAGCACCACCACAATCACTGACACCATTACCAACACGTACAGCACCGTCCACCATTACTATCACCAGCACTAATACCACTAACACTAACTGCACCACTGTCTGGCTATTATATTATTTTCTTTCGAATTTTTCATACATACTGTACAACTTAGGTATTTAGCTTATACAAACACTAATTATCTAATATAAATATATACTTATAAATCTATAATGTCTTATTTTATAGTACACAATATCTAAACTTAACTCTAATTGTAAAAAAAAAATTAATAGATTTATTGATCTATAAAATCACGGAATATTATTCGTCTATTTATTTCAATGCGCGTGACCAACAGCCCTTTCATTCACACTCTGATTGAGCCGGCGCAAACCGGTTTGTACCCTGACGGAGCGTCGGTGAACCTGTCGGTGAGAGCTCACACACACATTGCTGCGCTATGTGTGGGTATACCCGTAGCGAGACGTTTGAATGTAGCTTCCCCTCTGGTCGGTTTCTTTACTCATGTGCTACGAGCGCTCGGGAGTAGCGCTCCCAAGGTCTATGCACACTAACACGATGTGTATGTGCACGGCTAACAACAACCAAAGTGAAAACTTCTTCGTGAAATAGAATAACTATACCTCATATTATCCCGTGAGTGCTGTAAAAGGCGACAGAAGGAAATGAAACACAGGCGATCTTTTTTTTATAGGTAGGGTGATAAACTAGCGCACAGTCCACCTGATGGTAAGTGGTGAATCAAAATGCAGATGCGTTGTCACCCGTGAGGACTAAGTTGGAATGCTTCTTTTCCAGTAAAAAGGACCTCCGGTTCTCTACACTCACCATACAAAACACAGCGGTATTAAGCTGCTATTTTACGCTGGTATTCTGTGAGTGCGTGGTCCTTTCCCAGTCGAGCCAACCCATTCGTGCTACAACTATACTTACTAATATAGCTGCAGCATGGCTCTACCACGTGTATCTTCCTAATAATCATCATCGTCCTAATAACAACTCAAGATAATAAAAAACTGTGATTGCCAAGCGAGCCAACTACGAAAAAAAAAATGCTACAAATATGGACAATCTGTAAGGGAGTTCTGTGTTCCTCAGTGGACTTTTGATAGTCTGTAATAGTATGCTTTATGTGTGGTATGTAAAACAGTATAGGAAACTAAAATACGATACATTTGTTTAGGAATGAAAAGTAAAAAAGTTACAGCCTATACCTATAATAAGTACATCTGTTCTTTCGATTGCATACGTGCCGTCTCGTATGGTATGGTAGATAAGATATACATAGTAGGTACATCTATTTATAAAATCCAAATAATTTTACTAGTATGTATCTACATAGTAACTCTTCACTTTTTTACTTTCGATATGCTTCACGTTTAAGTACTTAAAAATCACGGGATCAGTATATTTTCTTAATCAATCCTAAAATCTAATTGATTAGATGCCGACTACTGTTACAAACACAAAGCCAAGTCGTCAGAGCATTATTATCATTGATAAACTGAACAAAATCAAATTCTAAAGCTTATCTATGAATCTTAATTGCTTTTCGTCATAAATGATTAAATTTTCTTGGAAGTGTTTTTGTTAAATCATTTCAAAATGCAGTAATGGCATGAGTTTGTCAAATTATAATCTTTAATTCTTAAGTTCCTACTGTTATGGCTAGTGAACCCTTATGATTTCGTTCTGACCTTTTTTAAACTATCTATGCGATATACTATCCGATATAGTAATATCCAATGATATTATATATAAAAAAGAGGTACCAATGATTTTATAGTTTTTTAGTTTTAGTTTTATAGTTTAAGGTATATTTCTGGATATATCATTATATATAAAAATTACGTTTCACATTGTTTGTCCGCGATGAACTCCTAAACTACTGAACTGATTTCAATAAAATTTTTCAAACTGTGTGCAGTTTGGTCCAACTTGAGAGATAGGATAGTTTTTACCTCGATAAGTGACTCTCAATATTTTTTTATTGCGAATTTAAGAATTTTTTATAGGAAGGGTCGTCGGAAAGGACAGAACAACGTCTACCTGGGCAGCTAGTATAGAGATAAAGATAATAACGTGTAGAATATTTGACCGAAGATGAAACTGAGGAGCAATCTTAGAATAACAATTGATTTATTTATCTCAGAAATGAGAGGAGGCCTCTGCCCAGCAGTGGGTCGTATATAGGCTGTAAAAAAAATTAAAATATATAAAATAAGTATAAGTATTACCATTAACACTTCCATTGGAAACAGAATAAATTATGCAAAATAATTCTTGACATTCTATGTTGTTTTAGTGGTTAACTTTAGTTTTCTTAGTTTTCAGCTGGAACTATTATTTAAAAGGGCCCCATAAAGACTTGCAAAATTTTTCCTGGGAATTTCGCTTTATTTTTTTTAATTAAAATGATAAACTGACTAACGGTCCACGGGCAACTGCAGCCCATGGATGCCGAGCCATCAAAATGGAATGCCTCACAGCCTGTTAGTACTCGTACTCGTATTGTCGCTTAACGATGTTTGCTGATAGAAACGGATAAGAGGCTGTTACCAGTAGTAGTTTACTCCAATTTCTTTACATTTTAAACTTTTCGGATTATTTTGAGTAATTCTTTTGGCGATAATGATAGGTGATAGCCTTTTGAAGCGTTTTGAACCGAGACCTCTGAGAAAAACGTCTATGACAGATGGAAAGAAAACTAGACAATTCCACTGTTTGCTACTGTTTTGCTACGAGTAAATAAAGTACCTGAGGTTACTTTAAAAATGTAGATAAAATATAGGTACTTCTAATTACTTATGCCTTCTTTTAGCTGTCGTTTTATAAACGTTATTCTAGAATGATATCATTTAATTTCACGTTAAAAATACATCACAAAACTTAATTACTTATATGATTACTAAGAAATATAATTAATTTATTCATGCAGGCACATCAGCTGGCGGAAATATTATCAGTAAAAAGTAGATATGGAAAAAGCAATTCCAAAAAGCGCAAATTGGAATGATGGAGGTAAGAATATACCTAATTAAGTGATAAATTAACGTCCTATATATAAATATTTTATTTTAACAGGTCTCTTATTTTAGTATGGTTACTGAGCAGAATAGAATCTGCCATATTGCTTAAGTGCAAAATAATAATTACCGTGTAGTGACGGCGTAAAAGAATCCCCCACTCCATATCATCCCGTGGATGTTGTAAGTGGCGACAGAGGTAAACAAACATAGAGGGAGATGGATAGAAGCAAAGTCCTGATCATTAAAAAACCTGCGGTTAGGCTAACCCGCCTGCCACGTGGCAAGCGTGGCAACTATGCTCCAACTGATATCACCTTTATGGTTCAGGAGTGGCTTTTCGATGGGCTGTAATTAATGAATAAGGGCTTTCTTCTGGTTTATCTATTTATATAATCATGTATATGTTATTGCATTTATTCTAGTATGTATTTTTTTTATTTAAAAAACGTTACCCCCACAGTAAGATTTTCTCTTGTATCGTGGAGACAGTTTATAAACATAAATTGCACGAGGACAAACATCACCCGCAACAATTATCTGTGGGCCATACAAATACTTGTTCCGTGTGGGATTCGAACCCGCGACCCCCAGCGCAATAAATCATTACTATGCCACTGCGCCACGCAGCCGTCATTCAGTATGTATTATTCTATGTAAGGAATTTATTTTGTTAATATCTTTTTATATATAAAAATTAAGTGTCACATTGTTTGTTCACGATGAAATACCATACTACTGAACTAATTTCAATGAAATTTTGTACACTGTGTGCAGTTTGGTCCATTTTGAGAGATAGGATATCTCTAAAGTTGGACCAAATTTTTGTCCTATTATCCGATAAGTGACCCTCAATATTTTTTTATTACGAATTTAAGGATTTTTTTATAGGAAAAAGGGTCGTCTGAGAGGGCAGAACAACGTATGCCTGGCCAGCTAGTATCTTTATATATTTTTATAAGTATTTATGTATCCCAACTAAAAGAGAACACAATAGAAATATTCCACAGTAATAAAAATAATTCATCTTTATTACGAGTCACATCGTTAAAACACCCCTACAATTTTTTTTACATAAAGTAATTATGATGCAATAAGGGCTACAATTTACAGATTTATTGGACTCAACAGCTGATCCAAACATATCGATATCGACGATGCAAGAAGAGGTTCCAGCTTTGACAGCGGCTGCAATATTAGGCGTGACCGTGGTCGTCATTATCGCCATAGCAGTCGTTTTTGTCTTGGGAGTACTTATCGACTGCCGGCAGCAGTAAGTTAGAAGTCTACATTTTTTGATGGCGTCCTCATCACTGACATCGTCGTCGACATCAACTAGTAAAAGTCCGCTGGACTTGGCTGATTTGCCTTAATCCTTGTAGATTGTCGATGGCAGTAACAGACTTCTCGCAACTTAGACGCTGCTCCCGGTCACCGGTCCGGAGAAAGTTATACCGCCATCTTTCTAAAATTTTCAACTCTTTTTTTTTACACATGAAAAGCCCATGTTCCTGCGACATACTCTTAGTAACTTTTTTAATTTTAACTAGCTAAGTACGTTTGTTTCGTATGATTAACGAGAACTATAGATTTATATTGTTTTTATAGGAGAGGGGGCAAACGAGCATAGAGCTCACTTGATGGTAAGTGATTACCGGCGCCTATGAACTGCAACACCAGGGGAATTGCAGATGCGTCGCCGGCCTTTTAAAAAGGAGTACGCTCATTTCTTGAAAGTCCTTAAGTCGTATCGGTCCGCAAAAATCTCTGGTGGTATTCGATTCCACAAGGAAGTTGTGCGAGGGAGAAAACTTCTTTTAAAATTTTTAGTAGCGTTTGTTTATGACTCACTAAAGTTTAGTAATTCTTAACGTAGTTAAATTAAAATATTGTTACTTAAATATAGAATATTATTTTTCAAAGAGAAGCCAAATTTTAAACTTAAGTTCAAATATTTAAATAACGATATACCTACCTTGCAGTTTCTGCAAATACGAGAAAATAAGGCTTCTATTTTATTTGAAATTATCCCAAATTGAATGTGATTTATGGGCAACATTGTTTTTGCCTAGCGATCGACCCTTACGAATGTGTGAGTGCGCAGTAAAATTAGTTAAAATAATGTAATACCACACATTTTGAATTTAAAAGTTAAAAAAGACATAATGTTTGAGATTTTTTTTAAATTAATTTTTGTATGCTGAATGACGAAGTTTCGAGTTTAAAGAGATGGAAGGAATACTTTGAAAGCGTGTTTATAAGTGAAGAGTCGTCTGAATTAAGTGAAATAGTAATTCCGAAAGAAGTGGGGAGAGGTAGGGGATAAGTGTAGATAAAATAATGAAAGCAATGAAAAGCATGAAAACAGGTTAGGCTGCCGGATATGATAGAGTATCACTCGAAATGCTAAGGGCTAGAGAGGGAGTGGCCGCAGGCCTGCTGTACACCTTGTTTAATTTATGTTAGGAAATGAAGCGGGTACCGGAAGACTGGTGCAAAGCCGTTATAGTCCCAATATATAAAGGAAAAGGGTCACAGCAGGACTGTAAAAACTACCGTGTGCTAAGGTGTTAATTGAAAGAGTTATGGAAGAAACTGATAAAAATTTTTGGGATGTGCAAGCTGGATTTAGAAAGGCAATGGGGTATACGGATCAAGTCTTTTCCATGCGCATGATTGCGGAGACGTTTTTGGCCAAAAACTAGAAAGTTTTTGTGCGTTCATGGATTGGAAAAGGCTTATGACAGAGTGAACAGGAATGTGTTATGGCAAACATTGAACTCATTTGGGTTGAGTGCTGGTTTGATACAGGCATTAAGGTCTCTTTATAGGGACTATAGTGCTTGTGTCAGGATCAACGGGGTTTACTTGGATAAGGTGTCAGACAGGGCTGTGTGGCTTTCCCGTGGCTGTTTAACCTATTTATGGACAGTTGTTTGGAAACTTTGAAAGTTGAAGAATGTGGGTTGAAAATGGGTACGTTAATCGTCAAATGTCATTTGTACGCCGATGATCAAGTCATATTTGCATCGTCGGCAGCCGAGTTGCAAATGGTGGCTACAATAATGAACTGGTCATTAAAAGAAAGGGGTATGAAAGTAAGCGTAAGTATAAAAGTAAGACGAAAGTGATGGTTTTTGAAAGAGAAGAAAGTAAAACGTTATGTGAAATAAGAATAGAAGGGGAGTTGATTAAGCAAGTGGATGACTTTGTATATTTGGGATGTGTATTTATTGTAGTAGGGATGGTAGATATGATAAGAATATTCTTATCATATCTACCATCCCTACTACAATAAACTCTTCACTCGTTCACTCGTCGTTCTATATGAACGACGAGTGAACGGAGGAAATAGCGTGAAAGGGGCTCTACAGGCTATTATGAAAAGTCAAAATGTGTCAGAAAAGTAATGAAAGTTGGGTCTGGCAAAAGATTCACGTGAGTAGGATAAATGCTGTAGAAATGCCGTCATTAAGGAGTATGCTAGGGCTGAATCTGAATGACATGGTGAGAAATTGTGTGATAAGAGAAAAGTGTGGTTTGTAAGATAATGTTGTGACCAGGATTAAGAAAGGAATGCTTCGGTGGTTTGACCATGTAAAAAGAATGAACGAAGAAAGAGTAACAAAGCAAATTTATGTTGCAGAGGTGAATAGCAGAGTCGGGAAGAGACGCCCTAGACGAAGGTTTATCGACCAAATTGGTGATATATTGGAAATGGACCAGATTAGGAGTACCTTTAACCGATGAGCGTGTATGCGTAGATATATGGATGTAAAGGAGGCGGGAGAGGTGTGTCAGGATCGTGCCAAATGGAAGTCCATTGTCTCTGCCTACCCCTCTAGGTGTCAGGCGTGAGTGTTTATGTTTAGAAAACCTTCCCTAATCAATTTATAATTTCAGGAGGATACTAGAGAAAAAGATCGGCGAGGTTAGAAGAAAGAAGAATCTCCGAAGGGTTAAGACACATCCACAAAATGATGTTGTCGGCATCGTAAACTGTATGGAAGATCCAGGTCTCAGCGTCCCTCCGGTAGACGTCTTACGAGATATACCATAGCTTAGACATTTTATATTTATAGAACGACCGTGTACATTCACATCACAAAACATTTTAAATAAATACATTTTCGTTAAGGATTTCAAATGATCTGTTTAGAAACATTATCGGTACAAATTGAAATGATGTGTTAAAAAATATTTTTGTGTCATAAAATAATACAGTAAATCTGTTATTGGCTTTAATCACGTACATTTACAAATTGAAAAAAAACAAGCCTGTATGTGTAAGAAAATATGTTAATTATTTACTCTTAAACATTTGCTGATATATCAAATGTCGCATTATTTGATTGTTGGCAAAATCTGATTTATCTGATTTTACTAGAGAATGCCTTCGTAAAATAGTCATATAATATAATTTATAATAAATAGACTGTTTTGTTTTGTATAATTTGGTAAATGTTTCAGAATTAATCAATCCTGAAAACAATTGTATTAGTTCTGTAAATTTTATACTTAACGTTTTAATTTTAATTTATTGAATATACAAATTTATATGTAGGTATATAATTATACAATGTGGAATAAAATATATGTTATGGTTTTCCAAGTCATCTTTTTTTTACTTAAATATCTAGAAAAAAGCGTTTGAATTTCAAGTAAGATCCGGAAAATAAGAAGCGATCATCGATTTTAATGTTTGACGAAACCTAAACGTTCGTACGTTGGCAAGAGAATAGAGAAGAATAGAATAGAATGGAGTAGAATATATTAGAATAAAGTAGACAAAATAAAATTTAACGGAAAAGTACAGAACTGAACAGAATCGAATTAAATAAACTAAACTTTTATTTAAAATAATATATATATATATATATATATATATATATATATATTTATAGGATATGGGTGACAAACGAGCACACAGTCCACCTGATGGTAAGTGGTAGCTGCGGCCCATATACATCTACATCTATCCTCTATTACAAATCAAAATGTAGATGCGTTGTCACCCGTGAGGACTAAGATGGAATGCCTCATTTCCAGTAAAAAGGGCCTCCTGCCACCTGCACTCACCAAGCGAAACGCAGAGGTAAATCTCTACTTCACGCTGGTTATCTGTGAGGTCGTGGTACCACCCCGGTTCGAGCCGGCCCATCCGTGCGACAGCAAAAGCTGCCGCATGGCTCTACCACTGTTAAAATTCATTATTGGTTATCCACTGGTTCGGACAAAACCTCTGCACTGGGGAGAAGATCTAGTAGGATACCTACATTACAATATAATACAATATAATTGATTATCAAACATGTAATTTTAATTGTATAATAACCCTTTTTTTAAACAACTTTTGCTTATTAAAATTTTTAAACTTTTTGATAGAATATGTCCGGCATATTTTCGGGGCCTGTTGTAAAAGCGTATACATAGTCTATGAAGGAAATACTGAATCTGGAGTCGAATAACTCTCGTGCTTGTTCCATAAATAAATACTTATTACTATAGTATTTCTTAACATTTTTCTTGGAGATGAAAATGAATCAAGCTCCTAAGCCAACGTATTCAAAAGATAACGTCAGTTATGTCACATATTTTGATACTGTCAAGCTTATCAAAATCTTTAGCTTACTACTTCACGTTGGTCTACGAGTACAAAATTACGAAATTTGACAAGAAGCAAGATTTCACCTCACAAGGAAAGGTAATCCGAAAATCCGATCAAATAAAAAAATATTTTATTGTGATTACTAACTTATATTTGCAGTTGGAGCATCGAATGTACATCGACGTATGGGAGAAAACATTTTTTCACTACAAAGTTTAGTTTGTTCCCTAATCCGACTTACCTTTTCGTTAGAGTAAAGGTACAATTCCGTAGCCTGCATTTCATAGAACTACATAGAAGCCAGTAGTGTCGCGACGACACGTCGCCTGCTGTTGCTGCCTGCAGTCGGCTACGGAATTGTACCTTAATGCTTGTTGCTTACCTAACCTATAATTCCCGCGATAAATGAACCTACCTACAAACATAATAAACCTAGCAAGCTAACAGCATAGCAAAGTGGCGAAGCAATCAGCTTTGTAGCGGTTTCTAACGGTTGCCGTTGAGCAATCAGTTTCAAAATAGGAGATTCAGATGCCTGGGTGATCAGTAATCGATTGCTGAAAACAGAATTTGAAAATTCGAAACCGTTCTCGAGATAATCGTGGGACAGACGGACAGACGGACAGACATCGTGAAATCAATAAGTGTCTTCGCAAGCTTCGCCACTTAATAATAAACCTAGCAAGCTAACAGCATAGCAAAGTGGCGAAGCAATCAGCTTTTTTTTTGAGCAATCACTTTCAAAATAGGAGGTTCAGATGCCTGGGTGATCAGTAATCGATTGCTGAAAACAGAATTTGAAAATTCGAAACCGTTCTCGAGATAATCGTGGGACAGACGGACAGACATCGTGAAATCAATAAACCTAGCAAGCTAACAGCATAGCAAAGGGGCAAAGCAATCAGTTTTTTTTGAGCAATCAGTTTCAAATTAGGAGGTTCAGATGCCTGGGTGATCAGTAATCGATTGCTGAAAACAGAATTTGAAAATTCGAAACCGTTCTCGAGATAATCGTGGGACAGACAGACGGACAGACAGACAGACATCGTGAAATCAATATACCTAGCAAGCTAACAGCATAGCAAAGTGGCGAAGCAATCAGCTATGTAGCAGTTTCTAACGGTTGCCGTTGAGCAATCAGTTTCAAAATATATTGGTAAATCCAATTGGGCATACCTTAAGCGCATTAAAAAAATTACGTATAACATGATTATACAGAATTTTTAAAGTAGTTTAAATACATTTCGACAGCACTATCGGCTTCAACACCCTCGAAAACCATGAAAATGACACCCATGATGAAAAAATTGATACCTATTGCAGCCGCCATCTTGGATTTACATATCGACAGCACTATCGGCTTCAACACTCTCGAAAACCATGAAAATGACACCCAAGATGAAAAAATTGGTACTTACTTCAGCCGCCATTTTGGATTTACATTTCGACAGCACTATCGTATTTAAAACCCTCGAAAACCATGAAAATGACACCCAAGATGAAAAACTTGATATCTATTGCAGACGCCACCTTGGATTTATATTTCGACAGCACTATCGGCATCAGCACCCCCGAAAACCATGAAAATGACACCAATGATGAAAAAATTTATATCTATTGCAGCCGCCATCTTGGATTTACATTTCGATAGCACTATCGGCTTCAACACCCTCGAAAACCATGAAAATGACACTCAGGATGAAAAATTGGTACCTACTTCAGCCGCCATCTTGGATTTACATTTCGAGAGCACTATCGGCTTCAACACCCTCGGAACCCATGAAAATGACACCCATGATGAAAACATTGATACCCATTGCAGCCACCACCTTGGATTTACATTTCAACAACCCTATCGGATTCAACTCTCTCGAAAACCATGAAAATGACACCCATGATGAAAAAATTTATACCTATTGCAGCCGCCATCTTGGATTTACATTTCGACAGCACTTTCGGCTTCAACACCCTCGAAAACCATGAAAATGACACCCAAGATGAAAAAATTTATATATTTTGCAGCCGCCATCTTGGATTTACATTTCGACAGCACTATCGTCTTCAACTCTCTCGAAAACCATGAAAATGACACCCATGATGAAAAAATTGATATATTTTGCAGCCGCCATCTTGGATTTACATTTCGACAGCACTATCGGCTTCAGCACCCTCGAAAACCATGTAAATGACACCCATGATGAAAAAATATATACCTATTGCGGCCGCCATCTTGGATTTACATTTCGACAACCCTATCGGTTTCAACAACCTCGAAAAGCATGAAAATGTCACCCATGACAAAAAAAATTATACTACTTACTTTTAGTACGTACTACTATTACTTATTCTGTGCTTTTAAATATTGTAATAAAAAATCTCTTATTATTATTATAATCAAGTATTTAAGAAATTTGGTTATTCGAATAGTGTGTATTTGTACAGCGATCTTTTTGAGCCGCTGAAAACAACCGAAACAATGTCCACTCTCGAACGCGACTAAAGCCGAACTAAACTACTCTGTGGCTGTAGCTCCCCATTTACAGATATAATTTATATACGAGGCTACCAAATTATAGAAAATTTCGCCATTTTGGAGTCGAAAAAAATTAATTATAGCTAAACAAAACAAAATTACACTGCCATTTACATTCAGTGGCTTCCCACATGATAGATGAAGAGATTAAAAAATAGATTGAGTTAAACAATTGATATTTTCAAAAGTTATCGTGTTTACAAGCCACAGGAACATGATAAATCCACACCATAAGCCACTAAAACCCTTTTTTTTATTTAAAAGAGCAATTAATCGATTTAAAAAAATTATAATAAGTTCAACAATCATTTATCTTTCTAACAATGTGCTTTTTATATCATTTATATGTATAATATGATTGCTAGATACGATTTTATTCGATAAAATGTTGGAATCTTAATTTATAGGCGATAGTAGAACATACCTTGCGCTTTCGCTTAAGGTATGCAAAAGGAGGTTCAGATGCCTGGGTGATCAGTAATCGATTGCTGAAAACAGAATTTGAAAATTCGAAACCGTTCTCGAGATAATTGTGGGACAGACGGACAGACATCGCGAAATCAATAAGTGTCTTCGCAAGCTTCGCCACTTAATAAGTGTCTTCGCAAGCTTCGCCACTTAGTGTACTCCAGACCGAATTTCGGTCACTGCGGTCAGTTTTAACTTTTAACAGATACTAGCCATCTTCGCACAAAATTATAGTCAAAGAGTATAGTAATTAAAGTGCACGTATGTGTGCGCAAATTCAGGTGCACGATCTACGCTCTAACTCTCATACTCCTATAGGACGGCAATCCGACACGACAGAGAGACGGGGGTCACGGGTTCAGCCCTTACGACCAAGGAGGCAATCAACATACATAATTAAGTTTATACGGAACCCTTAGGGCGCGAGTACTCGTTGTAACTACGAGACCGGACAACTGTTTTATTAAACAAATGTTTTATTAAAACTGTCTTCCCGATTTACTTGTTTAATCAACGACAACCCTATGTATTTAGAGGCGGAATTTTGGGAAAAAGGAAAATCGCCGCCTGAACTTATTGACACCAGTAAAATAAGAAATAAAAATATTGGTAAATCCAATTGGGCATACCTTAAGCGCATTAAAAAAATTACGTATAACATGATTATACGGAATTTTTAAAGAAGTTTAAATACATTTCGACAGCACTATCGGCTTCAACACCCTCGAAAACCATAAAAATGAGACACATGATGAAAAAATTGGTACCTACTTCAGCCGCCATCTTGGATTTAATTTCGACAGCACTATCGGATTCAACACCCTCGAAAACCATGAAAATGACACACAAGATTAAAAACTTGATATCTATTGCACCCGCCACCTTGGATTTACATTTCGACAGCACTATCGGATTCAACACCCTCGAAAACCATGAAAATGACACCCAAGATTAAAAACTTGATATCTATTGCAGCCGCCACCTTGGATTTACATTTCGACGGCACTAGCGGCATCAGCACCCCCGAAAACCATGAAAATGACACCTCGAAAACCATGAAAATGACACCCATGATGATAAAATTGGTACCTACTTCAGCCGCCATCTTGGATTTACATTTCGACAGCACTATCGGCTTCAACACCCTCGAAACCCATGAAAATGACACCCAAAATGAAAAACTTGATATCTATTGCAGCCGCCATCTTGGATTTACATTTCGATAGCACTATCGGCATCAACACCCTCGAAAACCATGAAAATGACACCCATGCTGAAAAAATTGGTACCTACTTCAGCCGCCATCTTGGATTTACATTTTGACAACCCTATCGGCTTCAACTCTCTCGAAAACCATGAAAATGACACCCATGATGAAAAAATTGATACTCATTGCAGCCGCCACCTTGGATTTACATTTTGACAACCCTATCGGCTTCAACTCACTCGAAAACCATGAAAATGACACCCATGATGAAGAAATTGGTACCTAATTCAGCCGCCATCTTGGATTTACATTTCGACAGCACTATCGGATTCAACACCCTCGAAAACCATGAAAATGACACCCAAGATGAAAAACTTGATATCTATTGCAGCCGCCACCTTGGATTTACATTTCGACAGCACTATCGGCATCAGCACCCCCGAAAAACAAGAAAATGATACCAATGATGAAAAAATTTACATCTATTGCTGCCGCCATCTTGGATTTACATTTCGATAGCACTATCGGCTTCAACACCCTCGAAAACCATGAAAATGACACCCATGATGAAAATATTGGTACCTAGTTCAGCCACCATCTTGGATTTACATTTCGATAGCACTATCGGTATCAACACCCTCGAAACCCATGAAAATGACACCCATGATGAAAAAATTGATACCCATTGATGCCGCCACCATGGATTTACATTTCGACAACCCTATCGGCTTCAACTCTCGAAAATCATGAAAATGACACCCATGATGAATTTTTTTTATAATTGATGATGATGAAGAATTTTTATATAATTTTTATGTATAATATGATTGCTAGATAAGATTTTATTCGATAAAATGTTGGAATCTTAATTTTTAGGCGATAGTAGAACATACCTTGAAAGTGAACAACAGGTGTAATTAAAAATTTTGTACAACCGACTTAACTCAAAAACTACTGGTCAGACCTTGCTCAAATTATATGGGACTATGTGAGAAGCACCAGCTTTCAAATAAAAGAAGAATTGCCGAAATCGGTTAACGTAGAAAAAAGTTATGAGGTACAGAAAAACAACAAGTTGGATTGAGTACTTCCTCCTTTTTGAAGTCGGTTAAAATAGGTTTTACTGATTTTGGACCAGCCATTACAGCCCATTACTTACACTATACACACACTTCACACATACTTTATACACATACCCTCACTTAACATTTAATTATAATTCATGGGAAGAGCAGAACCACCCAATATAAGCATTTTTTCTTGTTTCCTGGGTGGTTTTGGCCACGGCATAATACTGTAACTAATATCAACGTTAAGGAAATAAATTATTTTAATTTCTTAATTTTGACAAAGGGGCTGGCAACCACAAGTCTTTCTGAATACGTTCAAATATTAACGAATGTTAAAACATTGCAATGTCTGAAAATGGAGATTATCTGCACAGAAACACACACACACACACTTGTATTTTCAAATAATATAGTTTTACCAATTTTGTAATTTTAAGGTACTTGCATTGTAGCTTAAGTGGCCCCGGACACACCTGTTACGTGACCTTCCGGTGGAGATGTGTAACTGTTATCGATAATAACATGTGGGAATGCCAAATATATTCTTAAAACGTGTTTACGTAATCTCAACATAAATATTCCAAAATTGCTCATATTTATGCATTTAGAATGGCACAAGAAAAAGAAACTAAAGAATGAACGGATTCATGTTAATTTGGGGGCATGATTTGACATAAGTCGACAGAGGCGGGTAGTACGAGTATTGATACTTTCACATGTTCTGGATTCGAATCAGTGGCGTAGCGTGCCTTCGAGGGGCCCTGTATCAAAATTTGTTGGGGGGCCCCAATGAAGAGTAAAGATTTCATAAAAGGAACAAAAACGCTTGCATTGAATTCAAATTATTATATATTGATTTTAAGTTATTCATCATCATCGTTACAGCCCTTCATAAGTCCAAGGAATGAAAAAACGAATAAAGGAATAAAAAACATATACATAAAAATGGTCTTCAGTTCTCTATGTACACATAAATTATCGTCAATTATCACGACAACGGCAAAAGTACTAATTCCACTAGTTCATCATCATCATCATCATCATAACAGCCCTTCATAAGTCCATTAAAGAGCATAGGCCTCACCCAAGGAATGCCACAAAGCACGGTCCTGAACCACCTGCATCCATCGACTTCCTGCATGTCTTACCAGGTCGTCACTCCATATAGTGGGGGGACGCCCTACACTTCATCCGCCGGTACGAGGCCGCCACTCGAGAACCTTTTTCCCTATCGGTTGCCGGTTCTTCGAGCTATATGTCCGGCCCATGGCCACTTCAGCTTACTAATTCGTTGGGCCATGTCGGTGACTCTGGTTCTACTGCGCATATCCTCATTTCTAAGTTTATCACGCAGAGAAACTCCGAGCATAGCCCTCTCCATAGCTCGCTGAGCAACCTTGAGCTTCCTCATCCGGCCAGCAGTGAAGGACCACGTCTCAGTTCCGTATGTCATCACTGGCAACACGCACTGGTTGCACAATTTCGTTTTCAAGTTTTGAGGTATACCTGACTAGAAGATGTGCCGTTATTTCCCGAACGCTACCCAGTCGAGTCGAATCCCTCGATTGACCTCTCGGTCGAAGTTGGACTTACTTAGTCGGACTATTTGTCCCAGGTAAACATAAACGTCAACAACTTCGAGCTTAGAGCTACCAACAACTACCGACATAGGTGTGACATGGACATTAAACATGATCTTTGTTTTGTCCATGTTCATCTTAAGACCTATCCGTTGGGAAAAACTATTGAGGTCATTAAGCATAGTGCTTAGGTCCTCCAGCGATTCTGCCATAAGGACTATATCGTCGGCAAATCGAAGGTGAGTGATGTACTCGCCATTGATGTTAACACCGTATCCTTACCAGTCCAGAAGCTTGAAAACGTCTTCCAATGCAGCGGTGAAGAGTATCGGGGATATAACGTCACCCTGTCTTGCACCTCTCTGCAATTGGATAGGTTTCGTACTCTGGTTCTGTACTCGGATAGCCATCGTAGCCCTACTGTACAAGCACTTCAGCACTTCGATATACCGACAGTCAACTTGGCATCGCTGAAGGGACTGCAGCACCGCCCGAATTTCGACGTAATTTTGATTGAAAGTCTTTGGGCTTTCTCATAGTCCACATACGCCAGAAATAGTGGTAAATTGTACTCCTCGGACTTCTGTACAATTTGCCGAAGGGTATGTATGTGGTATATGGTGCTAAAGCCTTTTTGGAAACCGGCTTGTTCGGGAGTAATGACTCTCGAAAACAGCATGTAGACGCGGCTCAAAAGGGAACTCGGTCTGTAGTTCTTCAAGAGAGCGTTGTCACCTTTCCGGAGTAGTGCCACCATGGAGGACGGAATTAAAGAGCTTCTGAAGGACATCAAGTATCGGTTTTCCACCCGCTTTCAGAAGCTCCACTGTAATTCCATCCAGCCTGGGATCTTGCCGTTTTTAAGATGCTGGAGAGCCATTCTAATCTCGCTCAGACTGACGTCCGAGATATCATCGGAATAGTGTCGGATAAGACTCGCTCTTGGATCGTTACTCACACTTACGTGTGGCTCCAACGATGATGTGTACAGCTGCCAATAGAACCTCTCAATCTCACTCAAAACCTCAGGTGTCCCGGAAACGACGCTGCCATACTCGGTCTTCAGCTTCGACAGTTGGCTCTTTCTGGCAGACAGATCTCTTGCAAAGACTTGGGAGCCCTGGTTCTGCTCGATCTTTTCTTTAATACGAGCAGAATTAAAGTTGCACAAGTCCCGCCGCATGCATTTGGAGATCTGTATGTTCAGTTGCCTGTACGCTGTCAAATCTACTGAAGACTGCAGCTATATACCCCGTCTAAAAGCCATTGAGATTAGAGTGTGATCGGAGACTTTTTGTTTCTTCTGCGGCGGGTCTTGCAAAACTTAGCTCAGACCGCATGGACAGTTTCCACGAGCTTGTCATTCATATCGTCCATTGTATTGAAATCTTCTAGGCACTGAAAACGGTTTCGTAGCTCGAGCTGAAAGGTTTCTGGACTTTGGATTAGAGCACGAGAAGGACGGAGCGTTGACTTCATTAGACGTGACTTCTCCAACTTAACGTTTAGGTTCAGTGTGCCTCTCACCATTCGGTGATCGCTGCCGGTTTTCACCCTCGCGATCACTGAGACATCACTGAATAGTTGTCGTCTGGTCGTCATAATAAAGTTAATCTCATTTTTTGTCGAACCGTCGTGGCTCGACCAGGTCCACTTCCTGTGGGGCCGCTTCTGGAAGAAAGAGTTCATCATAAAGAGTCCTTCTTTCTCCATGAAGTTCGCCAGCTGCTGGCCCTTTGGGTTCCGTTGCCCTATTCCGAATTTCCCTACTTTCAGCTCACCGTTCTCTCTTGTGCCTAGTTTTGCGTTGAAGTCTCCCATTAACACCGTATAGTGGGTTTTGGAGGAATGCATTGTTCTAGAGATATCCTCATACATTTCTTCCACCTCCTCATCGGCGTGTACCGAGGTTGATGCGTAAACCTGTATAACCTTCAGCGATTACCGTTCGGTGATTCTGAGTATAAGGTCCGCAACCCTCGTCGACACACTCCCAATCTTTACAACGTTGTTAACGAGAGACTTGTGGACGATAAATCCGACACCTCCTTGGGACAGATGGTCGCCCTCCTGGTGATAGAACAAATTGCCGGATTCGAGGATTACCGTGACCTCCCCCTCTCTTCAGACTTCGGATAATCCTATGACATTCCAGTGCAACTTGTCTATCTCTTCTTCTAGCTCCAGGACCTTCTCGTCAGTCCTCAGGGTGCGTGCGTTATAAGTTGCCATGTCGAGTCGTCGTAGGTGGCAACAGAACCTCCACCGGAGACTCTTAGCACCCCCTGCCTCGCTGTTACCATGGTCGCCACCTTAGCCAGGAATAGCGGGGCTGCCGGGGACTGGGGGCCATCTCTTCGTTACTTTCATGGGGGTATATTGCCATAGTTGCCACGCTTGGCGAGCGGGTTGGCAAGCGCAGTTTTTTTATTGTTGTTTTGCTGTTATCAGAAAGATGCTGCTGCCCATCCTCTGCCTCAGTTTCCGTCTGTCGCCTTTTACGACACCCACGGGAAGATATGGGGTTGTGAGTATTCTTACCCGCCACTACACGGGCTTATGAGTTATTACTTACAATAAATACTCCTAGGAACTAAGCTAGCCAAACAATTTAATTTTCGTGCCTTTTGTTCGGCGAACATAGCTGAAGACGATTTCAGTTTTACTAAATTCTTTACTTCTTTAGAGAATAGTGATAGCCTTTCCTGTCCCATTAGAAGTCCTTGGAGTTTTTGCTTACACACGTTGGGGGCCCCTGTAGCCCGGGGGCCCCGTATCATTGATACGGCTGATACGGCGGTAGCTACGCCCCTGATTCGAATCCAAGGTGTCGTCTTTCAAATGGTGACATAACATCGCACGGCCTTCATTCTTGTATAAATTAGGCGTAGTATAGCCATGCAGCTATATTTTAGTTGTAGTAGAAATGGTTGGCTAGACCAGGGAAGGAACACACTCATGGAATACTAGCGTAAAATAAAATGCGTGTACAGAACCGTAGACACTTACATATTTATGGAATGCATTCTTCGTGCATTCCATCTTAGTTCTCAAGGGTGAAAACGCAGCCGCATTTTGTTTTTTTTTAATTGAAAATAGATGTAGATATCTATGGCCCACAGCATCCACAAACATCAGGTGGACAGTGGATTGTGTGCTTGTTTGTCACCCTCATTCTATAAAAAACACTTTCTTTATTTTTAGTAAGCACTTAATAGTTATATATATATATTATATATATATATATATATATATATATATATATATATATATATATATATTAAATATTGAAATATATATATATATATTATTTCAATATTTATTAAAATATACAATACTAAAAATCTAAATAATCTTAATTTAATTATTTAATCTCCAGAGTGAACTAGATAAGGCACGCCTTCTAGCTGTTTCGACTAAGGAATGTAGTCACTGGTTACACGCTTTACCATCAAGTAATCTCGGCACATTACTTGATGCGGAAAGCTTACGCATTGCCGTAGGAATCCGACTAGGAGCGGCGATTTGTCAACCCCATCAGTGTCCCTGTGGTAGCAGCGTCGACAAGTTTGGGCTCCACGGACTTTCATGTAAGAAAAGCGCTGGTAGATTTCCACGACACAGTTCTTTGAACGATGTCATCCAAAGGGCTCTTGTCTCTATAAATGTTCCCTCGGTTTTAGAGCCTTGTGGAATATTTAGAGACGATGGCAGGAGACCCGACGGTATGACATTGGTCCCTTGGGAGAGAGGTAAAGCCTTAGTGTGGGATGCTAAATGCGTAGACACTCTGGCGGTCTCTCATCTCAGGGGTACCTCGTTTAGAGCCGGGGCGGCATCAGAGGCAGCTGAACTGAGTAAGTGGCGCAAATATGAGTCTCTGAGAGATGACTACATATTTGTGCCATTTGCTGTAGAGACTATCGGTCCGTGGGGTCCACGTGCGGTGAAGTTCCTAAAGGAACTCCATCCGCGGCTGGTCGTTGCTGCTTGTGATAAGAGGGCTGGTTCTTTCCTTGCTCAAAGGCTAAGTATAGCCATTCAGCGGGGAAACGCAGCCAGCGTTCTTGGCACGATACCGCGGGGAGTAGGACTATATGATATTTAAGTTTCTAGTTTTAGTTTTTTTTTTAATTATTATTATAGTTTTTAGTTATATATATATATAACATATTATATATTCGAATCCAAGTCACACTTTCAAAAGGTGAACGGCGGTTGTACGACCTTCTTTCTTGTATCAAAAATCTGTATGAATATACAGTGAAGATTTATATTCAACAAATTGTAAAAATATATCATTGCGTAGAAGCATTCTTTGTAGCGGGCACTATTAATTTCATTATGGAGTCGCGTTACGAGTGTCGAGTGTAATAAAAATAAATTTTCACTTTATTGTTTCATCATCAACCTATGGCCATCTACTGCTAGAATATAGACCTCTCCTAAGCCGTGCCAGATATCATTTAAATATATAAAGATTTATATTACTAATTTACCTTTATTGATCAAATTTAATAAAAAAATTCGATTCGATTTTGGTCAAGCTAGAAGCCGTATAGATGTTTTATCTCACTGAGGCGGACATGCCTTACTCTATTGTTTAGCAAAGGACGTATTAAATATTTTCTTACATTACTGCAAATATTTTTTCTCCTATTACTTTCCGTTCGGACGCTACTTGATAATAATATTTGACTTTTGAACTTACGCACACTAAAACTAAACGAACGAACTTAAGTACACTACAAGATAGTAAGACCAACCTGCCATCAAAAATACTAAATGACGTTGTATCACCGCAGTAGCGGCTGATTCGTATCCAAAAGCCTTGACTAATGTAGATATAATTGACTTCTTTGCTATGCAATAACCATTGTGCTCTAAGAGCTGTTTTGATAACACAAACAATAAGTAACGCTCACCTGAACACAGGTGAGCACGAGTGGATTCATGACGGAAATAGGATACCTACCCAGACAGACTTTTAGGTATAAAAGAAGTTCTAGCAACTAATAAATAATCCTACTATCTCTCATGGTAATGCTTAAATCATAAAATTAAATCAATTACTAACATAGCTAAATTATGCTTATTTAAGTACTCAACATTGTTCTTGTGTGAAAGAGAGGCTTTTTACTAAGTTGCTTCTAAAACTGCCCAAGCAATTTCATAAATGTAAACAAACAAAAGTATCTAATTTTCCTTTTTTTTTGTGAACATAATGTAATGAGACAAGGGCAGTGTCCAGAACTAATAAAAGTTAGGTACGGCTTAATACCTGTAAAAACGTTATCAATTCAAGTCGCTTTAGACTCAGAAAAACGTGATGTAATTTTTTGATTATAGTATATTTATTACAGTATTAAATTTAGTTCGTGAATTAGCTCATGTTTCATGAGCTAAATTTATTTAATACTATAATATAAATTATTACAACAGATTTATTTTATTATTAATCATCAACAGATAATAATAATAATAATCAAGATCTAAGTCTACCACACGTCGACAGATCAGCGTCGAACGAGTGGCTAAAGCGCGGAGTACTGTTCCCTGAGATGAAGGGTTTATCATCGCCATTCAGGACCAGGTTATAGAAACTCGGAATTACCAAAAACAAATAACGAACATCTGTTGTAATTAGGATTTTCACCTAAATACATGTAATAGCCCTCTAGAAAATATACAACACATAACCGGATCATGTAGAGCAATAGTCCAAACAGACTATAAATATGGACATGACTAGGTTGTGTTAATATATACACCAAGAATTAACACTAAAATACAATCTCATCCAAACCTCACGCACACCTTACTATAAATATATTCCTGAAATGAAAACCAAACATATAAGTTAGATAGAGCCATAGTAACAGACAAGAAAGTCCACTTAAACAGACCTGACATAACCATTATAAACAAATTAAAAAAAAAACAGCAACTTTAATAGGTAGGTATAGCTGTACATAATACGCACAACCTGCAGTCAACAATATTCGAAAAACTTACAAAGTATATGGACCTCAAAGATGAAATAAAACGTATGTGGATTGTCCAAACTGTAGGTATAGTACCCATAGTTCTATCCACCACAGGAGTAATACCTATATCTTTTCACCGGTCAATCAAATCACTCGATCTACCAGATCAAATTTTTGTTACTTTATCAGAAAGTTTATGGAGTGTGAATAGATAATATAACAATAAGTATTTATATATAGACTAATAGATGACTTAGGATTGTGAGCATCTTTGTTCCGGTGTTAGCGAGGAAAAAAAGTCACATTGTGATTAATAATAATAATAAATAATACAGAACCTAAATGGAAACAAAGAATTCAAAAACGAATTGACAATACTCGCAAAATTATAAAAAAATTAATAAGCTACCAAACAGGTAACAGGCGTAAAAAAATAATTACTTTAGTAAATAAAATCGCTATTGAAAATGATATTAGCCAATTAGATCCCCATTTTCCGGATAAAATTACTGAGTACATTGATACGCAAAAACAAAAGTTAAAATCATGAGCCAACCGTATTAGACGATATTCAGAAAGATCTAAGCGGTACTTCCAGAATCGCACATTCGAAAGTAACCAAGATTGGGTGTATCGGTCTTGGGAGAACACTACAATTAATAGTTGTACTCATGGCAGCCCAAGCTTAATTGAATGTCTAAATGTTTGGAAAAGTATATGGTCTAGCGAAGTTTCTCATAATGAAGGCGAATGGATTCGTGCAACCGAACGTAAGTTTTCTAATTTGTTGTTGTTGAGTTCTATCTCAATTACTGCTGAAGATGTATACTTAATTACTCGTAGATTACACAATTGGAAATCACCTGGACCAGATGGTATACACAACTTTTGGCTGAAATGAATAACAAGTAGCCACGTACGTTTGGCTGCATAGATTCAAGAAGCCATAGAATGCTGTGAGCTCCCGAGACTTCTTACTACTGGTATTACCTACTTACTATATAAAAATGGAAACCCCACGGAACCTAAAAATTACCTACCTATAACATGCCTTTTAACTGTATACAAATTAATAACTGCAATTTTAAATAACAAGATCAATAAAAATTTGGAAAATAATAACATTCTTTCAACTGCACAGAACGGATGTCGGAAAGGGTCACGTGGTTGTAAAGAACTTCTTCTCATTGACACAGCTATTTGCCGACAAGTCTTTCGTAATCGCAAAAATATGTCCGCTGCTCGGGTGGATTACAAAAAGGCATATGACTCTGTTCCACATTCATGGCTAAAGAGAGTTTTAGAAATATATAAAATAGATGACAAAATTTGTAAGTTTTTAAGTAAATTAATGGGTCAGTGGAACATTGTCCTAAATCTACCAGGTGAGTGGCAAAGTAGTTCGATAGATTCTATAAATATTAAGTGGGGTATGTTCCAGGGCGATAGTTTGACCCCAACTTGGTTTTGTTTAGCCCTGAATCCTTTAAGCACTATTATTGAGGAATCCGGATTAGGGTTTCGGTTTCGAAAAGAAAAATCACCCATTTCACATCTACTTTACATGGATGATCTCAAGCTATTCACATCAAAAGAGAATGATCTACTATTATTTTTGAAATTAACACATAGTTTCAACAATGATATTAGAATGGAATTTGGAATAGATAAATGTGCTGTCATCAATGTAAATAGGGGCAAAATTAAAGATTGTAATAATTTTGCAATTACAAATGACTTACACTTCAGTTCTCTTTTTGAAACAGAAACCTATAAATACTTGGGCATGGCAGAAGCGCTAGGAATTAATGACAAAAATATTAAAGAAAATTCAAAAGTAAAATTTATGTCAAGATTAAAAAAAGTCATCAAAAGTCATTTATCCGGCGGAAACAAAATAGAGCATATAACTCCTGGGTAATACCTAGCTTTCTAAATACTTTTGGTGTTACAAGATGGTCTCAGACGGAATTGGATGACTTAGATAGACGAGTCCGTACATTAACTACCGCCGACTACGCACAGAATGCACCACCCATGCATGAGGTTGTATCTTCCAAGAAAAGATGGTGGACGGGGCTTATTAAACATTAAAACCTACACAACCGTGAAGTATATAACCACAGACTATTTTATTTATAAAAACACAAAGTAAACAATTTAAGACACATCACGCATTCATAGTGACGTAGTGATTAATGACAAATTATTAACCCCGTTTAATATGTCGGCAAAGGACTGGCAGAGGCCTCATACTATGACTATAGATGAACGCAAAAAGGTTTGGAATGACAAACAATTGCATGGTCGATATTTTAAAACATTGACTAATCCTTATATAGACATGGTTGCATCAATACACTGGTTACAGTTTGGTGACCTTTTTGCAGAAATTGAAGGTTTTATTTGTGCAATACAAGATGAAGTGATTAAAACGAACAACTACCGGAAGTACATTTTGAGGGACGGCACAGTTGACGTATGTCGCGCATGTCACCACCCTGGAGAGTCCCTCAGACATGTTATTTCCGGTTGTTCACAACTATCAAATGGCGAGTATTTGCACAGACATAAACAAGTAGCTAGAATAATACACCAGCAGCTTGCCATTAAATTTGGTTTTACTCAACAGGACGTTCCATTTTATAAGTATGAACCAAAGCCAGTCCTTGAAAATAGAAGTGTCACGCTGTACTGGGATCGGTCAATAATTATCACAGACAGGTTTATAGTGGCAAATAAACCTGACATTGTGGTGATAGACCGAACTACACGCAAGGCAATAATAGTGGATATCAGTGTTCCTCATGACGAGAATCTCGTGAAAGCGGAGAATGATAAAATAATAAAATATATCGACTTGGCTCATTAGATTGTCGCTATGTGGGACGTTGATTCTACTATTATTGTACCAATAGTTGTATCAGTTAATGGGCTTATTGGTAAAAAATGGACGATTATCTGTCAAAGTTAGGTTTGGGCAAATGGCTGAAGGGATTAATACAAAAATCGGCCTTATTAAATACGGCGTGATTAGTAAGAAGGTTCCTATCTTTGGATGCCTAACTTCACCGATGGCTTAGGATTCCTCGCCGCGGTGGATAATAGCCGAAATAATAATATTATTTATATAGATTGCATTTATATTTATAATATTATAGTTTTGTGATAATATAATAATAATAATTTATTAGGCTCTCAGTTAGATAAATTACGCTTGTGTTTAGTACCTAGATATTTAATTACAAAACTACATTTCAAAGCAGTTAGCGTTAACGGCCATACTAGTATGAGCTGTATCATAACGTAATTTAGTTATTTAGTCTAGTTTGTTATTTTATGAATCTCTCTAAGCTTAAGCGGCATAAGTTTTTATTGTATGCGTAATTATAGGCGAATCCATGCTCTCTTGATACAATCAACAATCGGTTCAAAATATGTAAGGATAGATATTACCAAATGTTAAAATAACCTCCTTCATTCTTCCTACGATAAATGTGGCAGATTTAGAAAGATGTATTGAAACGGCACCAGAGCTAGCACTTCGAAAACCAAAAAAAAAGCAACGTAATTTTCTTTGCTACTTGAGCTGAAATCTCTTCAAAACAAGGGGACGTGGTCACGAATTAATTTATTTTAATTGTAAACAAATTTTGAAATGAGAATTAGAGCTAGGGAAAAAAATTTAAGAGTATGATGAGAAATATACTGGATTATTATTAAGTACCTGTTAGTAACAATTTTAATCAAATTACAGTTTATAGAATACTGAAGAATTATAGTAAAGTATATTTTTTACACGAGAATACACTACCCAATATAGGGTTACGCGATCCCACAATGAGTTTTCCTGGCAATATACCTGACTTTTCAATAAATTTCTTGACATTGACGTAGAGGCATTAAATAGATCGAGAGCTGGTAGACATTTTTGGGTAGGTATTTGAAAATTTTTTTCAGATATCTACCCAAAAATTTCTTTTTTTATAGGACAGGCAGGCAAACGAGCACACAGTCCGCCTGATGGTAAGTGTATAAAGAATCAAAACGAAGATGTGTGGTCACCCTTGAGAAGTAAAAGAGAATGCCTCTTTTTCAGTAAAAAGGGTCTCTGGTTCTCTACACCACCATACGAAACACAGCAGTGTTAAGCTGCTATTTTACGCTGGTATTCTGTAAAAGTGTCGTCCTTTCCCGGTCGAGCCGACCCATTCGTACTACAACTATACTACTAATATAGCTGCAGTATGGCTCTATCACGTATAGAAACCAGCTCTCCTAATAATATATATATATATATTTATATATATATATATATATATATATATATATCTCATTGTAAAAACTAGCACATGTGCTTGACATATGCACAATAAAAATACGAGCCAGATGAAATGAATGAAATAATTTAACTTCGAGATTGATTCAAATATTATAATTTTTAGTATGTTTAATAAATAAATCAATTTGTACTTCTAATATTTTTCTCTTTCTATTTAAAAATTCCTGACAGTTTCAAATTTTTTCCTGTTTCCCTGTCAGAGAACTAAAATTCCGGACATGTTAGGAAAATTCCTCTCATCTGGTAACCCTAACCTAATATAGTAAGAGCGAGTGAGCGAAAGAGAGTACAGAGGACCCCCGGTAATCCGGCACCTGTCTAATCCGCCACCACCTGTAATCCGACATGCCTATAACATGTAGGTACAGTCGAGTCGCGTTATGAATCTACCATGAGCGCGTTATCAATCTACCAATACGTGGACAAAGAGGTTGTTACTAGTTCGCGCCACCACGAATTTTGTTCGACGCGTATTGTCTTAGTTTAAATTTGACTATGGCAGCGGCCTAGCGGGCTAAAATAAAAATCACATGATTTTTTATTTTTTATTTGATATGTAATTCGTCGGATTACAAGGTAATGTTTTTCAGAATGTCCCGGACTGCTAGAGGGCTGTGACAGTACTCTATAGTCCGACAAATTTCATAATCCGCTTTGCAAAACGATTGTGGGATTACCGCGAGAACTGTATTTTTGTCTAGGCTCTCCTTCCCCTCCCACAGAATCACTTCCTGAACATTAGATCCTATGATAATTATTATCTATTTCATTCTTCTAGTTCCTTATTGAAATGAAAACTTAATACTTTCTTTATATAAAAGTTCCAAAATGAAAGAGAAAGGCATTGAATCAGGTGTTATCATTTGCATGTGGGGTTGACATAAATAAATAAGATTGCATATTCTTTACTGAAAACGACAATATTATTAATCAAAGTAATACTAATGACCGATACACACGGTCAGTTAAACTGATTAATTGAACTGACGTACATCCAAAAACTGACCGTGACTGTGAAATCTTAAGTTGAAATTTGAAGCTAGTGAGTGGGGAAATCGTTTTGGCTTACATCCGTTATAACTAATCAGTTATACTAATCAGTCCAACTGACCAGTCTAACTGACTGTGTGTATCTAGCGTTAGATTTAGTATAACTAAAAAGGAACTGGTAGATACGTGAAAACAGATGGTGGAAAAATCGAACACAGTGCGGTGATTAAATTCCTCACTAAACAAGGAAAAACTAAAAAAAATCCATGAAGAAATGGTGGCCGTTAACCAAGACTCTACTTTTTCAATGTTAACCGTACAGAAGTGGTCAAAAGAATTTAAAAGAGAAGAAGAAAGCATAGAAGATAACCCCCACCCGAATGGACCAATCACAACGGCTACAGAAGAAAATGTGAAAATTATTGAAAAACATGTATTAGAAGATGCACGCGTAAGAATTAAGATGCTAGCAGAAATGACTAACCAATGTGTTGGTACCATACACACCCTATTGCATGACTATATCAACTTCACAAAAGTCAGTGCAAGATGGGTGCTGCAAATGCTCACTACGCTTGAAAAGCACTGGGTTAACTGTTGTAGGGAGTTTTTAGAGCTGTGTGGGGACGACCCAACAAGTGCTTTCGTTAGGACAGTTACAGAAGATGAAACGTGGGATCACGACTATTACCCTGACAGTAAACAGGAGTCTATGCAATCCCATTCTATTCGTCAGGTATGAAATTAGCTGTATCTTTATTATTGTAGCTTGGCATAATTTCGAAATGCTGAGATCACCGTTATCAATCTAATTATTTAGTGCAGAATAATATCGTGTAATACGTGACAAATCAGGAAAACATATTTAATTTAAAAAGGCACTAACATAGCCGACATGCGCGAGGTGCAATATCATATTTTATATGTATATATTAGAAGTTTCATACATTTTTCATTTACTTTTCGTCATGTATCAGTTGTCATCATCATCATCATCACAGCCCTTCACAAGTCCACTGCTGAACATAGGCTTCCCCCAAGGAATGTCACAAAGCACGGTCCCGAGCCACCTGCATCCATTAACTTCCTGCATGTCTTACCAGGTCGTCACTCCATCTTGTGGGGGGACGCCCTACACTTCGCCTACCGGTACGAGGCTGCCACTCGAGAACCTTTCTTCCCCATCGGTTGTCGGTTCTTCGAGCTATATAGCCGGCCCACTGCCACTTCAGCTTACTAATCCGTTGGGCTATGTCGGTTACTCTGGTTCTACTGCGGATATCCTCATTCCTGAGTTTATCACGCAGAGAAACTCCGAGCATAGCCCTCTCCATAGTTTGCTGAGTGACCTTGAACTTCCTCATACGGCCAGCAGTGAAGGACCACGTCTCAGTTCCGTAAGTCATCACTGGCAACACGCACTGGTTGTACAATTTTGTTTTAAGGTTTTGAGGTATTTCTGACGAGAAGATGTGTCGTAGCTTCCCGAACGCTGCCCAGCCGAGTTGAATCCGTCGATTGACCTCTCGGTCGAAGTTGGACTTACCTAGTCGGACTATTTGTCCCAGGTAAACATACTCGTCAACAACTTCGAGCTTAGTGCTCCCAACAACTACCGGCATAGGTGTGACATGGACATTAAACATGATCTTTGTTTTGTCCATGTTCATCTTAAGACCTATCCGTTGGGAGACACTATTGAGGTCATTGAGCATAGTGCTTAGTTCCTCCAGCGATTCTGCCATGAGGACTATATCGTCGGCAATTCAATGGTGAGTGATGTACTCGCCATTGATGTTAATACCGCATCCTTTCCAGTCCAGAAGCTTGAAAACGTCTTCCAATGCAGCGGTGAAGAGTTTCGGGGATATAACGTCACCCTGTCTTACACCTCTCTGCACTTGGATAGGTTTCGTACTCTGGTTCTGTACTCGGATAGCCATCGTAGCTCTACTGTACAAACACTTCAGCACTTCGATATACCGACAGTCAACTTGGCACCGCTGAAGGGACTGCAGCACCGCCCAAATTTCGACGGAATCAAAGGCTTTCTCATAGTCCACATACGCCAGACATAGTGGCAAATTGTACTCTTCGGACTTCTGTACAATTTGCCGAAGGGTATGTATGTGGTCTATGGTGCTAAAGCCCTTTCGGAAACCGGCTTGTTCGGGAGGCTGGAAGTCGTCAAGTCTGCGCGCGAGACGATTCGTAATGACTCTCGAAAACAGCACGTAGAAGCGACTCAGAAGGAAAATCGGTCTGTAGTTCTTCAAGAAAGCGTTGTCACCTTTCTTGAAGAACAAGACCACCGCACTTCTGCTCCACGCCTTCGGTGTAATGCCACCATGGGGGACGGAATTAAAGAGCTTCTGAAGGACTTCAAGTACCGGTCTTCTACCCGCTTTCAGAAGCTCCGCTGTAATTCCATCCTCGCCTGGGGCCTTGCCGTTTTTAAGGTGCTGGAGAGCCATTCTAATCTCGCTCAGACTGACATCCGGGATATCTTCGGAATAGTGTCGAATAAGACTCGCTCTTGGATCGTTACTCACACTTGCGTGTGGCTCCAACGATGACGTGTACAGCTGCCCATAGAACCTCTCAATCTCACTCAAAATCTCAGGTGCCACGGAAACGATGCTGCCCCATTCGGTCTTCAGCTTTGACAGTTGGCTCTTTCTGGCAGACAGATCTTTGGCGAAGACTTTGGAGCCTTGTTTCCGCTCGATCGCTTCTTCAATACGAGCTGTATTGAAGTTGCGTAAGTCTCACCGCATGCATTTGGAGATCTGTCTGTTCAGTTGCCTGTATGCTGTCAAATCTGTTGAAGAATGTAGCCTCATCTCCCGTCTAACAGCCATGAGATTAAGAGTGTGATCGGAGAGTTTTTGTGTTCTTCTGCGGCGGGTCTTGCAGAACTTAGCTCCGACCGCATGGACAGTTTCCACGAGCTTGTCATTCATATCGTCCACTTCATTGCAGTCTTCTAGGCACTGAAAACGGTTTCGTAACTCGAGCTGAAAGGTTTCGTAAAACGGTTTCGTAAAGCGAGCTGAGACCTCTCCAACTTAACATTTAGGTTCAGTGTATCTCTAACCATTCGGTGATCGCTGCCGGTTTTCACCCTCGCGATCACTGAGACATCACTGAACAGTTGTCATCTGGTCGTCATAATGACGTCAATCTCATTTTTTGTCGAACCGTCGGGGCTCGACCAGGTCCACTTCCTGTGGGGCCGCTTCTTGAAGAAAGAGTTCATCATAAAGAGTCCCTCTTTCTCCATGAAGTCGGCCAGCTGCTGGCCCCTTGGGTTCCGTTGCCCTATTCCAAATTTCCCTACTTTCAGCTCACCGTTCTCTCTTGTGCCTAGTTTTGCATTGAAGTCTCCCATTAACACCGTATGTTGGGTTTTGGAGGAATGCATGGCTCTAGAGGTATCCTCATACATTTCCTCCACCTCCTCATCGGGGTGTGCCGAGGTTGGTGCGTAAACCTGTATGACCTTCAGCGAATACCGTTTGGTGATTCTGAGTATAAGGTACGCAACCCTCGACGACACACTCCCGATCTTTACAACGTTGTTAACGAGAGACTTGTGGACGATAAATCCGACACCTCCTTGGGACAGATGGTCGCCCTCCCGGTGATAGAGCAAGTTGCCGGATTCGAGGATTACCGTGTCCTCCCCCTCTCTTCGGACTTCGGATAATCCTATAATATGCCAGCGCAACTTGTCTATCTCTTCTTCCAGCTCCACCATCTTCTCGTCAGTCCTCAGGGTGCATGCGTTGTACGTTGCCAGGTCGAGTCGTCGTAGGTGGCAACCGAACCTCCACCAGAGATTCTTAGCACCCCCTGCCCCGCCGTTACCATGGTCGCCACCGTAGCCAGGAATAGCGGGGCCGCCGAGGACTGGGGGCCGTCTGTTTGTTGTTTTGATCATTGGGGGGTATTTGCCATAGTTGCCACGCTTGGCGAGCGGGTTGGCAACCGCAGTTTTTTATTGTAATTTTTGCTATTATCAGGAAGATGCTGCTGCCCACCTCCCGCCTTTTTCCCTTTGTCGCCTTTTACAACACCCACGGGAGGATATGGGGTAGTGGATATTCTTGACCGCCACTACACGGCTCTAGAGATATCCTCATATATTTCCTCCACTTTCTCATCGGGATGTGTCAAAGTTGGTGCGTAAACCTGTATGACCTTCAGCGAATACCATCTGGTGATTCTGAGTATAAGATACGCAACCCTCGTCGACACACTGACAATCTTTACAACATTGATAACGAGAGAGTTGTGGACGATAAATCCGACACCTACTTGGGACAAATGGTCGCCCTTCCGGTGATTCTTAGCAACCCTGCCCCGCCGTTACGGGGACTGGGGGCGGTAGCGAAGCTTCCATACAAGCCGAGAAGCCCGGCTTGCCCTATTCATAGTATCAACTAATAAAATATCTCGTAATGTTTAAAAGCGCTCCTCTGTTCTACACAGGTCGTGACCTCGTAGCCTTATTATGTAACGTCAACACATGACAGATTGCTTTCAGTCTTAAATACACTGATTCATGTTCTTTCTGTCTCAAAGCGAGCACGTAGTTGAGCGATTAGTCGTCTCTCTCGTACGCGTGGGCTTTTTACCGGACTTTCGAGAAGACGATCGCTTCCTTTCTAACCTGTGGCAAAATGTTTTATAATGAAATATAACTACGATTGTTTACGAGGGCAGCACTGAAAATTTCGGGAATCACGGAAGTGACACAACATTACTATTTAAAAATGTATTTATTGCTTTTCGAAGTATTCTCCGCGAAATTTGACACATTTTTCCATACGATGGAACCAATCATTGAAGCAACCATTCCATTCGGAAGTTGGAGTCTTCAAAATGGCCGTTTTGTAGGCGTCCACAGCTTCTTCAGGTGATGAAAATCTCTGTCCACGTAATTTATTCTTTTTTTTTGGGAAAGTATAGAAATCATTAGGGCTTAGGTCGGGGATGTACGGCGGATGGTCTAATAATTCTATGTTTTCTTGCTCTAAAAACTCTTTTGTTCTGTGTGCGGTGTGAGAACTCGCATTGTCGTGATGGAGGATGATGCGGCGGTTGCAGTTCTCTTTACGGAGTTCGGAAACGACCTGTGGCAAACATATGCTAGCATACCATTCTGCATTAACCGTTCTTTGTCCCTCAAGAGGAATAGACGTAACATGGCCGGTTTTGGAGACAAACGTGGTCACCATCTTTTTTGCAACACTCCGTGAACGAACAATTTTTGTTGGCTTTAACTCATTTTCGAACAACCAAACTCGTGACTGGTTGTTTGTTTCGGGTTCGTACGCATATATCCAGAATCCGTCACTTGATACGATGTTGTATACAGCATTTGAGGAACCTGCGTGGAATCTTTCGAGAGTTCTGACCACCAAGTAACGCGAGCCGCTTTTCGCTCTTCATAGAGCGAATGCGGTATCCATCGGGAAAACAACTCTTTTACACCTAATTGTTCATGCGAGATTATTTGTATTTGACTCATGCCAATATCTAAAGTTGCCTGAATTTTGCGGTATGTCACATATCGATCTTCCTCAATCCGCTTACGCACAGCATCAACGTTTTCTTGGGTGACTGCAGTTTTTGGACGACCTTGACGGGGATCATCACTGAGCTTGACACGTTCACGTTGAAATTCAGCAAACTAACGAGAAATTGTGGTTTTGGATGGGGCTTCATCACCAAATGCAGAAATCATCCAGACAACACACTGTTTTTGTGTTAAACCACTTCGAAAGTCATAATAAATCATCGCTCTTGAATTAAAAAATAAATATATTTTTTTATTCAAGATATATAGGATATAGGAAATAATATAGAATATTATATATAACTAGATATAACTTAGATATAACTATCTACAAAAAGAAATGAAATGCCATCATAAACATAACTTGTAAAAAAAGCCAAGTCTCGCAACTCAGTTCTTCTACCATAAAAAGTTGTGAGATCCATGTAATACCAAGTCGGTTAATTTATTCAGTCCATAGATTGATACATAGATTGACTTGGCAATCGCATGAATCGCTTGGCTTTTTTACAAGTTATGTTTTTGATGGCATCATTTATTATTGAAATTAGATTTAATATCTACAATTTAGTCGTTGTGAATGTTACCGCAAGTTATGTGTTTGATATGTGGACTTTACATTTCTGTGTTGCTTATCAAAATCGCAAAATTATATCAGTTACTCGAAATACCGCCCTATCATCAGCTTAATCATTGCGATCTTAATCGGCGTCGGTAGCATTTTGAATAGTATTCAAGGAGGTTCTTCATTTAATTATTTGTGAAGTAGTTACTCTGTCAAGTGCTTTATAATAAGATCGCAAATTTTTTATTACAGTACAATTAATAAAATGAGCTTGACCGATATCACTGGACAGAATGTGTTACAGTACCTATCGCTTATCGCAAACATAGAGACACCACACTTGTTCAAATTCACATAATTATATAATTTATCATATGCAAACATTAATATTTTTGCTGCTGTAAAACAAAACGCCTACATCATTCTCAATATTAATGAATTCATAAGTAGCTTGTTTTCATTATTGATCATATGAATGGCAGAGCAGAAAAATAATGTTTTACGTTAGCAAGAGTGTAGTCCTTATCGGATCGAACCGTTTTATTTAAAACGCACAACAAGTATCTGGTTATATATTGTGAAGTGGTCTTACTTATTTGTGTATAATAATGCAATACAATCTCTGATAATTAAAAATACTTGAGCAATATACTTCAAAGTAAAGCAAAGTTACAGCCTATAAACTTCGCACTGTTGGGCACAGGCATAATATCATTTCCAAGAAGGTTTTTAAGGCTGGAAAGTGTCTGTCGCACTGCCTCAATGCGTGTTGGAGAACTTCACATGTTTTTTTTTTTATAGGATAAGGGTGACAAACGAGCACACAGTCCACCTGATGGTAAGTGGTTGCTGCGGCCCATAGACATCTACATCTATCCTCTATTACAATTCAAAATGTAGATGCGTTGTCACCCGTGAGGACTAAGATGGAATGCCTCATTTCCAGTAAAAAGGGCCTCCGGCCACCTGCACTCACCAAGCGAAACACAGAGGTGAACCTCTACTTCACGCTGGTTTCCTGTGAGGTCGTGGTACCACCCCGGTTCGAGCCGGCCCATCCGTGCGACAGCAAAAGCTGCCGCGTGGCTCTACCACTGTTAAAAACATGTCAACATGTCTTCGATTTATTTATTTTATAGGATAAGGGTGACAAACGAGCACACGGTCCACTTGATGGTAAGTGGTTGCTATGGCCCATAGACATCTACATCTATCCTCGATTACGAATCAAAATGCAGATGCGTTGTCACCAGCCTCGGAATGCCTCGTTTCCAGTAAAAAGGGTCTCCGGTTCTCTACACTCACCGTACGAAACATAGCAGCCTTATTCTGCTATTTTACGCTGGTATTCTGTGAGAGCGTGGTCCTTCCCGGTCGAGCCAACCCATTCCTGCTAGAACTATATTATATAGCTGCAACATGTCTCTACAACGTATTAAAAATTGTTAATTATATTTTTTTTCTTATTTCTCAGACCTGCACGTTTTCTCACTATGTTTTCCTTCACCACCGTGTACGTGGTATATCAGCACTTAAAATTGTAACTTAACTAAACTTAAACAATTAGGTATTATGCCGTGAGGTGATAGCGTAAGAGATTCCAACACTTCATATCGCTCCGCGAGTGTCGTAAAAGAAGACTTTGGGAAACCTCAAAATGTACTTATGGTTTACAATAGACAGTAGGTAGGTAATATCATCTCGTTTACGTCAGACGTAAAGTATTCTGGATATATGGTATATATGGATATGATATGATGAGATATGGATACCTACAACCGGCAGCTGCTTCAAAAGTGCGATGCACTATGATCTGCCTGCCAAGCGTGACGATTATTTAGGACTTTGGAATCTTAGCTTCTTAATTCAGATGGGCCAGATAAATGGCGTCAGTTCTGTAAGTTTGGGTGTCAATCACATTTAATTTATATAGGTATTTGATACCCTTATCATCTGTGTGACAAAGGAGAAATACGTAGGGTGGGAAAGTTTTGTGAATTTCGTGAAGTTAAAGAAAATCAATACAAATACGGTATCTTCAGTACTAAATCATAGGTTTAGTACATAGTACATAGTTTAGTAAGTGAGTAGTTTCAATATGTTTCACTCAAAGAGCATAGAAATTTTTACGTTAATCAATTACAAATTTACATTAAATTTATGTACATAATATGATCAAATTTCACACAATATTATTAATTAATAATTAAAGATAGGACTTATTAATTTATATAAATAACGCAGTGCATACCAAGAAATTAAATTTTATTGGCGAATTGTCAGCACCATGACACGAATGTATTCAACTGTAAGTTGGGATAGACTAAATAAAAAAAAAATCTAGCCTTTATTCTTTTCTGGTTTTTATAGCCAAGTTTCATTAAAAACCGTCCAGTCGTTTTGCGTGATTGATTGATTGCTGGCACTTAAGAAAAAATATTACAACATATAAAAATATTAATGTTCTCACTCCTTCCGCATGCAAAAAATATCTTAAATTCCCACCTTAAGTTACAGTTTGAGTAATGCAACTTCAACTGTTTAAACATGTTTTTATCACTAGACATTAATTTAAGCTACCATAAAATAAATTTTTAAATTGATTTTAAATTATTTTTAATACACGGTAAAATCTGTGAAATAACTTTTATTATTTGTCTTAATATAAGAAATCATTCACTATTAAATAATTCCAATTTCAAACATCTATGCTCTCCCTTTATCATGGATTCTGATAATTGTGTAGACTCCTTAACTGCAGTGAAATATATTTTTAGATATGTATGTTATTGTCAAAATATTATGGAATACTTAAATAACAAACTAAAAATTACTACGTTTTAGATTTTAGACTAGTTTTCGATTTTAAGTAAATTATTGATTTGCACGTTTTTCTTGCAAGTGATCGTTGCATAATATATAGTAGTTATTTTTGTAAAGAATTCCGAGATCGGACTGATATAAATAATTTGATGCCTAAGCTTGCGTTTCGAGGCCTTTTTTCAGTTTACAATTGGACCGTGTACATATTGTCATAAATATGTAATTTACCAGTTAAACTTGTACGTAACAACTGGATATGAATATGTGGAAAGCTGTTGTCTTAAGTGAGTGCATATATAGAATAGCATAGGCCAGGGTAACTGTGGAGGGTATAGTAGACAGATACACTTTCCAAATCCAGTTTTTGTCGAATTCTTACGTTTGTAACAACGTCACAATAATTCTTAGGCAGAAAACATTTGCAACCTTAATCAATTATCGAAACATTAATCATAGAGCCACGATAAGGATAATCATTATGAATTGTATGAGCAAATTTTTTTTTCAGTTCTACTTGGTTCTTACATCCATACACACGCACTTAAGTAGTGTTTTGTTCGAATAGTCCATGGTTACAGTCAGCATCAAACGTATTAGAAATGAGGTACATCTTTATTGTTTTTTTTTTCCAACTGATAAGTGTGTGTAAACAACTGAATAACAATGAACATAAATATTTTTAAGTGCTAAATTTTAAATATCGTGTAAAATGGGAAATACCAAATCGAAGAAAGTTCAGAAAGAACCCGATAAGTTCTTCGAGCGTGAAAGATGGAAGGAGCAGAAAAGAGAAGAAAAGAAGAAGAGGTATGCTAATCCAGCAAACAAAAGGATGGCCGTGAAGGAACCCCCGTTAACCCCTACGTCGGCTTTGATGCCACCAGCACCAGTGATGGCACCTGCACCAGCCAATGTTCGATCCTATGATGACGAAGCTTTAGACCGAATGAGATATCAGCTTCACAACGATTCAGATGCCTTTTTACTTAACAATATTCTTCTGTCCGTCCAGTTTTTTGAAAACTATGAACGGTAAGGCGCTAATATTTTCTGGCATTAAATCATTATCCATACATAATACTGAATAATTTAAAATTAAAAATTTTGTACAGCCGACTTCAATATAGGTTATTTAAGAATAACTCAATAACCATTGGTCTGACCTTGATCAAATTCATATGGGACCACACGAGAACTATCAGCTTTCATATAAAAAAAGAATCATCGAAATCGGTTCGCCCAGTACAAAGTTATGAGGTAACACACATAAAAAAAAAAAAAAACATACACCCGAATTGAGTACCGTCTCCTTTTTGGAAGTCGGCAGAAAAGACGTTTTATTAATTTTGTTTTATATATAAGAAAGATAATTTCTTAACCAAATACTTTCTTGGAAATCCATCCTTAGTTCCGGATTTTGTGATCGTATCAATTGTTTTCCAAAATTTTTATTTGGAAAACAATTTCGGCGTATTTGCGTATTTATGGTTACTTTGAATAGCACTATCATTATAATCTGCAGATATTTTTTCTGATATCAGTAAGCGCATAAGCATAATATTTGTGTCAAGATGACCACTGAGGTATAATGCGATAGTTTGCAATTAATCAAGATTGTAAAAAAAATCACTGCGTGTGGATTAAGATAGATTTTCCCTCACAAGTAATATTTATTAATTTAACAAAATAATAAATCAAGGGTTTATTACACATTTATAAACAGTTTTCCTAATCTTATGAAGTAATAATATATGAAGCATTGTCATATATGTGGTGTATCATGTATCAACTGGCAGCTACAGCTCAATATTTATGTATCTATCTATATCTATACTACGAGTATAATCTATCTTCTTCTATACTATAATAAAATTCTAACACGACTTCTATCTGAACACGCATCACAAAATAACCTGTAAACAGATTTTAATGGGATTTAACTGGTAGATAGCTGATGTTATAAGGAGTAAGTTAGGTTACTTTTATTTTCGGAAAATAATTAGGGTTCTGCTTTTTAATTTGTGTAATTTTTATATATGAATGGTTGTAAAATCAGGATTTTCTTTATCTAACACCATTTAAGACAAGTTTCCTACGAATAGTGTATGCATGGCACCAGAAGTCATAAATAAATTGCCAAAAGAAATATAATGCCTTGATAAAGAACTAGTTCTGATATTTCAATCCTTAGAATATATTTCAACGTTAACAAATCAAAAGTCACAGTTGTGTGAATCTTCATCATCATTACAGCCCTGCATAAGTTTACTGCTGAGCATAGGCCCGAGAAATGTCACAAAGCATGGCCCTGCATTTGACAACTTCCCCCATCTGGGGAGGAGAGGTTCTAGAGTGGCAACCTCGTACCAGTAAGCGAAGTGTACTTTAGAGAGTAATCGATGATGTAATGAATGAATCATGAATCACTAGATGGAATGACAACCTGGTTAGAGTTGTTTAAAATAGAGCAGTTGATAAATAGTTCTTATATCACTTTTATATTCAGACATGTTTTGAATAGATAACACTTATATGACGATTGAAAGATCAGCACTAAGTAAGAAAACATTACCTAAGGACATATCTTAATAAAAATGTTACTAAGCTATTGCAGATTTTATCGAAGACAAATGCATAAAAATCTGTCAATAAATTTTAAATATCCATGTGTAAAATGTCGTATTATGTACTATTTATGAAGTAGTTTTATTGAAGAAATTTGTTCTTCGTTATAACTGACTTATGGCTGACACCAACGAGACTTCTTGAAGGTCCCTAAATCATATCGGCCTGGAAAAATCGCCGGTGGTAAGCTATTCCATAGAGAGGAGGAAGGAAACTCCTAGTGAAACGTACAGTGGTGGACCGTCAAGCATCCGATTTATCCGAACACTTCCTCAGAGCACTCCCCGTGGTAAATGTGAAAGAAAACTGCAACGTTTCTTCGCAGCGTTAGTGAATCAAGCTGATCGAAAAGGACTCCTTTCACTTGTACGCTGGATGCGTACAAGTGAAAGGAGGTGGCACTGGGGAGCCCCAGCCCAGAGATGGGAACAGTTTTCCATGTGAGGCGGAACCTGCGCCTTGTAAAATTGCAGGCGGTGTGTCGGCATGAAATACTGTCCCGCTCTGCTGAGCACGCCAAGCTTTTTAGAGGCCAATTTGGCCTTCTTTTCCAATTGACCACGAAACTGCATGTCACTCGATATGTCGACGCCAAGGATTCCGATACTGGCTTATGCAACAAGGGGAGTGCCTTGAAATTGAGAAGATACGACATAGGGGTTATTTTTAGTGGTAAACGCGCAAACTTGTGTCCTCTGAGGAATATACTGGACTATATTTCGTCGCCCCCAATCCGAGGCTTTGTTCAACAAAGACTCGACTTCAGACTCAAGTTTTTTCCGGTACTCGGCGATATTTTCCCGAGAAATATTGCTACGGCCAGTATATAGAGCATCACTAGTGCTGTCATCTGCATAGCAATGAATGTTACCGGTTTGCAACATATCATTTTTATGCAGAAGAAACAGCGTTGGTGATAGCATGCATCCTTGTGGAACACCAGCGTTAATAAGCTTGTAGTCGGAGCATGCACCGTCTACAACGACCTTGACGCTCCGATCTGCAAGAAAGCTGGTGATCCAAATGGACAATTTCTCGGGAAGCCTATAGGAAGGGAGCTTCGAAAGAAGCGCTTTGAGCCAAAACCGATCGAAAGCCTTCGCAATGTCAAAACTAACGGCCAATGGCTCCCCCTTAGACTCTACTGCGTCGGCCCATCTATGAGTCAGGTAGACCAGAAGATCACCAGCTGATCGACCCCGACGAAAACTGTACTGGCGGTTACTAATCAGCTGGTGATCCTCAAAGTACCACATAAGCTGGCAGTTTACAATCTATTCCATTATTTTGGAGAACAAGAAGGTGATGGCGATAAGCCTGTGGTTAGACGACTCTGAGTGGTTGCCTTTTTTAGGGATCGGCTGGACAAAAGAGGTCTTCCATGATTTCGGAACTACGCTTAGGGAGTAAGAGTACCGGAAAAGATGCGTTAGAACTGATGCCAACTGCGGAGCACACGTCTTTGACACAATTGGGGGGATTCCATCACGCCCACTCGACTTGTGAATGTCCAGTGAGAGGAGTGCTTTGCGAACCGAGCGCTGTGAAAACCGCACATCCGGCATGAAGCACTCACACCGCAGGATGGTCGGCGGTGTGTTCCCCCTATCATCGAGTCAAGTTGGACGCAGATCGGCTTTCTCCTTTACGGCATGGGCCAGTGAGTCGTCCTCCCTGTGCAGAGATGGAAGAGATGGCTGACAGAAATTCCCTTGGACGGTCTTGGCGAGAGACGAGATTGCACGGTTTCCGAAGGCAGGTGAACTAGTTTCTCGCCAATTCTGCTTATGTACTCTGACTTTACCTTGGCAATGATTCTTTGGAAGAACCTGGAGGCGGAATTATACTTCTTTTTAAGGGCGCTGGTGTTTACATCCCGGGACGTTGATGCGTCAGCCCAGACCCGGTAGCACTCCTGCTTGTAGCGTGATGATATTTTACATGAGCGACTAAACCATGGCTGAGATCTGCCTCCGATGGGCACCACAGAGGAAGGAATAAAACGATCCATACTCTGAAGTACCACATCAGCAACAGAATTACCAACAATGTTGGGATCGTCCGGCGAGAAGCAAACCCGCCCCCAAGGGTAGGATGCAAAGAAAAACCGCATCTAGTGCCAAACACGGCGGCAGCCTGCAGATTGCAACCGCGACGTTAGTGTGAGTGGCACCTCACTCCGTACAAGACAATGTTCTGACGAGCCTCAAGGAGCGTCGACGGAAACCTGATATCCGTCATGATGAGAGATCAGCAGAAGGTCCAACAGCGAAGGTGTATGATCCTTCACGCCTGGAATCCGCATAGGCGATGTAACCAGCTGTATAAGACCATATGCCGAAACAAAGTCATAAACAGATCTCCCCGCATGATCGGTTGAACGTGAACCGAGCCATTCAGCGTGGTGGGCGTTAAAATCGTCAAGGATCACGATCTCTGCGGATGGGATCTGCTGTGACAAGGAATCTATAGCCATTTGGACGTGGTCGATGAGTCGGTCTGTTTCGATTTGGGACCTATAGAGGCACCCGTAGACGCGCGGATGGTCGTCGCTATCTACGCGTAGCCAAAGGATAGATAGGTCTGAACCTTGAAGACTGCCGAAGCGTCGAGAACAGATGTCCTCTCTGACGTTTACGCAAATTCTCAAAGTGATATGGATGATTGGTTGTTGATGGATACGGCTTCGCCGTCTCGAGATGGTGTTTTAGTGGACGGCGTTTAGGTTTGAGTGAAGTCCCCTGATGTTGCAGAAATTTATGGATAGCGTGGCAGGGGTCTGCTTGGTTGCTCAGTTTGCCTTGAGCAGAATATTGCCCCCCCCCCCCCCACCACGCTCAGGAGTGGAGTAAATTGGTCAGCGAATGCTCAGCGAAGGGTTCAGGTTTGATTCCGCTACCATGTTGAAGGGGGGGGGGGGAGAATTGGGCGTCCGGTCACCTGCACTCACCAGACGAAACGCAGAAGCAGAGCTTCCACTTCACGCCGGTATTCTCTCTTCTTCTGTGAGGTCATGGTACCAACCCGGCTCGAGCCGTCCCATACGTGCAACAGCATAAGCAGCCGCGTGGCTCTACCACCGTAAATTTTTATTTGAAAGGTAGTCTTTATTTGTATATAAGACTTTATGACTATATAGATTATAATGAAACTGACAAATTACTGATTTACTTCCATGAATGATTTATTTATTCCATGGCTTGCAGTATCCATTCTAAGTAATATGGGTGGAAAATGTAATTAAATATCAGGAACTAAAAACTAGACTTTATTAGTATTAAAATGTTGTTAGTTTGTTACACTTTTTATATTCTTCACATATATGAGGTCTTTATGAAACGTTTTTTGTAAATTAATGAAAAAAGAAAAAAAAACATTTATTTTTTTACATAGAACAGCGACTGGAGAATCATTTATGTTTTTTTTTTATAATTCTCAATATAAAATATTCCGACAGATAATGGCAATTAACAGATACGCAAAGAATAAATTCTTTATCAATGATATCATTTCAAAAGCTATACATTTAAATATTGTTATCACTCAAAACATGCCTGCGGAGATTTGTTTTTGATTTTGAACAAATCACATATTACGAGGCAGTTTTCTCATGCATGCTTATAAGCAATGTGATTTGATCGCAGTCTGTCAGTCATCGTTCAAGAACTTTATAACTTTAGATAACCAAAGGAGAAGAAAAGTTCTCGAGTTTTGCACTCTCTAGATGGGATGACGACCTGAGCAAGCAGAGAGTTAATGGATGCAGTTGGCTTAGGACTGCTTTATGCTAACCGGTTTAGTTACGTTATATATTGTTTAGTATTAGATTTACCATATGTTGTCATGATGATAATAATCAAATATTTTACAAGTAACATTAATACTATATTTTAACTTACTTTCCGTTTTCAGGGAAATACACCATATTAAGAATAATCCTATTAATGAACGGGAGCACACTATGGATGCAGAAATGGTGCGTCGACATAAGCACGTGTTCTTTGCTGATCGCCTTCAAGAATGCGTACAGGAACATGTTAGTTATCAGAGAGGGAGGGATCAATCTGAAGCGTTAATGGCACCAAGACTCTTTATTATTTATGACAATGTGGAGGCCAGCGAGCCTGGAGACACGTCCGATTACTGTGCAGTTCTTGACGCACCATTCTATAAGTTACGTATAGAAGACTGTAAGGAGCCAGGTAACAAAACATTACCTATGATTTTGGAGTGTATTGGAGTTTACTCCTTAAGAATTGATTTTCATATATAAGCCCGGGGTATAAAAATTTATGAGCAGTAAAATCAAACGTTATGTCATGCGTTACGTTATGTATTCATGTTACCATTATTACGTAATGTCATCAACTTATTTTACGTAGCCCCCAGCACAGAGTAGATACTCTCGGCTGTATAAAACAAATAATAATTGTCAACTAACTGTCAACTTGCGGAGTTTTGATATTAAATTTCATATTAACTTACTTATTACTAATCGTTTGTAAAAAGTTTTATACACGGTCCATCTTGACATACGACCTGCCAAGGTCATGCACGAGGCACGATGCAAAGCGATAATGAATAGGCTTGACATACGTGTAGTCGTGCGTCGGAGCTGAACACACACTTTTTTATTTTTACTTTTTATTGACACAACAATTTATATGTTCTTTTTAGGATTTGTTAAGCTGAAGAAATTAGAGGTTTTAGAAAGCAGTCTTTCGAAAGAAAATGAAACAATAAACCAAGAACAAAATCATTCCGACGATAGCATCTACACCGACTCAGAAAAAGAATCAAATGCTTCAGATGACTCACCTTATGTCAGTAAAGGAGAATTATTATTACAAAACATTAAATCGAAAATTAGTGAGATTCAACAAACAAATATGCATATAAAAGATGATAAAATGAACACAAATTTGTATTCACAAGAACAAACAGGGAGGAGGCCAAGTGGGCCAATAAAACAAGTAAGTCTACAAGTTGAAAAAAGTAATATATCTAACTTGGAAGCTCTTAGGAAAGTGATTTCCAGATTACCAGAGGATTCAGTCTATGTAGATGACCAAAATGACACTGAAGATATTGCCAGTAAACCACGAAAATCAATCTTGAAAAATGTTAGAAGAGCAAGTGAAACAAATAAAGATTTAAAAAATAAGGCTCGTTTTGGTGATAACCACGCTGTTTCCATAGATAATATAGGGGCTGATGATACAGAAACTTCGGGATACAGATCTAATTCAAGTAGTCGTCACAATGAATCAAGTGAAACAGACTCCGACTATGGTTACTCGACGATTACGGAATCTACAACGCCCAAAAGAGTAGAACTTAGCTTGCAACCAAATTGCTCTATTTCTACTGGCGTGTTGCCAGAAGAATGCTGGATTGCTGTAGATGTACGCACTATAGACTGGAGTGACGAAGAAGATGAAACTGCTCCAAAGTCATCAAGACTGTCTATATGCAGAAATTTATTTGAAACTCATCATTATTTAAGCTCGTTGAGCTTTATGGGCAATTTCGTAGATAATTTTATTATAAGTCTAGGCTCAGGGTTAGGATTTTCACAGGAGGCAATTAATAGTGCTTTAACGCAAGGAGCAAGTATTTATTGTGATACTATTAAACATGGATCAAAAATTAGTTATGAGGTATTTCCAGCTCTACTTGCGGCATGGCCTAATGCAGCTAATCAGTGGATCATACGTGAACGCAAGATAATACAAAATCCTAGAACGAATTTTAGTTATCAATGGCCAACTAGGTATATGGTTCGAAAAGCAATCGGATTCGGTTGTCTTTTAGTGCCAATTGGGTTTAGACCTAAAAGAGGTGTCAATCCAGACTTAAAGTTACAATGGAAGATTATATTCCCGGCGGCGGAACGTTACTTAGAAAGTTGTTTAGCTCATTCTCACATGCGATGTTACTTATTTGCCCTGACATTACATAAAACTTTTATGGAAAATGAAACTTCTAAAATAGGAATAGATGCAAGTCACATTAAAAACCACTTGTTTTGGCAATGTGAAGACAATTATGCTAAATGGCCTGAAGATCGACTTGGTGAATCACTGAGACTATTTTTGCGCAGTTTTTATGTCCATTTTGGACAATCGAGATTTCCGAATTATTTTATTGAGAGTTGTAATGACTTTAAAAGTATTCCTAAGCCGTTACTACTAAAATCGCAAAGAAAATTAGCAGACATATTGGAATCTCCTGTAATGCATGTACTTAATGCCCTTGATAAACTTAAATATAATAAAAAAGAATTTTATCCAACATTCAATGTGCATAGACTTTACGATATATTGACCTGCAAGAACCCTTTGCATATTTTGAACCCACATATACCGGAAAGTATTCCTAATTACAATGATAGCTCTGAGAGTGACGATGATTATATAAATTTTTGGGATAAAGCTAAAGCCCAAGATAAACACTACCAGTGGAAGAAAGAAAGGCAACGTCAACTTAAGGAAAGGCGCAAGGTAAATGTGAATAACAAAAAAAGAGGCGGAAACAAAGAAGAGCGGGAAATAAACAGAAATGTAAGTAGCATATATATATATATATATATATATATATATATATATATATATATATATATATATATATATATATATATATATATATATATATATATATATATCAATTATTTAGCAATTTACATTACTTATTTGACTACTTTTATGGATTTTATTGCTTTTTAAATTTATTTTAAATTATTTTTAAGTGCTTTGCAGTACCCACGGTATTGATGTTAAAGTTACTATTTAGAAAAATAAAATAAATAATAAATATCAAGTAAAATCCGTACAACTAGTTTTATTCAATTTGTAGTTTTTGCATAATCAGGAAACCACATATTAAATAAATTATTCTAGATTTCTGTATAAAAAACCACAAATTCCTTTCGATTGATATATTACACATATGCTAAGAAGGTACAAAATATTATAATACAAAGGCGATAATATTGTGTCGTAAGTCACTTTTTTTTGGAGTAATATTTTTTCCACAAACTTTTTATTTGTAACTAGCTGGCACCAGGCGCGTTACTGCCGCAGAAGAAATAATTGTGGATATATCATTTTAAATTTAGAAGAGCTATTTTGTTTAATTGAAAATGATAATACATTCATTGAAGTTGAATTATATTATGTAAGTTTCAAATACATTTATCGGTACGATACGCGCACTACCTACTGTAAGTTAATTGTACTATAATATAATATAGCGCATAAAATACGAACACACAAATATTATTTTTTATATATTAGATTATGTTTTAGATTAGATTTAAAATAAATTACGAGTAAATAAAAACTAAAAATTATTTTATGATTTCAATTAAAGATTATTGTAATTTGTTTCAGATAATATTACCGGCTAAAATGCAGCCAGAACGTCGACGTTTAGTTCTAGAGTTTTTTATCCCTCATTTCATTGCAATGGCACGATCCAGCGAGAAATTTGAAGCAATTAAACAAGCCGTCATTTATTTAGAACAAGCTTATAGACTTTGCCGCCTTTTACTGGAAGAACCTGCTGGAGATATGACAGCTAATGAATATTTGGATGTTATACGCGATAAACTAACGGATTGTCAACGAAAACTAGCAAACCAGGTTGGTTGCAAGTTGCCACCACGTATGGAGAGCTACTCCGAACGCTCCGTTCATTCTAACATGATTCGGAAACATCGACCTAAATATGAACATATCATCAATCAAGATTCGCCATGTGACGGTTCTGGTATCGCCCCTTTCACATTTGTTGATGTTCACAGTGAGAGAACAAATAAGAGTAAGGAAGTCAGGAAATTAACGGTTGCCATGGATCCAGAAGAATCTAAATTGTGAAGTACTTTAAGTATGCATTAGTGAAGAGAAAGTATATAAAAATTACTCAAAATCGCTCTAAAGTTGAGGTTTGATTTTTAAGAATCTCTTTTTATTTGATAAGGTTATTTTTTGATAACCATATAGGTATTTATAATACGACTTATGAAATAATCAATAAAAGTAAAGAATATTTTGGACGTACTTTATTTGTGATTTCTTTTTCTTGATATAGATATAAATTATTTAAAAAAATTCCACCATATATTTCAAGAAAAATTCATAAATTTAATGAATCAATAAAAAGATACGTCAAACTTTCAGCCCGCTCAGTAGAAATATTTCACGCCAGTAGGTTTACTAGTTCTTAAATGTTTTAAAAGACTACACAAGGGGATTTGCTCCACCAACCATTGCGAGTAATGCCATTCGCACATACATTCCGTATTCTGCTTGTCGGAAGTAGGCAGCGCGCGGGTCTGAGTCAAATTCTGGTGAGATTTCGTCGACCCTGGGTAATGGGTGCATCACAACCATGCGACGTCGAGCACGCGTCATAAGCTGTGGTGTCACTACTAACAATCCGCGCATCTGTGAATAAAAAATTATAAAAATATTTAGGATTGATTTCTAAGTTTCTATAACATTTTGATTGTATACATTTTATTACTAAAAAAAAACAAGTATTAATGTCCAAAATAGGTTTTATCGATTTATATGGAAATTTTTGTACTAACGGTATTGTCGCCAATAACTTCGTGTTTATTACCTTTAATGATATTATAATTTGTGAATAATGTATGTACAGTGTTTTATGTAGTATAAGGTAAATGTGTATGTTATTTCAAATTAATCTTTGGGCATTAACCAAAGTGAAATAAATTGCTTATTGAAAAACGAGTTTGAATCCTCACCTTTTCATATTCCTCTGTGCTTTCAAACCTTTCTCGCTGTATTCTCGTCATGTATAAAACATGAGTATCACCCAAGACATCTTCTAGCCTTTCAAAAACTTTCTGTGGTATTCCTTTATATGCTATGTATTCCATAATATGTTTAGGCATTCCCAGTCCAGGCGGACTAACATATTGCAACTGAACGTGATACAACGTCAATAGTTTAGCCAAAGAATGAACAGTCCGTCCATTTTTTAGATCTCCAACCATTGTTATAGTAAGACCATTGACTGTACCAATTTCTTCTCTAATTGTAAAAACGTCTAGTAACGCTTGAGTGGGGTGCTCTCCTACGCCATCTCCAGCGTTGATAATTGGCTTGCGACAATGGCGTGATGCGCGCTATAATCAAGGATGAAAATATATATAAACATTCGAGTTTAATTTTTTTGCTTAAAATTATTGAATTTACTAGCTTTCACCCGCGACTTCGTTTTTGTAAAACTTAAACCACAAAACCTGCAGATCTATAATTGTGATCTTCAGACATGTAGTTCAATTATCGAAAAGTCACTTTAAATACTATTTTCTTTTTGTTATTATCTCGAAAACTATCTGCGATATGACATGCATACGATATACGATCTTTAAAGATTAATTTAACAGAGAAAGGTTTTATCTTGTTATCCTTCAAAATTCATAGTTTTCTTGTAAAATGGTATTGAAGTAAAAAAAAATCGATTTTGCATCAAAACTTTGAGGGATAAAAGTGTAAGGACCGTTTTTTGGTAGGTAAAATTGCAAACCAAAAAAGTTGTTCAAAACTGTTTTCATATCTCTTATCAGTTTGTGTGATCATCAAAAACATTTATTTTATTGTTTTCTATTTTACGAAAAATCCTGAATGATTTTGAGATAAAATATAGCCTAGACCACCCCTGTCTCTCTCGCTCTTACACCTCACTAACAGAGTTTCATCACAATTAACTTTTAACCTCATAAGGTTAATAGAATCTAGTTATTTTGATATTACAGACAGACACTTCAATTTAATTTATATCTATAGATAAACTTACCGCAACTGCCCCCGGTTCTGGATGTCTCAATACTACTATGTCAGAATAACTGGCCATAACAGCTACACTGTCTTCTAATGTCTCCCCTTTTTTGGCCGATGAGCTAGTAGCGTCCGTGTGTATAACAGATCCTCCTAATCTCTGCATGGCGGCTGCAAAGCTGCAACTAGTTCGGGTACTTACTTCATAAAATATTGATGACATAACTTTTCCTCGCAATATATCATCTAAATAGCGTCCTTTACTTACGCTAGTTTTCATAAATTGGGCAAGATTAAAAATATCATTTAGGGTTTCTTTACTAAATGAGTCTACTGTTAATATACTTTTACCAAATAAGTCACTTCGTTGACGCTGAGATAACGAAGCATGTGGAGCATTATTATAAGACGCACTATCACTTCTTGGTCTCATAGTTGTTTGTGGAGGAAGTGGTGACACGCTTCTTAAGCCCGTAACTTCATTAAAGTGGACATTTAATTTACTTTGTCCATCAGGCCTATTTGATTCAATTTGATCTAACTCAAAGTCACTTAATCGACTAAATTCTATTGAAGCATGTTGATCAAGAGCAGAGTTTGGTCGACTGACTTCTTTTTCTACTTTTTCGATAGCATATGCTGGGAATGATTGTTTTTTAGGAGAAGGCCATTCACGTATATTTTGTCCGAATCCTGGTGGCACAAGGATTTGCCCCTCAACATAGGCGATTTCTCCACGAAGCGTAACTCGATGAATTGCTCCACAAACATTCATTCCAGCAAATGGAGTCCACTTTGACTTTGAAAATTCCATAGCACTTGGAATAGTCCACTCGTAGTCCATATCTACTTCAACATAAGTATTTGGTTGTTCGGGTAAATTGAATATTTTCCGTGGATTTCTATGAAATTTGTTGATAATATCTTCAATTGTAAGACGCCCTTGATGTACAGCGTTAAGAAGTAGTGGTAAAATTGTCTCTAAGCCTGGAAATCCTGGGGGAGGTTTCTCAGAATTTTTCTCTTCAACTGTATGAGGGGCATGATCTGTGGAAAATATGTCAATAATATCCATGTTTTTCCAAAGTTCTGATTGGTCTTCAGGACTGCACAGAACAGGTCGAACTTCAGCACGGCCTACACCAATACGTTCGATATCGTTAGTGCTTAAAAACAAGTGATGTGGACATACCTCGCAAGTTACTTTCAGGCCTCTCTCTTTGGCTGCTCTAATTATTAAAATTTCTTCTTTTCTAGCGACATGACATATATGGACTGGTCGCTCGAGTAGTGATGCCATCAAAATAACGGCCCCTGTTTTTTCTCGTTCAGCATGGACACAAATCGGTATTTTTTTAGGCCAGTTCTGAAGATGTCGATGCCAGACAGACATATCGTCAAGTTTCAGAGTTGTGAAGGTTTCATTTAAATACATTTTTAAAGAAGCAGCTTGTGGTGCAAGTTCAAAAACTGTGTCACAATTTGCTGAAGACGCACCAACAAATAGTGCGTAATCACAACGAGCGCTAACTCGTGCTAAAGCGGATACGTAGTCATATGCTGCACGATCTACTAAAGGTGGGTTAGTATTTGGCATTGCACAGATCATAGTAACACCACCCGCGAGAGCAGCAGCAGTACAAGATGCAAAATCTTCTTTGTATGTTGCTCCAGGTTCACGAACATGAACGTGGACGTCAATGAACCCGGGCAATTTAATTATATTACGTGAAGTCATACAATCTGTATGTGTTTTCATCATCGGGGCACCACCACATTGTAGCATAGCCTGTAATATACAGTCATCGTCATTATCATTGTGTTATTAATGAAAGATATCATAGAAGAATATTCTATTAAGTACTAGCAGGTATCGGGCGCGTTGCTGCCGCAGAAGAGATAAAAAGAAGAGTTATATTATTTAATTAAGAATGATAATACATTTATTAAATATGAATGATACTTTTAAATATTTTTTTCGGTGCAATACGCGCGCCACCTACTGTAAGTTAACTGTACTATGCCTATAACCTTCGCGCAAGTACAAGCAATAAGCCGACAAAGTTTTGCCGCAATTTGATGAACGGTATGGCAGCGCATAAAATACGAACAAAAAAAACGTTAATTTTTATATACTTTATGACTTTCTCACATTTGACAAAAAAAAATACCTTTTTTGTTCCTTTAGCCTTTTATAAAGCGGCCATGAACACTGATATTGTTTCATGTCATTATATTTATTTTTAGCATTCAGCCATTAATTATTTCACACGTCGATTTTTAAGCATATTTATTCTAGTGTTAATTGCAAGGAATAAATTAAGACAAAAATTTCAAGTATTTAAAGACTTGTTAGATTAGCCTGGTTAAATTTTTCCTACCCTTTATAATAAAATACATTACTTCTGTTAAAAATCGATATGTGAAACTTAACGTAGTGAGAAATAAATTATTACTTAAATACGCTGTTAGGTTTGCAAAGCGTAAATGAAAAACCTTAAATTTGGCTTTATGTACCTGAACCAGAAGTTTTGCGCATTTGACATCTGTGACTAAAGGCACTGCATAATCAACGGCCAAACGCCGAGTACGATATCCATGCGTACTAAAGGATGATACACGACGTGCGCCGCCTCTCATTGGTAGATTTATAACAAGATCCAACTGACGTCTCGCCATAAAATCAGCAAGATGCATTAATTCGCCATCAGATCTTGCGTCCTCCGGGTCACCAATGTGATCGAATGTCCACTGTACACTTTCAACCTAAAATATGGAATTTATTTCGTTTGATTAAACAAATTATAGCAACATTATGTACTTATTTATTTCTTTATTAATGACTGGTTTACCTCAACACCATGCTCAGTGTAGAAATCTCCTGTTCCCATGCTAGCATACAATTTATAACCCATCTTATGTAAAATGCGAACGCTTGGTAATAATTCCATCTTGTGCTAAAACACAACATTGATTATACTCGTATTAGTATACGCAGTACATGATTATCTAAACATAATTGACAAGTGAAGCTGGCTGCCTGGATCGCTCGCTAAGACGAGACAAGACTAGGCCGAAACGCATATAATATCTTATTTACTTTTAGTATTTGTACTGATTTTAAAGATAACATGTGTGGATGGGCTAAGCCCACGCTGGCCTTTTTATACTTGTACCACATATAAAAACACAAACATAAACATATAGAAAAAATATTTTCAAATAATCAATGATTACAAAAAGTTAGTGATGTAATATTTAATGTTAAGTTTGATAAATGTACACAATGACACGAATAATAGTTGACGCACTTTACTAAAATACGAATAATATGTTACCCTAAAAATTACGAAAACATGTAAAATTATTACCTTAAATGTGCCAACAGATAACAATATTGCTTTTTTTGGTATTCTAAATCCAGTGCTCATCAGTGATTTTAAGTATGCTTCATAACGGTTCTCACCAAAACATGCTACTTCACCCGTTGATGCCATTTCTACGCCTAAGGTTACATCTGCTCCAGATAACCTTGAAAAGGAAAACTGTGGCACTTTTACTCCCACCTTGCCACATCCGGCCATCACGTTTACGGGCTCTACCGGAATACCCAGAATTACTTTGGTTGCTACGGCAACGAAGTCATGGTCTAAAGTTTTTGAAACAAATGGAAAGGACCTAGACACTCTCACATTACATTCAATTACTTTTAAATCGTTGTCTTTTGCTATAAGTTGCATATTGAACGGTCCGGTAACGTCTAACGTTTCTGATATGATTCTTGCAATTTCCTTTATTTTATCTAATGTTTCATTATTAATATCTTGTGGTGGTGTTACTAAAGTAGCATCACCAGAATGAACACCAGCATTCTCAACGTGTTCAGATACGGCCATGCAAAGAATTACTCCGTCTGCAGCCACTACATCGACGTCAATTTCTTTAGCATCCATAATAAATTTTGAAATAACTACTGGATGATCTTTACTAACTTTACTTGCCGATTTTAAATATACTTCTAAATCTTGATTTGAATGCGCTACATTCATAGCAGCACCGCTTAAAACGTATGAAGGTCTCACTAAACATGGAAATCCTACTTCTTCACAAAAGGCTTTGGCTGATTCAAGATCTGTTAGTTCTTTCCATCTTGGTTGCATTATGCCCTTCCGATCTAGAATACGGGAAAATTTAAACCTATTTTCAGCATTATCTATCATATCAGGCGAAGTTCCCAAAATAACTGCTTGTTGTCTGTGCAAATCCATTGCTATGTTATTCGGTAACTGTCCTCCCATACATAATATAACTCCATCAGGTTTTTCAATGTTATAAATATCCATGACAACTTCAAACGAGATTTCTTCAAAATATAATCGATCACTCATATCATAGTCGGTACTAACAGTTTCAGGATTGTAGTTGATCATTACAGTCTTTTTACCCTGATTTTTCAGCTCTCTCAAACATCCTACAGCACACCAGTCAAACTCAACTGAACTTCCAATTCTGTAAACACCTGACCCAAGTACCATTACATGCCCTCCAGGAAAATCCAAATCATGTGTACTGCCGTTGTACGTAAGATAAAGATAATTAGTGGATGCCGGCCATTCGGCAGCCACTGTATCAATTTGTTTTACGAACGGAATAATTTTATATTCTTCCCTTAGTTTCCGAACTGCTAATTCAGTACTTTTAACTGCAGCTGCAATTTGTTTATCTGAAAATCCAATTTGCTTAGCTTTCTTTAAAATATCAAACGTAATTGAAGCAGGAGAAGTGGCTTCAAGGCTTTTATAATAATCAATGATATTTTTAAATTTCTCTAAAAACCATCGGTCAATATTAGTAAGATCATACAGTTTGTCTATTGTATAACCTTTCTTAAGAGCAGCAGCTAGTACAAACATCCTTTTATCAGTTGGTTCTCTTAACTCATTTTCGTTTACTCTCTCTATATTTGGATCAAAACCATTCACATTTTCATCGACCATGCGTAGTGCTTTTTGGAAAGCTTCTTCGAAATTTCTGCCAATCGACATAACCTCTCCAACACTTTTCATGGAACTTCCAATTTTAGTGCTTACTCTATTAAACTTAGCTAAATCCCATCTGGGTATCTTAACAACGCAGTAATCTAAGCTTGGTTCAAAACAGGCTGTAGTTACACCAGTAACAGAGTTTTTTATCACAGGTAGTGGGATACCAAGCGCAAGCTTAGCTGCAACATATGCTAAAGGATATCCTGTTGCCTTACTTGCTAATGCAGAACTTCTTGATAATCTGGCATTTACTTCTATAATATAAAATTCTTCTGAATTGGGATTAAGAGCGTATTGTATATTACATTCTCCCACAATACCAAAATGTCTTATTACTTTTATGGCTGTATTACGTAACATGTAATACTCTCGGTTAGATAATGTTTGGCTTGGAGCTACTACAATTGACTCACCAGTATGAATACCAAGAGGATCTACATTTTCCATATTGCACACAGTAATACAATTATCATAAGCATCTCTAACGACTTCATATTCTACTTCTTTCCATCCTTTTAATGATTTATCAATAATTAATTGTTCAGAATGTGAAAGCGCGTGATGAGCTAGTGTTTTTAATTCATCCGCATTATTTGCAAACCCTGAACCTAATCCACCGAGAGAAAAAGCCGAACGAGCCATCACAGGATACCCAATCTGATGAGCTGCTGCAAGAGCTTCATCAACTGAAGATACTGCAGCGCTTGGTGCAACTTTTTCTCCAATTAGATTAATTTTTTCTGCAAAAATTTTCCTATCTTCGGTATCTACAATTGACTGAATTGGGGTTCCAAGAACCGTGACATTATATTTTTCAAACACTTTAGATTTTTGTAATTCCACTCCGCAATTTAACGCCGTTTGTCCTCCAAAGGTTAGTAAAGCTCCGGTTGGTCGTTCAGCTTTTATCACTTGCTCGACATATTCAGGAGTAATAGGTAGGAAGTAAACTTTATCAGCCAAGCCTTTAGATGTTTGAACTGTTGCTATGTTTGGATTTATTAATACTGTTTGAATTTTTTCTTCCTGCATAGCTTTTACACCTTGGGATCCTGAGTAATCAAATTCACCTGCTTGACCGATAGATAAGCCTCCAGAACCTAAAATTAAAACTTTTTTCGGTCTATCTGGAATAGTTGGAGTGTAATTAAATTTCTCTGTGATCATTTCATCGAGACAACAAACTGTGTTGTTTTTATATAGCTTCACCCCTTCTATAAAAATATCAAAAAGACATTCAAGGTCTGTTGGTCCAGCCGTGTGTTCGGAATGAAATTGAACACTGAAAAATGGTGCTGATTTGTGTATTATACCCTCATTAGTTTTGTCGTTTTCATTAGTGAATAATACTTTCCAATTTTCTGAGAGCGTATTTGCATCAACGGCAAATCCGTGATTTTGCGAAGTCATAAAACACCTTTTTGTTGTGCTGTGGGTGCATGGTAAGTTGTGGCCACGATTACCGTACCTAAAATGTAGAAAATTACGTACTTCGTTAAAAACACATTTTATTAAGCAGACCTAGGGGGAAATAAGATATGTATTTCAATGGTATAAAATAATTTATCGTGATTATATTTGTAATATATAGTTGTCTGATATTTATTTATATCACAACAGGTACTAAAGCGTAGTAAATATATTTATTTTTATTACAACGTCAATTGTGTCATATCTGAATAGAAAATTATATTATATTAAATTTCGTGTGTTTTATATAATACAGGGAACTTAAGTGCAAAAATGTGATCGTTACTTTTTTCTCCAGTGGTTTACACAGCGCCTCAGTGCGCATGAAACATATTTATTAGGCCTTAACTTAGCCCCCATACGTTCCACATTGCCGCAACTGCCTGGCACAGACTCATTGAGTAAGAACCCGTGAACTCTAACACGTGTTGCGAACAAACAAGTCTTGGTGTCAGTTCTAGTACATAACTGCAATGACTAAAATTTGACAGCAAATGTGAAATTTCACGAAGAATTCTTTAAGTATAAGAGCTGTTCTAAATCTATAGTTCAAACCCGAGACTATCAATAATAATAAGTGGGATTAAGTAAGAAGAAGGAATAAATACCTTGTTTTATATGTTTTACACCCAGCAGCAGTTGCAAGTAATTGATGGCCGAGACAAATACCGAATACTGGTTTCACTTTATCTTGATTTTCAATAACTCTTTTCAAATTTTCTACAACTACTTTACAGACTTCTGGATCACCTGGGCCGTTACTTATAAACAATCCGTCAAAATCTTTTGGATCTAAATTATAGTTCCAAGGTACCAAAATCACTTTTGCCTTTCTTCTTATCAGACATCGTATTTGGTTATATTTTAAGCCACAATCAACCGCCATTATTGTGATTTCCCCATTCGGATTAAATATTTTTGGTTCCTAAAATGTAAATTAAGGTACACTAGAATGCTCATTATTTATGAATCTTATTATTGGGTCTGGTAGGACAATTCGATTACCTTTGTAGAGACCTCAGCAACTAAGTTCCTTTCATTAGGGTCTGATAAAGGAGGTAGGGGCGGAAATGGTGGTACTCCTTGGACAATGCGACCTAACATAATGCCCTCTCGGAGGCGATGAGTAAGAGCACGCGTATCCACGCCGCAAAGTCCAGGTATACCATGTGCTTTCAACCATGCACCCAAGGAGCGGTGTGCTCGCCAGTGGCAAGCGTGTGTGCTCACTTCACCTACTATTAATCCGGCTGCCCAAATGCGCTCGGACTCGAACCATCTTAAAAATAATTTATACTGATTTAATCAATATTCTTATAATGCTCGGTGGTGAAGGAAAATATCGGGAAACTAATTGCTCCATAACTATGCCTACCAGGCCTGTGCACAGCATAGGCTATAACTTCAATCAATGTTGTTGAATGCCTCTTTATCTGTAAAAATTGTCTTCGATTCTTTACATTCACACTATTGTTATTGTATTGTTAATTTACGCCGATATTCTGCAAGAGCTATAATATGCTGCATCGTGTCTCTACCATGTGCTACTGTTTCCCAGTATTCACAATATTTTACTTTGCTAAATAGCTTCAATCCTCAATTACATACCAAAAATAAATTACAGTTCCATTTCATTACACTTAGAATTAGGCGAGTGGCAGCGACATGCGAAAATCCATTACACTCACCTCATCTCATTAATAAAACGGAGCAATAAACTTAAATAACGTAAATATCTATTAAAATATTCATTCAAATTACCTGGGTATGCCATGCTCATCACGTTCCCTCTCATCTGGCACGCCATAATTGCCGATCAATGGATAAGTGAGTACTAATAATTGTGCGTGATAGGAGGGATCAGTTAGTGACTCAGGATATCCAACCATACCAGTCTGGAATACTGTAATTAGATGATAGACACATGATGATGTTAGACCTTAATAAATACCACCGATGTGATTGTGAAAGGACATGCTGCTGTGCCTTTAAAACAAAATATCTAGTTACATTAGTTATTCTTTAACGCATTATTTGTTTGTAGTGTGTATCTGTGTACCTGTTTGCGGCATCATAGCTCTTGAACGAATAAACCAATTTTGATTAAGGTTTTTTTCGTTCGAAAGGTGTCTTAATCGAAAGTGTTTTTAGCTATGTTTCTGTTCAGCTGTTTGAAGATATAATAATAAAATCTTTTTGTTTTGGGGGTTGTTTAAAATTTTAATTTAAGTTATTGTTCAAGTATATTTAAAAATTATGGTTACACAAGCCTACTTTTTTAGAGAGTTGTGGAATAATTAAACATCCGAGCTTCCCGGCTTGTGTGTTGATGGACTTTACATGTCCCTGAACATAATGACCGTGCCATGTGGTAGCAGCGTAAGAAAATCCATTAGCCAACTGCATTTTGACCGGGCAAATCAAGGACTTCACATTTCATTTTTAAAAACTTTAATTTACTGGTCGGCAGACATAACAATCAGAATTTCTTATTCAAATCATTTAAATTAGTTTTCAATCAATTGTTTGTATTAACTATAAGAATAAATAATAGCATTGTGCTTTAATCATAAACACTGGGTTTTAAATGCATTATTTACTCCTGATATACACAACCAATTTTCGTAATAAAATAACGCACTTTATTGTAAAATCACCGAGTTTGACTTTCGAATCGTGTATAACTTTATTTTTTTTAAAGAAACCTATTTAAATGACAACATTATTTAATAATGTTGTCATGAAGGTTAATTGTTGGCTATATTATCTGTTCCCTATAGGTAGAAAGTCATAATAACATTTTGAAAGTTTCACAGCCTATACCTTAAAACTAAAAATTTGATTACTGACTTTCATAACGGTATTAATAATAATGATAATAATACATATCAACAGAATCTACGGATACCTAAAACTTAAATTATTTAAGGCTTTATAATTTAAAATCTTTTTAGTTGCCATTAAATGTTTATATACAGGTTGAAAACTCTTTTATTCTTTTTTCAATGTTTAAAAAATACGGCGGCAAAATTGTTAGTAATTCGTTATGTCAAGGAAAATTAAAATAGTTGTACTGATATTAATTAATGAAAAGGGATAAGATTGTTTTTCTTTTTTAATTTAACATGCCGTGTAAGCTTTAAGAGTCATGTCACGTCGTCATTTGAGTCGAGATGAAATGTTACGAGCCGTGGACATGTTAGAAAATGGTGCTATTCAACGCGTCGTGGCTGAGGTCCTCCATACACCAGCCAAAACATGCTATCAAGGTTGTGGTCACGTTATCGCAGTTCTGGGGATGTGGTTGAACGGCACACGGGCAGATATCGTGTTACTACGCAGAGACAGGATCGATTTCTCCAAATGACCGCCAGAGGACAACCCAATATCACAGCGATGCAACTACTACAAAGGCTTCAGGAGGACCAACCAGCTGCTGGTAAGCGACGAAACCGTGCAAAGGAGGCTGCATGAAGATGGTCTTCATACTCGACGACCGCTACGTGTTCCAGCATTGCGACGTGGCAATCGCGGTCGGCGGCTTTCGTGGGCTCGGGTGCTTTTACCATGGAGTGACGAACTATGGTCTTTGGTGGTGTTCAGCGATGAGTCCCGGTTTGGGCTTCATCCGGATTCACCCTCATGAAGTCCACTCATACCAAAGCGGGATAATCATGGTGTGGGCAGGAATTTGTCTTGGCGGACGAACCTAGCTCGTTTGGATCCAAGGCAGCATGACTGCACAGAAATTCCACGAGGAGGTAGTAGAGCCTGTAATTGTCACACATATATTATGTCCACACAAAATCCAAATGGGCCAGGAATTTCTACTCATGCACGATAATGCTCATTTCCATACGTCGCGGCTGGTGTTGGCTGCTCTCCGAGACCACGATATTCAACTTTTGGATTGGCCTGCACACTCGATAGGATTTAAGTCGCCCGACTTTACTTTTTAAATCATATCGAGAATACCTGGGACGTGTTACAACGAAAAGCTTTGAGAGATTTCCCGCCAAATTTGACGACGGAACAACAACTTTACGAACACTTGCAAAGAAAATGGGACCTCATACCGCAGCAAGACATTGACAATTTAATTTTAAGTATGAACAATCGATGTCGATGTGTATTTAATGTAAGAGGTTGCAACACTGATTATTAATATTTTTTTTAAATTTTAATTTAATATTTTTTAAAAAATATTAAATTAAAATTTAAATGAATAGTTTTATAAGGAGAAATCATGTTTTTATTATACTCATTTTCTACGGCGATTTAAAAAATAACATTTTTAATTAAAAACAAAAAAAACGAAATATTTTTTATTTTTTATTAAATAACTTAAAAAACCTATCATTCTTCCATTTACTATATCAGAAAATTCTTCATAGATTTTTAGATATTTGATGAAATATCCACAGATTCTGTTGATGTGTTTAACTAATTATTGATTGTTAGAATATTTGACGTGAAAGACGACTAGATATAAATTTTTGAATAGTATAGTAGATAACGGGGTAATAACCTTAATAGAAATAAAATAAATATTTATAATATATTAATTTATAATAGTAAAAAAATAACTTATAAAAGATAGATTGACTTCGCTATCGCATGAAAACACAATGTATCTCTCAAATAATACATATTATATTAAATTAGATTGTTTAGTGCGATTGCCAAGTTAATTTATTTATTTAAAACATAAAACATTTTTGATATTGTTATGGTCACTATAAGATTTGGTTAGGATAGCTAATTACGTAATAAATTAAGACAGAAGGACCCTTAAGTAGGGGATAAATTAACCAATTGGTATTACATGAATCTCATAACTTGTTACGGTAGAAGAACTGAGTCGCGAGACTTGGCTTTTTTACAAATTATGTTTTTGATGGCATCTCATTTCTTTTTGTAGATAGTTATATCTAGGTACCTATCTACACCTATTATTCCATTACATTATACATAATAATATATAGGTATACTGATTCACTCACTGCAAATGTATCTTTGTAATCCTATATATTTATATGGGATTACAATGTTATTTATGCAGTTGGTGTATCTCAAAAACTGGACCAAAATTGCAAAATATTTAAATTTTTCCTTGATTTATATATTAAACAATTGTATTCCAAATTTGAACTTTCTATGTCTGATAGAAGTGCCTTATAGAGGCTACACACGATCACTTTTAACTGTCAGTTTTGACTGATCAGTTTTAACTGACAGTGAAAACTGAGCGTGTGTACGATGAAAACTGTCAGTTTTTTTATTATCAGTTAAAACTGATGATATATTGTTGATACATATTTTTTAACTGAAATGACGGAACTGATCAGTTAAAACTGTACGTGTGTAGGCGGTGTAATCAGTGGAGACACTAGAGATAGTAGATTGATGTATATTTCTTCACTAATTCTGAGATAGTTGTGCCAATCCTTCGAAACAATTTTTAGTTAAGTTGATAAATTAACATGGGAATAAATTTTCCTTTTTTTTAACCACTCTTTACACCACTCTTTGCGTATATTTTTTAATTTCTATTTTTTAAAATTATTAATAAACCAAGCACGGTGCTTTCGTCGTCGGCTGATGACATCTTGAGATGGTAATGTTGTTTGTGGTCAAAGAGAACAGTTAAAACTGAACGTGTATGGGTGCGAAGGACGTCAGTTTTCACTGTCAGTTAAAACTAATCAATCAAAACTGACAGTTAAAAGTGATCGTGAGTAGCCCCTATTAGAGTTTTGATGATCTGTCAGTCAGTGAGTGACAAAATTAAGAAACTTTTACTAGTTATAATTCTTAAACTACTGGTTCAAATTTAATGAAATTTGAAACATACCGAGTTTATACAATGCCTACTTAATTAGTAAAAATTCAGGCTTCTAGTTTTATCCATAACGAAGTTATAGGGTTTTGAAAATGGCCTGAACTGCTTCGAGAAAAGGATGGTAAGGACATGCCGCTTTTTTGCTGGACTTGGCGGGGGCACTGCCGTGCCCCCAGATACGCATGTCTTAGCACCAACTTCAGAGTATGTAATTATTGTATTAGTTTTTTAGTTGTTTGTAGTCGGTTTTCCTTTGTATAAAATGTTAATTTACGAGTTTACAGTAACGATCAGTTAATAATTTATCCTTAATTATTAATTACATTTCTCATATTACATACATTTCTATATGTGTATACGTTATTATATATCATACATTGTGTAACGTTTACTTGGTTTGTGTTATTAAACATTTTCAAAAAATCTTAAAATGCCACTGTCCTATAAAATATATTTACCGACTTCCCCCTCGACCGGAACTTGTGCTCCAAAACTTCGGCCCTGATACACCGATCCATCGGCCAGTACGAGGCTACATGGCGGACCCAACTCGCAGGTTAATTCTTTTTTATCCATTATTCTGAAATGTTTCAAATTTAACACGTATTAGCTAAGTAAATAAATTATATCAACGTATTCAGAAAATAGGTGTCAATGTAGGATAATCCATCGTCCTATTTCGTCCCGTGGGTGTGATAAGAGGCGGTTATGGGAATAACAGAAAGATTTTATGACTTTCGATCGATTGCAGTATATATTTTAACAGTGGTAGAGCCACGCGGCAGCTTTTGCTGTGGCACGGATGGGCCGGCTCGAACCGGGGTGGTACCACGACCTCACAGAATACCAGCGTGAAGTAGAGGTTTACCTCTGCGTTTCGCTTGGTGAGTGCAGGTGGCCGGAGGCCCTTTTTACTGGAAATTAGGCATTCCATCCTAGTCCTCACGGGTGACAACGCATCTGTATTTTGATAGATGTAGATGTCTATGGGCCGCAGCAACCACTTACCATCAGGTGGACTGTGTGCTCGTTTTCACCCTTATCCTATAAAAAAAAATATAAGCATCAAAGTACATAAGGCGTGATATACTGAGAACGTCGACATGAAGCAGATTTAAATGTGCAATATGTCTGACAATGCGGTTATTAATCCGCCTGGATTAAGGCAAATCCGTATAACGGTTGAGGTCCATGTCCAGCAGTAGACTTACGGCTTGATGATAAACAGAAGAAGAAGAAAACATAAACGGTAAACAGTGTCTTTTACAATCCTATCTTTTATAAAAGAAACATTTTTACAAGAGGTATGATTGCTTTAAAACTGAAATCACTGTAAAGGAAGGTACTGAGATCCCCAAACCTATTTTTTCTTATGTGCATACAGTCAAGCTGATAGGTACTAAGATGATGATGTTACCCGTATGTATCTTTAATATGTCGTAATGTTCGAGGACTACGATTAGTTTATGCAATGAAGAATGCTTAGTTAAGAGTAAAAAATATTTTCGTTTTATCATACCGAAACACATCAGATATTTTGTTGTTTTCTATGAAAGCGTGGTTCTTCTTCGGTCAAGCCGATCCATTCGTGCTGCAGTCATATACAGATCTAGCTAGGCTTGGCGACCGTTGATTTAACATTTAAAACATGAGGAAATAATGTTCCTCGCCGTAATTTACCCATAAGAGATTGAATATCAAAGTGGTAATCAGTAAAATATTGCTTGTATAGTACCGGTTTAATAAACCTTATATAGGTATGTTTTTATCATAAAATGATTAAATTATATAAAACTCTTTACGGTGTTATAAATAATTAGGTTCTCCAAAGTAGAGTCGTTAATCATCTATCTTTTCATAATAATTAATTTATAAACAAAGATAACGTTAAGCTATGCGGAAATAAACTTTGTAAAGAATAACAGATTGTTTGGCTATTCGTCGTTAATTATACTTGAAATACGGTTTATGACAATAAATACACTTTGATTTGTATTTAATTAGTCAAAAGCATTAAAATTCTTATTGCTAAACACAGTAAAGAAAGCTAAACAAAACTGAATTTTTATGTAACTTTTTCCTTTCTGTTACGATACGTTAATAGAAAAATTTGAAGTATATAGCATCAGCAATCACGTCTATTGATGATCAGTTTGAATTTTAGCGTGTCACAACCATCAGGCGATTTAATGCAGTTTCAAGGTCTGAAGATACAAAGTTTATAAACACTCATTTTATTAACTAGCTCATTTGTTTCTGTATCGGTATCATATAATATTTAATTATTCGAACTATACGTACTTCATGTTTTATTCCCATATATATCAAATATTAAAATAAAAGAATTGAAAGGTGTCCTTAAAATTCATGCAATAAATTATAATGTATCAATTGGCATGGAAATAAATAACGGTACATCAGAGTTATATGAAATCGGCAAAAACATAATTTTATACTTACCACTATTCTCTGCCATTACAATATCACATAGAAGATACCTTTGTCTAAATACAAGTTGGTTGGTAGTACTGACCTACTATATAGTGTTATTATAGCAATTCGTAAAGTGAAACTAAACTTTTAATAGACCGCAATATATACTTACTAAGTTTTTAGGTTTTATTAGCCGGCCACGTGGTATTTTGCGAGATCCGCGATGTACGTCAACACAGTCGCGGTCTCCGCAACAACTGAACTAGACTGAACAAAATGCCATGCCATTGCCATTGCTCCGAGAACATGTTATCACAAATCACAAAGTGCGTCGTTTCTATAGAGGCATTCTCTCCTTTACACACTCCAAAGAGCGTATAGATTTGTCCCATTCGCGTTGTAATGAATGGGATACCATAGAACTTGATGCTTTATGATCAGAAGTGAGTTGCGTATTACTACTGTTTGATTTGACAATTGTGAGTCAAGTTACCTACCTACTGACTGTTTAGACTGGCGTTTTTATCTGCTTTTCATTGTTGTTTTAATGCAGCATTGTCTTTCCTGGTTTGTTGGATCTTTCTAATGAAACTAAGGTGGTTAATGGGCTAAAAAAATGACTGATCTGACCTAGTGTAAGTTTTAGAAAAATTTAAAGCATAAACCAAAACACTTCTTCTACGACGAAAGGAAAGAAATCCGCCGTAGCTGTTATAATTATATTTGGGCTTAAATCATCATCATCATTCATCATTACAGCCCTTCACAAGTCCACTGCTGAACATAGGCCTCCCCCAAAGAATGCCACAAAGCACGGTCCTGAGCCACCTGCATCCATCGACTTCCTGCATTTCTTACCAGGTCGTCACTCCATCTTGTGGGGGGACGCCCTACACTTCGCCTACCGGTACGAGGCTGCCACTCGAGAACCTTTCTTCCCCATCGGTTGTCGGTTCTTCGAGCTATATGGCCGGCCCACTGCCACTTCAGCTTACTAATCCGTTGGGCTATGTCGGTTACTCTGGTTCTACTGCGGATATCCTCATTCCTAAGTTTATCACGCAGTGAAACTCCGAGCATAGCCCTCTCCATAGCTCGCTGAGCGACCTTGAGCTTCCTCATACGGCCAGCAGTGAAGGACCACGTCTCAGTTCCGTAAGTCATCACTGGCAACACGCACTGCTTGTACAATTTTGTTTTAAGGTTTTGAGGTATTTCTGACGAGAAGATGTGTCGTAGCTTCCCGAACGCTGCCCAGCCGAGTTGAATCCGTCGATTGACCTCTCGGTCGAAGTTGGACTTACCTAGTCGGACTATTTGTCCCAGGTAAACATACTCGTCAACAACTTCGAGCTTAGTGCTCCCAACAACTACCGGCATAGGTGTGACATGGACATTAAACATAATCTTTGTTTTGTCCATGTTCATCTTAAGACCTATCCGTTGGGAGACACTATTGAGGTCATTGAGCATAGTGCTTAGTTCCTCCAGCGATTCTGCCATGAGGACTATATCGTCGGCAAATCGAAGGTGAGTGATGTACTCGCCATTGATGTTAATTCCGTATCCTTTCCAGTCCAGAAGCTTGAAAACGTCTTCCAATGCAGCGGTGAAGAGTTTCGGGGATATAACGTCACCCTGTCTTACACCTCTCTGCAATTGGATAGGTTTCGTACTCTGGTTCTGTACTCGGATAGCCATCGTAGCTCTACTGTACAAACACTTCAGCACTTCGATATACCGACAGTCAACTTGGCACCGCTGAAGGGACTGCAGCACTGCCCAAATTTCGACGGAATCAAAGGCTTTCTCATAGTCCACATACGCCAGACATAGTGGCAAATTGTACTCTTCGGACTTCTGTACAATTTTCCGTAGGGTATGTATGTGGTCTATGGTGCTAAAGCCCTTTCGGAAACCGGCTTGTTCGGGAGGCTGGAAGTCGTCAAGTCTGCGCGCGAGACGATTCGTAATGACTCTCGAAAACAGCACGTAGACGCGGCTCAGAAGGGAAATCGGTCTGTAATTCTTCAAGAGAGCGTTGTCACCTTTCTTGAAGAACAAGACCACCGCACTTCTGCTCCACGCCTCCGGTGTAATGCCACCATGGAGGACGGAATTAAAGAGCCTCTGAAGGACTTCAAGTACCGGTCTTCCACCCGCTTTCAGAAGCTCCGCTGTAATTCCATCCTCGCCTGGGGCCTTGCCGTTTTTAAGGTCCTGGAGAGCCATTCTAATCTCGCTCAGACTGACGTCCGGGATATCTTCGGAATAGTGTCGAATAAGACTCGCTCTTGGATCGTTACTCACACTTGCGTGTGGCTCCAACGATGACGTGTACAGCTGCCCATAGAACCTCTCAATCTCACTCAAAATCTCAGGTGCCCCGGAAACGATGCTGCCACATTCGGTCTTCAGCTTTGACAGTTGGCTCTTTCTGGCAGACAGATCTCTGGCAAAGACTTTGGAGCCTTGGTTCCGCTCGATCGCTTCTTCAATACGAGCTGTATTGAAGTTGCGTAAGTCTCGCCGCATGCATTTAGAGATCTGTCTGTTCAGTTGCCTGTATGCTGTCAAATCTGTTGAAGAATGTAGCCTCATCTCCCGTCTAACAGCCATGAGATTAAGAGTGTGATCGGAGAGTTTTTGTGTTCTTCTGCGGCGGGTCTTGCAGAACTTAGCTCCGACCGCATGGACAGTTTCCACGAGCTTGTCATTCATATCGTCCACTTCATTGCAGTCTACTAGGCACTGAAAACGGTTTTGTAACTCGAGCTGAAAGGTTTCGGGACTTTGGATTAGAGCACGAGGGGGACGGAGCGTTGACTTCATCAGACGAGACCTCTCCAACTTAACATTTAGGTTCAGTGTGCCTCTAACCATTCGGTGATCGCTGCCGGTTTTCACCCTCGCGATCACTGAGACATCACTGAACAGTTGTCGTCTGGTCGTCATAATGAAGTCAATCTCATTTTTTATCGAACCGTCGGGGCTCGACCAGGTCCACTTCCTGTGGGGCCGCTTCTTGAAGAAAGAGTTCATCATAAAGAGTCCCTCTTTCTCCATGAAGTCGGCCAGCTGCTGGCCCCTTGGGTTCCGTTGCCCTATTCCAAATTTCCCTACTTTCAGCTCACCGTTCTCTCTTGTGCCTAGTTTTGCATTGAAGTCTCCCATTAACACCGTATATTGGGTTTTGGAGGAATGCATGGCTCTAGAGATATCCTCATACATTTCCTCCACCTCCTCATCGGGGTGTGCCGAGGTTGGTGCGTAAACCTGTATGACCTTCAGCGAATACCGTTTGGTGATTCTGAGTATAAGGTGCGCAACCCTCGTCGACACACTCCCGATCTTTACAACGTTGTTAACGAGAGACTTGTGGACGATAAATCCGACACCTCCTTGGGACAGATGGTCGCCCTCCCGGTGATAGAGCAAGTTGCCGGATTCGAGGATTACCGTGTCCTCCCCCTCTCTTCGGACTTCGGATAATCCTATAATATGCCAGCGCAACTTGTCTATCTCTTCCTCCAGCTCCACGATCTTCTCGTCAGTCCTCAGGGTGCGTGCGTTGTACGTTGCCAGGTCGAGTCGTCGTAGGTGGCGACCATGGAAACGGCGGGGCAGGGGGTGCTAAGAATCTCCGGTGGAGGTTGCCACCTTGGGCTTAAATATTCAAATTTAATTTAAAAAAAATATTGTTGCATACAAAGATGTTTTATAGCTCTAAAACATCTTTGGTTGCATACTTATATAGATTCTTAACCATCTAGTTTCAGAAAGCTTCTATTTGCTAAAATTTTATCAAGTGAACTATCGTAAATACTTTGAGATAAAAACTTAGTCTTAAGCTCACTATATTTGACACTTAAACAGTGATTTTTCTTCTTTACTGCCCATCTCTATCTCAACATACGCAGGGCCGGGTTAACCATGTCGAAGCCCTTAGGCAATGCAATTCTCGGGGCCCCTTTCCAACCAGCGTGAAGGGATGTGTGTAATAACATTAGCAGCATAACCAGAACGATGCTTAACTCCTCAGAAATTTACAGTAAAATATTTGTATTCGAACGTAGTGTGCGAGATTATTTTTTTTCTTAATTTGGGTCTAAAGACCATAGTAACTATTAGACATATTTGACGCATTATCTTAAGTCTTGCCTCTCGCATTTTTTTTATATCAATGTTATATTGATTAAAAAAAATTATAGCGGCCAATCCTTCCGTACCTCGTCCACGACCATCCTAAACGACCTCGCAGTAGGATCCTCCTTCACCACGACAACGACACGTCGCACACCGCCAAGCAAACAATCGACTACTAGGCGACGTCAGACGTGGAATTACTAGATCACCCGCCCTATAGCCCCGACCTCGCATCTTTGTATTTTTATTTACTTCCGAAAGAAAAAAAATAAAAGAAAAACTTCGAGGAAAACGTTTTATGGACGCCGAGGAAGCAGTGGCTGCATTTCAAAATGCCGTTGCAGAAACCCCTAAGGACGAGTGGGCAAAGTGCTTTTCTCAGTGGTTCCATCTGATGCAGCGATGTATTGATGTAAATGGACACTATTTTGAAAAGATATAATAAAACTAATAACTTGCTAGTTTGTCAAGTGTTTGATTTTCTAAGAACTTTCAGTGTCACCCTCGTAGTGCTTTCTCGGGAAGATTAATTTATGTTTCGTTCTTCCTTTTCATCAGTCCCTGAAAGGAGCTAATTGCTGAACTTGGCCTCCACCTATGTAGCGAGGATTTGCCATTATCATTTAGCTTGCCATGTTGCAGTGGCAGGCGGTTGCAGTACCGTATTTTGACGATACACTGCAAGGAACATACTACTCTCTAACAATGTCACCAATCTGATTATTTGACATATGGTGAGATGTTTTTTAGTCGTCTCTTACGACTTACGGGACGAATGGGAGTGAAACACTTAAAGCGCCACCACACGATATATAGAAAAATATTTCATTTATTAAGCCGGTCTATATATTTTTGGAAAGGATGTCATGGATATTCATACAAGATTCACTGCTTTACTTTTAGTTTCAACTTTTAAGAACATTTTATCTATTTTAGTTAATAGTTTTTGTATCGTACAATATTTTTGTTTAGGAGTAGGTACGTCTTGATGGTTAACTTATGGAGATTATTATATTAATATAATATCTCCATAAGTTAAAATATAATATCTCCATAAGTTAACCATCAAGACGTACCTACTCCTAAACAAAAATATTGTACCCTTGGTTACATAGCTATGCCACTACAATTAGTAGGACCATAGCTATGTAACCAAGGGCCCCAAGGCAAAATGAAATTGGGGAAATTTGAAATTTAAACTAAACAAAATATTTTGTAGTTGCAAAACTACTTAATCATCAGCTTTTTAATGTCGGTCCATACCAGGTGAAAGAAGTCGCGGGCGGAATCTAGTAAAAAAATAAACAATGATGTAGATTACAGTAAATAATGTAGGTAGACAATAAATGAAGTAGATAATAATAATAATAATGTTTATTGATAAACAAAATAAGGTAGACACTTATTATCTAATCCTTAAGATTAAAGTTTCGGGTAGAACAAACATTTTTAAATCAATAGATAACCTACTTGGATGCAGGATGTTGTTTCATTCGAACAAAAAAACAAGTTTCACCACTAAGGCTGTGAACTTTACTTAAGAATATAATTCATCTTGTGTTTAAATTTTAATATTTGGTAAATTGCAACGAAAAGGGTACACTAAAAGATAAGAATTGCTAGCATTTAAACTAGGCTAAGCCTGTGTCTTAAATGCTAGTTTGTTCCTTAAAATAAATTAACAAATAGATGACTTCACATAGATTAACATATAGATATATACTCTACACTTAAACGCTTTACAAATTTTTACTTTTTGATAACGTGCCTCCAATTATTTAAAATTGTTTTATTTTAATTTAAGTTTAAATTTTAGAAACTTATTTATTTATTGTAAATAGATCTTCAATGTCATCATACGTTTGTGATCCAAACTGTCCAAATTGAAACTTTTTAATAAAGTAAGTCCTAAAGGGAATATTAGGACACACTCTGTCCTTTCTTCGCGTTTGGGGTTGTTTTGGGTCGTATGAGACTTTCTTATGTTGGGATAAGATGGTATCAACTACGTACAGTTGTCTTACCGTCAGTACATCACACATAGCAAACAATTCAACAGTGGGAAATCGGTATGGTTTAAAAGTCATAACCTTAAGTAACGCGCGGTGGACCCTTTCAACTCTTATTATATGAGATTTTTTAGCACCTCCCCACGTTCTTATGCAATATGATATTACGGATTGGGCCATCGCATAGTAGACTGACATAGAAGATTGTAGACTGTTACGTGGTAGAGCCATGCTGCAGCTATATTAGTAGTATATTTGTAGCACGAATGGGTCGGTTCGACCGGGTAAGGACCACGCTCTCACAGAATACCAGCGTAAAATAGCAGCTTAACACTGCTGTGTTTCGTATGATGAGTGTAAGTAACCGGAGACCCTTTTTACTGGAAAAGAGGCATTCCATCTTAGTTCTCACGGGTGACAACGCATCTGCATTTTGATTCTTTATTGAGGATAGATGTGGATGTCTATGGGTCACAGCAACCACTTACCATCAGGTGGACTGTGTGCTCGTTTGTCACCCTATCCTATAAAAAAAAAGACTTTAGAAGTTTAAAGTCAGCAACATGCCGCAACGTTTTGAAAATATAAATTAGTTTACGTATTTTTTCCGAGATAATTTTCATTTGTGGTATACATGTTAAGGTTTGATCCAAAATTGTGATGTTATATGTGGATGAAGATTAATAACAAGTATGGGCTTTAATGTGTATTTTGCTAGGAATGTTATTTTGTGCTTTACCAAAAGTAATGAACTTAGTTTTCGATGCCTTTAATGTCAGTATGTTTCCGGAAGTCATTGTGTTGCCTGTTGCAATCCCATTTCAGCTTTGATTCTAGGTTCCTCCCAAGTTTTACCATGATGATGAAATGGTGTGATAATTTTATTTTAACGATATTATGTTTAGGTTTTGGTTGTGGGAGAAATTTTTGTGAATTCAGTTCGAGCCATTCGAGGTTTGTTGGTCAGTCAAAAAAGTTTAAAAGTGGAAAATTATTTATTCAACTAGGATTTTATAAAATTCTATTCTTTTTCGAGCGTCGTCCACGGAGGCCGGTGGGCCCTTTGAGCTTGGGGGCCGCGGGCACTGCCCCGTCTAGCCCTACGGTAGCTATGCCAGTGATTTATTCGCCTTAGTCGATACGCTTTGCATGCGGTTTGACGATATAAACGAGATGTTTGAACTGCTATCTATCGGAAGCTATAAGATCTAGTTCGCATATCCCGTAGTCCCACCTAAGGGATGAAATGGGGTGGTGAATTTTCTAATGCCGTCACCATACGGCGAAACTAAAATTGTTACTTGTAATGGAAAGAGATGGGATACTATATGGTCAGTGATGAAAATCACATGTGTGAAGTATATGTTATACGTGAGGAAAATTGCCTTTCAAAGAAACTTGACGTTAAGTAACCAACAGGGGCTTCATACTTTACCTTTAATCATCAATAGACCACATAATCTAATGGTAACGAGGAGATAAATTTGACATTATCACCACGCTTGGAAAGCGAGTTGATTATGGCAGGATTATGTATTATATATTTCATCATCATCATCAGCATTACAGCCTTTCATAAGTCCACTGCTGAACATAGGCCTCCCCCAAGGACTGCCACAAAGCACGTCCTGAGCCACATGCATCCATCGACTTCCTGCATGTCTTACCAGGTCGTCACTCCATCTAGTGGGAGGTCGCCCTACACTTCGCCTACCGGTACGAGGCTGCCACTCGAGAACCTTAAATATTTATGTATTATATATTTATGCTTAGGATGTGCTTATTTTATAGATGGCTATTCTGCTATATACCTATTTGAAACCAAGGTTGATTAATAGATGGATAAATATGTTGATTTCGAGGTACGGTGAAATTTATTAAATTTTATTTTTTGTGGAAAAGGACAATAAATTATGTGTAATTCCAAAAGACACTTTAATAACAATTTCATAAGTATTAACTAATACAAAACGTTGAGATGAACATCATATTATGGAAGTTTACACAATAATCCTCTCCTGTTCAGAATAGGTGAATCAATGAATTGCATCATAAGTTCTTTGGGCGCTTCTTCTAGTTCCAGCACAAATATACTGTTAATTTGCGGACGAAGCCATACACCTGGTACATAAAGTGTAACTTGAGGTCCTACACGAGGCCAGTAGCGACCCAAGTTATGACCATTAATCCATACGTAACCCTGGAAGAATAAGGTACATGAGTTAACTCACAGACACTTTGTTTTCTTCTCTTTCAGTAACTGATCCAGCTTATGGGCCCTAATTTTTAAATATTTACACATTAATGTCCCAAATAATTATAATAAGCTAGTAAAGTCATTCTAATGCTGAGAATAGCCGCCTGCCAGCGTTGCAACTATGGCAAATAGAGACCTATATTCGGCAGTGAACTTGTAGTAGGCTGTAACCGTAATTGTCATTATAAATATATACATGTAAATTACGATAACAACTGCGACAATTGCGACCCGTTTTACTGGAAAGGAGGCATTCCATCTCAGTCCTTACGGGTGACAACGCATCTGCATTTTGAATCTTAATCGAGGATAAATGTAGATATCTATGGGCCACAATCCATCGTAATCATCAGTCATCCTTATTCTATGAAAGAAAAGACAATTGATAGAGTTTGTGCGGAAAAGGAAATACCGTCATATAACTTTGAAAATGCTATGAATTGTGTATTTATGAATACAGTAGCTATTTCTTATATTAAAGGTTTTAGAGTATTGTTTAAAAGGCTAAATGTTAGTTTATTTTTTACGAAACGTATGAAATTTCTTTTTCCGCACTGATTCTGAGCACTCAGATTGTGTAGATAGCGTTGTGCCTTTAGAGGTAGGTATTTAAAAGCGGCAAGGTTTATAATAATAATCTTAAAGGGTTTATTGTAATATTCGTGAGTGTAATCACTGATAATATTTTTGGTCGTTATTATAAAAAATTAAAGTATATATTTTATATTAACTATAGGTAGTTGCATACCTTACTCCATCCAGTGGTATCCAGATAAGTGTCTAAAATATTTTCGGTACTTGGGATCGTGAAGGAGCCTTCGAACAGAACTGGACCTCGTTTAAGTTCATTGTCACCTTCTAGAGGTTTTTCTGCTGAAATATTAAAAACTAAAGGAAAACCTGTGACTGTCCATTTGCCATCCAGAACATTGTTGTTGTGTTCCACTGTGCTAAGAATACCCTGAAACAAAGTTGTGTTATTTTTTTTTAAAGTGTGTGAGAATTTCTTTGATTCTTTATCGTTTCAACTTTTACCTATTTCATTGTTTCTTTTTTGTTTACTTTAATGGCTATCATAACCGTATCATAGTATTACATAACTTAAGTGATAGTTATTTACTAAAGAATAAAATAGAAGAATAGGTAAATGTTGAAACGATAACACATATTATAGTTAAACGTCTCACAAGTGGGCACAGTAATAGGTTGTCTCTTATTTTTGAGAGGTTTTGGGAGGTTCGTAGTAGAAAAGTTTAAAGCACTGGTACAATTTAAGCAGACTTCGCATGTCCTCGAAATATCTTAATTTTTTATACTTGTTGTAATATTCAATATAGTACGTAATATTTAAATTCTTTAAACAAGTTGAACAATAAGTTCAACCGAGCCTGGTAGCAATACTTATTTAAATGATATGTTCGTCAAAACCAAACAAATTTCTATGTATTTCGACAAAGGATGAGAGGACTTACGCTGTGTACTGACGAAGGTAAAGCCGAGTATTGCAATGCGAACCATGAATATGTCTGTCGTTTACTTGTCGACATTTTTTTACAAAAGAGGATTTTTGCTTGTTAGAAGAAATTATCAGTACACATCAAGAGAATTTAGCATGCTTTGTAATTTGATGTTTAAAACCGAATTCTGAATTGTTGAAAAAAAAAGTTATTTCTATGCGTTTGAATAATGATCCTGATAACGTAATTAACGGTAACCACAGGGTTTTTGTTACATATTGTATATTACACGTAATCTCGTCAGTTTTTATCCATCCTTATATGTATTTGCAGGTAATGTAGAAGTATTTTTTATTACTTACTTTGTAGTCATGAAGGTGATTTCCAAAATTAATACGTCCCTGGTTCTCAACCAGTAAAGAAAGAGTGGATCCAGGTTTACATTTGATATTTAGGGTGTATTGCTTACACATTCTGTACAAGATGCCTTGCAGTTCCTGACAAAATATGAAATATACATGCATATAATTTTAGTTTTAGTAATGGCAATCGTTCTAAATTTCATTTTGATTATAAGCCACGGCAGTTTTTATACATAAAATACATATTAGAATAAAACTAAGATTAAAATTTAAGATTCTAATATTTTTTGTACGTGGTAGAGCCATGCTGCAGCTATATTATGGTTGTAGCACGAATGGGTCGGCTCGACCGGGGAGGGACCACGCTCTCACAGAATACCAACGTAAAATAGCAGCTTAATGCTGCTGTGTTTCGTATGGTGAGTGTAGAGAACCGGAGACCCTTTTTACTGGAAACGAGGCATTCCATCGTAGTCCTCACGGGTAAAGACGAATCTGTATTTTGAATCGTAATCGAAGATAGATGTAAATATTTATTGGCCACAGCAACCACTTACCATCAGGTGGACTGTGTGCTCGTTTGTCACCCTTATCCTATAAAAAATATTATTTAACGTAGAGCAACCAAATGATTAACTCCTAGAAGTAGTAGATCTATGTTGATGTTTAGTTATTATAATCTGGTGCCTATCTATGTACAATCTCACCTGGTGGTAAAAGGTGCTGTAGCCCTAGATAAAAAATTGGATGGTATGAACGCAACAAAAATCCATTCACTCACGCCTTGAAGGCATAAACGTTGTAATTGAAAGGAAAGGCGTCACCCTTACTTAATTCTAATCTAGAATAGATGTAGGTGTTTATGGGCCACATCATTCACTTAAGTACCGTGATATGAACTATGTGCTTTTTTGCTACCCTTTCTTAATTCTAATCTAGAATAGATGTAGGTGTTTATGGGCCACATCATTCACTTAAGTACCGTGATATGAACTATGTGCTTTTTTGCTACCCTTTCTTAATTCTAATCTAGAATAGATGTAGGTGTTTATGGGCCACATCATTCACTTAAGTACCGTGATATGGACTATGTGCTTTTTGCTACCCTTACTTAATTCTAATCTAGAATAGATGTAGGTGTTTATGGGCTACATCATTCACTTAAGTACCGTGATATGAACTATGTGCTTTTTTGCTACTCTTACTTAATTCTAATCTAGAATAGATGTAGGTATGTATGGGGCACATCATTCACTTAAGTACCGTGATATGGACTGTGTGCTCGTTGGTCATCCTTATTTACTCTACAAAAGAAACCCATACCACATCTTTTCCACTTTTTTGCATTTATTAATTGCACCATAAAATAAATCTCAAACAATTAACTTATGGTTCTCCATGACTTCTTTCTATTACCATTAGTTTTATATTTTACCTAACGAAGTCCATAACTAGAGATGGGCTTCTCTTAACTTCAGTTTAATTGTTTGAGATTAGATGTTTGAAGCACCTATCCATCGTTGTACTGAATATTATGCACTACTATACATAATTTTTATATTATTAGGTACGCCTCTTTTCAGAGACGACAATATCTTCGAATTACACTTAACCGACTTTTACACCACCATTAGGTATTCGGGGTGAATGTTACACTAGGTTGCCACTGCCGGTACTAAACATAGATAGATTTCAAACGTGGTAGAGTCATGCTGCAGCTATATTAGTGGTATAGTTGTAGCACGAATGGCTCGGCTCGACCTGGAAACGACCACGCTCTCACAGAATACCAGCGTAAAATACCAGCTTAACACTGCTGTGTTTCGTATGGTGAGTGCAGAAAACTGGGGACCCTTTTTACTGGAAAAGAGGCATTCCATCTTAGTCCTCGCGGGTGACAACTCATCTGCATTTTAATTCTTTATTGTGGATAGATGTAGATGTTTATGGTTCACAGCAAAAATCCGATAAAAAGAAATATGTAGAACGAATTATATTTGAACATCATTGTACAACCATATTTTTGCAAATAAAGATTATAATAATAACAATTATTATTATAAATAATAAAAGAAGTTCTTACTATGACACAGATGGTTATGCTAATTGGGATGTAACAATATTGTGCACATGAATGGTAAAATAATTAATAAATAATTACAATAAAATGATGAAAGATTTTAACCGTAACTAGTTAACAGTCAACCCATGATATCATCCCATGGGTGTCGTAAAAACGACAGGGAGAAACTGAAACAAGAGATAGGAAACCAACATCTTTCTGATAACAACTGAAAGTAATTAAAACTGCGGTTGGCAACCCGCCTGCCAATCTTAGCAACTATGGCAAACTTCCCACTAAGGAGCAATTAAGTGAAACTCTTGAAAGCTGTAATTAATAAATGAGTTAAAAGTAGAATATCGAGCATAGTAGTATTTTTACGTGGTAGAGCTACAGTTCTGCTATATTATGGTTGTAGCATTCATGCTCGGCTCTGCTCGACTGGGGTAGGACCACGCTCTCACGGAATACCAACATAAAATAGAAGCGTAATGTTGCTGTGTTTCGTATCGTAAAAAATAACGAAGAGTCCCATCTTAGTCCTCGGGAGTGACAATGCATATGTATTTTGATTCTTATACGAGTATAAATGTAGTCTATGGGCCACAGCATCCACTTATTATCAGGTGGATTGTGTGCTCTCTCACTCTTATTCCATATTACAAAAAAACTATAATTAAATAAAATATAATTATAAAAAGATAAATTAAGCGATAAAACTTTAAGAAGTACTTACACCGTCAACATAAACATACACTGAATCCCGAGGTTTGGCAATTTTCAATTGTCCATCTGTATCACTGAGTGTTGTCTCATAGAGAAGCAACCCAGCTCGCTGTCTTAAAGACTCGAATGTTGGAAGTTTAGAACCCATAACGTCTTCGTATTTCTTTCCTAAGTAATGCCGTCCTTTGGTACTTAAAATACTGCCGCTAGGTTGTAAAGTAATTTCTCCGTAAGCTGCTTTCCTAGATGGTTCTGGTGCTGGGATATTTTTAATTTCTGGATAATACTGCAAGCATACCGTATACACACTTTAAGTGACACATGCTATTAATAGATTATTAATACAATGTGACATTACGGACCTCGGATAAAAGATTTCTTATAAGGTAATATTTTTCGGTTGGATCTCCAGCTTCATTTAAAGGAGCATCGTAGTCATATGACGTTATATCAGGTAAATAAGATTGTCCATAATTCGCCCCTGGAATTAAATTCAATTTTTTAATACAAATATGTGCGTATTCAAAAGTTATGTTATTTGCTTTTTTAATAAGTTTTAACTTCAACCAGTCATATTGTTGAAAATTTACCGGCACTAAATTCGAAATTAGAACCTCCGTAGAACATATAGAAGTTAACGTTGAAACCATTATCCAACATGATACGTAGCGTGTCTACAACACTATCGCCCGAAATTTGTTGTAAAGACTCATTCCAGTGAGTGAGCCAGCCTGAATAGTATTCGGAGTTCATTAACGGCCCATGAGGAAAATAGTGACGGAATGTTTTGATTATATACGGTATGTTAGATGCACTCTGTAAATAAAAGAATATTTTTAGTTAACACTTCGGGATCTTTGAAAAAAAAAATTGTAAAATTTTTATTACGGAGAAACAACAAACATTAGTGTGTAAATTTGAAGGTGTATAGGGTTATAATATATGTTTACAAATGGATTAAATTATTATATACAATTCACTATTTTTTTTTATAGAATAAGGGTGACAAACGAGCACGCAGTCCACCTGATGGTAAGCGGTTGCTGTGGCCCATAGACATCTACATCGATCTTCGTTTGCGAATCAAAATGCAGATGCGTTGTCACCCGTGAGGACTAAGACGGCATGTCTCTTTTCCAGTAAAATGGGTCTCCGGTTCTCTACAATCACCATACGAAACACAGCAGCATTAAGCTGCTATTTTAAACTGGTATTCTGTGAGAACGTCGTCCTTTCCCGGTCGAGCCGACCCATTCGTGCTGCGACTATACTTTTAATATAGCTCCAGCATGGCTCTACCACGTAAATCACTATGATATTCACAAGATAACTATGAAACAATAAATGCCAGATGTGTATTTGAGTCCGTCTGGGTGGGTGGACCACCCTCTTATGTATTTATACCGCCCGATATCAATGGTTGCATTGCTGTTTCGGTCTGAAGGGTACAGAGTAATTACCACAATAATTACAGACTGTAATGGCACGTCTCCACCAAAGTTTTGTTGTCGACACAACATTTTTTGTCAACAAATGTTTTTATAATTAATAGAATAAGGCGTTACTTTGCGGAAATCCTTTATATAAAAGCTTTAAAAAAAATTACTTCGCAAACATCCGCGCTTTGAAATAATATGATGTGGTAGTTATAAACTAATTTGTTTGAAGTAGACTTAGTAGATTTAGCGGCCAGCCTCCGCAGAGTCTACTTCACCTGAGGATGCCTCGTGTAGAGGCGAAACACGTGTCGTATTTTCGAGAGTGGTGTGTCGTGCCTAGTGTGGTGGTACTGGGGTGGTAGTGCTGGGATTAACGGCGACGGATATAGTGCGCGCGATTGAGGGAGGGTGGGAGGTGCTCTTCATACTTCATACTACATATCATTTTATTTTAAAGCGCGGATGTTTGCGAAGTAATTTTTTATTCGAAGCTTTTAAACAAATGTATCTGTCAACAAGCGTCTCCACCGAGGAAACAAATGTTGGCAACGAGCGTATTCCTTTGATGTTGCCGCCGAAAATCGAAACAAATTTTGTTGGCAAATGTTGTGTTGACAACAAAACTTTGGTGGAGACGCGGCTTAAGGCATTTCATCTTAGTACTCACTTCTCAGAGGTGAAAACGCATTATGTATCCTTCTTTGCTTTATGTAAGCTTCAGATGTACCTGGACTGTAGTAGCGGCTTACCATCTAGTGGAAGAAGTTCGTTGTAAACTTCACATTTATAAAAAAGTAATTAGCTACATGTGAAAATAAAATGAATGACAGACATGGTGTAGAAAAGAGTTAAAATTTTTTATTTTTTTATTTATAATAAAGTACGGAATCGCTGCAATCCATTGTGTAGGGATGCACAAAGACGCCATATTCATAAATCCGTTGAAAACGGCGACGCAGCCAAAGTTTGGAAGTTTCTTCAGTCTCTTGGAGTTGGTAAAATATCAAATAATTCTCCTCATCATAATGTTGATGTTGAATTCCTTAACAAATACTTCACCTGTTCTAGCACATTAGATAGCTCAGATAAAGACCGGACTCTGAGTATTCTTTCTTCAATACCAACTCCTGATTTTCCACCGTTTAATTTCTCTCCTTTCACTGATAGTGATGTTAAAAAGAACATTTTGTCCATCTCGTCCAATGCCGTGGGTGATGACAATGTTAGTCGTAACATGATCTCACCTATCCTAGAATTTGTTACTCCTATCCTCACCCATATCTTGAATAAATCCATCTCCTCTTCAAAATTTCCTGATGTTTGGAAAAGTGCACTTGTAACGCCTCTCCCAAAAAAGCCCAAGCTTTGCATTTTTCCGGCTTTCGTCCTATCTCAATTCTCCCGTTTTTATCCAAACTCCTGGAGAAACTAGTTTTCTTTCAGTTAAATCTCTACCTAAATAGAAATTGTATCCTGGATCATCTCCAATCTGGTTTCCGATCGGGTCATAGTACGACAAAAGCGTTGGTTAAAGTTACTGATGACATTCGACGAGGTATGGATAACAAACAGCTCACTGTGTTAGTATTGCTTGATTTTAGCAATGCGTTTAACACTGTTGATTTTGACATCTTATTGAGTGTGTTAAGTGATTGGCTGGTTTCATAGTTATCTTTACGGCCGACGGCAGCGTATTCGCATCGAAGATGAGTGCTCATCTTGGTGCGCACCGACGAGGTAATATGTACTTCAAACCTCAATGAATATAGTATTAGTGTTATCCAAATATAGTATGAAGTATAGTATGAAGTAAAATATAAGTATTGAATAAGTTGCCGAAAGTATTTCCAAGCGTTCATACTCGCCCTTCACAAGTCCACTGCTGAACATAGGCCTCCCCCAAAGAATGCCACTAAGCACGGTCCTGAGCCACCTGCATCCATCCTGCATATCTTACCAGGTCGTCACTCCATCTAGTGGGGGGACGCCCTACACTTCGCCTGCCGGTACGAGGCTGCCACTCGAGAACCTTTCTTCCCCATCCGTTGTCGGTTCTTCGAGCTATAGAAGCGAGCTAGTGAAGGACCACGTCTCAGTTCCGTATGTCATCACTGGCAACACGCACTTGGTGTACAGTCTCGTTTTCAAGCTTTGACGTATACCTGACGAGAAGATGTGCCGTAATTTCCTGAACGTTGCCCAACCGAGTTGAATCCTGAGATGATGAATGATGAGGTCAATCGACACCTCTCGGTCGAAGTTGGACTAACCTATTCGGACTATTTGTCCCAGGTAAACATACTCGTCAACAACTTCGAGCTTAGTGTTCCCAACAACTACCAGCACAGGTGTGACATGGACATCAAACATGATCTTTGTTTTGTCCATGTTCATCTTAAGACCTATCCGTTGGGAAACACTATTGAGGTCATTGAGCATAGTGCTTAGGTCCTCCAGCGATTCTGCCATAAGAACTATATCGTCGGCAAATCGAAGGTGAGTGATGTACTCGCCATTGATGTTGATACCGTATCCTTTCCAGTTCAGAAGCTTGAAAAATGCAGCGGTGAAGAGTTTCGGGGATATGACGTCACCCTGTCTTACACCTCTCTGCAATTGGACAGGTTTCGTACTCTGGTTCTGCACTCGGATAGCCATCGTAGCCCTACTGTACAAGCACTTCAACACTTCGATATACCAACATTCAACTTGGCACCGCTGAAGGGACTGCAGCACCGCCCAAACTTCGACGGAATCAAAGGCTTTCTCATAGTCCACATACGCCAGACATAGTGGCAAATTGTACTCCTCGGACTTCTGTACGATTTGCCGAAGGGTATGTATGTGGTCTATGGTGCTAAAGCCTTTTCGGAAACAGGCTTGTTCGGGAGGCTGGAAGTCATCAAGTATGCGCGCGAGACGTTTCGTAATTAATGACTCTCGAAAACAGCAAGTAGACGCGGCTCAGGAGGGAAATCGGTCTGTAGTTCTTCAAGAGAGCGTTGTCGCCTTTCTTGAAGAACAAGACCACCGCACTTCTGCTCCACGCCTCCGGTGTAATACCACCATGGAGGACCAAATTAAAGAGCTTCTGAAGGACTTCAAGTACCAGTTTTCCACCCGCTTTCAGAAGCTCCGCTGTAATTCCATCCTCGCCTGGAGCCTTGCCGTTTTTAAGGTGCTGGAGAGCCATTCTAATCTCGCTCAGACTGACGTCTGGGATATCATCGGAATAATGTCGGATAAGACTCGCTCTTGGATCGTTACTCACACTTGCGTGCGGCTCCAACGATGACGTGTACAGCTGCCCATAGAACCTCTCAATCTCACTCAAAACCTCAGGTGACCCGGAAACGATGCTGCCACATTCGGTCTTCAGCTTTGACAGTTTGCTCTTTCTGGCAGACAGATCTCTGGCAAAGACTTTGGAGCCTTGGTTCCGCTCGATCGCTTCTTCAATACGAGCTGTATTGAAGTTGCGTAAGTCCCGCCGCATGAATTTGGAGATCTGTCTGTTCAGTTGCCTGTATGCTGTCAAATCTGTTGAAGAATGTAGCTTCATCTCCCGTCTAACAGCCATGAGATTAAAAGTGTGATCGGAGAGTTTTTGTGTTCTTCTGCGGCGGGTCTTGCAGAACTTAGCTCCGACCGCATGGACAGTTTCCACGAGCTTGTCATTCATATCGTCCACTTCATTGCAGTCTTCTAGGCACTAAAAACGGTTTTGTAACTCGAGCTGAAAGGTTTCGGGACCTTGGATTAGAGCACAAGGGGGACGGAGCGTTGACTTCATTAGACGAGACCTCTCCAACTTAACGTTTAAGTTCAGTGTGCCTCTAACCATTGGGTGATCGCTGCCAGTTTTCACCCTCGCGATCACTGAGACATCACTGAACAGTTGTCGTCTGGTCGTCATAATGAAGTCAATCTCATTTTTTGTCGAACCGTCGGAGCTCGACCAGGTCCACTTCCTGTGGCGCCGCTTCTGGAAGAAAGAGTTCATCATAAAGAGTCCCTCTTTCTCCATGAAGTCGGCCAGCTGCTGGCCCCTTGGGTTCCGTTGCCCTATTCCAAATTTCCCCACTTTCAGCTCACTGTTCTCTCTTGTGCCTAGTTTTGCATTGAAGTCTCCCATTAACACCGTATATTGGGTTTTGGAGGAATGCATGGCTCTAGAGATATCCTCATACATTTCCTCCACCTCCTCATCGGGGTGTGCCGAGGTTGGTGCGTAAACCTGTATGACCTTCAGCGAATACCGTTTGGTGATTCTAAGTATAAGGTACGCATCCCTCGTTGACACACTCTCAATCTTTACAACGTTGTTAACGAGAGACTTGTGGACGATAAATCCGACACCTCCTTGGGACAGATGGTCGTCCTCCCGGTAATAGAGCAAGTTGCCGGATTCGAGGATTACCGTTTCCTCCCCCTCTCTTCGGACTTCGGATAATCCTATAATATGCCAGCGTAACTTGTCTATCTCTTCTTCCAGCTCCACAATCTTCTCGTCAGTCCTCAGGGTGCGTGCGTTGTATGTTGCCAGGTCGAGTCGTCATAGGTGGCAACCGAACCTCCACCGGAGATTCTTAGCACCCCCTGCCCCGCTGTTACCATGGTCGCCACCGTAGCCAGGAATAGCGGGGCCGCCGGGGACTGGGGGCCGTTTCTTCGTAACTTTCATTATTGCCATAGTTGCCACGCTTGGCGAGCGGGTTGGCAACCGCAGTTTTTTTTTAATTGTATTTTTGCCGTTACCAGGAAGATGCTGCTGTCCATCTCCTGCCTGTTTCCCTTTGTCGCCTTTTACGACACCCACGGGAAGATATGGGGTAGTGGATATTCTTAACCGCCACTACACGGGACTCATACTTCATACTCTTAGTCATTTGTTATTACTATTTGCTCGCAATGCACGAATTGGTGCGTAGTTGTAACTGCGATTTACTTGTGATTCATTCAGGAGCGATGAACATCTGATGGTGTGGTGGAAGGCCTTTATCTCGTAGAGACTACTGTTGGTCGACTTGGAGCGACCTGACAGTCGTTTTCTCTACAGTAGATCGTATCACAAGAAGTGATGAAGATAGGGTAACAGCTTTTTGCTAGTCATTGCGGCATTGTGATCACTGTGTATAGATAATATTATATAGATAACTTAAATGATTTCTCTGGGTACTATACGCAGTTGGCACACTATATATAATGATTTTTTCGGGAAAACGTGGCGGGAAGAGTGACCAAAAGTGTTATTACTCCGTCATTATTATTATACAAAGTATGTTTTATTAAATACCCTTAATCTACGAGCATGTGTGGACGTAAAGGAGGCATTTTATCACGACTATTGGAATGCAGCATATATCAATCGTGAGTAAAAAATTCAACGCAACATTTACATTAAAATTCAGACCATTTAAACTAGAATATAGAGGGATGGTGTTATGCAGTAAAAATTATTGCACAAAATAAACGCTTAGACGGAAAATGATTTGATTTGTTAATGGCATTAATAATCGCTTTATAAGATCATGCAGCTAATGGTCTTACCGAGCTTAAGTTTAACAAAATGGCATGTCTCGTAAAGAAACCAGAGTTAAAGAAACAGCGTCTGAAACTGGTCTTCGCTTATAATCCCTCATCGAGTAAATTCCTAAAACAATCATGCCTGATGAAGTTATTACTGGAGTTATCTCAGTTTTATGTTCATGCGAAATGTGATTTACATGGGGTGCATTTTGGAGTTCGAAATGTGTAGCGATGTACCGGGGCAATGTTTAGCTTTAACATGCTATGAATTGAGATAATGTTGGCCTTTTTGTGTTATATTGCGTTGATGACTGTAGAAGTTTTGCTCTGAACATTGTGAGGTCGACAGATTTGGTGTTTGATGTTGAGGGTTGGCTTTGTGTGAAACTGGTCGAATGGACAATGTCATACCGGGCCATGCCACGCGCGGCTGGTCGAAAGGACACATTCGTCCAGTCCAGGGTTATGCATTGTGAAGTTACACTGGTCGAAGGGACACACCCATCCGGTCCAGTCAGGTTGGTTGAACAGATTATAGATAACAGTATCATCCGGGCCAGACCCGAGTGATTGGTCGTATGGAAATACTAGTTTAAAGCTGTATGTGGTGGTTTGAGAGAAAGGTGCCGTCCGGTCCATGCGTGGTCGAAAGGACGCATGCTTTCGATTATTGTATGGTTAAGGATGTTAGTATATTTACAAGAGGGTAAGTGTCGTTAAAGTGTATATCTTCTATCGAAGCTAACAGTGCCGTGCAAGCTGTATAAAGAGCTGTGTGTCGGTGTGTGCTTAGTGGAAAGAGAGAGTTGTCCGGCACATGTTGTCATATGAGATGATGGCTGGTCAAAAGGACGCCTTAGCTAGTGTTAGTTTGCATATGGTCAAACAAAATCGCCTTGCGTATGTGCGTGTGAATGCCCAAATATAGGGACAGTAAACCTATTCATGTCAGTATAGACGAGCGGAAGAAGTGGTGATTGATAGTGTTTGTTACAGGAATTCATGAAGATATACGTCCGAGGGCGGTCGTATATCAGGATTGGCCGTGTAAGCACGACTATAAAATACTTACCAGATCAAGTGTAATTTACACTTAGAGTAAAACCTTTACACTGTGTAAAGATTTTACTCTAGCGAAGCGTCGTATCTGTGGTAACGTGGCAACATTTGTTGATTAGTGGATTTTTTGAAATTAACATCATTGGGAAAGCGTACCATATATTTGCGCCATATTGCTAACGGTCTGTTTATTATATTTTCTTATACTTTATATTGTAACCCATATTTGCGCCATCCATCATGAGGGCATCTGGGTTGATCCTCTTTCGCCTAGATTAATGTAATATATAATACGTACTAACACCAAAATCAATTGTAGCGACTGCACCTTCAATTGATCCGTCCATGAACAAGCTTGGAGAGTACCCGTCCGTTGTATATAGCAAAGCTTTGCATCGGACGTGTTTTAGTAATATATCCCGAATTTCTCCCATGTATTTCTTATCGCTCCCATAACTACCATACTCGTTTTCAACCTAGAATATAACAATTATGTATTTTTGCATCTGTAGAATCGCATATAATAGAAAAAAACATAACTACCTGAACTAAAATTATCGGTCCACCGTTTTCTATCAATAGTGGGTTCAAATACGAAAACAGTTTTGCCATCCATACTTTAGTTTCTCGAATAAAATCTGAATAAATACATATTTTTAATGCAATTTTCATTAAGATATTTACTTAATTTCATTACAAATGCATTGCTTAAATACTACCTTTGTCAAGAGTACGCAGCCTAATATTGGAATATTTGCCAAGCAGCCAATATGGAAGTCCACCCTGGAAATAAAATAATCTATAAAAATAAAATGCTAGAGGTTTGCAGTTATGCGCTTATCACGGAAAAACTACTGAATAGATTTCAATTAGATTTTCTAAGTTTTATTTCTTAGACACTTGACCCTTATCTAAAAAAAAATATTGCGTATCTTGATTGAATAAAAAGTTATTAAAGTTTTAAGAAACAACGATTTTTATAAGCACTACGTTGAACACGTAGTGCTTATAAAAATCGTTGTTGTTGTTGTGTGTTTTCTTCGTTAATATATGGTACAAGCAACACGGAAGTGGTGGGCAATAGCTAGAAATAAATACATGCGTTAATTATATAGCTTGCAATAGTGCTAAGCGATTATATTAGTTCTTAAAAAAAATAAAAATAAAGCTATATATAGTTCCTACAGTTGGGTACAAGCTTTCTAGCATTTTTGAGAGGGTTATAAAACAGTTAGACCCAACACGCTGCATTCGTGCGTGATGGCGGACCATGTCTTTGAAATATTTTTATTCCTCAGACATGAACGTTTCCTTACGATGTTTTTAATATCTCCGAGGACATGGTAAATCAGCACTCAAGATTGCAATTAATCTTAAGATGTTAGTATTTATCTTATAGATATTGACCCTTCACAAAGTACGGAGTAACATTATTTTATTAACTTTTTTGAACAAGTATAACAAACGTGCACACAGTTAACATAATGGTACGGAATACTGTTAAGAATCAAGATGTTAATAGATAAATAGATGTTAAGCGTTTTCCCCCCTGAGAACTATTTTATACGTGGTAGAGCCATGCTGCTGCTATATTAGTAGTATAGTTGTAGCACGAATGGGTCGACTCGACCGCGGAAGGACCACGCTCTCACAGAATACCAGCGTAAAATAGCAGCTTAACACTGCTGTGTTTCGTATGGTGAGTGTAGAGAACCGGAGACCCTTTTTCTGGATAAGAGGCATTCCATCTTAGTCCTTACGAGTGACAACGCATCTGCATTTTGATTCTCAAACGAGGCTAGATGTAGATGTCTATGGGCCACAGCAACCACTTACCATCAGGTGGACTGTGTGCTCGTTTGTCACTCGATCCTATAAAAAAAAGTAGAATATCTCATTACCAGATTACCAGTAAATGGGGTTTAGTTCTCTACACTCACCGCAAAAAAATACAGCAGCATTAAACTGATATTTTACGGCGAGAGGGCGAGGTCTTTACCAGGCCGGACCAACCCATTCTTGCTGCAACCATAATATAGCTGCAGCGTATAAGCACGTTATATAAAATGGACAAGAACAAAACTACTTATGGATATTAGTTTGTTACTCACCAAATCTCTTTCACCGCATATATATGGCCCGGGTCGCAGCAAAACGTAGAGCCCTTCTTCAGCCGCAATTTGTATGAAACGAGCAACGTCGTAGTCGCCCTCAAACTTATACTGTCCTTCTTCTGGTTCATGGTAACTCCATTCCACATACCTACAAACGTGTTAAGTAGATTATTACGATAATAAGTGTTATACGAGGTCCTTTACGGCTGGCCGTATAAGGAATCTCAAAGTCATACAGCGGGACATGGAAAAGACTATGTCCGGAATTTTCGGATTTTTTCTGATAAAATCCGTAACGAGGATATCCGCAATTTAGCAAACATAATAATACTGATAGTGAATTGTTATACACTTCCCCCTGCAGGGTATCTCTTTCTTTTCCATTTATAAATAAAAGTCACTTTTAAGTCACCTTAAAAATTGATAAAGGGAGAGTTCCGCACATTGAATCATCAAATAATTGGCAGATTTTTTATTTCATGGCATATGATATTGGATTGTTGTGATATAGATCGACTATTGTAACGATCTTAAAATTTATAAATAGAATTAACGAAATCGAGAATATAATTAAACGTGGTAGAGCCATGCTGCAGCTATATTAATTGGGGTAATTGGGGTAGGTTGGTTCTCTGCACGTCCGTCAGCGGCGCTGCCAAGTCCTTCCAACGATCGTATGATCAATTTGATTGTATAGTTGTAGTACGAATGGGTCGGCTCGACCGAGGAAGGACTACGCTTTCACGGAATCTGAATGCTTAATGCTGCTGTGTTTCGTATGGTGAATGTAGAAAAACGGAGACTTTTTTTACTGGAAAAGAGGCATTCCATCTTAGTCCCCACGGCTGACAACGCATCTGCATTTTAACTCGTAATGGAGGATAGATTTAGATGTCTACGGGCCACAGCAACGACTTACCATCAGGTGGACTGTGTGCTCGTTTGTCACCCTAATTCTATAAAAATAAATGTTTCAGAAAGTTACTTTAAAGTCAAGTCATGTATCCATAAATATACGAATGTAATAATTGTGAAATTCAGTTTTTACCTACTTCCAGACGTCTGAATAATCTGAAATTTTACAGACGTATAAGGAACCGTGACAAAACCATAAGTTCATAATAAAAATGTATCAAAAATTTGTTAAATAAGATAAAGAATTAAACATTATTTTATTATTATTATTAGATTTTATTTTTATATTTCGGCCATGCACGATTACATTGTCGAATTTATTGTTGAAAGCGATTTCTCTGGACCGGTATGACTTTTGGACTTTAAGAAAAGAGACTACTCCTTTTCTTTATAAAACTGAAGTGACAAACGAATTTATAGTCCATCTGATGTTAAGTGGCTACAGCAGTCTATAATTAACTACCAGAAGGGTCACGTCACAAGACACAGAAGGAGTCCTTTCACATATTAGAATGCTCCTGCCTAAAAGGTACCAGCGCAGCTGCCATTCCTTCGGTGATACTAATGTTCATGGGTTATGGTGGTCACTTACCATCGGGTAAGCCGTATAATCGTGTGTTTTCTTTTCTACAAAAAAACATAATAGGAGCAACAAAGATTTCAACTTATACATGTCGGGTATAAGTACCTAGATCACCACATCTGTTCACGATCTCCGTTGACCGGCTTAGCGAATGTAATGAGTAATCCCTAACAGTAGCAAATGTCCATATGCTTATTATTATTTATCATAACACCAGTACGAAACAGGTTTAACAAAGCAGCTCAATTTATGGAGACCCCTAACCGGGTCAAAGTGGGCAAAATAAAAATAAAAACTTACGTTGCCACTGCATTGAGCCCTCCCGCTTTTAATTTCCGTAACCGGTCTCTCCAATATAAAGAAGGCAATCTGAAGTAGTGAAGCGATCCTGATATAATTCGGAGCACTTTACCATCCAATACGAAGTTGTCCCCAACCACACTGATGTTACGGCCGGCCTGTGAACGTCATTTTTATAAACATAACAAATGAGCACACAATTAACCTGATGGTGTGTGGACGGTAGAAAAATGTAATGGACACCTAAATCCATGCTCGATTAAAAATGAAGTTGGATATGCATTGCCACCCCTGAAAACTAAGATCGAATGCCTTTTACCAATAAACAAACTCTGGTTCTCGTCACTCACCATGCTAAACACAATATCTAGTATTTATACATTAAATAAGTAGTATTATACAGAATATCATAATATTATTTTTTAGCAAATGTCAACTTCATCTGCACCACGTAATAAATCATGTCATTTCCTTCAATAACGATTTTTGATTTCTGCATTAAGTTCAAAGAAATTACGAAGGATTTGTGCCTGGTATATTGCCAAGCATTCAAATGAGAATCTTCGTAGTGTGTGAGTTATTTACGAGGACAAGTATATACATCAAATCATGTAAATGTGAATTATAATTACTGATTACAATGGCGTTTCTTACAATAGCAATGATTAAATGCAAACAACACAAAGACAAATATCGTAAATTGAAAACCTTGGGAAGGAGCAGCCTTCGGCCAGGTGTGTTTTGAACGTTTTTTAAAATACGTTTTGTTTTCTCACCGTCGAAATTCTATTGTCTGTCCATGTTTTAAGATGTAAAGATATGGTTTATATAATTACTTAAATGATAATAAAATTTTATTAATTATTATCTACATGTGGGAATTGTCTAAATTAGATAATATTTTTGCACTAAACATTAAGCACAGTTATGTCACTTATTATTATGTTTATATTATATTTTATTTCTCCAGAAGGGAGCACTCACAGCAACGATCTCAATCTCATTTGGTTCTCATCGGGTGGCTAGGTGTCGTTCGTGCTCTGAGCCGAGTGTTGAATTATTTTAACATAACATAACATAAACACTCACGCCTGTCACTCAGAGGGGCAGGCAGAGACTATGGAATTCCATTTGGCACGATCCTGACACACCTCTCTCGCTTCCTCCACATCCATATACCTACGCATACACGCTCGTCGGTTAAAGGTACTCTTAATTTGGCCCATTTTCAATATTTCGCCAATTCGGTCGATAAACTTTTGCCTAGGGCGACCCTTCCCGACTCTGCCATTCACCTCTGCAACATTGAATTGACTGAACTATTTATATATACAACACTGAATTATTTTAATTATTTATTTATCTCTTAAACTATGCATCCAAATAACATAGTACAAAGAGCACAAAGTTTATCCTTATAAACTTGTCTGGAGTAACTTTCGTTCGTAAGGATTAATACGCTATGCCTAATAATAACGCTCATAAATCAATTATTAATTTTCAATATTTTTTGTCACAAAATACCTTATTGTGGCTTATGTATAAGAAATAGGACTATAGTATCGCGGACTTTTTTACATGGTGGAAAGATCTATATTTTTGTAGAACATAGATATCATTTACGTATCACTAACCATTACGCCGCGCAAGGGGATTAAGCAGTTCGGGAACGCTTTTTCTTGTAACTTGCTTAACAAAATCAATATTTAAGGCTAGCTGAGAGGTGTAGTTTAATGCTATATAGCCTATACTATAAATATACAAAAACAATTTAATAAAACGGATAGGAGAGATTAGCGTGTAGCGTGTAGTATAGAAGATTCTATCCCATTCTCTCCTTGAAATTTATATTTTTGTCTCTTTTAAGTGTCGTTTTTCGTTTCAATTGTTTCAAATCACAACGATGTTAGAAATGTTTTCCCCTTTTTCGTTCAGAAAAAAATATAGCCTGAATCAGTCCTGGCATTGCTTTCTTTCTGTTCGTGAAGTTTCATCACAATCTGTTCGGTCATTCCGAAGATTAGCCCGGACAGGCAGACAGACAAAAACATTTTCACCATCATTATCATTACATCCTTTCACAAGTCCACTGCTGAGCATAGGCCTCCCCCAAGTTATGCCTCAAAACACGGTTCTGAGCCACCTGCATCCATCGACTACCTGCATGTCTTACCAGGTCATCACTCCACCTAGTGTGGGGTCGCCCTACACTTCGCCTACCCGTACGAGGCTGCCACTCGAGAATATTTTTCCCCATCGGTTGTCAGTTCTTCGGGCTATATGGCCGGCCCATTGCCGCTTGAGCTTACTAATCCGTTGGGCTATGTCGGTCACTCTGGTTCTACTGCGGATATCCTCATTCCTAAGTATATCACTCAAAGAAACGCCAAGCAAAGCTCTCTCTATAGCCCGCTGAGTGTCTTTAAGCATCCTCATATGGCCAGCAATGAAGGACCATGTCTCAGATCCATAAGGCAACACGCACTGGTTGTACAATTTTGTTTTAAAGTTTTGAGGTCTACTTGATGAGAAGATGTGTCGTAATTTCCCGAACGCTGCCCAGCCGATTGAAACCGTCGTTTGACCTCTCGGTCGAAGTTGGACTTACCTAGTCAGACTATTTGTCCCAGGTAAACACAGTTGTTAACAACTTCAAGCTTAGTGTTCCCTACAACTACCGGCGTAGGTGTGACATTGATATTACACATGATCTTTGTTTTGTTCATGTTCATCTTAAGACCTATCCGTTGGGAAACACTATTGAAGTCAATGATCATAGTGCTTAGATCCTCCAGCGATTCTGCCGTAAGGACTATATCGTCGGCAAATCGAAGGTTAGTGATGTATACGCCATTTAAGTTAATACCGTATCCTTTCCAGTCCAGTAGCTTTAAAACGTCATCCAATGCAGCGGTGAAAAGATTCGAGGATATAACGTCACCCTATCTTATACCTTTCTGCAGTTGGAAAGGTTTCGTACTCTGGTTATGTACTCGGATAGCGATCGTAGCCCTCCTGTACAAATACTTCAGCACTTCGATATATCGACAGTCAACTTGGCACAGCTGATGGGACTGTAGCATCGTCCAAATTTCGACAGAATCAAAGGTTTTCTAATAGTTCACATGCGCTAGGAAAAGTGGCGACTGTATTCTTCAGTCTTCTGTACAATTTGCCGAAGGGTATGTATGTGGTCTATGGTACTAAAGCCTTTTCGGAAACCGGCTTGTTCGGGAGGCTGGAAGTCGTCGAGTCGTAATGACTCTCGAAAACAGCACGTAGACGCAGCTCAGAAGGGAAATAGGTCTATAGTTTTTCAAGAGAGCGTTGTCGCCTTTCTTGAAGTACAAGACCACTGCACTTCTGCTCCACGCCTTCGGAGTATCACCACTATGAAGGACGGAATTAAAGAGCTTCTGAAGGACTTTAAGTACCGGTTTTCCACGCGCTTTCAGAAGATCCGCTCTAATTTCATTGTCACCTGGGGCCTTCCCGTTTTTAAGGTGCTGGAGAGCCATTCTAATCTCGCTCAGTCTGACGTCCGGGTTATCATCGGAATAGTGTCGATAAGACCTGCGATTTGATCGTTATTCACATTTGCGTGTGGTTCCAAAGATAACGAGTATAGCTGCCCATAGAACCTCTCAATCTCACTCAAAATCTCAGGTTTCCCGGAAACGATGCTGCCACACTCGGTCTTCAGCTTTAACAGTTGGCTCTTTCTGTTCCCGGTCCCGCTCGATCGCTTCTTCAATACAAGCTGTGTTAAAGTTGAGTAAGTCCCGCCGCATGCATTTGGAGATCTGTCTGTTCACTTGCCTGTATGCTGTCAAATCTGTTAAAGACTGCAGCTTTATTTCCATTCTAACAACCATGAGATCAAGAGTGTTATCGAAGAGTTTTTGAGTTCTTCTGCGGCAGGTCTTGCATAACTTAGCTCGGACCGTATGGACAGTAACCACGAGCTTGTCATTCATATCTGGATGATTTGAGGTCCACCACTGTGCGATTTAGAACAAGTTTTCTTCCTCGCACAACTTTCTTGTGGAATCGATTACCACCAGCGATTTTTCTGGACCGATGCGACTTAGGGACCTTCAAGAAAAGAGCCTACTCCTTTTTAAAAGGCCGGCAACGCATCTGCGATTCCCCAGGTGTTGCAGTTGTTCAACTGCGGCGGCGGTAGTCATTTACCATCAGGTGAGCCGCAAGCTCGTTTGCCCCCTCTCTAATAAAAAAAAATCTTTTCGAAACTGAAAACGTTTTTGTAACTTGATCTGAAAGGTTACGGGACTTTGGATTAGAGTACGAGGGGGGCGGAGCGTAGACTTTATAAGTTGATACCGCCCCAATGTTTAGGTTCAGTGTGCCTCTGACCGATCACTGAGACATCAATGAACAGTTGGCGTTTAGTCATCATAATGAAGTTAATCTCATTTTTTGTCAAACCGACGAGGCTCGGCCAGGTCTACTTCCTGTGGGGTCGCTTCCGGAAGAAAGAGTCCATCATAAAGAGTCCCTCTTTCTCTATGAAGCCGGCCAGCTGCTGGCCTCTTGGTTTCCGTTGCCCTATTCCAAATTTCCCTCCCCTACCTTCAGGTCATCGTTCTCTCTTGTACCTAGTTTTGTCCCCATTAACACCGTATAGTGGGTTTTGAAGGAATGCATAGCTTTAGAGATATCCTCATACATTTTCTCCACCTTCTCATCGGGATGTGCCGAGGTTGATGCGTAAACCTGTATGACTTTCAACGAATACCGTTTGGTGATTCTGACGATAAGGTACGCAGCCCTCGTCAAACATACTCACAATGTTTACAACGTCGTTAACGAGAGACTTGTGAACGATAAATCCGACACTTCCTTGGGACAGATGGTTGCCCTCCCTGTGATATAACAAGTTGCCAGATTCGAGGATTACCATGTCCTCCTCCTCTTTTCGGATCTCAGATAATCCTATAATATCCCAGCGCAACTTGTCTATCTCTTCTTCCAGTTCCAGGATTTTCTCGTCAGTCCTCAGGGTGCGTGCGTTATATGTTGCCAGGTCGAGTAGTCGTAGGTGGCAACCGAACCTCCACCGGAGATTTTTAGGAAATAATTTTTATTTCTATTTCTATGTAAATGTTATTCTGTTTATCTGTTCCCTTGTAACTTAAGCGGCTTCACGAATTTTAATTTCTAGGGATCGCCTGAGTCGTCGTTATCTCCGAATTATTAAATACAATTCAATATTATTTCAATTATGATTATCGCCACGACAGGTAAATTGTCGTAAATTCTTATATTTACGCGAAGACTACACATTAAATGAAACTAATTTTTACGGATTTTATCGCGTTTAATTTAACTTTTTAATTCCCGACGTTTCGGGTGCTTTACAGAACCCATGGTCACGGGGGGGGGGGGGGGGGGGGACTGAAGTGTTTGACGTTCCGATGGTATGCTTGCAGTACCCAAGCATACCACTGCAAGACTACTTCAAGAGCTCAAGTAAGCTCATTTTGCGTAGATCGGACCAATAATTAATATTCAAAAACTGAAGATATATATATATATATATATATATATATATATACAGGCTGTCCCAGTAATGGTGGATAATCTGGTACGTACGTATTCAGACGGGGGGGAGATGGCCTCGGTTCCTAAAATTTTTAAGGGCTACAGATGTATTTTCACCTAATAAAGATATGCAATGTTAAAAAAAACTATCTGCCAATAACTATGTAATTTTGTAATGAAATGCCTACTTTTACACATTAACGGCTATAGCTCAGTAAGTAATGATATAAAGTACATAGTATGTTAATGTTTTGGAATCCTCATAATGTAGGCAAACTTTTTTAGTGATTGGCCACACAGATCCCATACGTTTTTTTTCCATCACAGGTGCTCAAACTTAGCAGATAAATAAAGTAAAAAGTTTAAACTTATATTCAGTGCCGTCTTGTAAAATACTACCCATAGTAGTTGAAAACTTTTAAGGGAAATTTAGAAACATCATTATTAGGAAACACATTAAGAGAAAAAAATCTGATCTAGGCATTAAACTGTGGACGTGATGACCACAAATGTGAGCGGAAGTGCGAATTATCAAAATTTTATATAACATGGTGTAGAGCGCGTACCGTTCGGGGTAGAATTTTTTTAAGGGAACCGAGGCCACCTCCCCCACCCAAACACGTACGTACCAGATTATCCACCATTACTGGGACAACCTGTATATATATTATAGATTTGTAAAGCAAAGTAAAAGTAACTTTAGTACTACTTTAGTAATATACTAGTATTACTTCAGTCAAGTTTTACTTATAAAATGATATGGAATGATTATTCTTATATGGGCCCAATACGCAACGCACTTATTATAAAAATTATTTAAAAAATAATTTCAATAATTTTTACCTGCTGTAGTGAAAGTTCGGTGTTCACAGCACTTATGATTACTGGCTTACTTAATCCAGCTTGAACACTTCTCAAGTCATTTATGTTTAACCAGCACCAACAGATCACAGCCAAATGTAGTCTCAAGTTCAGTGCCAACATTATTGATTAATCTGTAAGTAAAATACCCTAGTATAAAATATTTGTTTTTTTTTTAATACAATTAATAGCGACCGACGAGCATACTGTTTACCTGTTAGTAAATAGATGCTAGTAGTATGTTAGGATGCTATAGATGGAAGGTAGTACTAGTAAAGGTACACAGATACCATATATAAAATATATATTATTTATAGTCAGTCGGACCTAATCCTCGCGTGTGCGGATTTTAAATCAGTCTAAATAGTTATATTTTCTGTAATAATGTCTCCCAGCCGAATTACGGTCTCAGCAAAGTCTAGCTAGATAGCTAATCTTTGCTGCACATATGCGCAGGACAGGATTAAAGCGCACCAGTGAGTGCGTAAGCACAGGTGCATCCTCTATTCTCTCACTCTCATAGTGCGATGGGACGACAATCCGACATGACTGGAGAAATAAGGCGCAGGATGAACAGCCAACTATTATACGTGGTAGAGCCATGCTGCAGCTATATTAGTAGTATAGTTGTAGCACGAATGGGTCGGCTCGACCGGGAAAGGACCACGCTCTCAAAGAATACTAGAGTAAAATGGCAGCTTGACACTGCTGTGTTTCGTATGGTGAGTGTAGAGAACCGAAGACCCATTTTACTGGAAAAGATGCATTCCATCTTAGTCCTCATGGGTGACGACGCATCTGCATTTTGATTCCTTATTGAGGATAAATGTAGATGTCTATGGGTCACAGCAATCATTTACCATCAGGTGAACTGTGTCCTCGTTTGTCACCATATCCTGTAAAAAAAACTTCCCAAATCCGGTCTCTGAATTTCCGGATCAGAATTTCTTGACAGAAAGACGTAATAATTGATTTTGGCCGAACCGGGGATTTGAACCCGGGACCACATTATCAGCAGAAGCTTGGGACCACTATACCAACGAGACAGTCAATTATCTGTATTACTGTGTCCAATAGTACATTTAAGCTTTTATCTGATCATTTCATAATATGTTGCCCCATCGTTAGGCTTATGCGAATACTATGTATAAGATTAGGATGACATTACGTTAAAATGAAGCTTCCAAAATAAGAAGACAAAATGTTGGAGCTAGTAAGAAAAATGTAAGAGGCGCGCAATCTCTACACACCGTTCTCCTTTTCTGCCGACTTCCAAAAAGGAGACGGTACTCAATTCGACGCGTATGTTTTTTCAATGTGTGTTATCTCATAACTTTTTAGTGGGTGAACCGATTTAGATGATTCTTTTTTTATTTGAAAGCTGGTACTTCTCGTGTGGTGTGGTAATTTGATCAAGATCAGACCAATAGTTATGGAGTTATTCTTAATAACTTATATTGAAGCCGGCAGTACAAAATTTTTAATTTTTAATTATTGTTCAGCCGCTCTCGGCAAGCAGGGCTGTAACGCCTCTCCCGTTGTCGAGGAAGCTTCAAGCGTCACGTTTGGGAGGCGAATTGACGATCACAGTACCAGAAAATTCGCACCTTTAACGTTTTTGGTATTTTTCTATGATCTGGCATTTTCCATAGACGCCTCTTACGGCTACAACGGCTTGAAAGTGATGGCGATGGATTCACATAAACCGCCACTCCAATAAGACACTAATAAAGCAATTTTTGTTCTTGTAAGAATTGCCTCCGGCTGTAATTATAAGCTTGGGTCGCCGTAATCATGCTATGTTAGTGTACCATGCACCTATGGCCACTTAATACAATAGTAATGTGTAAATGTGAAATAGGATGCGATGATCATTATATTCACATAAGTACGTACTCAAACTCGGGTCGTATTAATTGACCCAGTAACATGTTCAAGTGAATAGTCGGTCAGTAGATGAATGTTTAGTAATAAGAAATGAATGCAATCTTTTTTTTATAGAAGATTTTTTTTTAGTTTTGTGAACAACCTTAGTTGCTTAGTGAAATACAAGTAGCTCGAATGGAATTCCTGGTGTCGGCCATTTAAGTTTAAGCTTATATACAACTAGGTGTTCCCTACGATTTCATGCGCATGGAATTTATTACGATTGTATTTCGTGTGTTTTAATTTTTTAAATAAAGGTAGGTTTTTCTAAAATAAAGGTAGCCTAAGTTACTCCATATTACATCAGTTATCGGATATTTCAGAGTTTAGTCTGAACAAACAGACAGACAGAAAAAAAATTAAAAATTGTTTTTGTTATAAGTACCGTATAAGTATACGTCCATATGCCTGTAGTAAAAAAATGTTATTTTGATATTACAAACTGACACTTCTTTATTTGTATAGATATCTTAAATGAGGGATATCCAACCGATCTGAGATAAATTATCATACTAATTAGGTACTTCTCTTGATTAAATTTTCAAATATACTTAACAGTTTAAATACGCTCCCGTGAACATCCACTGCTGGACGCACTTCAGCACCTAAAACCATGTTGTTGGTTACAAAAATAATTTAAGACGTAGTGAGTGCGTGTTCTTACATCAAGTTGAACATAGTTTTGGCTAGGTTTCGGTGTCACTTGAATTATACGCAGAGTTCCGACTATCTTTTATTGTTGGCCTGAGTACGAAGGTATAAAATTACCGTTATTTAGTTAACAGTACAGTTAAGTCATTTCTCTTTTGTTATATAAAGCTTGTGGTTTATTTTAATGGTTTATTTTATGCTATAAACTTAACTATGAGTCACTGTATACCTCATTTTTAGTGGCGCCGCCCTGGTGGCAGAAAAGTCATGGATTTTTCGTAATTTATTGTATTTTAACAAGTAGTATGCGGGAAGTAAAGACTGTGTAAGAACCTCCGAAGGAGGCAGAATTTAGCCGAAATATTTTTTTTTTGTTTTTGTCCATTTTGACCCCCTATGAGTGTAATGAGAATTATTTTGCCCCTATTCAACCATGACCCCTATGACATCCTCTACATGATAGGCTATTCAAACTGACTAGGCTTAAACTTCGAGTTACCCCCCAACTCATTTCTAGTCTTTACTTCCAATAAGAATTACGTGTAATCAATATTCTATTCTTAATTATTAAAATTCAATATTCGATTCAATATTTTAATCTCGTATCTTGGGCGCTGCTGCCCGTTGTCGACATGGATATTCTATGTCTAGCGTAATCGAGATTTCCTACCACCATCTATCCGAAGCCATAAGAATTTCCTGCCGTATTTCATAGTCGCCTCTTACAACACCACGGAACAAAATGGTAATAACAATAAGCACAAGGTTGTAATCTATAACAATACACGACTATTATACATAATTTTATAAAGCACTCCACCACTTCATCCTGTGTTGTTAGAGATATGATATTATAGAATGGTTCCGTGTTCAGTAATTTGGACTCTTGCTGGTAAGGTGAAGTAAGGTAAGATAATCAATTCTATCATGAGTCATGACTATGAAACAAATAATGATGTTTAACCAAGATGATTTCGATTCATTTTATTTTCGGTCATCTATAGGCTAATATTAGCACGACTTTAAATCGCACACATTTATTTACAGAATCATTTACTTAAAATATAAGATGTTTTTTTGGTTGTTTGTGTACTTTAGGTGTGATCAAGTATATTAAGGCAGGGTATTTCTGTTTTTGACCGTTTTAAAATTGGTTTTTGATAGCCAAATTATTACATTTAGAATCTGAAAAAAAAAATTATTTTAGATACATTCTTTCTCCTTACGATGCATGCGGTCATACAATACAATTTTCTCGATAAATAAATTACCGAACTACGTTCGATTTGCAGTTTTTTACGAACCAAATTTTATTTTAAACAAGTACTCTTTTTTTCTATAAAAAATATCAATTTATAGAATTTTGGAATCGATTCCACCCGATTGTTTATATTTTCATTACATTTATTAAAAAAAAATATCGATTATTCAAGATATTTTCGATTCACACGTCACTTACTATTACTAGTGTCCCGCGGGACATGATATATACAGTAAACTATGCGCGGGACGTTGCCGAGGTAAGACCTGCGCCAAATTTTTGCGCGCGCCCTTCTCCTCTGCTACGTAAATAATATTTAGGAAATGAAATAAACTGTAAATAACTAATAAGTTTTATGGAACTTATATAGACTATAGTTAAGCTTTTGTTTGTGTATTTATTTCTCATTGTGTTACGCAGCCCTAATCCAGGCAATCTGCTGCGTTGCATCGGCTTACGACAATCAAGAGGCGCCGTGTCAGCATAACGTGTCTAGTGTCTTACATTACCTGGTTCTAATATTTTACCGTGTGAAATCATTCTAGATTCAAACATCGAATTAGAGTCACCTCACTTAGTTATAAGAATTAATTGTAATAATTACTTTAAATTAAATATATTTTAAATAAAGATTGCTTTTTTTTGGAACCTCTGGCTGGAGCCCACATAATTGGCGCAGTCGGTAGGATCTTCTAAAGTAGAGTCAGTGAATCAAGAGTGACCAAGAAGATACAGAACCTACGGGAGCACCATTCCAGAGGCGAATCCAGGCATCGATTCCGCAAGAAGAAGTAATGCTGTAAGTGCTTGAATCTTTCAATCCTTACCCTTCCTAGTTCCGTAATTATTTTTTTTACTCTATCCTAATTTTATATACACTTTTTTATTTCTATTGCATTTTATTGCGTTTTAACTGTGTTAGTATAAAGCTTCCAAAATTTTCCATCCAAGGGGAACACGGAACGTTAGGTTAGATAGTAGTAGGACTTTTAAGCTTAGTATTATAGACGAGAATAGAGGTTTAGAAACCGATAGTATGGCCCAACCAAATGAAATAGACCTAGTTTATGTCACTTAGAGTTTTTCCCGAATTTGACGGTAGCCCGTACATTCTTACGCGCTTTATTAACCTGTGCGATCAACTGGTGTTAGCCCACGTACGAAATGAGCCCGGATACGAACTAGCCAATCCATCTCTTATTAACGGTATTTTAAATAAAATAACTGGCCCCGCGGCTAGGCTAATAAATTCAAATGGAATACCCGAAACCTGGGCCGGCATCAAAAGCGCTCTTATAAATAACTTCGCCGACCATCGCGACGAAACTGCATTATACAGCGATTTATCACTGCAAACCCAAGGGTCTAGTACCCCGCAAGAATTTTACGAGCGAGTTCAAAGTTCTATGCAACCGCATGCTGCACAGGGTTGGAGACCCAATCTACCACCCCAGATGCATCAACCACGCGGTCCCACTCGTACGCAACAGATGATGCGTGCTCCTCCACCAAATTATAACCCCCAGAGTAATGTATTCAAGCTTCCTAACAGACCTCAACAACCACAGGGCTTCAACTTAAATAATAACTCGCGCCCTTCTCCTATGAGCGGTGTCACTCCATTTGTTTTGAAACCCTTACCACCGACATTGACAACAGGACAAAGGACATGACTTTTTTTTTATAGAATAAGGGTGACAAACGAGCACACAGTCCTTACCTGATGGTAAGTGGTTGCTGCGGCCCATAGACATCTACATCCATCCTCTATTACAAATCAAAATGTAGATGCGTTGTCACCTGTGAGGACTAAGATGGAATGCCTCATTTCCAGTAAAAAGGGCCTCCGGCCACCTGCACTCACCAAGCGAAACGCAGAGGTAAACCTCTACTTCACGCTGGTTTTCTGTGAGGTCGTGGTACCACCCCGGTTCGAGCCGGCCCATCCGTGCGACAGCAAACGCTGCCGCGTAGCTCTACCACTGTTACTGTTACTGGAGACGATTTGGCAACCCACCGCCGAGCAATTACTTTAAAACACGGGAGGTAAACTTTAACGAGACGGGTTTTGACTACGACTACAGCACCGACGCGTACTATGAATATGACTATCCTGACTATAACTATAATCAGGAGTATTATTCTTACGAACAATATCCCAACTATGGATACGAGCAACCATATAACCACGAGGAAGCTCATATCGTAGAGGAAGTAGACACTAGTTTCACCCCGACTAATGATGAGCATTTTCTGAAGTGTCCCAAATCAGAAAAAAAATAGAAGTAAATTTCCACATACAAAGGTAACATGGTTACATTCAGACAAGTAATCCCCCATTGAAATTCTTAATAGACACTGGCGCTAACCAATCGTTTATTAGTCCCGAAGCTGTAAGAAAATATTTTAGCCATATTCCACTGAATTATGACCCATTCGAGGTCACCAATGTTCACGCGACAAATAAAAATAATTATTCCATAACTCTCCCATGCCCTTTAGAATTTAATGAACGAGATAATATAACCTTGTTCATTTATTAATTTCATAATTACTTCGACGGACTGATAGGGTTTGATTTACTTGACGTATGGAGTTCTAATATCGATCTTAGAAATAAATTACTTATTACTCGTAACGCAAAAATTCCAATCGAAATGTATGACTCACGTAACGCAAATTTATATGAGGAAATTATACCCGCGCAGTCATCGAAATTAGTTAGGTTGCCTATAAACTCAAAGGACGGTGACGTAGTAGTTGAAAATCAAATAATTTTCAACTGCATAATCTCTGATTGAATAACGAAAGTAATTAATAATCGTGGTTGGGTCGAAATTACCAATAACAGCTCAAATGATGTAATTTTTTCAATGGACCGTCCGGTAGAAGCCGAAATATATAATGTCGAGTGCCAGTTTACTGAAACGTTATCGGATCGCGCTAAAAATGTTTTATCCCGTCTTCGCACCGATCATCTTAATCCTGAAGAGCTAGCAAACCTACAACGGTTATGCGCCTCATATGCCGACGTGTTTTACCTTGATGGTGAACCTTTAACATTCACCAACAAGATCAGACATAGAATTAAAACACATGATGATGAAATCCCCGTACATACTAAGAGCTACAGATACCCGTATGTCCACCGACAGGAAGTCTGGGACCAAATCAATAAGATGCTCGAGCAAAATATAATTAGACCATCCGATTCTGCCTGAAGCTCTCCTATTTGGATTGTACCCAAAAAGGCTTCAGGAAGATGAACGAAAAGACAGTCGATGACAAATATCCTATTCCTAATATAACCGATGTGCTAGATAAACTGGGCAAATCTCAGTACTTTACCACGCTCGATTTAGACAGTGGATTTTATCAGGTAGAAATGGATTCCGCGGATATTAACAAAACTGCTTTTTAATGTAGAGAATGGGCATTACGAATTTCTCAGGATGCCAATAGGCCAGAAAAATAGTCCATTAACCTTCCAAAGGGTGATGGACAACTTATTAAAGAACTTACAGAACGAAATTTGTTTAGTGTATCTAGATGACATAATTGTCTTCAGTATATCCTTACAAGAACATATGACAAATCTGGAAAAAGTATTCAAAAGGCTACGGGAATCCAGCTTCAAAATTCAGATGGATAAATCAGAGTTTTTGAAGCTCGAAACCGACTTTCTAGGTCATGTTATTTGTAAAAACGGGGTTAAACTCAACCCAGACAAAATTAAAGCCATCGAAAAATACCCACTGCCAAAAACTACAACCGAAATTAAGCGTTTTCTAGGACTTCTAGGATACTATAGAAAAATACCAGACTTCGCATGTCTCACAAAACCACTCACTCAATGTCTTAAAAAGGGATCAAAGATAATATTAGATCAAAATTATATTAACTGCTTTGAACACTGTAAAACTCTCTTAACAAATGACAGAACAACAGACAGAACAGACTTCAGTAGAGATTTTATTTTGACAACCGATGCCTCAAACGTGGCTATTGGTGCAGTTTTATCACAGGGGACAATTGGTTCAGACAAACCCATTGCATATGCTTCTCGTACACTTAACTCCAGCGAAAGTAACTATACCACGATAGGAAAGGAACTTTTAGCTATCGTATGGGCGACTAAGTATTTCCGTCCCTATTTATTCGGCCGTAAATTCAAAATTATTACAGACCATAAACCCTTACAATGGATTATGAGCTTAAAAGAGCCCAATTCGCGTCTAACCAGATGGCGCCTTAAGTTGAGTGAATATGACTTTACTGTCGTATATAAGCAAGGCAAGTGTAATACGAATGCCGACGCACTATCACGCATCGAACTTCACAACGACGAGCTAAGACCCATAATAGATTCCATCTTACCTAATCCCTCCGAAGGGGTACACACTTTAGATGACTCTAGGACTATAACGGCTACCGAAGCCGCAGACAATTCCAGAACTATCACCGTTCATACAGATAAAGAAAACCCCATCCTCGAGGTTCCCATTTCTGACGAACCGCTAAATAAGTTCACTAAGCAGATAATCTTAAATATAGTAGGCGACATAAAAGCTAGACCAGTTATCACTAAACCATTCGAAACACACACACGCATTACGATACAAATAGCTCAATCAAACATAGAAGAGGATGTCATTAATGCTATAAAAGGATTCGTCCATCCGAAGATTAGGACAGGATTACTCATTACTCCAAACTCTGCAATGTATACTGTAATACCAATCATACAAAAGTCTTTTAAAAGTTCATCTCTTAACCTTTTTCTGACAAAAAGTGAATTTGAAAACGTTAGGGAGTATTTAAGACGGCAAGAAATCATTCATAAATATCACGATGGAATGACGAACCATCGAGGCATTAACGAGTGTTTCTCGGCTTTGTCACGCAAATATTACTGGGCGAAAATGAGAGAGCATATTACTAAATTTATTAATGACTGTACAGTATGCGGACAAGCTAAATACGACCGCAATCCAGTTAAACAGAAATTTAAAATTGTACCACCAGCTTCTAAGCCTTTTGAATTAGTTCACGTAAATCTACTAACAATACAAGGGGAAAAGTATTTGACAATAGTAGAGAGTTTTTCTAAATATGCTCAGACGTATTATTTGCGAGACGGTACTGCTGTCAGTGTAGTACAAGCTTTACTGATTTTCTGCACACACCATGTAATTCCAATGACCATAGTTTCCGATAACGGCCCTGAGTTTACCAACCAACTTATTGCAGAATTCGTTAGACTTCATAAAATTCAGCACCATAGAGTAGCCCCACATGCACCCAACGAAAATGGTATCGTTGAACGATTTCACGCCACCATATTAGAACATCTCCGTATTTTAAAATAAATCAAAAGAATGAATCCGCTATTAACCTTATGCCCTATGCCCTATTAGCTTACAATCATAGTATACATAGCTTCACAAAATGCAAACCAATAGAAATAATTACAGGACATTTTGACCCTCGCGATTCTTTTCACATAGATCTGTCCGCCCACTTACTTCAACAGTACGTCGTAAACCATAAAGTGGTAGAGCCAGGCGGCAGCTTTTGCTGTTGCATGGATGGGCCGGCTTGAACCGGGGTGGTACCACGACCTCACAGAATACCAGCGTGAAGTAGAGGTTTACCTCTGCGTTTCGCTTGGTGCGTGCAGGTGGCTGGAGGCCCTTTTTACTGGAAATGAGGCATTTCATCCTAGACCTCACGGGTGAAAACGCATCTGCATTTTGATCTGTAACAGAGGATAGATGTAGATGTCTATGGGCCGCAGCAACCACTTACCATCAGGTGGACTGTGTGCTCGTTTTTCACCCTTATCCTATTAAAAAAAAAAGACAGAATGACTGAGACCTATAAAACTATTCACGACCTATGTAATGACATGCGTAAAGACTTGACTGATACTCGCAATAAAAACCGAGAACAGGAAGCTGAATATTCCCCGGAACAACAAATCTTTATAAAAAATCCATTCGTATCCCGTCAGAAATTAGCTCCTAGATACACACACGACACAGTAATGGCAAATCTCCCAATTCACATTTATACAAAGAAAAAACAAGGACCCGTAGCAAAAACTCGATTGAAGAGAATACCTAAAACGAACCAATTGTTACAGGACTCTCCGGTACTTCATCTCCTTCTGGGACCAGCTCTAATGCAGGAGATAAGACTTGAAAGTCTTAGTGATGGACCTGGTATATTACCCTTCAAATTAGGCCCCGCTTGAATCCTATCCCACTACCATGCATTTCTGCAATATGTTAATCTCCAAGAATTAGAAGATAAAGTAAATTCAGTTAAAATACAGTTAATCAGTATTAAGACAAAATTAAAGCAATCGAAAAATACCCACTACCAAAAACTACAACCGAAATTAAGCGTTTTCTAGGACTTCTAGGATACTATAGAAAAATACCAGACTTCGCATGTCTCACAAAACCACTCACTCAATGTCTTAAAAAGGGATCAAAGATAATATTAGATCAAAATTATATTAACTGCTTTGAACACTGTAAAACTCTCTTAACAAATGACCCAATTTTACAGTATCCAGACTTCAGTAGAGATTTTATTTTGACAACCGATGCCTCAAACGTGGTTATTGGTGCAGTTTTATCACAGGGGACAATCGGTTCAGACAAACCCATTGCATATGCTTCTCGTACACTTAACTCCAGCGAAAGTAACTATACCACGATAGGAAAGAAACTTTTAGCTATCGTATGGGCGACTAAGTATTTCCGTCCCTATTTATTCGGCCGTAAATTCAAAATTATTACAGACCATAAACCCTTACAATGGATTATAAGCTTAAAAGAGCCCAATTCGCGTCTAACCAGATGGCGCCTTAAGTTGAGTGAATATGACTTTACTGTCGTATATAAGCAAGGCAAGTGTAATACGAATGCCGACGCACTATCACGCATCGAACTTCACAACGACGAGCTAAGACCCATAATAGATTCCATCTTACCTAATCCCTCCGAAGGGGTACACACTTTAGATGACTCTAGGACTATAACGGCTACCGAAGCCGCAGACAATTCCAGAACTATCACCGTTCATACAGATAAAGAAAACCCCATCCTTGAGGTTCCCATTTCTGACGAACCGCTAAATAAGTTCACTAAGCAGATAATCTTAAATATAGTAGGCGACATAAAAGCTAGACTAGAAAAAACGAGGACCCGTAGCAAAAACTCGATTGAAGAGAATACCTAAAACGAGCCAATTGTTACAGGACTCTCCTGGTACTTCATCTCCTTCTGGGACCAGCTCTAATGCAGGAGATAAGACTTGAAAGTCTTAGTGATGGACCTGGTATATTACCCTTCAAATTAGGCCCCGCTCGAATCCTATCCCACTACCATGCATTTCTGCAATATGTTAATCTCCAAGAATTAGAAGATAAAGTAAATTCAGTTAAAATACAGTTAATCAGTATTAGCCCTAAGCTTAACAACATTACTAATTCCTTATTTCAGCCTCATATTGATTATCTTAAAAATAAGCTTGAAAGTGTCACCCTACATTTGAGAAGCTTTAAAACGAACCGCGAGAAAAGAGGAATCGTAGATAGTCTCGGTTCCATCATAAAAAGTATAACTGGTAACCTTGATTATACAGATGCAGATTAATTTAATCGCGCTGTAAAATCCATCCGCGAAGACGAAAATAAAATCATTACGGAATTTAATAATCATGTAAGCCTAACTAAAGATTTAACAAATCAATACTCCAAAATAATAGATAGCATTGTAGATAATCAAAATAAATTAGAAATATTAATAGGTAAAATAAATCAATCCGAGGCTACCAGAGACTACGACTCAATTAAATACGCTCATTTTAGACAAGTACTAATGATCCTTAGTGATAACGTTGATTCCATTTCACAGGAATTAATTAAATTACAGAACAACTTAGCATTTATAAGAGCTAAGTATGCATCACTCTATAGTTAATTTAGAATCTATCCGAATAATGATTAACAGGGCAACCCAACTTTATGGAAGTAAAAAGGTAGAAGATTTAGAATACTAGAATACTATGATATTATTAGATTAGGTTCATATTATGTAGGAAATGAAACAGTAATAGTATTTAAGTTCCCAATTTTATTACCCCATATATATGATATGTATAAGTTATCTATTGTTCCTAACAAGAAACACGAAATCCTCACACCATCCTTTCCATTCCTAGCCATTTATCAGAAAGATTTTCAGTACATAGAGGCAGAATTCCCGACGACCAATAAATAGTACATCTGTAAGGAAAAGCGGAGCCTGAGAGGTGAACCATCCCCTGATTGCATCCATCACCTCATCACTAAACAACAGACGAATGCAGTATGTAACCCGTTCACGGTCACCCTAGATAAACCAGCTTACGAAGAATTGGACGACAAGCACTACACCATCACTTTCCTTACACCAACGAAAGTACATCTATCCTGTGGACAAGATCTCTACAAAATACTTCAAGGTAGTTATCTCGTTATTGTCCCTCTGAAATGCTATATAGAAACGCCACTATTCTCGATCTCAAACACTAAAGATCGATTGAAGGTACAAGCTTTAAAGATAATGGACATACCTGAGGAAAACACCAGCATCCCATCTCCTGCATCGGCATATAAACCATAATTCAATAAACCTTCAACATCTTCATGCAACGAACACTAAAATATCCCAGCAAGCGCCAGTAAAGCTAGGGAAAAACGAGGACTACAGTCTATACCATACTACAATACCATTTTACGCATTAATAATAAGTGCAGGTGCACTGATTCTATGCATACTATATAGAAAATACAAGCCGAAGCCAACTGGAGTTACGCAAAGAAACACAGAAGAGGACCACCCTAAATCATTAAGGGTATACGCTAATCCAGACACTGAGAAGATTAATCCCGATCAACTCCCAGCTCAATTCACGACCAAGGTCTTCCATAGTCGCTGCTCTTCGGGGGGAGGTGTTACGCAGCCCTAATCCAGGCAATCTGCTGCGTTGCATCGGCTTACGACAACCACGAGGCGCCGTGTCAGCATAACGTGTCTAGTGTCTTACATTACCTGGTTCTAATATTTTACCGTGTGAAATCATTCTAGATTCAAACATCGAATTAGAGTCACCTCACTTAGTTATAAGAATTAATTGTAATAATTACTTTAAATTAAATATATTTTAAATAAAGATTGCTTTTTTTGCAACTTCAGGCTGGAGCCCACATAATTATTTTGTAAATATTTGTTTATAACTTTAAAATACTCGTAATATTTTTGTGATTATTTTGTAAAAATCACGATCATATGCGCAGCCTGACTCGATCTTTGCGACGACCGCTTGTAAATACCTAATGTGCTTGGAACACCCAGCCTTAAGGAGATTTTGGCGGGAACATGACCGGCGGCGGTTTGCTGCTCCTGTTTTATTGTTTAAATAATGGTTTGAAGTAGATTTTGGTATGTAAAAGTGGTGCAATTTTGTGTATTAAGTGTCTGCGCATGTGAACTATTAGTAGAAACTGTGAAACAAGTGCTCTGATGGTGATGTGATTCTAAAAATAAGGTATCTGTCTGCTTCGGCGCCTTGAAATACCATCGCCAACCGTCAGCTGTCTGCTGGCTCAAGTTGCCGTCAAAATCTCCCAAGGGCTGCACAATGTGACGCATCAACATATTTTGAAGCAGTATACTATAAAGGATAATTATTATAATATATTGTAACTTCAGGCTCAGAAGAGCTAGATCCCAGAGCCGTAAAGCCAGTTATTAAGAAGAAGAAGCCAGCCTTAAGGTGGCTACACACTTGTTACCGTGGTCTTTGGTTATTGGTAATATATTATTATGCTAGAAGTACTTGATTTTTCAAGAACTGTAATGATGGTATTTGTAACATTAAATACATTAATACAATGTGAACAGTCTTTATTTTTTTTATAGGATTAGGGTGACAAACGAGCACACAGACCACCTAATGGTATGTGGTTGCTGCGGCCCATAGACATCTACATCTATCCTCGTTTGCGAATCAAAATGCAGATGCGTTGTCACCCGTGAGGACTAAGATGGAATGCCTCATTTCCAGTAAAAACGGCCTCCGGCCACCTGCACTCACCAAGCGAAACGCAGAGGTAAACCTCTACTTCACGCTGGTATTCTGTGAGGTCGTGGTACCACCCCGGTTCGAGCCGGCTCATCCTTGCGACAGCCAAAGCTGCCGCGTGGCTCTACCACTTTTATTATTACATTAATAATAGCCACACAAAGCAATGACCTCGATTATAAAATAGTTAATGCTGCACCAAATGTATTATTTAATTATATGCTAATGCGCAGAGGTCATTTGTTATAACCCGGCGTAAACATTAATTCAGTTTATTTTAATTACTATAAAGAAAGTAATACATTCTTGATTGGATTTAAAGTTTATTGCAAAATTTTAACCTCCCAAAGATATATAAACTTTTGTAGAGCGTAAACCGTAAACTGCTGCAACATTGCCTTCCATGCCTAACTTTGCCTAAAACGAAAATATTCCCATGACTTTGTTATTTTTTACATCTGCACAACGAAAATATTGTCATTTGAAAGATTATGAAACTAGCAACCCAAAACTGAAGCCGCCATGTTTTTAAACCTCATAGACCTCACGTCATTAGCATTGGAACAACATTGGACGATAGTTTTTGGCGCTACAAATTTTGATATAAGTTGCGAACGTAATTCAAATCATTTGTCCTATCTTAGCTTGGTGTAGGGTTGCCACTTGTCATGTGGTGTTATCTATATATTGGTACTATTTCTTATATTTTTTTGTTTTGGATGATAGTGCGGGTCCTGCTGATATATATCTTTATATATAAAAATTACGTGTTACGTTGTTTATCCGCGATGAACTCCTAAACTACTGAACTGATTTCAATGAAATTTTGCACACTCTGTGCAGTTTCGTCCAACTTGAGAGATAGGATAGTTTTTTTCCTGATAAGTGACACTCAATATTTTTTTATTACGAATTTAAGGATTTTTTATATGAAGGGTCGTCGAAAAGGGCAGAATATTTAAAAGTTAATAAAACTTTACAGCACCCATGGTCATATTGGGTGCTGAGGTGTTCGATGTCCCAATATCATAGTTAACCACGGATACCTCCAGATTAAAAATATTAATTTAAATTGAGAATATCTGAAATATTCCTAGACTATGTTGATGTGTGTATTTCAAATGGTTTCTGGGAGATCAAGATTTGTTTACGAAACTTTCGGAAGACAAAACATTTGTTTTCTTCATATTTTTTAAGTGATGTTAGAAAAGAATGAAGGAAAAAATATGTTTTGTTAGTTTATTTTCATTTTCCGTCTTTTTTTAAGTATAGAAAGCAATATAGAATTAGAAAGATTTCGAAACTATGATTTGCGATAGTTTCGTAAACAAATCTTGATCTCCCAGAAACCATTTGCAATACACACATCATCAACATCGTCTATGGATATTTAGGATTTTCTCAATTTACTCAAAATTTGTTATAATAAGGTACATGCATATATTTTTATAAAGCCCTTTAATCAGACTAAACTTCAGAACAATTTTTTATTTTTGGTTCAAATAAAATTTTATTTAAATAAAGAAAAAAATGAAATAATGGTAAAACTAACAATAAATATGTTTTTCAAGAAATAGTGAAAAAAATAGTGGATTCCCCTATCCCCGCCTTGCCTTAAATCTAAAGAACGAAAAAATAGTGTTCAATAACGGTTAATGAACACTAACCACAATGGGAACTTTATTTGAAAATACCGGTTAAATTAAGGTTACGTTGGAGCGAATCCTTAATATTTCGTTCACATGTACTTGCAAGCCAAACCGGTTTGAAAATTTTACCGGTTTCCGACCCTTGCTGTAAAGCACCCGACACTTCGGGAATTAAAAAGTTTAAATTAAACGCGATATAATCCGTAAAATTAGTTTTTATGATGTCCTTAAATATCAAGTCGAAATGGTAACGATACTAAAATTATTATACTATTCTGACTTCTGAATCAGGCGTTACTTCGCGGAAATGCATTATATTACATTAGAAGGCACACCATAGTCGATAAACACGTTTCGCGAGTAAACGAGGCATCATTAGAAAAATAGACTGCGATAACTGACTGCTAATTAGATTAGCGGTCGGTCACGTATTATTGGCGAAGGGGTCTTTATTAGTGTAGTATTTTAAAGAAGTAACAATTAACAACTTAATTATTTTCTACTGATAGGATGACAAACGAGCACACAGTGCACATGATGGTAAGTGGTTGCTGTGGCCCATAGACATCTAAATCTATCCTCGTTTGCGAATAAAAATGCAGATGCGTTTTACCCATGAGGACTAAGATTGAATGCCTCTTTTCCAGTAAAAAGGGTCTCCAGTTCTCCACACTTACCATACGAAACAAAGCAGTGTTAAGCTGCTATTTTACGCTGGTATTCTGAGAGAGCGTGGTCCTTCCCCGGTCGAGCCGACCCATTCGTGCTACAACTATACTACTAAAATAATTGCAGCATGGCTCTACCACGTAAAAATGTACGGAGAATAGACCAAACATATTATAATATGTACAAGAATTGTGAATTGTGGTGGCCTGACGGCGTAATAGAATCTAGATGACGAGCACTTGATGTATCAGCTTTTAAAATTGCAATTGACGGTTTCATTGGGGTGGTCAAGGTTCACATTTGTCCTTAAACTATCACTGCTGTTTGTATATTCTAGATGTGGAATACCCGGACCGGTTACGTAGAGAAACGGTAAAAGTGTCAAACCTCCGATAGTGCAATCGTCAACCCTTTTGCAAATTCTTGAAGATCTACCCTACAATAATCGAAGTCCATGCCCAGCAGTGGACTGTTGCTGGCTGATATAGAGGGAAGAAAGAAGATATAAATATAATAAGTAATGTATTTTATAATATCAATTAATCGCTAGTTAACAGTCAGTATGACAGTCTTTAGGTAGGAAACTGCTCTAATCTAAAGTATTGTATTTTTTTAGTATCAGTATATTGATAATGTTATTTTAATTGATTTTTTGTGTTGCATTTTATTAGTAGTACATATTTGATATAATAAAAATCGAAAACAGCGATGCTTAAACTTAACTAGCGACTATTCTAACCTACTTGAATAGGATCGGAAATGTAACCTTAAAACTGTCTGCCGCTTTTTATGGCGGACTTTAAATTTTATACTATCATCTTTGACTTTCATTGATAGACCAATAGATAATAAAAAATAAAAAGTAAACATCGAAACTAGTTTTTAATCCCGCAATAGAAAGTGGGTGATTTGTACCGATGATAGTTGAAGTAATCACACGGAGATTTGTAATTCTTAATTATCTTTAACGTTAATTTAATATAATTATTTGAGAATTATTTAAAAAAAGTAAAAGATTGGCCCATATTGTTTATATTACTAAAGTAACCTATTGCTAGATGCATTATGTTTTAGTTCTAAAGAACACAATAGTTAGGTAGACCTTGATAGCGGGAAACCCTAAGCAGGAGTCATTACAGCGACTTAGAATCCACTTTAATCTAAATGAATAACTAGAAATTACGTATATATAAAAACTTAATAATATTTTTAAAACTGTTTAAATAACTGGATGTGTGTATAGCTTACCGGTCGCGACAATGACTCGCGTTTCCTAGCAAGACGGTGCGGTGGTGCCAGTGAACTCTCTTGGCCCCGACTTTACGTGACGTTAAAAGTGCCGCTGAGTATGTAGATTACTTATGCGGGTTATTCTCTATGCAAGTGTGTTTGCGGTAAGCACTCGTCAGCACGACCGCTCGCGTCGACACTCCCTTTGACACTCAACAGGCGACCCTCTACCTCTATATTATGTCGGTTTCGTCGTTTGGTTACTTCATAGACATTATTATAATGTCGGACATTAAAACGCTATCATTAATTAAACGTATTTTATTTGATAAAAATTGGTTTTTAAAAGTGTAGTTGGCTAGACTTTAATTAAATGACATCATCAGTACGGTCTTGCATCCATCGCCATTCTGCTTCCGTCATCAGATACGGCCAGCAATGGAAATAATAACTTTTAACCCGACTGCCCCATAAGGAGGCATGCATTCGTTATGTATGTATGTTCTTTAATTGTTCATATATACATTATATTCGTTCCATTTACTTACTTTCTAGAGTTGTATTTTGAACTATGATAACATTACATGACTGAATTCTTAAATATCCACAAAACTTTCGAAACCTGATCATTTAAACATTATACTTAATTAACTAAGCTTAATTTGTAACTTAACGTACATTTTTTTATCTCAATTATTATTTATTGTTAAAATATTGACAGTGCCTACCGTTTACATCATTTTATAAACCTACTTATATACGGTTTTTTTTTAAATTAAAAACAAAGTGTCTTCTGCAAATCGGGTCTACATGGTACGTTGGTGGTTTCTAAATTTAGATAAACAAAATTTTCTTAAATTTAGAAACCTAGTTTTTTATGAGTAAACATATAAAATATTAGAATATAATCACTATACTTAAAAAAAGTCTTTTTAAATAAATTTTGTACAAAATAAAATATCATTCAATTTCAATGAATGTATAATCATTCCTATTTAAACAATATACCTCTTCCAAATTTAAAACAATAATTTCACAATAATATCTTCTGCGGCAGCAAGGCGCCGGGTACCAGCGTATTGTACAGCGTAGTGTTCTATAAATTACATTAATATGTTGAGGACAATGATATGTGGAAATAACTCTGACTCTGCACTTGCGAGTCAATTGTCTCCTGATATACCTATGTATTGTTAAAACTGACATTTAACTTCAGTCTTAAGTTTTTTACAGGTTACCACTTGCCATCAGGTGTCATGTAATTTCTTTTAACCTTCAATTAAAAAAAGCTACGGTGGCCAACCCGCCTGCTAAGCGTGGAAGCTTTGGTGGTTGTTCCCCTATTACCCACTCTATGATTATAATAGGTCAGGGAAAAAGTTTCTTCGTGTTTTGTTTGTATAAAATTGAAGAAAAATCTCTTTGGTTGTACTGTTTGTATCTGGCTGGTTTTAATATCAATACATAATATATTCACACTTTAAGGACATTAAGAAAAATAAAAATAAAAAGAAAAAACACTTTCCCGCTATTTTTCAATTGTTATTCTGTCCGCCAAAATGAGTGAATCTATCGAAGGTATTCGATACATCATGAAGTTTTATTAGAAAAGGGGGAAAATGCGACTCAAGCCGTAAAAGAAATTTGTGATGTTTATTGACCTAATGCAGTAAGAGTAGCACAAAGTTGATTCAAGTGTTTTTAGCTCGCTTTGGTCGCCCTCATACAAATAAAGTCAATGTTGTTTTTGAAAAAGTGGAGCAAGATCGGCATATTAGTAGTGACCACATAGCAGAGGAATTAAGAATTGACCAAAAACCAGTTTTGACCCATTTGAAATAGTTTGGCTATACAAAAAAGCTCGATATTTGGTTACCACACGAGCTCACTGAAACAAACCTGTGTAAATGAATCGTGTACTCATTTGCGATTACCTATTAAAACGTAATGATACCGAACCATTTTTGAAAATATTTATTGATGAAAATTGGATTACCTGGGACAAAAACATGCGAAAAAGATCATGGTCAAAGGGTAGTCAAGCTCCACATACTGTAGCAAAACCTGGATTAACACGCAATAAAGTGATCTGTGTGTAGAGTGGGATTGGAAGGGCATCGTTTGTTATGAGCTTTTACTGCCGGACAAAGCCATCGATTTGGATCTCTATTGCCAACAACTAATTAAACTCAATCAAGAAATTGAAAAAAAAAGTGCCGGAATTGATCAACAGAAAAGAAGTGGTCTTTCTTCACGATAACGCCAAAACACACACATATTTGGCCACTCAGCAAAAATTGAGAGAGCTTGGGTGGTAAGTGTTAGGTAAAGTATATTCACCATATAGTCGTGACTGTGTAGATTGTCAGCTGTTTCGGTATATTCACAATTCTGTGGGTAGTGTTAGGTTAACATCAAGAGAGGACTGTCAATACTACTTGATTTATTTATTTACTTATTATTTTTAACTTTATTTTTTTGATCAAAAATTCTAAAATTTCAAGAGCAAAGGGATTATGTCACTACCGATAAGATGGCAACAAGTTATTGAACAAAATTGGCACATATATGTATATATATATATACATATATATATATATATATATATATATATATATATATATATATATATATATATATATATCTATATACATATATCATCATCAACATCATCATCATTACAGCCCTTCACAAGTTCACTGCTGAACATAGGCCTCCCCCAAGGAATGCCACAAAGCACGGTCCTGAGCCACCTGCATCCATCGACTTCCAGCATATCTTACCAGTTCGTCACTCCATCTAGTGGGGGGACGCCCAACACTTCGCCTGCCAGTACGAGGCTGCCACTCGAGAACCTTTCTTCCCCATCGGTTGTCGGTTCTTCAAGCTATATGGCCAGCCCATTGCCACTTCAGCTTACTAATCCGTTGGGCTATGTCGGTCACTCTGGTTCTACTGCGGATATCCTCGTTTCTGAGTTTATCATGCAGAGAAACTCCGAGCATAGCCCTCTTCATAGCTTGCTGAGCGACCTTGAGCTTCCTCATCCGGCCAGCAGAGAAGGACCACGTCTCAGTTCCGTATGTTATCACTGGCAACACGCACTGGTTGTACAGTCTCGTTTTCAAGTTTTGAGGTATACCTGACGAGAAGATGTGCCGTAATTTCCCGAACTCTGGCCAACCGAGTTGGATCCGTCGATTGACCTCTCGGTCGAAGTTGGACTTACCTAGTCGGACTATTTGTCCCAGGTAAACATACTCGTCAACAACTTCGAGCTTAGTGCTCCCAACAACTACCGGCATAGGTGTGACATGGACATTAAACATGATCTTAGTTTTATCCATGTTCATCTTAAGACCTATCCGTTGGGAAGCACTATTGAGGTCATTGAGCATAGTGCTTAGGTCCTCCAGCGATTCTGCCATAAGAACTATATCGTCGGCAAATCGAAGGAGAGTGATGTACTCGCCATTGATGTTGATACCGTATCCTTTCCAGTCCAGAACCTTGAAAACGTCTTCCAATCCAGCGGTGAAGAGTTTCGGGGATATGACGTCACCCTGTCTTACACCTCTCTGCAATTGGATAGGTTTCGTACTCTGGTTCTATACTCGGATAGCCATCGTAGCCCTACTGTACAAGCACTTTAGCACTTCGATATACCGACAGTCCACTTGGAACCGCTGAAGGGACTGCTGCAGCGCCCAAATTTCGACGGAATCAAAGACTTTCTCATAGTCCACATACGCTAGACATAGTGGCAAATTGTACTCCTCTGACTTTTGTATAATTTTCCGAAGGGTATGTATGTGGTCTATGGTGCTAAAGCCTTTTTTTGAAACCGCTTTCAGAAGCTCCGCTGTAATTCCATCCTCGCCTGGGGCCTTGCCGTTTTTAAGGTGCTGGAGAGCCATTCTAATCACACTTAGACTGACGTCCGGGATATCATCGGAATAATGTCGGATAAGATTCGCTCTTGAATCGTTACTCACACTCGCGTGTGGCTCCAACGATGACGTGTACAGCTGCCCATAGAACCTCTCAATCTCACTCAAAATCTCAGGTGCCCCGGAAACGATGCTGCCACATTCTGTCTTCAGCCTTGACAGTTGGCTTTTTCTGGCAGACAGATCTCTGGCAAAGACTTTGGAGCCTTCGTTCCGCTCGATCGCTTCTTCAGTACAAGCTGTATTGAAGTTGCGTAAGTCCCGCCGCATGCATTTGGAGATTTGTCTGTTCAGTTGCCTGTATGCTGTCAAATCTGTTGAAGAATGTAGCTTCATCTTCCGTCTAACAGCCATGAGATTAAGAGTGTGATCGGAGAGTTTTTGTGTTCTTCTGCGGCGGGTCTTGCAGAACTTAGCTCTGAACGCATGGACAGTTTCCACGAGCTTGTCATTCATATCGTGCACTTCATTGCAGTCTTCTAGGCACTGAAAACGGTTTTGAAACTCGAGCTGAAAGGTTTCGGGACTTTGGATTAGAGCACGAGGGGGACGGAGCGTTGACTTCATTAGACGAGACCTCTCCAACTTAACGTTTAGGTTCAGTGTGCCTCTAACCTGAGTCTGAGCGAGATTAGAATGGCTCTCCAGCACCTTAAAAACGGCAAGGCCCCAGGCGAGGATGGAATTACAGCGGAGCTTCTGAAAGCGGGTGGAAAACCGGTACTTGAAGTCCTTCAGAGGCTCTTTAATTCCGTCCTCCATGGTGGCACTACACCGGAGGCGTGGAGCAGAAGTGCGGTGGTCTTGTTCTTCAAGAAAGGCGACAACGCTCTCTTGAAGAACTACAGACCGATTTCCCTTCTGAGCCGCGTCTACGTGCTGTTTTCGAGAGTCATTACGAATCGTCTCGCGCGCAGACTTGACGACTTCCAGCCTCCCGAACAAGCCGGTTTCCGAAAGGGCTTTAGCACCATAGACCACATACATACCCTACGGCAAATTGTACAGAAGTCCGAGGAGTACAATTTGCCACTATGTCTGGCGTATGTGGACTATGAGAAAGCCTTTGATTCCGTCGAAATTTGGGCGGTGCTGCAGTCCCTTCAGCGGTGCCAAGTTGACTCTCGGTATATCGAAGTGTTGAAGTGCTTGTACAGTAGGGCTACGATGGCTATCCGAGTACAGAACCAGAGTACGAAACCTATCCAATTGCAGAGAGGTGTAAGACAGCGTGACGTCATATCCCCGAAACTCTTCACCGCTGCATTGGAAGACGTTTTCAAGCTTCTGGACTGGAAAGGATACGGTATCAACATCAATGGCGAGTACATCACTCACCTTCGATTTGCCGACGATATAGTCCTTATGGCAGAATCGCTGGAGGACCTAAGCACTATGCTCAATGACCTCAATAGTGTTTCCCAACGGATAGGTCTTAAGATGAACATGGACAAAACAAAGATCATGTTTAATGTCCATGTCACACCTATGCCGGTAGTTGTTGGGAACACTAAGCTCGAAGTTGTTGACGAGTATGTTTACCTGGGACAAATAGTCCGACTAGGTAAGTCCAACTTCGACCGAGAGGTCAATCGACGGATTCAACTCGGCTGGGCAGCGTTCGGGAAGCTACGACACATCTTCTCGTCAGACATACCTCAAAACCTTAAAACGAAATTGTACAACCAGTGCGTGTTGCCAGTGATGACTTACGGAACTGAGACGTGGTCCTTCACTGCTGGCCGTATGAGGAAGCTCAAGGTCGCTCGCTAGCGAGCTATGGAGAGGGCTATGCTCGGAGTTTCTCTGCGTGATAAACTCAGAAATGAGGATATCCGCAGTAGAACCAGAGTGACCGACATAGCCCAACGGATTAGTAAGCTGAAGTGGCAATGGGCCGGCCATATAGCTCGAAGAACCGACAACCGATGGGGAAGAAAGGTTCTCGAGTGGCAGCCTCGTTCCGGCAAGCGAAGTGTAGGGCGTCCCCCCACTAGATGGAGTGACGACCTGGTAAGATATGCAGGAAGTCGATGGATGCAGGTGGCTCAGGACCGTGCTTTGTGGCATTCTTTGGGGGAGGCCTATGTTCAGCAGTGGACTTGTGAAGGGCTGTAATGATGATGATGATGATGGTGCCTCTAACCATTCGGTGATCGCTGCCGGTTTTCACCCTCGCGATCACTGAGACAACACTGAACAGTTGTCGTCTGGTCGTGTTAATGAAGTCAATCTCATTTTTTGTCGAACCGTCGGGGCTCGACCAGGTCCACTTCCTGTGGGTCCGCTTCTGGAAGAAAGAGTTCATCATAAAGAGTCCCTCTTTCTCCATGAAGTCGGCCAGCTGCTGGCCCCTTGGGTTCCGTTGCCCTATTCCAAAGTTTCCTACTTTCAGCTCACCATTCTCTCTTGTGCCTAGTTTTGCATTGAAGTATCCCATTAACACCGTATATTGGGTTTTGGAGGAATGCATGGCTCTAGAGATATCCTCATACATTTCCTCCACCTCCTCATCGGGGTGTGCCGAGGTTGGTGCGTAAACCTGTATGACCTTCAGCGAATACCGTTTGGTGATTCTGAGTATAAGGTACGCAACCCTCGTCGACACACTCTCAATCTTTACAACGTTGTTAACGAGAGACTTGTGAACGAAAAATCCGACACCTCCTTGGCACAGATGGTCGCCCTCCCGGTAATAGAGCAAGTTGCCGGATTCGAGGATTACCGTTTCCTCCCCCTCTCTTCGGACTTCGGATAATCCTATAATATGCCAGCGTAACTTGTCTATCTCTTCTTCCAGCTCCAGGATCTTCTCGTCAGTCCTCAGGGTGCGTGCGTTATATGTTGCCAGGTCGAGTCGTCGTAGGTGGCAACCGAACCTCCACCAGAGAAATTGAATTGTAAATATATATATATATATATATATATATATATATATATATATATATATATATATATATATGCGTCGCGTCCGTAGGCTTCGACCACCTAATCCTAGGCCCACCCTACACGTGTCCCCCGGGTGGTGCTAAACAAGCGACAAAGCCGAAAGAACTGACTCGTTTCCTCGCCGTGTGGTAGCGGCGGAAAAAAATACCACACCCTACTTTCGCACCATGAGGCACAAAATTAAGGAAATGGCCCCGAGTTCCCGGCGCCCCTTTAATGGGGCAGGGGTGCGAAGAATCTCCGGGAAGAAAACCGGCGACGAGGTTCGCCACCCGTCACGTTCTGTCCCCCGGAGGGGCGAAAAGTGGATTGCGGAAGCCCGTCTGGCTACATTGAATGTATGTGGAGGAATGAATGAAAAGATGGATGAAGTATGCGATATGATGCATGATAGAGGAATAGACGTGTTACGTGTAAATGAGACGAAACGGAAGGGAAAGGATGTCACTACACATGGCATGTATACCGCGTACTGGTCTGGTGTAGACGAGACCGAGCGGGCATGCCAGGGAGTCGGTATCATCCTTTCAGAAAGAATGGGTCATTGTGTGAAAGAGTATGAATGTGTAAACCCGAGACTGCTATGGATACGAATGAAAGTGGGCTTAAAGAAGTTGTTTGTTTTAGGGGTCTACGCCCCAGACATGTCTAAGCCCACTTATATCCGAGAGCAGTTTTGGGAGTTGGTAAGGATGGTGCTAATGAAATGCAAGGTTAATGAAAATATTGTGATATTAGGCGATTTTAATGGAAGGGTTGGGGTGAGGAGGCTTGGTTATGAAAGGATATTGGGAACGTTTGGTGATGAAAGTATAAATGAGAATGGTGAAAGCCTTCTCGCCGTATGCGTGGAAAAGAGTCTTTTTGTGACGAACACTTTCTTTCGTCATAAGGAGATTCACACGTATACATGGGAAAGAGGTGATGATAGATTTCATAATTGTTGACGAAAGAATGAGGAGCGCGGTGGTAGATACAAGGGTTTACCGGGGCTCTAACGTAGGGACGGATCATTACTTGGTCTTATGCCGAATTAATGGTCTTTTCAGACGTTGGAGGCATCGGACATCTGTGTCTACCACTGCGTTACAGCGTATAAGAACAGAGAGGTTACAAGATGAAGGTGTGAAAGAGAAGTTCAAATGTAGATTGAGAGAAAATATTAGTGGTGTGGCTGAATTGTGTATGAATGATTTAGACTTGGAGACTGTGTGGTATAATATCAAGAAAGGTTTAGTGGATGCAGCTACCGAAGTATGTGGTGTAAGTAAGAGAAAGAATGAAAGGAAAAATAACACGTTATGGTGGGATGATGAGGTACGGATGGAAGTTGAAGCAAAGAAGAAAGCATGGCTAGATTTACTAGCAACCAAGGCTAGTAATTCTAGCAGTATGAATGGTGATATTGAAAGGAAAAAGTTTTCCGTAAAAGAAGTAGTGGAAAGGAAAAAGCAAGAAAGAACGGATAAGAATGATAGAAGAATATTGGATAACTTCCAGGCAAACATTAAAATGTTCTGGAAACTCGTCAGAACTACCAGGGGACATTCAAAACAGCCTAGAATGAATGCTATACGAGACCAGAATGGCTGTTTTCTGAATGACGAAGTTCTGAGTTTAAGGAGATGGAAGGAATACTTTGAAAGCGTGTTTATGAGTGATGAGACGTTTAAATTAAATGAAATAGAAATTCCGAAAGAAGACGAAATAGATAGAGATGTAAGTATAGATGAAATAATGTAAGCAATGAAAAGTATGAAAGCAGGTAAGGCAGCCGGTTATGATAGAGTATCTCTCGAAATGCTAAGGGCTGGAGAAGGAGTGGTAGCAGACCTGCTGTACAACTTGTTTAATTTATGTTGGGAACTTAAGCGGGTACCGGGAGACTGGTGCAAAGCCGTGATAGTCCCAATATATAAAGGAAAAGGATCACAGCAGGACTGTGAAAACTACCGTGGTATCAGCCTTCTTAGCATTGTGGGGAAACTGTATGCTAAGGTACTAATTGAAAGAGTTATGAAAGAAACTGATGGAAAAATTTGGGATGTGCAAGCGGGATTTAGAAAGGGAATGGGGTGTACGGATCAAGTCTTCTCCATGCGCATGATCGCGGAGAAGTTTTTGGCCAAAAACGAAAAAATTTTTTGTGCGTTCATAGACTTGGAGAAGGCTTATGACAGAGTGGATAGGGATGTGTTATGGCAAACACTGAACTCATTTGGGTTGAGCGCTGGCTTGGTACAGGCATTGAAGTCTCTATATAGGGACTCTAGTGCCTGTGTCAGGATCAACGGGGCCTACTCGGTTTGGTTTGGCATCCAAAAAGGTGTCAGACAGGGCTGTGTGGCTTCCCCGTGGCTGTTCAACCTATTTATGGACAGTTGTTTGGAAAATTTGAAAGTAGAAGAATGCGGGTTAAGAATGGGTGAGTTAACCGTCAAATGCCTTTTGTACGCCGATGATCAAGTCATACTTGCGTCGTCGGCAGCCGAGTTGCAAATGATGGTTACATTAATGAACAGGGCATTTTAAAAAAAGGGAATGAAAGTGAACGCAAGTAAGACGAAAGTTATGGTTTTTGAAAGAGAAGAAAGTAAAACGATATGTGAAATAAGAATAGAAGGGGAGTTGGTAGAGCAAGTAGATGAGTTTGTGTATTTGGGATGTGTGTTTAGCAGAGATGGTAGATATGATAAGGATATAGAACGACGAGTGAATGCAGGAAATAGAGTGAATGGGGCTCTACACTCTATTGTGAAAAGTCAGAATGTGTCCAGAAAGGCACGTATGGCAATTCACAATGCTGTGTTAGTGCCTACTTTAATGTATGGTAGTGAAAGTTGGGTGTGGCAGAAGAAGCACGAGAGTAGAATAAATGCTGTAGAAATGCGGTCATTAAGGAGTATGTTAGGGATGAATCTGAATGACAGAGTGAGAAATTGTTTAATAAGAGAAGAGTGTGGTTTGCAAGATGATGTTGTGACCAAGATTAAGAAAGGAATGCTTCGGTGGTTTGGTCATGTAGAAAGAATGAATGAGGAAAGAGTGACAAAGAAAATTTATGTTGCAGATGTGAACGGCAGAGTCGGGAAGGGTCGCCCTAGGCGAAAGTTTATCGACCAAATTGGCGATATATTGAAAATGGGCCAAATCAAGAGTACCTTTAACCGACGAGCGTGTATGCGTAGGTATATGGATGTGGAGGAAGCGGGAGAGGTCTGTCAGAATCGTGCCAAATGGAAGTCCATAGTCTCTGCCTACCCCTCTGGGTGACAGGCGTGAGTGTTTATGTTATGTTATATGTTATATATATATAAGATACTAACAGAAATGGTATAGAAATAAAATTACATATTTTTTTATTTGTTGTGAACAAGCGATATTTTGGTCGATAATGTAATAAACAAATTTAACATTATGGAAAATTAAGATTAAATAAACAAAATCAACTTTTAAGCCGATGAAAGAGCATGCCAGAGTCATATTATCTATTATCTTTTTTTTTTCTTTAATATAATCTCTCATCAAAATACCTATAAGCTAAAACCTGTTTTTCTTTCTTTTAAATTAATCCAGGCTTCATAGTGCTACACGCGTTAAAGACTAAATGTGAAAAATCAAATGCATAAATGCGCAAAACAAACACGGAAGTTTGCTGATTTCAGAAACAAAAGTAAGAAAATTTCAGTTTATTTTGTTTCCTTGTAATTACAGTTTATTGCACTGTTTTCCTCTTGACTTGTTTACCATGAGAAACTACGAGTATTGGAGTAAAATGCGCATTAATATTATTGCTAAAAATATCAAAAGCAATTAATTTTAAATTTTACTGTGAACTACTAATTTGATCGCTGAATTTGATAATTGCAGAAGCTAGTTATGTAACCACAAGACCATAGGATTGTTAGGGTTTGTACGAGGGTAGTCCCAGAAGTACCCGACCCAATAAGGAAAACACAAAAATTTTGGAAAAAAATCATTTTATTTTTCAACATAATCTCCTTTCAGCTCTATACACTTTTTCCAGCGATGTTCAAGGATTTCTTTTTGAAGGTAGTCAACAAAAATTATACCACGCGCATCCCAAAAAACCGACGCCATGACCTTGCCTGCAGATGGAACGGTCTTCGCCTTTTTTGGAGCCGGCTTTCTCTTCTCAGTCCACTGTTTCCATTGTTCTTTTGTCTCGGGTGTGAAGTGATGGACCCATGTTTCATCCATAGTTATGAAAGCGCGAAAAAATTCAGCTTTGGTGCTGTGAAACTTCGTTAAGCACTCAATTGTGACATCTTCTCGACACTGTTTTTGCTGGAGTGTGAGCAAATGCGGCACCCAACTTGCACACAGCTTTCTCATACCCAAATTTTCACTTAATACACGATGTACCACAACTTTTGAAATGCCTACTATCTCTGCTAGCTCTCGCACTTTTAGTCGACGATCATCCAGTATCGCTTTGTGGATTTTCTTTATCATTTCTGGAGTTGTCATCTCATTTGGTCGACCACTGCGTTGCTCGTCTTGACAGCTCGTACGGCCTCTTTTAAACTCCGTTACCCAATATTTTACTGTTGTAAACGAAGGAGCAGACTCACCCAGAGTAGAAAATCCAGTTCACAACCAAAACAACCAAAAGAATCCAGTTCAGCTTTTAAATTGGTTGGGCTTCACCTTTCAAATAATAATATTGAATCACATAACGATGGCCAATTTTCTCCATTTTCACAAATATACTGAAAAAGTTTACTAATAATGGCTGCCAAACAAATACTAAACAACGACGCGTCTCCAAACTTGAATCATATGCTTTATAGATTGCGTTCTTTCTAATATAGTGATATTTTCAAACAACTAACGCCATCGCTAGGTCAGGCCGGTTACTTGTGGGACCACCCTCGTACCTAGAGCGGACTGCACAAGCATAAGTCAGTAGTCCAGTAACTGTAGAATCGCTTTTGTTTGCATGAGATATCAGGCAGAGCTCATGGGAGCAGACACTTCTTTTTAACATCGACTTCTGTCAAGACGTATTAAGTAATTAGAATTATAATTATTGTAATTAGAAATAAATAGATTTTAAATAGTTTTTAAAAAATAATTTTACGTTCCTGTAAACATGACTGGCGCAGCCGGTAGGATCGTCAAACTTCGGTAGTGTTGCGTACTCCGTGAAATCGATATAAAAACCTGTCGGAATCGGAGGTCCGCGGTGCGAAAAGAAAAACCAAGACGATCCTCGAACCAAATAAAATTCGTCAAGGAAGCGGAGCTGATCCTGAACCATGAGAGCAGCCGGTGGCTGGTGAGTAGAACTTTTCATCATCCTTTCCACTACCTCGGCGTTCTGTTATCTTAAGATCGAACTTCTCTCATTTTAACGTATTCTGGTTAAATAGTTTAAAGAAAATTGTTGTATAATTTAAGTTTTATCTATTTTAATAAGTACTAGATACAATAATTATAATTTTAGAAAGAAATATTTTTATTAATCATATAAGTACATTTTATACATAATATTTTGTGTGACATTTAGATAGTTAAATTTATTTTATATTTTTTTATATTATTATTATTGTTTGTGTGTAAAAAATATATACATAGTCAGGTCATAAGTTCTGTCAAAAACTTTTTATAAAATAATGATACACTTTTTGATAATTATATAGAAATTATATATGAAATAAAAAACTCCGCCATTGCCGGTTCTAAGCCCGGATGAGAAAGGAGGAGGGGACGGTTCCGTCGGAGAGAGTGGGTGTCCGGTGGACTAACACACCCACCTGCGCTAGGAACTGCGCAGTCGAGCGCCGTACGCGGGGATGAAGGAGTCCTGGAGGGTTGAGCCGATCGTCGCTAGGGTATATAGTGGCGAGAGGAAACACACCCTCTTTGGTCCGGATTTCAAGCTAAACGGTGGCCCATCTACTAGCCACAGATAGGGAAATGGCCAAGCGCCCCGTCAGAGGGTCGCAGGCGGGGGATGTGGGGGCTGCCTAGTTTTCCTGAAAAGGGGCTGATTGGTGGTAAAGGCCATGCTGACGGAGCAAGTGACAGTTTATTCGGGTAGTGGGAATGGGCCCTGTCAGCCCCATCCATCCATCCACCAGCTGGATCGAGCTCCCGATGTCGCATCCTGATATTCTCCCGGTAATCCTAATGCCTGAAATTATTTTTTAAAGTAGGGCGTTCCCAAAGGTGCGCGCTCCATGGAGGGTGGGAAGCCGGGGGGATGAATTTTAAACACAAAACTAATGGACAATTTAAGGTTCAGTAAGAAAGAGGGAGAGGTGTCAGAGGTGCTTACCAGAGACACCAAAAAACAAGGGGGAACCGCCATTAAACCTACAGTTCCACGGACAGTACTGTCCAGCGTAGGTGGCCCCACCAAGGGGACAACTTCCGCGCTGGACGTTTCCAAAACCAGTTCCATACCTGAGGAGCTGGACGAGAAAAAGGAACAAGAGCCCGCGAGTAACAAAACTCCTGCGGAGCCACAGAGAACGAAATACCTTTTCTCTGCTGCCTGGAAAGTGGTGAGCCGTAAGGGGAAAGGCAAGGCACCCAAAAAGGCGACTTGGTGAAAGGCCAAAAAGAAGAACAAGAAGCAGCGGGAAAAAGGCCGAAGAGAACGACCCACACTGGCTGCTTCTAAAACTAAAACCAGGAAGGCTGGGCAAGCTATTGCGACTGGGGTGCTTGGTGCTGGAATCAGTAGCCGCGTAGAAGCTGGGAAGGATAAAAATCCAGCCCAAGTAGAAGTCGCGGCCGCGGGAACCAGCTTTAAGATATCCGCCAGGAAGCAGCGAGTGGCCAAGCGTCCTGGGAAGAAGAAAAGAGCAGCCAGAAGGATGCTGGAAGAGTCCACCTTACCGAGAGGTGAGCACAAAAAGTGCGACTCGAACAGCAACTAATGGCTGCAAGAATAAGCTACGCTTCCGCTGCTAAAGCAGATTTGGGTGTGGCCTGAACGTGTGTGCGTTCAGGTCACATTACGAAGGAAGTAGCAGACGACATCCTCCTCGCAATACAGAGGAAGATGATCCGTGAGGCCTGGAGTAGCCAGGACCCTGATGCGGCGAGCCCAGTTTTTAGAGGCAAACCCGTTTACACGGAGGGTGTCCTGAAACTGTGGTGCGACGATCAGAAGGCCCTCGATTGGTTGAAGGGGAATATTGCTACCCTCGACCTTAAATCCAACACCTCGCTGACCATAAAAACAGTCGGAGATACTACAAAGAATCAAATGTGGTATCCTTATCCCTGATTCCCAGGTAGCCTGGAAAGACTCAAGTGACATTGATCGTGTGCTGGCGTACCAGAACCGCTAGGTTAACATCAGGGACTGGCTGTTACTCAAGGCAGATAAGCAGACGGACGGGTGGTTCCTCGTTGTTTCGGTGTCGGAGGATTATATCCCGACCCTGATGAAAGCCGGACGCCGTCTCGCATGTGTATGTGGGGCGGTATACGTAAAATTCCAGGGTTGTGGAGACAAATTCTTTGACACTCCACCAAGCAAAGAGGCAGAAAATAACCTGGAAGTTATGAATACCGGAGCCATGGTTACCGGTACAGCGGAATAACGAAAAAACGGACAAGCGAAAAAAACGGCCTGCACAATTGAGCCGAAGCCCCCAGTAGAGATCGGGCTCAGCGGCAGCTCACTGAGTGACGAAGATACGCTCAAGAAGTTTGTCTGCCTCGTCGAGCAGCACTATGGGCCGGTATGCGGATGGTGAGTCCATGGGGCGCCCCTCACCAGTCTCCCTTCCTTACACACTTTGGGAAACTGACCCTGCTCGAGACATGCCGTGAAGAGCTCCCTCAGCTGGGGCTCTCGCTCCTTCATAGCCAGGACGAGGAGCTCGACCAGGAACTCCGTCGGGTCCGGCCGTTGTGTTCTTAGCCCGCAGTCGCGACACGGCCGCTCTCGTCTCTGCTTGCGTCACCTCGGGTACATCAGTGCTCTCTTTTTCTGGAGAGTCTGTGGCTGAGGGCGAAGCCACCTCCGGGGGAACGTGTTCTACTCGCTCAGGGAAGAGAGCCGATACCACGATGCTTTTCGTTAGTGGAGGCGCCCAAGGACGCAACTTGCTCCGTACCCAACGGTAGGGGCGCCCCCACGGATCCCGATCTAGGGACCCCTGCAGCTCCTCTCTGGCATGCAACTTTGAGTCGCCGATGGCCAGCCACACAGTCTCCTTAGACACGCGGTACACCTCATACAGCGCGTCATTCTCGACGGAATCCCGTCAACGCCGCCTCCGGTATCGGGTGTACCGGCGACGAGCCGCAACGCTATCTAGTTAGCACTAACCTAACCACATTAAACACAGGTTCTGAACCAACTTTCATAAACAAACGCTGTCGCACAATAATCGACCTCACACTTGCAACAGAAGGAGCAGCTAAACTAATTACGGGATGGCATATGTCGAGAGACGCCTCATGCTCAGATCATAGATGGATCTGCTTCACACTAAAGGTCGATATCCCCACTGCACCACCATGGAGCAATCCCCGTAAGACGGATAAAACAAAATACCTTAATAGGCGGACGCCATTGCTCGCGGGTTTTGTAGGGACAAATACTATAGCAGATCAGTCGCTCCGAGAGGAACAGGTAGCAGCTGTTACTAAGGGCATGATAGAGAGCTACCATGAATCATGTATAGAAATCACTCCACCAAGGCATGCACTCAAAAATTCTTATCTTACAAGCCAAGTACGATAAGATTCCTAAACAATTTGTTTTCGATAAGAAGTACAAGATACAATTAAATGAAACCAGCCAGCCGGAAGAATTAAGCCCAAAAGAGCTTAGAGTTTTCACCGATGGTTCTAAAACAAATGAAGGTAAAGGTTCTGGAACTTTCTCTGAAGACCTCGACATCCACATATGCACACCGCTGGGTACCTATAACACAGTCTTTCAGGCGGAATGTATGGGTATCATCCAAGCGGCCATAGCAATAGATGCTAGGAAGGTTAATGAATTCCCCATCAGAATACTGACCGACAGTAGGGTGGTACTACAAGCTCTGAGTTGCAGTGTGGTGAACTCAGGACTAATATATGAATGCCATCAACGATTAAATGAGGTATGTAAAAACAACAATGTGACTCTGCAATGGATAAAGGGACACAGTAGATCCAGAGACAACGACGCAACAGACGAACTGGCCAGAAGAGGATCGGCTCTGGCCACTATATGGCCGGAACCAATCATGCCAATCCCCTTTGGTAACATTCGTCCACTGGTACGTAGACACTTCACTAATCAACACGCTCAGCTTTGGAAAAATGTAATAGACTGTATAAACAGTCGTTTAACCAAAGTTCTAATAAGACTAAACAAGCTGCAGATCAGGATAGTAACAAGTGCTATCACAGGACACGGCACCTTTAACAAACATTTATTTACTATATGTGTAACAGATAGTCCCCTGTGCAGGGCATGTATGGAGGAGGAAGAAACGACAGCCCATGTGCTATTGAAATGTCCGGAGGTCGCTACGTACAGGGCTAAACATCTCGACATCACAGAACAGTCTTCTTCACGTCTAGCGTTATACTGACAGAAATATTCCCTCTCGACTTAAGAGCAATGGAACGTGTTTCGGCCTACGAAATAAAACAAGGAGAGCCACTGAACCAACTTCCGGGAAGAGATATTGAAAAACCTATGAGTCCTTTTTGCTTACCCCATCCTGCTGGAAGATGTCGCATGTCTTTTGAGCTGAGAAGCTCTCAAGATCAGGAACAAGCAATAGACTGCCTAAAGCTAAGGTTATATACGGATAGAAGCAAGCTGGAAGGGAAAGTTGGTGGCGCTTTCAGTGTATGGCAGTGAAATACGTAGGTCTACCTTTCGGCTAGAAAGTTATTGTAGCGATTATCAGGCCGAGCTTACCGCAATATTAAAAGCGTTAGATATGATGTGCAAGTTCGGCGAATTGAGGAAACGAATAATCTTAAGCAATTCACGTTCAGCTCTAGAGTGTCTAACCGACAGCTCGTCCTTTCATCCTCTGGCAGCTGAAATAACAGAGCGCATAAGATCATTAGCAAATTAAAACGGTGAGGTTAAATTTTACTGGATAAAGGCACATATCGGTATACTTGGCAATGAAAGAGCTGATGTGCTTGCCAAAAAGGCTGTACTATCCAACAAACAAGCACCAGTTTATGACAAGTGTCCGCTATCCTTCGCGAAGCGACTAACCAGGGACTCTACCTGCGTGAAGTGGCTGCAGCGATATAGCGAAGCAGCAACAGGTGCAGTTACGAAAAATTTCTTCCCAGACGTAAGAGAAGCTCACAAGACACTGAAACAGGTAAGAATGGACAATATTAAAGCTCAAACTGGTCATGGAGGATTTAATGCTTATTTGTTTAAGTTCAAGTTGGCGTAATCCCCATCTTGTGTTTGCAGTAATGCAGTAGAAGAAAAAATTGAACACCTGCTTATAGATTGTCCTAGATACACTATGCAAAGAATGAAATGCGAGCATAGGATGGGAATTGCAATCAATATAACAATTTTAAAGTAGGTAATTAACAACGATGACTGCCGTATCCATTTTCTTAAATATGCAGAATATGTCGTTAATTGTGCAGGAAAAGCGAATGGTACAAAAGTAAATATTTAATTATAAAAAAAGTAGATTAATAATTATATAATATTTAATGTATAAGATATTAATAATAAATGGAGACGAGCAATTAATTAAAATAAAAAAAATCAATGACCTCAATAGTGTCTCCCAACGGATAGGTCTTAAGATGAACATGGACAAAACAAAGATCATGTTTAATGTCCATGTCACACCTATGCCAGTAGTTGTTGGGAGCACTAAGCTCGAAGTTATTAACGAGTATGTTTACCTGGGACAAAAAGTCCGACTAGGTAAGCCCAACTTCGACCGAGAGGTCAATCGACGGATTCAACTCGGATGGGCAGCGTTCGGGATACTACGACACATCTTCTCGTCAGACATACCTCAAAACCTTAAAACGAAATTGTACAAACAGTGCGTGTTGCCAGTGATGACTTACGGATCTGAGACGTGGTCCTCCACTACTGGCCGTATGAGGAAGCTCAAGGTCGCTCAGCGAGCTATGGAGAGGGCTATGTTCGGGGTTTCTCTGCGTGATAAACTTAGAAATGAGGATATCCGCAGTAGAATCAGAGTAACCGACATAGCCCAACGGATTAGTAAGCTGAAGTGGCAGTGGGCCGGCCATAAAGCTCGAAGAATCGACAACCGATGGGGAAGAAAGGTTCTAGAGTGGCAGCCTCGTACCGGCAGGTGAAGTGTAGGGCGACCCCCCACGAGATGGAGTGACGACCTGGTAAGACATGCAGGAAGTCGATGGATGCAGGTGGCTCAGGACCGTGCTTTGTGGCATTCCTTGGGGGAGGCTTATGTTCAGCAGTGGACTTATGAAAGGCTGTAATGATGATGATGATGAATTAATTAAATCATGTAGACCAATAAACACTTTTCATTGTATAACATAGTATAGGAAATGGTTGTAAATAGTACTTGCTGTAATAGTATTCCAGATATATATAGTATTCCAGGTATGTATATATGTATATATTTAAAAGGATAGATAAACGAGGTAAATAAATAATGTAAGAAAAAAGTTATAAGAAAAGTAATGGCAATAAAAACAAAAATATACTATGTAGAGAAAAGAAAAGAAAAAAAGAATAATAAAAGGCAAAAAAAGTATTAAAAAAAAAATATTAGATAGTGGGTGGCGCACTAAATAGCTTAATTTAACTTAATTTAAGTACCTTAGTTTATATAACTTCACAATAATTGTAAGAATACAGTAAAATAATGTTACTTTGGATAGCAGAGAATACTGTACGAACGATAATAGAATAAAATATGAATGTGTAATAGTAAATGTGATACGAATACATGAACAATAACAATAATAAATATTCAAGGAAATTATTAGAAAAAGTAAAAGATCAGATTGCAAAAAAAAAACAAAAGTAGTTAAATCTTTAGTTAGGAAGTATATAAGAAGTGGGATATAAGTAATAAGTATAATTTAAGTTGTTAAGTGAAAAAAAGAGATATAAGTTTTTTATTATATGATAAGGGTGACAAACGAGCACACAGTCCACCTGATGGTAAGTGGTTGCTGCGGCCCATAGACATCTACATCTATCCTCTATTACAAATCAAAATGTAGATGCGTTGTCACCCGTGAGGACTAAGATGGAATTCCTCATTTCCAGTAAAAAGTGCCTCCGGCCACCTGCACCCACCAAGCGAAACGCAGAGCGAAACCTTTACTTCACGCTGGTTTTCTGTGAGGTCGTGGTACCACCCCGGTTCGAGCCGGCCCATCCGTGCGACAGCAAAAGCTGCCGCGTGGCTCTACCACTGTTAAAGTAATAAACCACGATAGTAAAAAATTGTGCTGCATGTATAGCAGCAGTAACAGAGGGATTAAAAAAACATCTCGGCACTCCGGGATCACTTCCCGAAGTTGCATTCAACATCAAAGGACTGTTGAGCTTCTTCGGAGAGATCTCATGGCTCGAATAAGCATATTATTCCTGTCCACACGCAAAATTCGCACATAGACGTGGAGTTGCGAAAAACAGCCCGTCGTAAACTAAACTAAACTAATATGAAATGAAAGGTAATTTAATTTAGAATACAATTTTATTTACATAATTCAAAATTTCCTCCCCTATTTTGAATACATGCCCTTAAGCGACGCGGCCAATCATTAATCGTAGCACGCACCACACTCATATCTATTTTTGCCGCTGCTTTAGCCAAAGATACTCTGAGAGATTCCAAATTCTGATGAGGTGTAGCGCAGACTTTCTCCTCCAAATGTTGGCATATCTTATAATCCAGTGGGCTTAAATCTTGACTAGAGGAGGGCCAGTCTTCATGTCCGATAAAGTCAATTCCATGGGCGGTCAACCAGTTTTGCGTGCATCGTGCCCTATGAGCTGGTGCAGTCCTGTTGAAATATCCGATGTCTGTTTTTGAACATTGCTTGAGAAAGAGGTTCCACTATGTTTGTTAGGACGGTATTTTGGTACACCTCGGCACTGATTTTTACACACTTTTCCCAGAAAAACACCTCAGTTAAGCCTGAATATGAGACTCCAAGCGAAACCATGAGTGACGAAGGATAATGTGCTCGTTGAACCCTTGGAAGATGTGTGCTGGCTTCTTCACTGCTGTGGGCATACACCTTATCATTTTGTATATTATAACTTTCTTCGAAGTTATTTTTTTTTATCCGAAAACAAACGCGTTATTTTTTTCCCGCGTACCGCCGTAACAAAGCGCGGGGTCTATCCAGCCTAATTTTTTTCAAACGCTCGTTCATAAAAATGTCCGGTTTTCTTACGATAAGCTCGTAGTCCTAGGTCTTCATTGATCACACTTTTGACCGTGGTTCTGCTTAGGCCCATCCGAAAAGCTAAGATTTTTTTTATTTACGAACAGGATTTCATTGGATTCGCGCCTTCACTGCTTTGATGATCGCGGGTTGCCTAACTGAACAAGGTCGGCCGGTCCTCTTATGATCTTCGAAGCTTGAATTTTCAGTGAATCTTTTAATAGTGCGATAAATAAATCGTAGGGTTATTGTCAATTTTTGTAGAATATTGAAAATCTCTTTTGGCGCGTAACCACAGTGGTGCAACGCAATAACCGCTATCTTTTTTTTTCCGCTTTATCTTTTTCTTCGACCACTCCATATTTGAAAATGAATGTCTATTTTATTTTCAGCAAGCGCAAACGTTATATTTATAAAATTGGTGAAGTTCATCTAGCCAGTATACAAAAATTTTAAATAATAAGGTTTTGACATAACTTATGACTCGACTAAGTACATAGTTATGGAGAATATTAGACTTACTCCTGGTGAAATTATTAAGATCATCCCTTTGTTTGATGGCGACAAACGTCACTTAAATCTGTTTTTAAGAAAGTGTGATTATGTTACAACTAAATTTAATGGCTCGACGGAACAGAATTTGTACGTGATGAATACAATAACAAGCCGCCTTATCGGTAATGCATTAGTCGGTGAGCGCCATGATGTTACAACGTGGGATGAGTTTAAGCAGTTATTAATTCAGCATTTTGGAGATTCACGAAGTGAGTCTTCACTTTTTTGTTTAAATATCGAAATTGAGACCTTTAAAATTAAATCCCGAGAAAGTTATTTAGATTTTTGTTGTCAAATTCAATCTATGAGATCAATTTTAATAGGTAAATTAAGCGGTTGTCGGACTCAAATATGCGCAGTAGTAAAGAGGCTATTTATGAAAATACGTCATTAAACGTTTTCCTGTACAATTTACTAGTACATTTAGTTAGAGTAGTGCTTTTCAAAGCCCCAAATTCAGTAGAGGATGCACTCTGTACTGTATTAGCAGAAGTTAACTTCGATAGTCAGTACCAAATGAGAAACAAAATGTCTGGATCTAGTCTTCAACAGTTCGGTATGCAGCAACGATATAACAACAATAGTAATGCACCTCAGCATAACCAACCGTGAATTAATACAGATGTGTCGATGCGCACAGCACCTGGAGCACGACCGCAACAAGATTTTACGTTAAAGGAATTAGAGTAAAATGAAATGATTATAATGATGATATGTGTTACTACGAAAACCCAAATTATTTCGATCAATATCCTAACGATGATCCTTACTGTTACCCCAAATATCAATCCGAAGAGACTGTAAAACCGGGAACTGAATCACACCCGCCTAATACAAATATTAAGACGATGGATAATATTGAAAATTTTCACATAACCGCCTTAACCAAAACCCCGAAACCATAGAACTAAATTGTGACACAAATTTAAAAATACATTATATATATTTTCTGGAGTTAGACTCTAACTTCATGTTAAATACCGGTAGCACGCGTTCATTTATAAACCCACGCAAGGCATACCAATATTTTGAAAACGAAATTTTTAATGAACCCTTCGAGGTTATGAGTACACATGTTACAAGTAGCCGTAATCAGGTCATATCACAAGTTATACATATATATATATATATATATATATATATATATATATATATATATATGTAGAAAGGGTAATTGAGTATAGTACAGAGACTAATCTTGTAGTTAGGAATAATATTAATTCGTTTACACGAATTAATTATTCAACGAGTCAAGGGTAAACTAGTAATGGAATACGACAAGCGCACCGTTCCACGTCAGAGCCAAGACTGTCTTAACGGCGGCCGCGCCATCCGTTTTATACAAGCAAAACGGGCGCCACTGCAGGTGCAATGGTGCAGGTGTGCGGAACACGTGTTATTTACAAGAATTCTGTCTAACTGCAACGACGGCTACCGCGCCGCACGTGCAATGGTGCTGGTCCCGTCACGGCCATACTGACATGCGTGCGTCCTCGCACGCGCTCCATCACAATTTTAGTTATTTGTAGACAAAAAAACATCGTTCGACTATTCTGACATAACAGCGTCTGATCCGGTCTATATTGACCCTTCAGACTTGGGTGACAATTAGTTTTGATCCGGCAGTAAGCCCTACAAAACTTTAATCAACTTTATGCGAGATCGGAATTGATTAGTCTGTAGCTTTTTCTATTTTCTCTTTTTTTAAGTACTGTTTTTGCTAGTCCGGAATCACTATTCCCTATAGCCATATCATTGGACCGGCAGAAAGCCCTGCAATTATATTACTCTCTTTTTTTTTTTTCAAGTACTATTTGCTAGTCCGGAATCACTATTCCCTGTAGCTATATCATTGGACCAGCAAACGCCCTACAATGATAGTAAGAACCACTTTTTTTTTCTTACTCTCTTTTTTTTCAATTCAGTATAGAACAATTACAGACCAACCATACCGCAAACATGTCTCTGTCACAATCACACAAAAGTGTATCATGAGGAACGTAGTGACATGATAACACCTAAGTATGTAAACCAACAGCAACACGACACATCCCAGTGCAGAACAAATTAGCCTCGCAGCGACACCATCTTCCTTTCTTGCACTAGAAGAATAATTCCGCTACAGTGATGCAACCTCTCTGTATTTTTTAGACACACAGAAAAGGCTACCCCTGACTGTCGCGCGTCCTCGTGCGGTTGACAGTGAACAGCATACGGTCTATCAGTTATCACCACCTGCTAACAGATATTAACTCTTGTTAAATATTACAAAGGTCGACTATCCCAGACTTCATTTAAGTTATGAACGCGCCGATGTGGCTACCTTCAGGCAAACGCACTCCAGCTTTTCGTTCTGCTGCGTTCGTGCCACAATCGCGCCAGCGAGCCGTCGCGCCATAGCCGTACTAGCTCTAGCGAATCGTTGCACTGCTTTGTAAAATTAAAAGAAATCGAGATAAATTTATTGCGAACCATGGAATTCCGAGCTTCCAAAATTCATCACATATTCTCTTAAGAAACGGCAACAGTATGACATTTGAAAACATTGCAAAAAATAACAGAAACTATGTATAGAGGCAAATACCACAACATTTCAAAGGCAAGGAGGTAACTGCGCAAAATCTACGAAAGCCGACCTCAGACGTCCATTTACAGCGCCAAAGCACCATTTGTTCGGTGGCCGCTTAAATTGCCCTGCCGTAAGATCAGCCGATAAGTTACCGTCTGTAGCGGTGTAGGCTCAATCTTACCAGCGCTCGGCCGTACCTGACCATGTTCGATTAGCCGTCACAACATCTTCCTCATTGATCATTGTTGTAGAGACTTCTATGAATCCCTCGACATCAAACCCCAATCTTGTCGACGACACAATATTCGGAGCAAACTGCAACACTGATCAACAAATTAGAACACAAAAATGTTACTTATTATTTTCAATTCATAGCGTGTTAAAGTTAATCCTTTATTTTGGTACATCCCTTAAACGTTTTAAACTTCAAAATATAGCAAATGATAATCATGTTTCGCGTGAACTATCAAATTACAACATAACTTGAATAAGTTAATTAGAAAGCCTCCAACTTCTTTCGACATTTGTTAACATATTTAGGTACATCAAGAAATAATGAAAATACTTGCGGAGTACTTTTAATACAAATCGAAGAAATAAAAAAAATGGCTTAAATAATTTCACTTTATCTTTTCTCTACACTTTAATGATACGAAAATATCGTAAGTAGCATAGCAAATTTCATTACGGTATTTAACATAAAAACAGATTCATCAATGCGAAATGCATTACAGTCTTCCACAAATGTAATAATCCTCATACTATTCGAAGATTATATGTGGGCAAAAATGGGGACTTTATCCCACTTCTGATGTAGAAAGGGTAATTGAGTATAGTACAGAGACTAATTTTGTAGTTAGGAATAATATTAATTCGTTTACACGAATTAATTATTCAACGAGTCAAGGGTAAACTAGTAACGGAATACGACAAGCGCACCGTTCCACGTCAGAGCCAAGACTGTCTTAACGGCGGCCGCGCCATCCGTTTTATACAAGCAAAACGGGCGCCACTGCAGGTGCAATGGTGCAGGTGTGCGGAACACGTGTTATTTACAAGAATTCTGTCTAACTGCAACGACGGCTACCGCGCCGCACGTGCAATGGTGCTGGTCCCGTCATATATATATATATATATATATATATATATATATATAGTACATTCGCGTTATGATGGCCTCATAGGTAATGACCTATTAAAGCAATTAGAGGTTGTCATCGATTTAAAGCGTCATATACTTTCGACAAAATTTACAAATATTACTATTGTACATAATTTTGAAAATCACATTTTTATTTATCCACCTAGATTGGACTTACGTTTTAAATTACCAACCGATGTGTATTCAGGCGAAGCCATACTAAATTATACGCAGAATTTTAAAGGTGTAAGAATGCCAAGCGCTGTTGTGACTTTAAATAACGCATATGCTTCAACCGTTATCCAAAATACTCTCGAACAAGAAATGACCTTGATTGTGACACGACCTTCCCAAACGGAAACTTTTGTAGACAGTGGGAAAACTCTAGTTAATGCTTTTATAGATAAAACTGATATCGACATTGACCAACTCCTATTACAAAATGTAGGTAAACTAAGACTAGAACACATGAATGAGGAAAAGCGTAAAACCATTTTTTTTACAAAGACATTTTTTACTGTGACGAATTGCCCTTGGCGTTCACCAATCAATTGAAACATTTTATATGTACCGTTAATGAAGACCCAGTTTATATTAAAGCAAAGAATACCACCCGCTCAAGTTCAAGAAATAAAAAGGCAAGTAGAGAAACTTTTGGAAGACAACGTCAGTCAATGTCTTCTTGGAGTTCCCCTGTTCATTTGGTACCTAAAGAGCTTGACGCGTCTGGAGAACGTAATTTCCCTATGGTGATCGATTACAGGCGACTTAATGAAGTGACTGTAGGAGACAAATATCCTCTACCAAATATTAACGACATATTTGATGAATTAGACAAATGTACATACTCGTCGACCTTAGATCTTGCAAACTGTTACCATCAAATCGAAGTCAACGAAAGTGATCGACAAAAAACTGCGTTTAGTACCGAATTTGGCCATTACGAGTTCTTAAGGATGCCGTTCGGCTTAAAGACAGCGGCGGCAACCTTTCAACGTGTAATAGACAACATTCTAAGAGGCCTGCAAGGGATCCACTGTTTAGTCTACTATTTACATAATTGTGGTGTCTCGAAATCTTCAAGAACATATTGAAACATTGCGCATGATTTCGACAGACTACAACAGACTAACCTCAAGGTGCAACTTGATAAATCTGATTTTATGCGGAAAGAAGTCCTCTATCTAGGTCAAAGTATTACTAAAGATCGACTGAAACCGAACGACGATAAAGTAAAGGCAATAATTAATTACCCACTTCCGAAAAATACCACCGAAATAAAAACTTTCTTGGGGCTTATAGGTAATTACCGCCGTTTCATTAGGGATTTGGCAAAAGTAACTCAACCACTTACCTTTTGCTTAAAGAAAATGAATAAAATCATTATCGACAAATCGTATATAGAAGCTTTCGAAAAATGTAAAGAATTACTTATCAATGCACCTCTTTTACAATATCCAGACCTATCTAAACCCTACATACTTACAACAGATGCGTCCTCTGTCGCATTAGGCGCCGTATTATCACAAGGGGCAATTGGTTTTGAAAAACCAGTCGCCTATGCCAGCCGTACCCTAAGTGACATTGAAACAAAATATAGCACTATCGAAAGTGAACTGTTAGCTATTATATGGGCAGTTAAATATTTCAGACCTTATCTGTAGGGAAAAACCTTTTACGTATAAACGAATCACCGACCTCTTGCCTTGCTTTATGCACTAAAAGAACCCTATAGTAAACTAACGATATGGCGACTACGTTTACAAGAATTTGATTTCGAGGTAATCTACAAAAATGGAAAACAGAATAACAACGCTGACGCACTATCCCGTATCAAAATAAATGCATTAGGTTCTGACGATGACACAGATTCGATGCAAGTGAACGTAGGCAATAAAGACAAAAACCACCACAAAGACCATGTTGACAGCTTGACCGTGGAAATTTATCGTATAGCAAAGCTTAATAAATCAAAGGAGAACTCCGATACAATAACTGTGTCTGACCTATCAGCTACTCTTTCAGCTTCTGATCCAATATCAGAACAAACCTATCCCATCCCATCTATTAGCACAGAAACAGTACACTCAGCAATATAATTAGAATCTACAGGTATACCTCTATTAAGGGAAGCTATAGATATTAAACTTAATCAGATACTAATATTCAGTTCGTTTAGGAATGAAATGCAAGTCAAAGATATTTCAAATAAGAAGCACAAAATTTTTGAAGTATTTTTACCTATGAATAACGAAAACTTAATATTAATAATAATAAGCCCTCTAAAATCCTACCTTACGTCCAAGCTGTCCAAGCAACATCTAGCTACGTGGGGGGGGGGGGGGGGGGGGACACGCGTACTGTGCAACAGTACAAAAAACTTGCACGGCTAACAAGGAAAGGTCACCCTTTATGGAGATGAGTAATAAGAGTATCTGGGGGCACGGCAGTGCCCCCGCTAAGTCGAGCAAAAAAGCGGCACGGCCGTACCATCCTTTTCTCATAGCAGTTCAGGCCATTTCTGAAACCCTATAACTTCGTTATGGATGGAACTAGAAGCCTGAATTTTTACTAACCAAGTAAGCATTGTATAGACTCGCTATATTTCAAATTTCATTAAATTTGAACTAGTAGTTTAAGAATTATAACTAGTCAAAATTTCTTAATTTTGTCATTCACTGACTGACCGATCGTCAAAACTCTAAGGCACTTCTAGCAGACATAGAAACTTCAAATTTGGAATAATATTATTGTTTTTATTGTTATTATTGTTTTTAACAAGGAAAAATTAAAATATTTTACAATTTCGGTCCAGTTTTCGAGATACACCAACTGCATAAATAACTTTGTAATCCCATATAAACATATAGTATTACAAAGTTACATTTGCAGTGAATGAATCAGTGTACTTATATATGTATAATGGAATAATAGGTGTAAATAGCTACCTAGATATAACTATCTACAAAAATAAATGATATGCCATCAAAAACATAACTTGTAAAAAAGCCAAGTCTCGCAACTCAGTTCTTCTACCGTAAAAAGTTGTGAGATCCATGTAATACCAAGTCGGTTAATTTATTTAGTCCCTAGATTAATACATAGATTGACTTCGCAATCGCACTAAACAATCTAATTTAATATAATATGTATTACTTGTGAGATATATTGTGTTTTCATGCGATTGCCAAGTCAATTTATGTATCAATCTATGGACTGAATAAATTAACCGACTTGGTATTACATGGATCTCACAACTTTTTACGGTAGAAGAACTGAGTTGCGAGACTTGGCTTTTTTACAAGTTATGTTTTTGATGGCATATAATTTACGGTCGCTGCCCGGGGAGCGCCGGGGCGCATCTGGAATCGATGCTAGGTACCACAGCACACAAACCATTGGCAAAACTCACTACGTAGAAGCCACAGACGATTCCACTATTTCATTATTTTCATCCATCCCTTCGACTCGCCCCTCCTACATGACAAGAAAAACAGTTAGCTTGTCCACCATCAGCCCGCTTGATAGTGTTGTGCAGGAAGTCAACCTTGACTCTGAGCTTGCACCCACTACAAGCGCCCCAAGTACGCCCAGACGATGGACACCTGAAATGAACAAGTTCATACTGCGCACTTACCTTCAACTGCACTAGATACAGACAAAAAACTTATATTGAACCACTCCACATAAAGTTTATATAAAACACATGCAGGTTAGTCGACAGAGAATACCACCACAGACGAACGTAGAGCCATAATAAACAATAAACTACTTCCACAAAAATCTATAGAAGAGATACGATACGACGTAAAAGAAGAGTTAGATCGTCTACAGCAGTGGTTCCCAACCAACTTAAACTTATTTCTGACGCGCTCCCTTTCTACCAAAAAAAAAAAAGATCCGCGCCCCCTTGCTCAGATAATTTTATCAGGTTAGGAAAAAGTAGTTCTGTTCAATAACATTAAAGTGTTAACGCTTGAAAGTTACATAATATCATACAAAAACTACTTAATTATACAAATATTACTTCTTATTTAATTGAATGTAGATGGATGAGCTTGCATGGTTTTAACGAGGTTCCCGATTAACGGCTTAACAACAGAAATCGCTTAACGCAAAGCACTATCGATATTACGAGTAAGGTTATTAGTTATTATGGACTTGGTTTTTATTGCTACAACAGCAGAAAATCTCCTTTCGCAAAAATATGTACAGAAAACGGGTAAATATGATTGAAGGGCTTCATCTACTATTTTGGAATAAATTGTGGAATATTTGGCCCTAACATTGTTTCACGAATTTTTTCACTGCACCTTTCTACGGATGTTTTTCGGTCGTAAGGTCCCTAACGACGCAACTAGCTCGTGACTTTGAAAGGTCACACTTGCAGGTCTCTGCGTCCCCCCTGGGTGGCGTGCCCACCACTTTGAAAACCCCTGGTCTACAGGTCTACTGGCTGAGGCAAGAAGGGGAGTGCCTTGAAACTGAGGAGATACGCACAAAGGGGTTCTTTTTAGCGGTAAACGCGAAAACTTGTGTCTTCTGGGGATTAAACTGGACTAGATGTAGTCGCCCCCAATCCGAGACTTTGTTCAGCAAAGACTCGACTTCAAACACAAGTTTGTTCCGGTACTCGGCGACGTTTTCCCGAGCAATATTGGCACGGCCGGTATATAGAGCATCACCAGTGCTGTCATCCGCATAGCAATGAATTTTACCAGTTAGCAACATATCATTGATATGCAGAAGAAACAGTGTTGGTGACAGCACATAGTCTTATGGAACACCAGCGTTAATAGGCTTGTAGTCGGAGCATGCACCGTCTACAACGACCATGATGCTCCGATCTGCAAGGAAGTTGGTGATCCAATTGCACAATTTCTCAGGAAGGAAACTTCGAAAGAAGCGCTTTGTGCCAAACCCGATCGAAGGCCTTCGCAATGTCCAAACTAACGGCCAAAGCCTCCCCCTTGGACTCTACTGCCTCCGCTCATCTATGGGTCAGGTAGACCAGAAGATCACCAGCTGATCGACCCCGACGAAAACCGTATTGGCAGTCACTAATCAGCTGGTGATCCTCAAGGTACCGCATGAGTTGGCAGTTAACAATGGATTCCATTATTTTGGAGAACAAGGAGGTGATGGCGATAGGCCTATAGTTGGACGGGTCTGAGCGGTCGCCTTTTTTAGGGATCGGATGGACAAAAGCTGTCTTCCATGAATTCGGGACTACGCCTTGGAAGCAGGAGTACCGGAAAAAATGCGTTAGGACCGATGTCAACTCCGGAGCACACGGCCTCAGCACAATTGGGGGGATTTCGTCATGCCCACTCGACTTCTGGATGTCCAGGGAGAGGAGTGCTTTGCGAACCGAGCGCTGTGAGAACCGCACATCCGGCATGGAGCACTCACACCTCGGGATGGTCGGCTGTGTTTTCCCCCCGTCATCAAGAGTCGAGTTGGACGCAAAAAGGGAGCCTTAAAGGTCGTCTTTGTCTTTTGCGTCTTGGGCCAGTGAGTCGTCCTCCCTGTGCAGAGATGGTAGTGATGGCTTACATAAATTCCTTTGGACAGCCTAGGCGAGAGATCAGAATGCACGGGTTCCCGAAGGAAGGCGAACTAGTTTCTCGCCAATTCTGCCTATGTGCTCTGACTTTGCCTTGGCAATAACTCTTTTGAAGGACCTGGAGGCGAAGTTATACTTCTTTTTAAGTGTGCTGGTGTTTACATCCCGAGTCGCCGAAGCCGCAGCCCAGGCTTGATAACACTCCTGCTTACTGCGTAATGCAGTCTTACAGGAGCGACCAAACCAAGGCTGTGATCTGCCTCCGATGGGTACCACAGATGATAGAATAAATAGTTTCATTCCCTGTAGCACCACATTAGTGACAGAGTCAGCAACAATGCTGGGATCATCCGGCGAGAAGCAAACCCACCCCCATGGGTAGGATGTAAAGAAAGACCGCATTCCGGCCTAATCCGTCGACCTGTATTGCCAAACACGGCGGCAACCTGCAGAACGCAACCGCAAGGGGAGCGTGAGTGGCACCACACTCCGGATCAGACAATGGTCCGAAGAGCCGAGAGGGGCATCGACGGAAACCTGATATTGGTCCGGAGGAGAGGTCAGCAGAAGATCCAACAGGGAAGGTGTATGATCCTCCACATCTGGAATCCGCGTAGGCGAAGTAACCACTTGTGTCAGACCATATGCCAAGGCAAAGTCATAAACAGATCTCCCCGCATGATCGGTTAAATGTGAACCGAGCCATTCGGCGTGGTGGGCGTTAAAATCACCAAGGATCACGATCTCTTCGAATGGGACCTGTTGTAGCAAGGAATTTGTAGCCATTTGGACGTGGTCGATGAGTCGGTCTGTTTCGGAATTACCGCTATGGAACCTATAGAGGCACCCGTAGACGCGCGGATGATCTTCGCTGTCTACGCGTAGCCAAAGGATGGACAGGTCCAAACCTTCAGAACTGCCGAGGCGTCGAGAACAGATGTCCTCTCTGACATACAAGCAAACTCCATCCCGAGGCACAAAGGAGTGCTCCAATTTAACAATATAGATCAATATAGAATCCACACTGCTCATGAAGAACCAAATACACAAGCAGCTCACACATTAGCCACGCTTAAACAAAAATTGTCAGTAGCAGGCCGACTACAACGATACAAAGCATGTGCCCAAAGAAAACTACAAAACACTCAATTCACCCACAATGGAAAACTTTTCCACCGCAATATTAGACAGGCGACATCTAACGTTCAGGTTAACAACCCAAAGGATGGTGATCATAACTGCCCTGACTCAAAGACGTTACAAAACTTCTGGGCAGGAATTTGGGAACGACCAATCGAACAAAATGCCCAAGCAGAGTGGATACAAACAGAACTGACAAACAGCAACACAAATATTCAAGCAATGACATTTGTTCACATATCCCTAGTAATTTTCAATAAATTACTTTCTCGCTTACATAATTGGAAAGTACCCGGTTTAGACAACATTCATATTTATTGCTACAAAAAATTTACATCTATCCATAGTTTTCTCTATAATTACATAAATACTTTTATACAGGATCCTAAAACAATACCATCCTACGTAACTTCAGGTACAACTTTTATGATACCGAAAAATCATAAGGATCTCTCAAATCTAGCAAAATACCGACCAATAACATGCTTGCAGACCTTGTACAAATTTATCACATCATGTATATCTGAACTAATGTATCAACACATCGACACTAATAATATCTTAACCGAACAATGGAAAGGATGTCGTAAATCCAGCCAAGGCTGTAAGGAACGACTCAGTTATCCTTCAAAAAATACAAAAAACCAAAACCGATCTGTTTAGCATGTATATTGACTACAAAAAAGCCTACAACTCTGTTCCCCATTCATGGTTTTTAAAAGTTTTAGAGATATATAAAATACATCCAACTACAGTAACATTCCTGAAGATCATGATGACAATCTGAACCACTGTATTAAGACTAACTTCCCCTACTAAAATAGTAGATACCAACCTAATAAAAAATCAGAGAGGGATTTTTTAGGGAGATGCTTTAAGCCCACTGTGGTTTTGTCTTGCACTAAATACCCTATCTAATATATTAAACGCAACTATTTTAGGAATCCCGTTAAAAATACAACTACCGAAGAACAAAATGAAATTCAAACAATAGAATTAAATCATCTGTTGTACATGGATGATATCAAACTATACGCCAAAGGTGAGACTCAACTCTGTGAATTAGCAAACTTGACAGAACAATTCTCAAACGATATTAAAATGGAATTCGGCATAGATAAATGTAAAATAAATTCAATTAGAGCAGGACAGAATTACCATCACCAATACACTTTAGGAACAGGAGAACAGATAGAACCATTAGAGGAACAAGATAGCTATATCTACCTAGGCTACATAAAATCACGACAGATACACTACAAAGAAACTAAACAAAAATTAACACTACAATTTCAACATAGACTAAACACAATTCTAACAACGCAACTATATTCTCGAAATACTATCAGCACCTTCGCTATATCGGTTCTCACATATTCTTTTGGGATAATCAATTGGACCAAAACCAATCTGAAAAACCTTCAACGAAAAATTAATACCACAATGACCAAATTCCGCAAACACGACCCACGATCATGTGAGAGGACTAATTGATATCCTAAACCTACACAATAGACAGATAAAGGCACTTAGACAATTCTTTTTTTTTTTTGAAAAACCGAAACCTCTTTTCTTCATGAAATTATATCACAGAACGACCAAAACTTAACACCCTAAATTTAAAAGATACAACTGAACAGAATAACGAGAAAGTAATTGAGGACAAAAACAAGCTATTAGTAATCTCTACACTGAAGACATCACCAAGACTTATGCCAGATAAATGTTGACAAAGAGTCGCGTTCGTGGTTAAATCGAGGCGAACTCTTCCCGGAGAGTGAAGGGTTCATGCTTGCTATACAGGACCAGGTAGTTGAAACCAAAAATTACAGAAAGTTTATCATAGTGAATTTAAATAGTGACACATGTAGGAAATGCCATAGCACTCTAGAAACGATTCAGCATATTACAGGCGCGTGCGAGTCAATAACCCAAACAGACTACAAACATAGACACAACCAAGTAGCCAACATTATACACCAAAAATTAGCACACCAGAACAAACTTATGGATTCGGTTACACCATACTACAAATAGAGTACTACAAATAGAGGTAGAGCCACGCGGCAGCTTTTGCTGTCGCACGGATGGGTCGGCTCGAACCGGGGTGGTACCACGACCTCACAGAATACCAGCGTGAAGTAGAGGTTTACCTCTGCGTTTCGCTTGGTGAGTGCAGGTGGCCGGAGGCCCTTTTTACTGGAAATGAGGCATTCCATCTTAGTCCTCACGGGTGACAACGCATCTACATTTTGATTTGTAATAGAGGATAGATGTAGATGTCTATGGGCCGCAGCAACCACTTACCATCAGGTGGACTGTGTGCTCGTTTGTCACTCTTATCCTATAAAAAAACGATCCAGAAACTGTATTAGACAAAACAGATTTCTTAAATAACAATAAACTTTTACGTTTTAAATTATCAGGTAATTTATTATAAATTCTTATTGAAATTGCAGATGCATTTCATTTTGTAACTTTCAGAAGATTTGGTGGTGCATATAACCTATTCTTGTATCTACCCTTACTTTCACTCACTTCACACTTACGTTGAAATAAATGTGGATGATTATGAACAAACATGCACATTTCAAATATGTATAATGAAGGCAAAGAAAGGATCTTTTTAGTTTTTAACAAAGGTTTACAACTCACTAAAGGACCAACACCACAAAGAGCTCTTATGCAGCGATTTTGTGCTTTAAATGCTTTGTCCGAATCCATCAAATACCCCCAGAGTAGAACACCATATCGTAGTATAGATGAAATATATCCATGATATGCCATCAGTGCAGATCTTTCTGATACAATATTTCTCAGTCTATGCAATGCAAAAACGTAACGATTTATTTTAGGACATAGGCTTTCTATATGCGGCTTCCAACTACGCAATTCATCAAATATTATTCGTAGAAATGTTGTGGAAACGACTTCTGCAATTATCGAGTTGTTATATGTGAGTTTAATGTCATTTGACAGATTAGATACTTGATGGAAGTTCCACTTATTGATAGTTTAATCACAATTATTACAAATTATACCCATTACCTGTATATCGAATACACTTACAACAGCACTTAAAAACAGAACGTCTCTAATAATTCCCAAGTATCCTTACATTTTGGTGAAAGGTTCACAATACTTACCGGTCTCTCGGCCGTGTACCGAAATAGCGGCAGATAAATTCATGTGTACGAGCTCTAATATAGTATCCTATCCTAGAAACACATGTGCTTAACAACTGATGAAATTCCAAAATAATCTTACACTATGTGAACCTCGGTTCATTGATCTTGAGGATGTCAAAATCCAGTCTATCGGCCCTGTAAATTGGATTATGTACGCCAACCATAAAATAATATTAACAAACAAATGCCAAGATGACATAACCAAAGAATCACTTTTGGGCACCTACATTATAAAAATTAGTGAGGATTGTGAGACCTCATAAAAACTATAAATTGTTGCACCGCCTATACTTCGCTAAGGAATTGGACTATAGATTTACCCCAGTAATAAATTTACCAAGACTGGATTATCTGAACCTGACGGATATTGAAACAGTTAACCTGAAAGGCTTAGCCTTAGACGACTTGAAACATTGTATGACTACCAGTTCACACCAGTGAACATAGTGATCAAAATGATAACAGTGTGATAAGGGTTAAAGGTGTTAGCTTAGCTACTTTATTGCTGTATGTCATTTTAGCTATTGTTATTATCTTCAGTGTTTTAAAAATTATAAAAGTAATTTAGTTAACAGATGGCAGAATCATCGGACAACAGCTGAAAACAATGAAGCTGATAATTCCGCTCTTAGAAAGGGAGGAGTTATGCAACCACGAGACCATAGGGTTGTTAGGGTTTGCACCTAGAGGGGGCTGCACAAGCATAAGGCAGTATCCAGTAACTGTAAAGTCAGTGCTTTTGGTTGTCAGGCAGAGCTCATGGAAGCGGATACTTCGTTTTGACATCGACTTCTACCAAGACGTATTAATTAAGTAATTAGAATTATAATTATTGTAATTAGAAATAGATTTCAAATAGTTTTAAAAAAATCATTTTACGTTCCCGTAAACTTGACTAGCTCGTTACGTGCTGATTAACACCAGTCAAATATAACAACAATGCGCTTAACCCGTCATAAACTATTCTTTTGACGCTCAGTCTTTCTAGGCGTACTTAATTCCTACTGTCACTTCTAAAACAAGAATCAAATAACACTCTACTTCAATACGTCTCTCGTTAAACCATTCGCCCTGTATTAAGAAGGTTTTGTTGGCCAGGCCAACATGAGGACTTCATTATTCATTTCGGTTTGACCCACACGTACCACAACCACAACCACAACCACAACACGAGGGCGGGCGCATTTTGTATTGGAAATGAATAGTACAATTTACATGTACCACATTTTATCGTCATTATCGACCATGAAGCAAATACAAAGAGGAGGTGTTGTAATTAAATTTCACTATATAACAACGCGTGACAATTTGCGAAGTGAGAGGATGTTAAGCCCCGCCCACTTTACACTATCTACATCTACCGATAAATAGTAAAACTACTCGAATCATTCCATATCGATGTTGCGAAGTGAGAGGATGTTAAGCCCCGCCCACTTTACACTATTTACATCTACCGATAAATAGTAAAACTACTCGAATCATTCCATATCGATGTTGCAATGTAGTTTAGCTACCTTGACGATAGATGGCGGCATGTTCACAAAATGATTATAAACTATAAAAATAATATTTTGGCGATTAAAATTTCTTTATGTCTGAATGAAAAACAAATTTCAGCACCTTCGTATGATTATTTTACCAATACTGAGCTCTACGTACCTTTATATTTTTAGTTCACATGACACAAAGTGTCGAATATATTTAATTACATTTGAAAGCCGACGCAAACAGATTTTTCTAGACCTATTTTAATAAATTAGGTGTAAAACTACTTACAAATGAAATGAGATGCCGACCATAGCATCAGAGCGTCTATCTGAGTAGTTTTACACGATAAAACACAACAATTCATCCTTTTCTTCTTAATACTACGATAATACACCAATTTTCGATTTTCAACACGTAAGCGCACAGAACGAATGCTGACAGTATACTAACTAAAGCCACGCCCACTATGATGACGTCAGGACCTACTTAGAATCACAGTGCACAGTTGCTTATGCCGTCTCCTCTTTGTATTGGCTTCATGTTATCGACTGCGTGAGTGATAACACAAACACCACGCAACCACCATCGACCCTGCGAATTAGTGGCCGGAACCTCGCAAACACAACATTGCATCAACGCCTTGACTAGGGTTGCCACCTTTTTTTTGAAAAAAAAAGAAGCAAAAAGTACAAAGTGTCAAAATAAAGCTTTTATTCCTATAGCATTGTTTATAAAAACATATTTTTTATTGCTTTTTCCATGTTTTACTAAATTATCATTATAATGGATGAACAGTGGACTGTATATTTATTTGTGACTGATTACTTAACGACTGACCTGAGGTTAGCTATACTAGGGGACTGCTTGAAGAAAAGATGGTACTTTTTAATATACTGTATTAACTATTTACAATAATTCGGCACTGACTAACTATAACTATGTCTAACACTATGTACAGAGGGAGGTCTTGAATTGGAGTCTTGAGTCTTCTTCAGGTTTCTTCCTAAGTGCCGCTCCGACGTGAAATGAACAGCTCACAGACCGAGACGCCCTTCTTATATCTCGCAAGAAGGTGCCTCAGTCTGTGAGTAGTGCCGTGCGACGACAAATGGAGCCACACGCGCGCTGATTGGACGCCGACATCACTGGGTCGGCGCCGGTGTGCGGGGTGCGCGGGGGGTAGCGGGGTACGAAGGGGCGACGGGGCGGCGGGTCTCTAGCTGTCCTCAACATCCTCCCCCCGGCGTAGCTCGCGAGCCTCATCTTCTTTCGGGAGGACGGCGATCTTCCTGACCGGCCGCCGCAGCAATCCGCCCCTGGTCCGCACCTCCACGTTGCGCACCACGCCGTCTGGTCCGGGAAAGGTCCGCGTTATAATTCCACGCGGCCACACGTTCCTTGGCAGGCTACCGTCTGCCACCACGACGAGGTCCCCCTCTTGTAGCTGTCGCTGCTGCACATCCCGTGAGTCCCCGCGCGCAACCAGCGTCGGCAGGTACTCCTTCATCCAGCGCTTCCAGTACTCGTCGGCAAGTCCTTGCGCCGCTCTCCACGCCCGACGATCACTAGGCGTGCACGGCGCGGTTACTGGAAGGCTCGATGGTCCCAGCAGCAGGAAGTGGTTGGGTGTCAGCGCTTCTTCCTCGTCGATGTCGACCGGTACGTGTGTCAACGGTCGAGAGTTCACTGTATTCTCGGCTTCGGTGAGGAGCGTCACCAACGTCTCCTCCCGCGGGCTCTTCTGGTGTAGAGTGGCTTCGAGCGCGGTCTTCACTGAGCGCACGAGACGCTCCCGTGCGCCTCCCTGGTTCGGCGCGCCCGGCGCGATGAACTTCCAGTCTGTCCGCCGAGTCAACGCGTAGTCCTTCAGCAGGGGTGCCCACTCCTCCATTGCCCGTCGTAGCTCGGTGTCCGCCCCATGGAAATTCGTTCCGTTGTCAGAGTAGATGACCCGTGGCCACCCACGCCTAGCCGCCATGCGCCGCAATGCCGATATCGCCGAGTCCGTAGTTAGGGAATAAACTATTTCTAGATGTACCGCGCGCGTCGTCAAACAAGTGAATAATGCTATCCACCGTTTTTCATGCCTACGTCCTATTGTTACCGTTACAGGCCCGAAATAGTCGATTCCGGTGTAGGTGAATGGTCGCGCGAATGCCCCTAACCGTTCAGGTGGTAGATCTCCGATAACCGCCGGCCGTGGTGTCGCCTTGCGTACCCTGCACTGCAGACATCTCCGCTCCACTTCTCTTACGGTCGGTCGTAGTCGAAGTATGTGATATCTCGTGCGTAGGTCGTTCACTACCCGTTCCCTGTTGGCGTGGCTTGCTTCCTTGTGCGCCTTCTCCACAAGCAGCTTTACAAACTGGTGGCGTCCGTTCAGGATGGTGGGCCTCTTCATTTGACTGTCCACATCGGCTGCGTCAATCCGTCCTCTAGCTCGCAGTATGCCATCTTCGAATATGGGGTCGAGCTTCCTCAACGCGCTGCCGGTTGCCAAGTTCCTTCCTTTCTGCAGTCGACTGATGTCTTCAGCAAAACTGTCTTGTTGACTTCGCTCTATCCACATCCTTTCTGCTTTCTGGATGTGGTCCAATGTTAGTCCGTGCGCCTTTCCTCTCATGGCATCGACGAACTGTAATATGCGAGCGGTGGCCCTGACCAATCTCTCATAAGAAGAGAACCTCTTGATGTCTGGCAGGTGTGGAGCGTCCCTGGTGTCGCTCTGGTGCGCCACGACTTTCTCCAGCTCGTCATCTTCATCCCCTGCCTTCTCTTCCCGACGTCGAGGCCATCGATCTTCATCTTCGTACAGGAATGGTGGTCCCGTAAACCATTTGTCGCTCTCTTCCTTGTACGTATAATTAATGCGCGTCGCCTGATCCGCGATGTTGTCTGCGGTCGGTATCCACCTCCATTGCTCAGGTGACGTCTTCTCCGATATCTCCCCTAATCTATGTGCTACGTATGGGGTGTAACGCGCCGTATCGTTCTGAATCCAATGGAGCGCCGTAGTGGAGTCTGTCCAATAAACTACCCTATCGGCTACCACTCTGTGCTCGCCTTGCACGAATTCCGCGAGTCGCGCGCCTATTAGATTCGCCTGTAACTCTAACCGCGGAATGCTTTGCGCCTTTATCGGGGCGACTTTCGCCTTGGCCGTTTCGATCGCAAGCCTGTCCCTACCGTCGCGATGCGTGTACGCCTTATCGTCGCGCGGTGGGTTCCCTATTACTCCCCCCGTGGGAGCGTAGCGCCTCGGCAGTCGTAACATCTTCCTACCCGGACTGGCGAGCGCCTGGACGTCCTCATCTGACCGTCCGCTATCGCTTACGACGTGTAGTACGGTCTCGCCGTCTTCCCTACACGTTGATCGCGGTACGGTTCCCTGGATGGCCCACCCTAGCAACGTACGTGCAGCTACGGGCTGCCTTCGACGTCCTATCCTTAAATTACGGGTGATTATTAAATGCCAGTTGTCGGCGCCTAATAATAATCTCGGTTTGGCGTCCTCGTAGCAAACCGAGCTCGGTAGGTTGCGTAAGTGTTTCAACCGTAAACACTCTTTATTTACCGACTGCGAACCTATCTGTAAATTTGTTACTGTACGCGCATTTATTCTGTACATCTCGCTGCGCGATTTTCCACGTATGCCTACGTTAACTAGCCTGCTATCGGCCTCGCGCTGAATATTGCTTACTCCTCTAATATTCAGCGGCTTTACCGGTCCTTCCGCTCCTAACTCGCGCGCTAAGTCGTCGTCGATCAACGAAATGGTCGAGCCTTCGTCAAGCAACGCATACGTATCTATTTCCCTACCGCGTGGTCCACGTAACGTAATGGGACACACTTTCAATAATACGGACGCATTACTAGCGACGTTAGACGCGACGAGCACGGTCTCATCCGGTTTTGCCGATGTCTCGGGTGCGCGGGTCTTGCGGGTGTGAAGGAGGGCATGGTGGGGGGCGTTGCAGCCGTCGACGCCGCATTTCTTCGCTCTACATTTAAACCGTCGGTGTTTACTATTCAAACATAGAAAACACACCCCCTCTTCCTTTACCCAATTCCACCGGTCGTCCACACCCATTTGCGCTAACTTTCTACACTTAGCGATCACGTGTTCACCTCCGCAGCACATACAAGAGGCACTACTGGTGTCCTCCTGTGCGGTGAACGTTTTTACGTCGCGAGCCCTATTCTCTACGCGGCGTGTCACTATCCTTTTCGACGACGGGGCCTCTCGTCTTACGGGCGATTCCTTAGTCGGCTCTACGGACGTATAGGCATGACTCAACGCACGGTCAGCCTCTCTCATCATGAACCTGGACAGTGTAACGATGTCCGGTTCGTCTGCACTTCCGTAGTGCTCCGCATAATCACACCAACGCGACCGTAAGTGAGGGCTTAACTTACTCGTTACTTCCCTAGTAAGCATTGGATTTTGCAGATATCCCTTGCCGTCGACGTTTTGCAAAATGCACACGATATTTTGCAACTTTATTGCGAACGCATTTAATTCCTGTGCGGTTTGACCCGGGCGCGGAAGGCGTTTCAATTCTTCTAACGCTCGATCGATAATTACTTCCGGGCGGCCGAAACACTGCTCTAATGTTCGCATAATATCTGCTGGATCCTTCGCGGTAAACAGCAGTGCCGATACTACCTCCCTAGCTTCACCGCGTAGACAGTTTCTTAACCTTGCCATATTTTCCGTATCTGTGAATCCATATAGACGCGTGGATTCTTTCATCGCGGCTTTGAACGCTAACCATTCCGCGGCCGAACCGTTAAAAATAGGCAAGTCCTGCGTCTGCTTCGCGGCAGCGGGCCTAACTCTGACCATATTCTCCAGAGCTTCCGCTAGTCGCTCTATACCCCTATCTTTCCCTCGCGGAGTAAGCGACCTATCTCTATCCCTATCTCCCTCTAGCCTACGTTGTGGCGCTGGCGTCCTATGCGCACCTACATCCCTATACGGCGACGATAATCTACGATCCGCGTGGCGATGTGGCGGTGGCGATCTATGTACACCTACATCCCTATACGGCGACGGTGATCTACGATCCGCGTGGCGATGTGGCGATCTATGTGTAGGCGATAGAGTGCGGCGTTGGACGCGCGACGGCGACGTAACCCGTACACGACGATCCACCTGGTTCATTCCTACGGCGACTCCATCTTCCCTCTGTACCGAATCTATGCGGCGCGGTTGAACGTTATTCGCTTCCGTCCTCCCCTGGGCATCTTCACTGTGGTCGTAACCGGTTACCCTGTTCGGTAGGGTCTGCTCTAACTCGATGCGGAGCGCGGGCTAAGAGGGGCGGGAAGGCGACTCCCCCCGCACAGTCTCTACGTTTTCTAACCACCTATCAACGCGTACTCTATTTTCAATTAACTCGTCTTCGTTGACACTTTCCCTATCTGTTTCTTCTTGCAGTTGCGCGACGTCCCTAGCGTACTTCTTCCTAATAAGATCTTCTTCCAACTGCAATTGCTTCCTCCTAATTGCAGCTAGTTCCTCCGCGGCGTTATACTCAATTTGCTTTAATTTAGCTATCGCACTAGCCGTCGACCGGGCTGAACGAGCGGAGCGAACCGACGGGGCGCGGGGTGCGGGCCTATGTACGTCTGTTACAGGCGCGACGGTACGTACTATCGAACTAATCTCTGTAGACGGAAGATCTTCAATAATCGCGGCGAGTGTCTCTGTACGCGGCGCGGAAGTGCTAACCTCTCCCAAACGATCGGTCGTGGACACGGACATAGCGGGGCGCGGCGGCGGGGGCGCGGGCGCGGGCGTAGATGCGGGCGCGGGCGGGGCCTGGAGCGCGGGCGCGGCGGAGGGCGCTTGTGCCATCGCGAGATAATCGGACGGGGACGCGGGTGCTTCTTCGAATATGCGCATTCCTACCGGCGTGTCATCATCGTTCCGTGTCTTCTGGCTTCGTGTCTTCCTCATGGTCCCACGTTGCGACCTCCGGTCGTCTTCAAAAAGACGTACGTACAGTCTTTAAAAAGACACACGTATGGATGTCGTTCCCGCCACAAGGGCGTTACCAGATGGTCACAGTTTGGCACCGTTAGGGAGTGACCACTGGCCGCGTAAACGCGGTTAAGAAACAAGAAATTGTCTGGAAACAGACAATAGACGTATGTGACGTAATCGTAACAAGAAACAGGGAAGAAATTAGTACCGACGATCTTCTCTCTTCGTCGACGAACTTCTTTCTTCCTTGAAGATCTTCTATAATGATCTTCTCTCTTCTATAATTATGTTCTTTCTTCTATAATTATGTTCTTTCTTCTATAATTGGCTTCTTTCTTGTTTCTTCTTACTTCTTGCTTCTTTCTTCTGGCTTGAATCCGGCGGCGATGGACCAAGAATATAATGGATGAACAGTGGACTGTATATTTATTTGTGACTGATTACTTAACGACTGATCTGAGGTTAGCTATACTAGGGGACTGCTTGAAGAAAAGATGGTACTTTTTAATATACTGTATTAACTATTTACAATAATTCGGCACTGACTAACTATAACTATGTCTAACACTATGTACAGAGGGAGGTCTTGAATTGGAGTCTTGAGTCTTCTTCAGGTTTCTTCCTAAGTGCCGCTCCGACGTGAAATGAACAGCTCACAGACCGAGACGCCCTTCTTATATCTCGCAAGAAGGTGCCTCAGTCTGTGAGTAGTGCCGTGCGACGACAAATGGAGCCACACGCGCGCTGATTGGACGCCGACATCACTGGGTCGGCGCCGGTGTGCGGGGTGCGTGGGGGGTAGCGGGGTACGAAGGGGCGACGGGGCGGCGGGTCTCTAGCTGTCCTCAACAATCATCGTTGTTAAATAATTGCGGAGCATCTTAAAATGTTCCTCCTTATTCATAAACATTTTTAAGCGTACATATAGAGTACAATTATCCAAAATAACGTACAATACTGTATTATAAAGTACGGATGGCAATCCTAGCCACGACCGACAGTGCGCGCAGACCTGCGCTCTCCCCCCTTCACCCTTAATTAATTTTGCGTTGATACTGACTGGCGCGTGTTTTTGCGGTAAACAAAATGTCCGACGTCGAGACTTTTGACACAGATTTATTTATTGAGAAGATCCGAAATTCGCCATCCCTCTGGGATTATAGGACAGAGGAGTATTCCAATCCAATAGTACTTATTCCAATTATACCACCACCAAAACTCTATAACAGTGCCTTAGTAGAGGAGATTAAAATAAAAAATAACTCAAATATTATTAATAATAATATAATTAAGTATAGCGATGACATGGGAAGAAATCGAGCCATAACTTTAAATAACTCTTTAAAGTGACAAAAAGTTACAAATTACTGCATGCCTGAAGCATCTTTTAGTGACAGCTTAAATAAAATTATACATAGCTACCAAATTTTGCCCAAATAGTACAATAATATTTTTTGTTGGTAGAAGAGGCAGTCAGTGTAAACAACAGACAATTATTAAGGTATATTGAACAACTTAAATTTACACACAATTGTCTCATTCACACTGCTTTACATACAGGAATTGCAACAGGAAAATAATCTAAGACATAATTTAAATTTACAAATGAAAAATTTATTATCTAATAATAATTTAAATTTCGAAAAACAATTGTTAAGGAAGCGGTAAAAAATTTAAAAAAAATTGTTTAGTGTATGAAATTGAATTACTTAAAAAATACTGAATTTTACCATGATAGTTCTAAAATTATTAAAAAATATTCATATAACATGTTCCTGGAAATAAACTGAACCCACCTGCCTTTTGTTGGATTTTAATTCAAATGTATAAAATACCGCATGGCTCTACCACGTACAAAATATTGTACGTGGTAGAGCCATGCTGCAGCTATATTAGTAGTATATTTATGGCACGAATGGGTCGGCTCGACCGAGGAAGGACCACGCTCTCACAGAATACCAGCGTCAAATAGCAGCTTAACACTGCTGTGTTTCGTATAGTGAGTGTAGAGAACCGGAGACCCTTTTTACGAACCGAGGCATTCCATCTTAGTCCTCACGGGTGGCAACGCATCTGCATTTTAATTCGCAAACGAGGATAACACAGCCACAGCATCCACTTACCATCAGGTGGACTGTGTGCTCGTTTGTCACCCTATACTATAAAAAAAACCATGTCACTGTACCGATAAACTCAAGAAAACTCCCCAAGACTCAGATCGTAAAGTTGTATTCTCGAGCTATGATCTTTGGGGAAAAATATTTACTGCCATGGACAGTTTCCCTGGAATTTCTTTTGTAACATATTTAATATAAACAGGTACATACTTAATTAGTTAAGTATGTACCTGTTTAAATTAAATATGTTTATATTAAATATATTAATAGGTATATACTTAGGTATATACCTATTTATATTTTATAAAATGTTTTGATGGGGAAATAAAAAACGGGGACACGGGGTACATAATGGCTGCTTTATTTTTCATATAAGTATTACTTTTGATAATTACAAACATTTAATAATTAACAATAAAACACATTATACAAGTTCAATCTAAAATGTAAAGTTAATAATTTAAGTAAGGGAATTTGTAGGAATCAGTTAAATAAGATTGCAGACCAATATGTTTATAGGGCTTCATCATGCTTCATGTTTATATTTTTTCATCAGTCCCTGAAAAGTATTAATAAACTTATTATCATTTTAGCTGCATGAATACTAAAAACATAATGATCTTAACAGAGTAAAGTGCACCAAGTGTCCGAGGATACAGATGCACTCTCTATTCTCTCAATCTTGGTATGTTAAGAAAATGGTCACTCATTCATGGACTGACCGCGGCAAGTGCAACTTAATCTCACATATCTATTGATCCGCGCAGCTATTACTTAACCACGAGTTCCTGTTCACTACGAATAATATTGTAGGCGATGAACAACGCTATTTAAGCCCTTGACACAATGTCGTCGGCCATCAAGCATGAATCGGCGGTTGTGAGTATCAAATATTATGGAATTTATACTATCACGTCTCATGCGCGGGCGTCTAGGGGCGCATCAGGAGCATTATTAAATATCTATACCTAACTATGCTAAAAGTTTTATCATTGTGACGTGGGAATATAATCCGAAGCTCCGCACAACCCCTTGTGGAAAAGAGCGTGATGCTATGAATATTATACGACTGTGACCGTGAGGCTGTGCGGTTGGTTAACTAAGGTTATACATTTATTTTGGTTGATAAATAGATACTTAGTAGGGTTCATAACGGCTTAAAGAGGATAATCTTAAGATTTTTTATCTTTTATGTACTACAGTTTTATAATGTATAAAAATCTGTCTCTATTTTTATCTAAAGTTTTGAAAGTTAAGTTAAAGTTTATTATAACAATATTATACTTATTGGTAAAAAATAATGTAGAAACGACTCCTTTTAATAAAATTGTTTTATTCTACTTTTCTCTTTTATACTTCTCAAGAAAATGTTTGCTGCAAATTGTTGAGTTCTTCTTTGGATTCCAACCAACCCGTCCAATTAAGCTAAACCATTTTTTCTAATTATAGAATCCGGAGGAAATCTGTTTGACAAATGACAAAATAAATTTATAAAAAAAAGAAGCTCTTTAATTCCGTCCTCCATGGTGGCATTACACCGGAGGCGTGGAGCAGAAGTACGGTGGTCTCTTGATCTTCAAGAAAGGTGACAACGCTCTCTTGAAGAACTACAGACCGATTTTTCTTCTGAGCCGCGTTTACGTGCTGTTTTCGAGAGTCATCACGAACCGTCTCGCGTGCAGACTTGGACGACTTCCAGCCTCCCGAACAAGCCGGTTTCCGAAAGGGATTTAGCACCATAGACCACATACATACCCTTCGGCAAATTGTACAGAAGTCCGAAGAGTACAATTTGCCACTATGTCTGGCGTATGTGGACTGTGAGAAAGCCTTTGATTCCGTCGAAATTTGGGCGGTGCTGCAGTCCCTTCAGCGGTGCCAAGTTGACTGTCGGTATATCGAAGTGCTGAAGTGTTTGTACAGTAGAGCTACGATGGCTATCCGAGTACAGAACCAGTATAGAACCAGAGTACGAAACCTATCCAATTGCAGAGAGGTGTAAGACAGGGTGACGTCATATCCCCGAAACTTCACCGCTGCATTGGGAGACGTTTTCAAGCTTCTGGACTGGAAAGGATACGGTATCAACATCAACGACGAGTACATCACTCACCTTCGATTTGCCGACGATATATTCCTTATGGGAGAATCGCTGGAGGACCAAAGCACCATGCTCAATGACCTCAATAGTGTCACCCAACGAGTAGGTCTTAGGATGAACATGGACAAAACAAAGATTATGTTTAATGTCCATGTCACACCTATGCCGGTAGTTGTTGGGAGCACTAAGCTCGAAGTTGTTGACGAGTATGTTTACCTAGGACAAATAGTCCGACTAGGTAAGCCCAACTTCGACCGAGAAGTCAATCGACGGATTCAACTCGGCTGGGCAGCGTTCGGGAAACTACGATACATCTTCTCGTCAGACATACCTCAAAACCTTAAAACGAAATCATACAACCAGTGCCTGTTGCCAGTGATGACTTACGGATCTGAGACGTGGTCCTTCACTGCTGGCCATATGAGGAAGCTCTAGGTCGCTCAGCGAGCTATGGAAAGGGCTATGCTCGGGGTGTCTCTGCGTGATAAACTTAGAAATAAGGATATCCGCAGTAGAACCAGAGTAACCGACATAGCCCTACGGATTAGTAAGCTAAAGTGGTAGTGGGCCAGCCATATAGCTCGAAGAATCGACAACCGATGGGGAAGAAAAGTTCTCAAGTGGCAGCCTCGTACCAGTAGGCGAAGTGTAGGGCGACCCCCCACTATATGGAGTGACGACCTGGTAAGACATGCAGGAAGTCGATGGATGCAGGTGGCTCAGGACCGTGCTTTGTGGCATTCCTTGGGGGAGGCCTATGTTCAGCAGTGGACTTGTGAAGGGCTGTAATGATGATGATGATGATGATTGTAAAGGGTTTTTCAACAAGAACTTTGTTTTCTAAAACAAAATAAAACAAAGAGTTTAGATGAAGATGATTCAAATTTTTATTGTATTACGAAGAGAAAAGTTTGGCAATTATGAATGAAAAATGATATCTGGCAAATATCCACCACGACCACGCTGACAGATGTCGATTCTTTCATCAAAGTTTTTAATCACTTTTTGGCAAAATGGCGGGTCTATTTCGTTAATCACGTCACGGATTTTGAGTTTTAAGGCCGCGATCGATTCGATTGGCTCCGTATAGGCTCTGTCCTTAACATAGCCCCACAAAAAATAATCCAGTGGTGTTAAATAATGATTTTCGGCACAAAATTTATCAAAATATTAATGTTTCTTTGTAGTATTTTTTTTTGTATTAATTTTATAATATTTTTTTATTTTTTATTTTAAGTTTCTATCGTATGTTTTTAGCTATTTGGTAACGGCTTGTAGGAGATGCTGTGAACACTAAGCATGCGGTGTTTACCTATTATTGAACGTGCACTTAGTTTATATTACTATATTAGAATTAAGCATATGTATCGGTGTAACATTTGTTGGTAAACCAAATAAATAAATAAATAAAATCACCCGATCTGGCTGGCCATTTAACAGCTGAATTTCGTGAAATTATGCGATCGGGAAATTTGGTTTGCAATAAATTGATCGTTTCGTTGGCTGTGTGACATGTGGCACCGTCCTGTTGAAACCACATGTTTGTGATATCGATGTCCTCAATAATAGGCCAAAATTGAGATGTTAACATCTCGCGATAGCGTGACCCATTGACCGTTACCGCATTTCCAGCCTCATCTTCGAAAAAAACGGCCCAATCACGCCTCCAGACCACATAGCGCACCATACAGTGACACGTTGAGCATGCAAAGGCTTCTCAATAATCGCTTTAGGATTTTCAGAAGCCCAAATGCGGCAATTTTGCTTGTTGACGTACCCTGACAAGTGAAAATGGGCTTCGTCTGAAAAAATGATTTTTTCAGAAAAACCAGCGGGCTGTTCCTGAATGAATTGAGCGAATCTACGGCGATGTGAATGATCGGTCAGCTTCAATTCCTGCACCAGTTGAACCTTGTAAGGCTTCAAAGCTAAATCCTTACGCAAAATTCGCCATGTGGTGGTTTTGGATAACCCCAATTGTTGAGAACGTCGAGGAGTTGACAAATTTGGATCTTCTTCAACACTGTGGCTCACGGCTGCGATGTTTTCGGTTGAACGACCCCGTCGAACACGCGTTGGTGTTGGCGCATTTTGTACAGAGCCTGTCGATTCAAATTTAGCGACCAAATTCTTAATAGCGGTCTCAGAAGGACGATTATGTTGTCCGAAAATATCACGAATTTTACGAAACGTAACTTTAACAGAACCACCATTTTCATAGTGGATTTTAATTATTTTAATGCAATTTTCGAGCGAAATTGAATTCATTGTAGCAATTGCCAAAGCATCTAACTACGAATAGGTCAAAAACTAAATGTCAAAACTGTCACGTTTTTGGTGTTGCCCCAATTGAAAAACAAAGTTCTTGTTGAAAAACCCTTTATCTTAATCTCAGGAGGACAACGCTTATGCATTTTGATTCTAGACCGAGAATAAAAATAAATATCTGAGGGCATCAGCGGTCACTTACCATTTGGTGGACTGTGTGCTCGTATGTCATCTTTATTTCAATTTAAAAAATATTTTTGACTTTGACACCTGGCAGAACTTGTTATTTGCAGATCCAGCACGAAAGCCGTAATTACAGCACCAGGTGCTTATATTTAAAAGGAAGAATCATTTCAGTAAGCAAGTTTGCGTACAAACCTAGAGTTTCTTAATAAAATAGGAAAAGAATTTAATAAAATTTAGTTATTATGCTGCATATTTTGATTAATCGCAGTAACTCACCCGTTCGTTTTATGACTATAAAAAACAGACAAAATGTCAGATTTAATGTGTGTATATCATTAGGCGGATGGCCGCCCGCTGAAGTCAAAGGTTACTGCTGAGGCCCGTTAACACCTTTCGAACTATAAAATGGATGAAATGTTAATTTATTGGCTAACTTGAACTCATTGGCATCATACTTTAACTTAATGAAAAATATTTTTGCAAGTTTTTATTTGGGCCGTGTAGTAGCGGCATAAAAGAATCAATAAAGATAATAGGCGGTAGACAGAAATTAATGACAACTTCAAACATTAAAAAACGGTTGCCAATCCTATGGATGCAGGAGATATTAATGAATAAATAAAAGAAAATGTTTTCATTGCGAAATATTAAGACACCGGCGATAAGAGGTCTATATTCAGCAGCCATCACTGTGAAAATTCCTATTATTTACTTGCTTAATTGGTACAAAAGAAATAAATGTGGAAATATTTTTTTTAAATTTGGAAGAGTTAATTATGTAATGATAATACATTCATTGAAGTGGAATGATATACAAATTTGTGGGTAAGATACACGCGCCACCTACTGTAAGTTAATTATACTATGCCTATACCTTCATGAAAGTGCAAGCAATAATTTGACAAAGTTTTACCGCAATATGATGAACGGTATGGCAGCACGTAACATACGACCAAACAAACATTAATTTTTATATATTAGCTAATTAATCTCATTTTTTAGAAAATTTATTTAAAAAGTTTTTTTGTAATGTAGAGATGTTTAATTATATTGTAATATTTTATACGTTTACCCACAAAATACTCTTGTGTAAGCTTATTTAAATGTACTTCCACTAACGTATCATCTATATCTGATTTTCAAGAAGATTAAGCAAGAAATATCACTTGGCAATACACGCAATGTTATCAGGACTTGTTCTTTTTCCAGTGTGTACATAATATTTAAATTATGATAAAGTAATTTACTGATGCGATATGATAAAGGCACATTAGAAAATATATACACACATGCCAATTCCAAACCAATCAATGATGACCAAATAAATAAAAGTGAATTAATACAGTCTCATTCAATGTGTATTAGCTTTAGTCCTTTATAAAATCTGATAATTTCGCTTTAAAGTCAAAATTAAAAATGTAGCCGAAAATATTGTACTTAATCACCTGAATTAGGAGCTATGTCCTAAATTTGAGAAAGTTATGAATAAATAACAGTTTATTAAAAACTTTAAAAAATACCACGCTTTTGTAGATAGCCGAACTAAAAAGTAGCAAAGCAATATCAGTATATATTTTCTTATTTTATTAAAAAATCATTTTATTGTAAAAAAAGCATAGGATGGTATCGTGTTACCATCCATACCATCTGGATGATTGGCGGTCCACCACTGTGCGATTTAGAAAGAACTTTCTTCCCCGCACAACGTCCTTGATGAATCGACTACCATCAGCGATTTTTGCGGACCAATACAACTTAGGGACCTTCAAGAAAGGAACCTACTCCTTTTCAATAGGTTGGCAATGCATCTGCAATTCCCCTGGTGTTGCAGTTGTTCATAGGCGACGGTAGTCACTTACCATCAGGTGAGCTGCATGCTCGTATGCCCCCTCCAATATAAAAAAACATGTCTGAAATTTCTTACATAGCTTCGATATGCGAATAAAATTTTAATGTCTTTTGCGCTATATCAGGAACTTGGTGGGGCTTTCATCCATAATCCAGAAAGCTTCTGTATAATGCTATGATAAGAAGCCTTTTCGACTATGCTTCCTTTTTGTGGGAACTATGTAACATGAATACCCCACTAATGCTCTACAGGTCGAGTCTGATGAGGGTCCTCATTCTTCGCAGGCAGTACCTTTCAAACAAATTCTGATTCAAAAACTGTTTTCTTCATAACCATTCGCTGTTTCATATACTACACTTACTTCACCAGCAAATTTCAATTTCCCCATACTAGCGACATGTGTAGTTTCTGCAGTCTGGATCCCTAAATATGGAATAATTTTAAATTTTAAGTACCCACTTGAATCATCGGTCTTCACAGGTTAATGTATTGCAATTTTAAAGGCAATCCTTTATGCTGAATTTCATCATCATTACAGCCCTTCACACGTCCACTGATGAACACAAGCCTCCCCCAAGGAATTCCACAAAGCACGGTCCCAAGCATCCTGCATCCATTTACTTTAGGGAGAACGCCCTACACTTCGCCTGCCGGTACGAGGCTGCCACTCGAGAAACTTTCTTCGGTTGTCGGTTCTTCGAGCTATATGGCCGGCCCATTGTCACTTCAGCTTACTAATCTTTTGGGCTACGTCGGTTACTCTGTTTCTACTGCGGATATCCTCGTTTTTAAGTCTATGACGCAGAGAAACGCCAAGCATAGCCCTCTCCACAGCTCGCTGAGCGCCTTTAACTTCCTCATACGGCCAGCAGTGAAGGACCACGTCTCAGATCCACAGTTATCACTGGCAACATGCACTGGTTGTACAATCTAGTTTTGAGGTTTTGAGGTATGCCTGATGAGAAGATGTGTTGTAATCCCCCGAACGCTGCCCAGCCGAGTTGAATCCGTCAATTGACCTCTCGGTCGTAGTTGGACTTACCTAGTCGGACTATTTGTCGCAGGTAAACATAAGCAAAGGTCGAAATTGAATCTCAAAACTTGGAAAATACCTTTATTCTCTCTGACTCTTTTAGCTGTCTTCAAACTATTATCTCCAGCTCCTTCCACTCTAAATGAAATCACTCTATTACTTTCTATATTACAAAGCGCATAATTGTAACAGAAATGGCCTAAAAGTTGTGTTGACTTGGATTCCAGGATACTTAGTAATGAGTGGGGTGATTTTTGGCTAAGAAAGGGACACAAGCAGATGTCTCAGTATCAATTTTTCCCGATGACTTGCTTCCATTGGTAGTATCTGATTTTATGGCTTTTATTTATTTGGATTTTATGGATCAAACTAAAAACATATAATTTAAAATAAAAAATTTTGTACAGCCGACTACAGTATAACTTATTAAGAATAACTCAAAAACTATTGCTCTGACCTTGATCAAATTCATATGGGACCACACGAGAAGTACCACCTTTCAGACAAAAAAAGAATCATCGAAATCGGTTCACCTAGTAAAAAGTTATGAGGTAACACACAAAAAAAACATACAGTCGAATTGAGTACCGTCTCCTTTTTGGAAGTCGGCAGAAAATGTAAACATTACACCTGGGTTCAAGACGTAATCCCATACAAACCTTGGCTTTTTCATTATCGTGAAGCCAACAAATCTACTACGTCAAGCGTTTGCCGCCTCCGCTTCCGTCATTCTTGCACACCGGTACATCGAACCAAATTTAGGATAAGGAATAGTTCTTTAGGTCAATGTGGTCTTGCTGAAGGTTCCACCGACCACATACTTTTCGAATATCCACGAATGTCTTCTCCATTCTTCCCCAAATAATCCGTCGTCCTAATAATTCTACTTGTTTGCTGTCTCTCGTGTTCTCCTCATCTGTTCATATTTTATCTGATTTTATTTATACTAATATTATTAAGTTGTAACATAATACTTTTTACTTTTGTTAATTAACAATAAATGATAATTTTGGTAATGTATAATAATTTGTATTCTGTAAATTTACTAACCCCTAGTTTTAAGTGTACTAGTGTACTAGTGGGTGTAATTACCTGAATAATTAATAAATAACTAGCTGACCAGGCAGACGTTGTTCTGCCCTTTCCGAACGACAATTTGCTTTCCCAAAAAACTCCTGAAATTAGCAATAAAAAAATTGAGGGTGATTTATCGAGATAAAAACTATTCTATCTCTCAAGTTGGACCAAACTGCACACAGTCTGCAAATTTTTTTTGAAATCGGTTCTATCTGTTGAATACTTAAAGCAACACGTGGTGGTTATACTACTAAATTGTAGCTTATATTAAACGTTTGTATTTTTAACATAGCGCCATCTATTAAATATTTACTCAATCCAGTCAACAGATATCGTCATCTGACAGAATCGTTAATAGAGAAATAATTTTCAATAAAATAATATTGTATTGCGACTATAAATTAAGATGTAAGCTATCCTATCTTTTAAGTTGGACCAAACTCCAAATTGACCAAAAACATTGAAATCAGTTCAGTAGTTTATGAGTCCATCGCGGACAAACAACGTGACACGTACTTTTTATATATAAAGATAATAATAATATTAATCAAGGTTGGTGGTAAGATTTTAAATGATTGAGTTGCCTTTTGCTCTTTTTTTGTAGATTAAAAGCCACACACAAAGAAAAATTAATTATAAAACACAAGATTTTATTTACATTGTTGTCATTTCTATGACTGACTTGGTATTGGCAGAATTATATTAGGAGAAGCCATAAAGTAAAGAAGAAGAAGAGGACCATGGGTGTGGTAAAGTACTCGACATAGACAATATAATATATAGGGCAGTATTCGAAACGTATTTAAAATATGTTAACTCAATAAGTTAATTAAATTCGTAAAACTTGTTTCATATAAATACTCGTATAATACCTATTTTATTTATTTGTGTTAAATCATTTGCTAAAAGCAAGCGTTCATTATGTGGTATGGTATAATAGGAACTGGCATGCTCATAGATTAATTTGTTTTGACTTTTGACACGCAAGTAGACATAGGTACCTGTAACGGTAAAACATGATCGGGTATTGAGGACTAAAGAATTTAACTTCTTACAAAAGAAAGCAAATACTGGTTATGATTTATAAAATAATAATATTAATTTAAGGTACTCGTTTATAGATAACATGTTATTGCACCACCCATGAATAGGCAATGGATGTCCATCAGACCGTTTCGTTTGAGCCACATTTTACGCGTCACGTTCCAACATTTATATAAAATCATTTATGTACTCAGAATGATACGTTATATGTAACACTTACCTATACGATGTCACGATTTTACAAATATTACATTGAAGACAGGAATTAAACTGATTATTATACAGAAAGTTAAATTTATGTGTATAAAATATTATAAGTTATTGCATAATATTAATATTTTCCATATAGAATATATTATCCAAACAAGCATGTGACTAACCTGATGGTAAGTGTCGATCGGTGTTCATAAACAACTGCAACACCAGGGAAATTACAGGTGCGTTGCCGGCCTTTGAAAGAGGAGTAAGCTCGTTTCTTGAAGCTCTCTAAATCATATCGATCCGGAAAAATGGTCGGTGGCAAATGATTCCACAAAGAAATTATGCAAAGAAGTAAACTCACAGTTAATCACACAGTGGCGGGCCGCCATGCATCCAGATGGCGTGGATCCTGATTTCGATGGTATCGCGAGTTTTGCCGCCATGTGCGTTGTGTATTTAGTGTATTTGGCTGCTTGAATTAATCCCAATAATTCATCTGAGCACTCCCCGTGGCAAATGCTAGTCTCGTGCCTAAAGAATAAGAGTCTTTAAAATTTCCTTAGTCGCGGTACCAGCCTGCGTGATATTTTATGCTTTGTTTTAACCGACTTCAAAAAAGGAAGATGTTTTCAATTCGACTGTATTTTTATGTGTGTTTCTGTATCATAACCTATAGTTTAATTTATTAAATTATTATTTTTTTTTTTTTTTTTATAGTATAAGGGTGACAAACGAGCACACAGTCCACCTGATGGTAAGTGGTTGCTGCGGCCCATAGACATCTACATCTATCCTCGTTTGCGAATCAAAATGCAGATGCGTTGTCACCCGTGAGGACTAAGATGGAATGCCTCATTTCCAGAAAAAAGGGCCTCCGGCCACCTGCACTCACCAAACGAAACGCAGAGGTGAACCTCTACTTCACGCTGGTATTCTGTGAGGTCGTGGTACCACCCCGGTTCGAGCCGGCCTATCCATGCGACAGCAAAAGCTGCCGCGTGGCTCTACCACTGTTAAATTTAGGTAAATATTACGTTATTTAAGAACTTTATTCCTTACTAGTTCTTACCGTGGCTTTGCTCGCATAGACTTCGGTTTACCTAAATCATCGGGCCTGAACATCTTGGTATATAGTATCCACGCGTGGCGCAGACGCGTATCATGATCGCTAGTTTGAAAGCAAAATTATATGCGATCATGTGATACACCGTTGTGAAATCGTATGTGGTACGTACCGATACAACGATGCGACACGATACTTTCCATCTCTTATCTGTTTTTCACCGATAATCAAAATTGATACTACAAGCCACTACACGGTTATCATAAGTTTTTACGTTGTAAAGTTACTTACTTTTTTTTATATATTAATATACAACAAACAGGTAAAATGAGATCAAAATTTGTAGTGTCCACATATAAACAATGATATGCCCATACGCTGACATGCATTAAGGTTAAGTGTGAACGAAACGCGTTTTTTGACACGCTATTGCTAATGATATGATATCGTTGAAATGGTCGGTCAAGATCAAATCTAATGTGCACCGGACCTTAGAATTTCATGATAAAATAAGCAAAACGAAGCACTTCGGCAAAGAGTATATATATATACGACACTTTCGTGCCTGTTTAAATGTCACGAATATTTTACAAAGATTATTGAAATTTGGCATTTGAAGCTAATAAGATAATTAGTTTAAGAGCCAGTGAGCAGCAGACTTACGGTATTTCAATACGCTTCACGTTTTTTTTTTTTCAGTTAATCCCCTATACCTGAGGCACATGAAATGGAGACTCTTTAGTTTGACCGGCGGTCGATATAGAGTCGCTCAGGTGTGAAAGGTGTAAAAAATTACCACAAAAAACGTAATATCTGCCGCTTTGACGTCTTGAAATACTCAATAAAAGTTACCGAAAAATAAGATTGGCAGACACCTATGGCGGTCGCAAGGTCATAGCCACAGACTAACTAGTGGTCATAGCAGATAGGTTGACAAGTACATTTTTTTTTAATAATTTACGTTATTTCAATAAAGCTGCAATTTATATATGTTGTTGGTAATATTATTTGACATATATGTTTTGCATGGCAGACATATATTGCGGTTCTATCACCCAGACAGACAAAGAAATTCAGTGGCGTCCATAAGCGCGGACTATAGCACTCGCTCTAATCCAGTATTTAGTTTAATTAAAATTTCTATTACATAAATTAAAATACTTGCTTTCAACTGTTTTTTAGTATTAGTCATCATCATCGTCATCATTACATCCTATCACAAATCCAGTGCTAAATATAGGTCTCCCCAAGGAATACCACAAAGCATTGTCCTGAGCCACCTGTATCCATCGACTTCCCGCATGTCTTACCAGTTCGTCACTCTATCATCTAGTAGGGATTGCCTTACACTTCGCCTGCCGGTACAAGGCTGCCACTTGTAAAACCTTTCTTCCCCATTGGATGTCGGTTCTTTGAGCTATATGGCCGCCCCCTTACCACTTCAGCTTACTAATCCGTTATGCTATGTTGGTCACTCTGGTTCTACTGCGGGTATTCTATGGAAACTCCATAGCTCACTGAGCGAATTTCTTTGTCTGTCTGGGTGATAGAACCGCAATATATGTCTGCCATGCAAAACATATATGTCAAATAATATTACCAACAACATATATAAATTGCAGCTTTATTGAAATAACGTAAATTATAAAGAAAAGTTTGTACCTGTCAACCTGTCTGCCATTCCCTTGCGACCGCCATAGGTAATTAAAAACAAAAAAAAACAAAAATAACATTGGCAGACCAATGTTGTTTTTCGGTAACTTGTCATAGCGGCAGACTTATTACTATCACGTTTTCTTGGGTATTTTTTTTACAACACCTGAGCGTCTCTATATCGACCCAAACTAAAAAGTCCCCATGTCGTGTACCTCATGTATAGGGGAAAAAAACGTGAAGCTTATTGAAATACCGTAAGTCTGCCGCTCACTGGCTCTTAACCTAAATCTTATTATATAAAATAAAATTTCTTTGCAACACCCAAAACCATTTTAAAAATAAAGGTTTAATAAATTATCAAATCTAATATTTGTCATTTTTTAAACAATGTTTCACTATCGCTAATATTCTGTGTATCTTCGAAAATCGATACAAATTTCTAAAAATTCTCGAGTATATATAACAAGGTATATTACATTAAAGAAAAATTATTAGAATTGCGTTATTTACATATTATTCATTTACTTTGACAAAATACTGTTGTATAGGCTTTTATTTTTTTTGCACATACTATTCGGTTCGATTAGCTTTAGTTTTGGTAAGTAAGTTTTGGTATTAAAGATAGCACGAATAGATATTCACGGTACTTTACCTCCAAATACCGTTCGTTCGCGAACATTCGTGACTCGTAAGAATTTAAAATGGCTACATAATGGTCACAATATATGCGAAAATATTAATGCTAGTTTAATTATTTAAAAATTTGTTCAAGGCTACAATATCTAACATCAACTTTTTCTTTGATGTGACGGTAAACAATTGACTGGTATTATAACTGGACTGTCATTCCACCTCAGTCCTCAGGGGTGACACATTTGATTCATTGGTGCATTTTGATTCTTAATTGAGGATAAAATGTAAATGTCTATGGGCCACAGTGTGCTCGTTTGTCACCATTATTCAATAAAAAAGAAACTTGCAATGAATAGTATATTGGGCCACACGCCGAATACCGAATATTCTGCGGTTTTCCTGGCTGAATAGCCGAATGTTAAGCAACAGTTTTCGATCGGGAAGGAAGTAGTGTTTATTCAGAGCGCCTTTTCTCTGAAGCTGGGTTTATCTGCGAGAAGAAAAGGAGTGGTCTAAGGTGGCCACTATTACCAGTATTTTAATGCCAATTTCAACTTTAAAAATTCGTAATATTTTAATAAGATCACAATATTTTTAAAATCTTGTTTTAATCGACAGGTTATTCATCCAAAACTGTAATGAACATCATGATCATTTTTAATTTTACAATAACAACATATATTTTTACACGAACAATTTCAAAAATGACGAGAAATAAAAAAGACGAAATGGGTTAAATTTCAGTTACCTTGTGTCCTTTGAGTTTTTGTTCGGTAGATACTTTATTGTAGGTAAGTTTTAGGTCTAATTTTAAACCATACGTGACACGAGTATGCGATATGAAATAATAATTATTTTGTTTTAATGTTTTACTATATGGCCAGGCCATACACATAGAACCGACAACCAATAGGGAAGAAAGGTTCTCGAATTGCAGCGTCATACCGGTAGGCGAAGTGTAGGGTGGGATCCAACTAGATGGAGTGATGACATGGTAAGACATGAAGAAAGTCGATGGATGCAGTTGGCTCAGGATCGTGCTTTGTGGCATTCCTTTGGGGAGGCCTATCCTCAGCAGCGGACTTGTGAAGAGCTGCAATGAATGAATGAATGAAAAACATGTCTTACTACGTACACATACTGATGTGTTTTGGTTTTAAGAAGTTCAATTTTTTTTTGACACAAAAAATTAATTTAAAACGAATAGTGATATATTTATGTAGCACATCCATTTCTTATAAATTAATCATCCAAGCTTTCGAAACATCATCAACACTGCTGAATATGATTTCCTCCATAGGTTGCCGCAAGCACGGTTCTGAGTTGCTTTGCTTTTCATGAGTTTTTTGTTTATGTACTAAGTTATAATTATTTTTGCTTATTTATATATTTCCCGAAAAATTATTAAATATAAATTAAATATACTCGTACCTATTCTTAATATACAACAAAAGCCTTATAGATGGGCGGAGACAGTACAGTCCAAAGGGGAGGCGTTGGCCGATAGTTTAATAACAGTGGTAGAGCCACGCGGCAGCTTTTGCTGTCGCACGGATGGGCCGGCTCGAACCGGGGTGGTACCACGACCTCACAGAATACCAGCGTGAAGTAGAGGTTTACCTCTGCGTTTCGCTTGGTGAGTGCAGGTGGCCGGAGGCCCTTTTTACTGGAAATGAGGCATTCCATCTTAGTCCTCACGGGTGACAACGCATCTACATTTTGATTTGGAATAGAGGATAGATGTAGATGTCTACGGGCCGCAGCAACCACTTACCATCAGGTGGACTGTGTGCTCGTTTGTCACCCTTATCCTATAAAAAAAAAAGTTTGGATATAGCGGAGGTCTTCGATAGGGTTTGGCACAAAGCGCTTCTTTAGAAGCTTCCTTCCTATGGGCTTCCCCAGAAATTCTGCTATTGGATCACCAGTTTTCTTGCAGATCGGAGCGTCAAGGTGGTAGTAAACGGTGCATGCTACGATTATAAGCCCATTAACGTTGGTGTTCCACAAGGCTGCGTGCTATCACCAACGCTGTTTCTTCTGCATATCAATGATATGTTGCAAATCGGTAACATTCATTGCTATGCGCTAGACAGCACTGATGATGCTTTATACACCGGCTGTGCTAATATTTCTCGGCAAAACGTCGCCGAGTACCAGAAAAAACTTGTGTCTGAAGTCGAGTCTTTGCGCAACAAAGTCTCGGATTGGGGGAGACTAAATCTAGTCCAGTTTAATCCTCAGAGGACACAAGTTTGCGCGTTTACTGCTAAAATGAACCCTTTTGTCGTATCTCCTCAGTTTCAAGGCACTCTCCTTGTTGCCCCGGCCTGTATCGGAATCCTCGGCGTCAACATATTATCAAGTGATGTGCAGTTTCGTGGTCACTTGGAAGAGAAGACCAAATTGGCCTTTAAAAAGCTTGGCGTGCTCAGCAGAGGGACAGTAGTTCATGCCGGACACCACCTGCAACTTTACAAGGCACAGGTTAAGCCTCACATGGAACACTGTTCCCATATATGGGCTAGGGCTCGCAAGTGCCAGCTCCTCCCATTTGATCACATCCACGCAGAGCAATTCAGATCGTCGGCGACCGAGCTCCTTCTCATCGGCTCGACTCACTGGCACTACGAAGAGATACTCTTTGTGTATTTTATCGCATCTACCACGGGGAGTGCCCTGGCTAATTGTTCGGACTAATTCCAGTCGCTCAATTTCACCATCGCACATCGCCACAAAACTCGTGTTAACATCCGTACCATCTGGATGATTGGTGGTCCACTACTGTGTGATTTCCAAGAGGTTTTCTTCTTCGTACAACTTCCTTGTGGAATTGACTACCATCTGCCATTTTTCCGGACCGATATGACTTAGAGACCTTCAAGAAAAGAGCCTAATCCTTTATAAAAGACCGGCAACGCATCTGCAATTCCCCTGGTGTTGCAGTTGTTTATGGGCGGCGGTAGTCACTTACAATTATGTAAGCCGCATGCTGGCTTGCCCCCTCTCCTATAAAAAAGCGTGTGTGTACTTATTTACGCACGTAGGCACTTCTTTAGCGTAACAAAACAAAAAACTTGAGAGACTTAATTTAATTTCTCACTGAAGTTGTCGCTTTTAGGGGTCAGTGTGCGTGCGCATCGTAACAACTCCATGGTGTCGTTTTAGGTGTCATCGTAAAAATTCACTCTCATTATTTTTCCCAAACGCCCCAAAAGAATTATAACTTGATAAGATAAGTAAACACAGCTTTAACTAAATGTTCAAATCAAAAAATAATTTTAAAACATTAACAAATTACCTTAACTTACTCATAAAATCATCATCATCATCATTACAGCTCTTCACAATTCCACTGCTGAACATAGGCCTCCCCCAAGGAATGCCACAAAGCACGGTCCTGAGCCACTTGCATCCATCGACTTCCTGCATACGTTACCAGGTCGTCACTCCATCTAGTGAAGAGACGCTCTACACTTCGTGCGCCGGTACGAGGCCCGCCACTCGAGAATCTTTTTTCCCCATCGGTTGTCGGTTGTTCGAGCTATATGGCCGGCCCATTGCCACTTCAGCTTACTAATATGTTGGGCTATGTCGGTTACTCTGGTTCTACTGCCTATCCTCTACTATATTCTCATTTCTAAGTTTATCACGCAGAGAAAACCCGAGCATAGCCCTCTCCATAGCTCGCTGAGCGACCTTGAGCTTCCTCATCCGGCCAGCAGTGCAGGACCACGTCTCAGTTCCATAGGTCATCACTGGCAACACACACTGGTTGTACAGTCTCGTTTTCCTGTTTTGAGGTATACCTGACCTACCTGTAGTTTCCCGAACGCTGCCCAACCGAATTGAATCCGTCTATTGACCTCTCGGTCGATGTTGGACTTACCTAGTCGGACCATTTGTCTCAGGTAAACATACTCGTCAACAACTTCGAGCTTAGTACTCCCAATAACTACTGGCATAGGTGTGATATGGTCATTAAACGAGATAAACATGAGATTCATAAAGTAAGTCGTTTTAATCAAAGATATTCATTTCAGGTTATGACAGACCTTATTTATATTATGTGGCTGAAATTAGGTACTTCTTATTAGGTACGTTATATCAAATAACAGCCTGGTGACTGACATTGCACTTGCATACATATCGTATATCTAATTAGGGCCCCATTAATTCTCATTAAAAGAAAATCAAAACTTGTAAATTTACTTAAAAATTAATGCATTACTATGCCTGTCATGCAAATCATAAAACCTACCGACGAAATAATGTAAAATAAGCTGATTACATAATATTAGATATTATGAATTTTATCGGGTCCTTAACTTGTCAAAAAATTAGCGTTACCCGTTGCCTTTGTGTTTTGATATTAAATTTAACATTGATAGATTTATAACTGTGTGGTAATATTTGAAATATAATTTCCTTTAAGACGAAGAATTTTTAGTTGACAATATTTGTAGTTGAAACCACGAAAAGCCTGATTTATGAAGTAAAAATACGAAAAGGCTGATATTAGGGGCATTCACCCTACTGCCGACTACAAGGAGCAGTGATAGCTCAGATGGTTAGACCTTGTCCAGAAAGGGCGAATTCGCCGCGGTTCTCTCGCGCGTATTACGCGCGACCGTTGCATCCACAAGGTGCGTGCACCAACGCGCGAGCATTTGGGGAGGAATTCAGTACGAAACATGGAGTTGAACGAAGCGGTCACGTTATGGTTAGCTTACCGTCGCTGGAAGAGACAGAAACAGAGGGAAAATAGAAAGTATTTAGTATATCCAATTCTTAATGATAGAATGACACATAGTATGTTTGAAACTTTGTATCCGAAATTAAGACAACGTGAGAAGAAATTTTTTAACTACTTTCGTATGTCCGTGAAATCATTTGATGATTTACTTTTATTAATTGAAGAAGATTTATCGCCATGTGCAAATTATGTTCCGCGCGAGGATGTTGTTTCAGCAGAACAAAAACTGGTGATAACTTTAAGGTAAGTATTGTTTTATTCATAATCTTTTATAATACGAGTACTAATACAGTATTTTAGGATACAAAATCAGATTTACTAATAAAAACGAATTAAATGTAGTATCAGATTAAATATAATAATTAAACAATGTCATGGTTTTGGAAGAGGTCAAGACATTCACTATCCTGAGAACCTCTTGATGATGTTGATGGAGAATTTACGTATAGTGCTGCCTGTGAAGATCTTGGCACTGAAATAGAATTTCGGCCTTGCCATGCTGTTATGGATGGCGTTTCTGGGTCATATTCTTCAAAAGTAAATTTATTTGGTCTTGAAGGTTGTGCATGGTATCGTGGTCGAACCGGAATTGAAGTTGAAGATGAAGCCGAACTGTTAGAAAAGTACGAATACGAATCGTTTGAATACACAGTTGATTGCGAAGATTGTTGAGCCGCTTGCAAAATTTTCATTGATTCAGTTTTTACCTCCCCTTCGCCTCGGACTCTCGAAGAGAACAGACGTGTGTGTGGTTTAGTTGGTTAAATACAGTTTACTTATGTTTAAATTCAGACAAAATCAAATAAATAATTAGGAGTGCATAAAAGTGAAGAAGTGTTCTCTAACTCTCAACACTAGTCTTCGATACAGACTCAATTCCCATGCAGCTGTGTGAGTAAAACCCTTATTATTGAAGTGTTATAATTTTTTTTTTTGCAAATTAATAAATAGTTCAAATGAGAAAGAAACGCTTAATCATGGCGTCATTGAATAAAACAGGGATAGCATAAATGAATATTGTATGCATAGGACGAGAGATCAAGTAATACTAGACGGAAAGACCTTTTGTATAAGAATCGTCGATCGACGACCAGTTGCTTGACCTCTAAGCAAATAGTAACGAAACATATTGGAGCTTGCAATAAATACGTAATACCTGATTGTTTATATTGCCCTGGTACATTGTTCTAACGTCGCTATGATTTCTCGCTCGCCACCGCAGTCTACTTCGCAGCCGCTGAATATTGTTGCTACTAACGCGACCGACACCTACGTCTCGACGGCAGCCATCAACTTTACATCGCAATCACTATGCCATTCAGACCCAAATATTTATTCCGATTCCGATGGCCAGCCGAACATAGCTTACCGTACCAAAAGGAAGCGTGAGGATGAATTCGATACATTTAAAATTGATGTTAATAGAATGTTTAAGGAACTTATTCGAGAACAACAACAGTACTTCTTAAATTTAAATAAAAAAATGGAGGATATTAAAACACAAAATGAATCATTAAAACAAGCCGTGGATTTTAACTCGACACTGTATGACACCTTTCTAAAAAGAATAGAAAATCTAGAACAAGAAAAAAAAGACGATCGAAAGCAAATAAAACTTTTAGAAGATAAAGTGGAAACATTAGAGAGGCAGCTCCGATCATCAAGTCTCGAAATCAGAAATGTACCCAAGAAAATGAATGAAACAAAGCAAGATTTAATTGAGACCATAGTAAAATTGGGTGAAACCATAAATACTTCCATTCAACCTTCAGATATAAAGGATGTTTTTCGTGTCCATTCCAAAACAGACCGAAATACAATAATTGCTGAATTTACGACAGTTATAACTAAGGAAAAAGTTTTACAGTCAAATAAAACGTTCAACAAAAAAAGCAATGCCGCAAAATTAAACACCCAACTGCTACATATCGATGGACCAAAACTACCAATATATATTTCTGAAAATCTAACCCCCAGAGCCAAGCGTCTATTCTTCCTAGCAAGAGAGCTCGCAGAGTTTCAGCGGTATAAGTATTGCTGGACATCTTTCGGGAAAGTTTTCCTTCGGAAAGAAGATGGATCTTCAATAATACGTATCACCTCAGAAATGGACCTTGTATCACTCAAAAAGGAAAAGTGACTAGTTGGCCCTATTTTGTTTTATTTTTCATGCTTCATTTCTCTGTTAATATATAATTTTAACATAGGTTATATTATCTCCTTAAGTTATAAAGTAAAATGTAACTATTCACACTCACATTCAACACACATCAGTCACATAACACTCCATCATTACTCATTCTTACCAATCATACAATCATATAACACTCATACAACACTACATCGCTACTCATTCCGATTATACATAAAACTACATTACATAATAAACTCAAGGCCATACACACGTAAAGCGACAAAATCAGTCAAATATTCATTGAATATTAGTTACGTAAGGTTTTATTACCAATTCTATCCTATTTTATTACTAAATGAGCATTATTATATTGGCACATTCCGCAATGAATGCTTTGTTTCTTTAAATAGTATATACGCTTCATGGAGTAAGTCCTTAAATAGTTACCGGCCAATTCACCCCAAATGAAGATGTCTCAAACAGCATTGATACATATCATCCGGCTAGTTCATGTATCTGCAGTGTTGATGAAATTAAAACTTGCCTTCCTCATAACAACCACTTAATAGTTTTATCTCAAAATATTCGAAGTATTTTTCATAACATAAATCAAATAGAAGTACTATTAACAAGTCTGAACTTTAACGTAGATATAATAGTACTCACGGAGTGTTGGTTGAAAGGTAACTCGGATCCACCAGCTTTGAAGCATTATAAATGCTATTATACTTTAGAAAATAATACTCAAAACGAAGGAGTTGTAATATACGTCAAAGATTCAATTACTGCTGATATAACAGAACCACCGTTTCTTGATGCAAACTGTCTAATTGTTAAATTGCCAAATCAGACTTGTATAATAGCTATCTATCGCCCACCCTCTCATCGGAACATAGATAACTTTCTTCACTCTCTTAATAACACTATAGAGATTCTTAAGGAATACAAAAATATATATCTAACTGGAGATATAAACATAAATATCTTAGAAACGAATATGCACTCTAACGATTATCAAAACCTACTAGCTTTTCATGGATTTCTCCCGGGTCACATGATCCCTACCCGCGAACAGAGCTGTTTAGATCATATAATAATCAAGTCGGAACTAAAAACATCAATAGCTGTTATTCGTACAACCATAACAGATCATTATACTACTATTTTTAGCGTTAATAAAATAGATAAAATATCAACATCTTCATTATCACAGAAAATTATAGATTTTAATAGTATAGCTACCGATTTAGAAAATACAGATTTTAGCCCTATTTTGGAATGTCAGGATACTAATAAAGCTACAAAACTATTAGTTTCTAAAATTACGGATGTTGTGAATAAACACACAAAAATAAAATGTATATCAAATCGCAAACGAATTATCCAACCATGGGTCACACCGGGATTGTTACGGTGCATAAGAAATCGTGATAAACTTCATGCTGAATCTAAAAAGTTTCGTGAAAATAATGCAATAAATATTACCTATAAGCGATACAGAAACTTTTGCAATGAAATTTTAAAAAAGGTCGAAAACAATTATAACAGAGATAAATTTATAAAAGCAGGAAAGAATATTAAAAAAACGTGGGATGTAATTAGATCTGTTGCCAAGTTAAACTTAAAAGCACACTACAGTAATAGTGAGTTGCTTCATCTTGCTCAAAATCCTAACCTCTCAATAAATCAAGTAAATACATACTTTGCGAATGTAGGAAAAAATCTAGCAGAGAAGATTCCTAGAGATATTCAGTCTATCCCGAACGAAATGGACAGTTCTATTGCTAACTCATTTGTGTTGACTGATACTGAATTTCCTGAAGTGTATAATACTATTACTGAACTTAAAAACAGCCCAGCAACTGGAGTAGATGATATACCTACTAAGGTGCTAAAAATGTCGAGCCATGTTCTTGTACCTCCAATTACACATATATGTAATAGAAGTTTTAGAGAGGGCGTATTTCCTGACTGTTTCAAGACGGCACTCGTTAAACCAATTTATAAATCTGGGGACAGAGCCAGTATCAGTAATTATAGACCAATCTCTATTTTACCGTCATTGTCGAAAGTACTAGAGCGATTAATAAATAAAAGACTTACCCAATTTTTAAATAAATATAATATTATTTCCAATAATCAATACGGCTTTACCTGCGGAAAGTCAACCGAAAACGCTGTTAGTGACTTAACATCGCATATAGTCACGCTATTAGAACAAAAAAACAAATGTCTAGCAGTGTTCTTGGACTTGGCTAAAGCATTTGATACTGTCTCTGTCCCGTTGTTGTTGAATAAGTTGGAAAGAATAGGGATAAGGGGAACCGCTTTAAATTTATTTGGTAGTTATCTAAAAAATCGAACCCAACGTGTAAAATTGACGATGTGATAAGTGACTCTCAATATATTTCTTATGGCGTTCCCCAGGGAAGTATACTTGGACCTAGCTTATTTTTGATCTATGTGAATGATTTGTGTAACCTGAAACTAGTTAAAGGAAAATTGTTCGCTTTTGCAGATGATACAGCCTTAGTATTCCATAGCTCATCTTGGGATCAACTAACACGTAACGTAGAAAATGAACTGGCACAAGTTATGAAATGGCTACAGCATAATTTATTGACTCTTAACTTAGAAAAAACTAAGTACATTACTTTTACCAAACTACAGCGTCTTCAACCATCTAATATTAAAATAGTTGCTCACACCTGTCAACATTCCACCCATCATGATTCCTGCTCACATACGTGTACCACTATTGAACAGTTACAAAAAATAAAATACCTCGGTGTATACATTGATTCAACACTTTCCTGGAAATATCACGTTGAGACGCTCACCAAAAGGATCCGCAAATTAATATATGTTTTTAAACGTCTAAGAGCTGCTACAGACTTTAAATGGCTTAAAGTAACTTATCTCGCATTATGCCAATCAATAATTACATACTGCATAACGTCATGGGGAGGAACGTTTAAGAATAGTATTCTGCAAGTTGAAAGGGCACAAAGAGCAATATTGAAAGTAATTCTTTTTAAACCCTATAGTTATTCCACTTCTCTGATTTACTCAAATACGGGAGTCCTTTCAGTTCGACAATTGTATATCTTAAAGTCAATATTACACAGCCACGCTAAGACTACTTTCGATCACTTTATTCACACGAATAAAAGACGTAAGGATATAATATTCAGGATTCCTAAAGAGACATCACCGTTTGCAAAACGACAACATGTCTTTTTGGGACCTTTTTTATACAATAAAATTAATCAGGCTGTGAATATTTACTCTAAACCACGCTACACTTGTAAAGAAACAGTTACGAAATTCCTACATTTAAAATCTTACTCCGAAACAGAAGATCTCCTAAAAACAATGCAATAAAGAATGGAATATAAATAAAATTTTCATATTATGATAAAATATTTGAAAAGTTCTTAACGATAAGTATGAATTATTAATGTAGTAGTCTCGATTTCGTGTGCATATAATTAAATAACACACACACACACACACACACACACACACACACACACACACACACACGCGCGCGCGCGCACACGCACACGCACACGCACACGCACACGCATACGCATACACACATTCTTTATCTACTTTTACCTACTTTAACTAACAATTATGGTACTAAGTAATATATGAATTAAGTCCGAGTGTGGGGGTCGGAACACTGTAACACAGGGTATCCTAGTACAGGTTCCGCTCTCTCACAATGGTCAAATGTTGAAATAAGTAGTTCATAGAAATTACACAATAAACTAAGCATGTTTTATTTAATGTACCATTGTGATTGGAAATAAATGATTATTATTATTATTATTATTATTACTGCTATATGATTGGCCTCAGGTACGTTAAGTAATTCTTTGTGTAAAGATAAACATAACAGTTTGTCATCATCACCTTCCGTTACGCTGGAAACCAGTGGTTGTTGTTGATTCCTAGTGCTTATATTGTTTTTAATTATGTTCAGGAATTCAGCATCAGCGGCAGTCATTTTCTTTCTTTTAATGTTTTGATTTGGCGGCCTCATTATGTCTTCCCTTGCATCTGCTGTATACTCTTCGTTACCTGTCTCTGAGTTTTCAGAGGTGTCTTAAATATTGCTTTCTGTTTTTTTATTACGTACTGACCTTTCGAGAAACATAAGACGATGAAAATATATATATTGAATCTTCGAAGCTCCAGATCCTGATGCACCATCAGTTTTTTTTCATTTCACGAACAAATGTGTCGCGAAGGCCTTTCCACTGAAATTAACAATTTAACAATAATTTTTCAATTTAGTTTCAGGTATTTAGCAACTGGCTGTTATTTTGCTGACTTACATTATGCCTATAGATTAGGGAAATCAACTGTAATTGACATCGTTCAAAAAACTGTATATGTTATTTGGAATAAGTTAAAAGAAGAATGAGAAGTGGATGGAAATTGCAAGAGGATTCAAAAATATACAAATTTTCCTAATTGCATTGGAGCAGTTGATGGCAAACATATTAGAATTATAAAACCTTTAGATTCCGGCTCTATGTTCTACAATTATAAACATTTTTTTTCGACTGTGCTGCTTGCCGTATGTGATGCAAATTATTGTTTTATCTGTATAGATGTCCTGACAAAACAGCGTGTCTAACGAGTCAAGGATAAACTAGTAACGGAATACGACAAGCGCACCGTTCCACATCAGAGCCAAGACTGTCTTGGCGCCACCGCAGGTGCAATGGTGCAGGTGTGCGGAGCACGTGTTATTTACAAGAATTCTGTCTAGCTACACCGACGCCGCCGCACGTGCAATGATGCACGTGCCGTCACATATATACATGTATATATGTAGCATATATATATATATATATATATATATATATATATATATATAAATTGCAGCCTATTTACGTCCCACTGCTGGGCACAGGCCTCCTGTCATTTTTGAGAGGGTTTTAGGGCAAGGAAATGTCCGCCGCGCTGCCCCAATGCGTGTTGGCGAACTTTACATGCCTTCGAAATATTTATATGTACATAAAAACGTAAATAGCTTTAATAAGAATTAAGATATTTAAACACTAGGAACAAACATAAGCTTATAAATTTTTAATTCAAGTGCACAGATATTTATTTGGTCCTTCCCCGCTCGAGCCGACCGATTCGTGCTACAACTATACCAGTAATATAGCAGCAGCATGGCTCTACCACGTCAAAAATGACTGGGAGAGAATGCCAAAAGGCATTAAGTCGGACATTTGTTATCCTTTTCTTAGGTGTACAATAAAGTGTAAATAAATAAATAAATATTAATACATACAATTAGGTACTATAAGACTGGATACCGAATACTTCTTAAGTAAAATGTTTTGTTGTAGTCAAATAATTGATATATTTAAAAATTAAAAATGTTGTACAACCGACTTCAACATAAATTTATATATATTATTAAGAATAACTCAAAAACTATTGGTCAAACCTTGATCAAATTTATATAGAACCACATGTGAAGCATCAGCTTTCAAATAAAAAAAAGAATCATCGAAATCGGTTCATCCAGTAAAAAGTTATGTGGTAACACACATAAAAAAACATACAGTCGAATTGAGTACCGGCTCCTTTTTGAAGTCGGTAGAAAATGGTATTGATTACTTTATAATAATGTATTTTTCTTGTGATCATTAAAGTGGTCACAGGTACATAATCAGCTTCCGTATTATATAATTAACTAAGATGGTAAGTGGTTGCTGTGGCCCATAGACATCTACATCTATCCTCATTTGCGAATCAAAATGCAGATGCATTCTCATCCGTGAGGACTAAGATGGAATGCCTCTTTACCAGTAAAAAGGGTCTCCGGTTCTCTACAATCACCATACGAAACAGAGCAGTGTTAAACTGCTATTTTACGCTGGTATTGTGTGAGAGCGTGGTCCTTCCCCGGTCGAGCCGATCCATTCGTGCTACAACTATACTACTAATATAGCTGCAGCATAGCTCTACCACGGATAGGGTGACACCCTATCCTATATAAAAAAGCCTATTATAGTTTTTGAGTTGTTAAAGAATCAAAAGTGCTAATTTTATCATTCACTTGCGTACTTATCAAAAGCCTTGACCACTTGTATGTTACTTATATGACGGCCCACGCAAATTTGCAACCCCAGAACATAATGGCGCAAACGTGTATTGCGTCATTCTATTCTCTTATCCACAAGCTTCTCTCAGTTTCGGTAGTCAAAATATCATAATTTATCTTCTTGTATCAGAGGCGTAGCGTAGACGTATAGACGTGGGCGAAGTCGCATCAGCGAGGCCCCTTTTCTTTCGTTTCCAAGATCTACCCAATATATCTATCCTACCAAACATGCTTTGACACGACATACCTACTCATATCTATTAATTCCTGACAAGTCTCGTATTCCATGAATATAACGGTCGTAGTCTTTGAAGGTACTTACAACGATCTCGCAGTCGCACTTAAGACCGGCTTCTTACAAAGCTCCAAACGAACATGCTTTTAAATTTATGACGTTCTTTTTCGAGCGTAAAAGTGATCAAATTAATTAGTCATCTGTGGTGACGTATTGGAGACTCATTTTAAGGGGCCTCGCGAGGCCCCTTTAAGTGCGAGCCCACTTTGCCCACGTCTAGATACGCCACTGACTTGTATATTTAAAAAAAAAACTAAAGAGTTGAAGATATTGTCTCTACTACTGGCTCGGAGAGACTAAAATTACACAAAAATAACTCCTGAAAACATACTAGTGCTCGTCATTAGAATAGCGATATTTTAATATGAACTTAGTTTGTATTATTCAATAAAAATATTACTCTTAGAAAAACATAGATTTTGTGACCTTTCGACCAGTGATACCACCAGACATTCACCAACGTTCGGCGGTTAATCAGATACAGGGAAAAAGAGGTGACGTACCATGACGTACAGTGTTAAAGGATTTTTTTTTGTATAGAAGAAGAGTGAGAAACAAGTAACCCTTCGAGTCTAACATACAAATCACAGCAGCATTAAGGTGCTATTTTATGCTGGTATTCTGTGAGATCATGGCCCTACCCCGGTCGAGCCGACCCATTCGTGCTACAACTATATTATAGCTGCTGCAAATATAATAGTCATTAAATATAATAGTTAAATGGAGAGCTGGATGTTAAAACGTAAACAGGCGGACTGACCTAGTGGTAGCGGGTGCGTTGAAAGCGACATCGTCGCATAATGACAGTGGCAGGGAAGGTTGGCTGGCGTAGGCGAGCCGCAACAGAGCGTACAGTGCGCGCGCACCTCGCCATGCACACACGTCCGCCATATGGCGCGTCGCCTGGCGCTGCTTGCGCTGCTGGCGTGTGCGGTAACCGCGCACCGCCCGCCCTTTAATTCCGATGTCTCTGAATCCGAATCCTTAGACCCCTTTGTTGATTGGGACGATTACGGAGATTCCTACGAAACAACACCGCCGCCGCGTCGACCCACCACCAAACCCAGTGTTAAAGTGATATCAAGAGGCAAAGTTACGAAACTTAATATGACTCTAAAAAACAACAAACGTGATGATAAAAATAAAGTGATTGGAACAAATATTAATATACAAAGTTTTACGAATTTTATAGTAACAAAACCGACTCTAGTTTTAGACAAAGCGAAGATCAGTGCTGTTACGCATTCCCCATTTCGGCCTACGGGAGACATCATAGTTGATCACAATGTTTGGATGGACGAAAGTCTACAAAAGCCAAGTTCTAGTACGAGAAGACCGACAACTCGTAGGAGCACGACTACACGAGCATCCACGACTCGCCGATCTACAAAGACCACACGCCGGTCGACTACAACTCGTCGACCGACGACACGTAAATATCGTCTTACGCCAAAAACAGCAAAACCGCAGAAAAAAAAGAAGGCCACTTGCCCACAAAAAACCTCAGGATGGTTGTCGTCATTCTTTCAAAATAATCAGCTGAAAAAATCACCAAAAAAAGAAGCTAAAACAGGTTGGTTTTTAGGTAGGTGCCGTACGAGTTTGTTTGCGGATTGTTCTTACGAATGATAGATGCACTAAATTTAATAACCGTTATTAGACATTTGTATGAAAATCGCACCTTGTTACTTAAAATAATATACACGTTTACAGTTATTAAATTATATATTATACATACAACATTCATACCTATTCGTTTCACCAAATACTACTACGTCATGAAATTACAGAAGTCAAAGTTATATATATATACAGCTCTATTATTATTTATTCTTGGAAACGATTATCATATAATTATTGAGATAAAGATAAAAATCCTTCACAATACTGCACTATATGCCAATAATTTATAGAAATTTAACAGTATTTTTACAGTAAATTAAAAAATATTGTATCTCTTTCAATATAACCTAAAACGTAAAAATCCTGAGATTCACAAAACTCGCCAAATTAATTTTGAAAATAACACCTATGTAAATTGTAATAAAACACAAAACTATTTTAAATTAAACAATATTATAAGAATAGTGCAAACTATTATTGCGTTGTGAAAATTTTATCCACGATATTATTATATGTATACTTGTATACTACTAAGGTACGTGGACTGCGTAGAAAAAAAAACATAAACATGTGTAAGCCCATCGGCTCTACTTAAGAATATTTTAAAATATTCTTAAATTTTTGTGAAAATCTAAATCTAAAAGTTATCGTAGAACACTAACAGAACACTTGGATCCAAAAAGCATATAATAGTTTCCATTCAAATTTAAAGAAACGCGGTAGTATTTAAATTCACCTAATATTAGCGCTTATCAGCACTGCACTGAACTTCTCAACATGCACCCTTATTAGGTACTGGATGTGAGGCATTCCGTCTTAGTCCTCCAGGGTGACGCATCTGTATTTTCATTCTTAACTGAAGATAGATTTAGGTGTTTATGGGCCACAAACATGCACTTACCATCACGTGGACTGTGAGCCCGTTTGTCATGTTTATACTATAAAAACATTATTTTATATAAAGAATCAAAGATATAAAAAAATTACGATATAACTTCAAATATATTCCCGTTCATTCTCTGTACATTCAGTAAGACTCTGGAATTCACTTCCTCCTCCTATTCGAGAAATTAAAACAGTCACATTATTCAAAAAACGTGTAAAAGAACATTATTTATCTCTGTCTTTTATGTAAGTTTCCATATCTTTGATATTTACTATACTTTTTATTATTTATATATATTTAATTATGACTATATGTATTTGTATATATATGTGTGTGTATGTGTGTGTATATGTATGTATATATATATATATATATATATATATATATATATATATATATATATATATATATGTGTATGTATTTATTTTATCTTGTATGGATATATGTATGTATGTGTATATAATAACAAAGTGCACACCTTATTATCTTTTATTTATCACATATCTTTTTAACTGGCCTACTGGAAGAAATTTCATAATGAGATAAGTAGCGCCCTTGTACAAACTCTTCAACATGTTGTGTCCTTTCCATTGTTTGTGTGTACATAAATTGTTAAATAAATAAATATAAGTCAAGCTAAATACATCTAGGATTTAACGCCAATTCTTAAGCGTTTGAATTAGAGTTTAAAATTATACAATACTTCTAATTTATGGGTACTTTCTTTTAGTGGAATGCTAGTCTTTACTGAACTTGCGATCACGAAACTGCCACTCGAGAACTTTCCTCCTCATCGTTTTAAGCTATATGAACTGAACTTTAGTAGTCCAGTATCTAAGAACAAGTGTATAATCATACTCGTATAATCATTGCCATTGTTATTTATTTATAAAATTAATATCAATATATAAAATATTACTATAATATTGTTATTTATATAGTATTTTTTCGGATACTCGCTAAGCGCAGAATAAATGCGGTAGAGCAAGAGCACCATCAGTAAATTTATACGTTTTTGTACGTGTTAGAGCCATGCTGCAGCTATATTAGTATTATAGTTGTAGCACGAATGGGTCGGCTCAACCGGGGAACGACCACGCTCTCACAGAATACCAGCGTAAAATAACAGCTAAACGCTGTTATGTTTCGTATGGTGAGTGTAGAGAACTGGAGACTCTTTTTATTGGAAATGAGGCCTTCCATCTTAGTCCTCACGGGTGACAACGCATCTGCATTTCGATTTATAATAGAGATTAGATGTAGAGTCTATAGTCTGCAGCAACCACTTACCATCAGGTGAACTGTGTGTTTGTTTGTGTCACCCTTATTCTATAAAAAAAATACTTTAATTTCTATTAGTTTGCAAGAAGATGTTGTGATGAGGTTTATGAAAAGAATGTTTCGGTAGTTTGGACGCATAGAAGGTTGAACGAGGAAAGAATAATACTGCAGAAGTGAGTGGCGGAGTCGGCAAGTAACTTCCCAGACCAAGATATATTAAAGGACCAAATTAAGATTACCTTGACCCGACGAGTATGTAAGCGTAGATAAATGGATATAAAAGAATCGAAGGAGATGTGTCAGGATCGTGCCAAAAGTTAGTGCGTAGACGCTGCCTACTACTCTAGATAACACTTTACCCGTGGTAGAGCCATGCTGCGGCTATATTAGTAATATAGTTATAGCACGAATGGGTCGGCTCGACCGGGGAAGGACCACGTTCTCACAGAGTACCAGCGTAAAATGGCAGCTTGACACTGCTGTTTCGTATGGTGAGTGTAGAGAACCGGAGACCCGTTTTACTGGGAAATTGGCATTACATCTAAGTGCTCACGGGTGACGACGCATCTGCATTTTGATTATTTATTTAGGATAAATATGATAATAGAGTCTATGGGTCACAGCAACCACTTACCATCAGGTAGACTGTGTGCTCTTTTGTCACCCTATCCTATAAAAGAAATAACAGGCGTGATAGTTTATACATGAATGTACATATTTATAATATGATCGTAACTTACTTCACTTACGACTGAATTAAGGCCTTTGAATCATTGCTAAAATATAGTGTATCAAAAAAAGCAGGTATTATAGGCAAACTATTTTATTCTTTTTAGTTTCCGAAGTTGTGTTTTACGTTTTTTAAAGTTTACTTTTTACCCCTTTAAGTGGACTTGTGAATATCATAAGTTCAAGGTAACAACTAGAATAATATTTACATTTAAAGCTTCATCACCGATTTTTACCTCAAGGTTAAAAGCTTTACTTCTTATTAAAATTTTAATGTTTTGGTAACGATAAAGTTCTATTTAATAAATTGATTACACGTTGTATATTATGGCAAAACTATATTAACTTCAATGATATTTTAAAACTTGTAACATTTTTTATTTCTTTTTTTTTTCACCGAATATGCATTTAATATGCATCAGAAATTTTGTATGTAGGTGATGTATTACTTGCCAAGTTTATTTGGTTTCTGGATAGCTGTCAATTCAAAGAAAACTATAATTTAATTCTAACGCCAAGTAAAGCTCGGTCGCCCAGGTACTAACTACCTAGATATCATTTCATGAAATTTTTAACTGCTGCGTTATATACACGAGTTATAGTGAGAGCTATGCTCTAACTTCTCTGGTTTGCGTCCGTAACAAAGATATCATCAGTAAAACCTCAGTAAAAAGCATAGCAAGGGATAAGTTAACTAAAGTGACAATTGACCGATAGATGGGGGAAAAAGGGTAGCCACATCTTACTACATACTGGTGCTACATACTGTTAAGCCAAGTGTAGAACAGCAGCCTGGATGAAATGACGACCTGTTCAGATATGCGGGATATTACAGTTCTCACAACGAAGTATTTTGGCATTCTTTGAGGGCCTGTAAACATTTTTATTTATTTATTTAAACTTTATTGAACCTTACATATTAAGTACAGCAACAAAAGGCGGACTTAATGCTAAAAGCATTCTCTGCCAGTCAACCTTAGGGCAGTGATAGAACTATGAAGGCAGTTACAAATAAATATACATGCACACATACATATACATATTATACATACATACATACACACACACACACACACACACACACACACACACACACACACAAACACACACACACACATATATATATATATATATATATATATATATATATATATATTTAGCATTTCTAATCCAGTACTTGACTACTACCCCAATCACTCCGCTCCACTTAATCTTCCTTTGAAGACAACCGTTTAGGTAGAAAGCATAGTGTGTCGACATAAAAGGATTCAGATTGGCCGAATGTTTGATTGTCTTATGGTGGAAGGAAGAAGACAGAATTATCATGCGAATCCTGTGCACACTTTCTGAAATATATCCAGTAGATTATCCCGTAGCATACCACAGATCATGATTGTAACGATAAATCGAAAACACTAGTTACTATAGTTATATACATATTATTTCAACTTTAGTTACGGGGAAGGACCACGCTCTCACAGAATACCAATGTAAAATGTCAGCTTAACGCTGCTGTGTTTCGTATGGTGAGTGTAGACAACCGGAGACCTTTTTTACTGGAAACGAGGCATTAAATCTTAGTCCTCACGGGTGACAACGCATCTGCATTTTGATTCGTAATCGAGGATAGATGTAGATATCTATGGGCCACAGCAACCACTTACCATCAGGTGGACTGTGTGCTCGTTTGTCACCCTTATCCTATAAACAAAAGGTTGTAGATAACAGGAACATTTCTCTGATTTGATAAAAGAAAATAATTAGTTATTTTAGATTACTATAATTAATTAAAATCATAATTAAATATTTGTACAATCCTATTTAAATTAAATAATGTTCCCGTTAACCATTTCAATTGAGGTCAAGTTGAAGATTAGCGGATTTGAACCTACAAATAAATTGATGAATCGTATAGCACAGAAGACGTTTCTGTTAACAATTACTTAGGTTAGGTATTAATGCGGAAATTGACTATTACTCCTACTGCCAGACAGGTTTCCTTCAGGGCAACTTACTGGTTGCAAGTTGCTCTCGCTAGTTAAAAGTATAACGAGTAATGCGTGCTCCACTAACTTATAAGTTTCTCCTTTTAAAGTTCTATGACATTGCGAAAATGTTTATGACTCCTACTTGAAACACTTAAGTATTATTTAGAGTTACTGCAGTGCATCTTAATATTTTATATAATCATAATTATTCCTTTCCGATTTCACGTCCCTTTTTAAGTGCATAATATTTAAAACAGAAGTATATAATAATTTTTTCTCAACACATAAGTACCTAATATCTGATTTTGTTATTTCTTGTCCCCAGATATTATCTCCCGGATATATAAATGGTTGTGGAGTTCAAGAACGTCGTGGTTCGGCAGCCAATGGTTACAAGAAACACAAGCTAAGCAGTCAACAACCACAACCACAACTCCTGTTCCTTTGACAACTTCGACCAGCAACTGGTTCCAACTCTTATTGAATTCTGAAGAAAATGATAACGTACCGGCCACAATTGACTATAGTAAGTTAATGTCGATAGCAACATGCTTATGCAAAGGCACGTGAATGAAAGTGAAATCAAGATTATCACAACTACATGTCTAACCTTAATACATACTGTATTAGCATACATCTTTGTATTAGCAGCACCAAATTTACATACTTCTGAAATTGAGTTACAATTTTACAACAGTTGAGTTTTTTTTTAATAATCTAATGTTCATGGTTCTCTAACCTACATTTCTTCTTATGTTTTTAGACAAAAAACCAGCGAAGAAATCTCTGAAAAAGTATTATAAAGGATATCAATTGTTGAGGACATACCCAGACGTGCGTTGGAAAGTACAAGAAATGCTAGACCTTCAAGAAGAAGGTGAAGGTTCTGGTCTCATGTGGTGGACTCCACCATCTCTAAATGGTTCCACTGACCTTCTCGTTCCTCCAGATCTCTTAGCAGATGTAAAAGATCATTTGAAATCTAATAAAATTGACTACGATGTTGTTATTTATGATCTACAGGTAATGCACATTTTTTGTATTATACTTTTGTATTTTGATGTTCGTAAAGAGCTAAAATCTATCTCATGTCTTTAGAAAGCAATTGCATATGAGAATCCAAGACTTTCCAAAAAGCAAAGAATTGAGCTGGAGCAATTACGCGGTCATCCTATGACGTGGCGAAGATATCATCGTTATGCAGATATTCTTCGCTATTTAGAATACTTGCAGCATTCGAATACCGATATTGTGGAATTGGTGCCATTAGGTAGATCATCAGAAGGCTTACCACTTGTTGCTGTTAAGGTAATCGATCAATAATTTTTACTTGTTCATTATCAGCTCATTACATTCTACCTCTAGACCCGGGCCTCTCCCACGGTTAGTACCAGATATCTCGTGCACCTTTAACGCTCTTTCCCGTTTTCTATCTGGTATTATACATGTGGCATATATGTACAATTATATAATGTCCTCCAGGTCGAATTTCGGTCACGGTTGCCAGCCTCAACGGAGACTAGCCATCGGCGCATGTCAGGATTATAGTGCCAAAGTGTATGCGCAAGCACAGATGCACTCTATATTTCCCTCACTCACATAGTCCGATGGGACGGTAAACTGATACGACCGGAGAGTGTTTTCCAATGCATGGGTTGAGACACCGCCAACTTCCTGATTCCGGACAGCTACTGAGAATTTCTTTACGGAAAACTCAGTAACTGATTTTTTATCACCCAGGATTCAAACCCGGAACCTCATGATCAGCAGTCGCGTTTACAACTGCTAGACCAACGACGCTGTCATATATACAACCAATATTAACGGTGGTTAATGATGGATGTGTGTTTAAAGGTTTCCCTTCCATCAAATGATACTCAAACAAAAGGTTCAGGAAGCAAAGGGCAAAAGAAATGGAAACTTAAATCCCATATGAAACCAGCGGTGTGGATTGATGGAGGCGCCCACGCACGCGAATGGATAGCGCCAGCTGTAACCACTTGGATGCTACAAGCTTTGGTGGAAGGTGAAAAGGGTTTAGGTTAGTTATTTATAATATTATAAATATCAGCAAATTCATACCGTCAGTTTTAATCGCGGATGATTGGGAGTGATAGAGATAGTTTATTTATTTATATATAAATCTTTATTTTTTTTGTAGGATAGGGTGACAAATGAGCACAGTCCACCTGATGGTAAGTGGTTGCTGTTGCCCATAGACATCTACATTTATCCTCAATAAATAATCAAAATGCAGATGCAGAATGCCTCTTTTCCAGTAAAATGTGTCTCCGGTTCTCTACACTCACCATACGAAACACAGCAGTGTCAAGCTGCCATTTTTCGCTGGTATTCTGTGAGAACGTAGTTCCCCCGGCCGAGCCGAAACATTCGTGCTACAACTATACTACTAATATAGCTGCAACATGGCTCTACCACGTAAAAATTATTGCACATAAAGTGGCATTTGGCATTGTTAGAGACTGGTTTCATATGTACGGGTAGGGTGGCAGGACGGGATGAGGCAGTAAGTTATTATAGCATTATGAGATAGAGAAATTTGAAAAATAATCCACATCGAAATATTTCAGAGAAATGTAAATTTAACATGGCCTAAAAAATCGAAAGTGATTTAAGCACTCTTCAAGGGGTATATATATATATTCAGTATGATAAGTTATCATATGGTCATTTATTATTTACTTGTGTTCGTCCAGTGGTAGAAATTCAACCATAATTAATTAAAATGTAAGTTTGCAAATCGCAGTGTATATGTATCATCTGTGCTTTAAAGTGCACATTAATACATAAAACTGACAGTCTGTCTGTAATTAATTTGCTGGCAACATTTGAACTTTTTCGGCGACAATCTTTACTCTGTGTGATTATTTGACTATAGATTATTTTGATGTATTTGTACGACAAATTTGAAATTAATTTTAGCTTCTTGCGCTTTTTTTCTACGTACACTGCAACTATGCCAAATCTCATACAAAACGTAGGCGTATTAAGCTTAAAATAGGGTACAAGTCTTCACGTATTAATGTATAAATAGGTTTAAAACTTAAATACAAACCTTACCTACAAACTAAGGGCACATAGGGCTTATTTTATATCGTGTGGCATTCCTGCCAGTTAACCCTGGGTGTTGAAGATAAATATAATATATACGTATTTAGTAAGGATAGCAGACACCACAGCCCACTTGAACTAAAATATCGAGTCGTTGTCACACCTCAGAGTAATAAATAGAATGCTTCGTTACCAGAATCTGAATTGACGATATTATAGGTGTAACGAACTTCACCAAATGTCAACGTGCGATGTACCCTGCGAACTGACGAAGGAGATCAATTAGAAGATGCCGAAGCCAAATTTTAAAGATTGGTGATTACTGGCTCCACGTGTAAGGATGGGCAGTCTTTCAAGTTATATGCCAGTTACTGTATTATTTAAAGCCTAAGCTCGGCAGTAGAGTAGAACGGCTGTCTCACTTTCTAGTCACAAGGAACATACACCTACATACATCCGACCTATTCGTATTAACGTGCCCATGCCAGTATACCCAGCATTACACAATTAATAGTACCACTTACAGAGAGCCTAAGAATTAACCTAGAAGAGTTATTGATACATTTAAAATAGTAAAAGTGGTTTAGTGGCGCAGACTTGCTCTAATTTGAATAGAGTTTTGGGCCAAGAACAAGCCCGTCGCCCTGTTTCAGTGTATTTTGGCAGACTTCCTCCAAATATTTTAACGATTATACCTCTCCCCCCCCCCCCCCCCCCGTTGATTATTTTTTCGTGCTATATTAATAATTTAACAAATTTGTGGCAATTAACACTAGGTTAGTAAAACTAGGTTACTTCGCATGTTTTAATACAAATTTTTTACAGGTCCTGATTACGAAATGCTCAAAATAGCGGACTTCTACATCTTGCCTGTATTAAATCCAGATGGTTACGAACACTCCCATACTTACGATAGACTGTGGATGAAAACGCGTTCCCGCCTCCCCGACCACTCCGATGACTACAGTGGCTGGTCGGTATTGCAAATTAAGAAAAAACTTTAAGGAAATTATATTTCTAAATACAAGTTTCTTTATAAATCTAGGTCATAAGTCTCTATTTTCTTACCATATAAGTAGCAAAAGTAACGGAAGTACTATTAAATTTGCATTACGGAATACGTGACTAGATAAACCGGACGAATTTGCTTATCTCAAACGAGATGCTACGGGAACACGACTTTTCTAAGGTAATGTTAAAACAATAATGATACTTCCTCCGTGTATGTGTACCATTGCCGTAAGCAATATTTTTTTGTTAAACTGTCTCATTAGTTGTTGTAAATTTTATTTATTTATTTTATTTTTAATCTTTATTGCATTCCCTTAGAAGAAAAAGTATTCAAAGGACGGACTTAATGCCTAAAGGCATTCTTTACCAGTCAACCCATGGAGTGGTAAGAGTTTGTAGCAATAGAAAACATAGGTAAAAAGGGAAATCAAAACAAATAGACATTATATGTAACAAAATAGATTATGATATAATATTATTTATCTATACCTTATTGTTATAACCTACATAATAAGACTTACGAAGGGTGAGCTGAATGCCTTTAGATATTCTCTCCCAGTGTACCCTAGAAACATTTTAAATTTTTTTCTGAAAAATAAACGTTGACGATATTATGGTGATATGCTCCTTAACCTAAAGTTACCAGCTCCGTAAGAAATTTGGTTGGAGGGGTTCAAAAACTGGAGTTTCACTCATGCCATTTTTTCATCTCTATGTAAGATTGGATAAGGGGCAAAATTATTCTTTCCACAAATTATATTAAGTTTTGAGTGGAGGTCACGACCTAACCCTTCTCCTTGATTAACGCCAAGCTTGAAGTGTACACTCAAACACAGGAATACTTACTCGTCGTGACCGGTGAAACGCTTAATTACATACACGATAAGATCGAAGATAGGCCAGCTGTATATATGCAGTGTCAGACGTATAAAAGCAACAGCCACACCCGAAAACCGATAATTTGTGTGTTTGTACAAATGTTCGCTGTAGGTCGCAATCGAACCCCAAAACTTGCGACTCGACGTAGTACTAGTAACACGGCTCTCTAACCAGTTGGCCTCGTGATAAGCATTAAATCTTAGAGCATAAAATACTGTTAAAACAATTTCAATAATTTATTTGGAAGATCATTTAATGAAATTGTATGAAATTCAGGTTTCCATGGAACTGGGGCAGTTCTGAATGTGTGGGCGTAAACGCTGACCGCAACTGGGATTACCGTTGGGGGCAAAAGGACTCCTCGCGTGATCCCTGCGCGGATAACTACGCGGGGCCACATCCGTTCAGCGAGCCTGAGACACGCGCAGTATCTGACTTCCTTGCTGAACATAGGGGTCAAATTAAGGTATTTAATTTTATTTAATTTTATTTTATATCTTTAATGACAGCCAGAAGTAATTACAATAATACATGTTCACAAAAATAATATATAAGCTTAATTTTTAAATGTAAAACCTATTAAAGGCAGCCACAACATGCTTCACAAGAAGATTAAACACTTTTTAACATAAATTACAAAATATTAGAAACATAACCTAAAAATAAATCAAAAACCGAGAAATACCTTAAAACAATACAGGGAAAAATCACAATAACCAATTAAGCCAATACTAATTTTGCTGTTAAAACAAAACTATAAACTAAATGTAGTAATTATAGTAGCCTGGTTTAACAATAGCTTATTATAACTTATAAACCGATAAACATTAATAAAGAAAATTTCTCAAATGACATCTTCATACCGATTAGCCCAGAGTGGATTACTCCGTTCTCTAAACTGAGTGTGAAACACAAAAACTCAAGGCAAGAGTGAATAGGCTTTTGTTACGATAAGACCGTGCGATTTACCATCTAAAGCTGCATCACCACTTACCTCCAGATAGGATTGTGGTCAAGCAATGGCTTATAATAAATAAAAAAAACGTCAGTTCCTGCGAGAAGCCTTTACTTAAGGCTTTAACTACTCTGAATGACCTTGACGAAACGGCTATCGCAGAGATTTTAGCCAACGTCAACACCGTCTAGCAACTACGTTCTGTATTACTTATAAAAGTGCAAAGATTAATAGACTGCAGAGATGACAAATATAAAAGTGACATACTGCCCGTTATGCTTGCGCATCACTGAGAATTATGTTGTAGTTATGCATTTTCAATTACATTGTGCTGTAGCTTTGTCCGGTAGGCGTCACGAGCTATCAAGTGTTCAAGTTTCAAGTACGTAAGAGTTTTTTTTATTATATATGTTAAATCGTATTTATTTGTATCGTATTAGTAGATCTGGGTCAAAGGGTTCGCTGTAAATTTTTCCCGGGTTTGATCCTCGACAGCACGAATGCAATTTGTAATTGCGAATTTCGTCAACACGCATTGGGGCAGTTCGGCGGGCATTTCCTTGCCTTAAAACCCTCTCAGAAATAAAAAAAGAGTTCTGTGCCCAGTAGAGGGACTTGTATAGCCTTTTACATTACTTTGTAGCAATATTTATATTATTTATATTATATTATATTATATTTATATTATATTAGATACAGAAGGGTACCTTATGCTGACAAAAATATCACGTGGAGGCGACGAAAACGTAAAACATCTTTGTACCTAGATAAAACGTTCGAAAGATTGTCAATCATATCATACGCCACATTTTCTATAGAGCGTAGAACATTGCAGATAGGGCAAAATAAAAAATAATTCAAAATATTATGGGAACTATTTATTAATAATATATACATTTATAGGTATTTATAATAAAAATAATGAACAAGCTGCAAGGTACAACTAATAATGTTTCTTGTAAACACAATTGTAAAATTCCTGTTTTAATGTTTACCAATGGTTATTTGATGAATCGTAGTCAAGATCACTTCATATAAAATATATTTAATTAAAATTGACACATGACCTATATGGCTTTCTACTTACAACTCGGCGGAAATTTGAAAAGAAGATTTTGTCTTTTCACACAAGTATTGTTTACAACTGGCGTAGTTTCGAAAAGCGTGATTAAGTGTCAGCGGTATATAATCAATTAAATGCTGAACTTTTTGAAATTTTTTTTGTTTATTTTTGTTATATCTTCTTAAAAACTGACGCCATCTGCCTATTTTTTTTTGTAACGCATAAGGATAAGTTAGACTAAGTTAGATTAACTTAGATATGTTTGTAATTTTTTTAATTTTATCACAAAATTTCCGCAATAAATTATTACCTTTTCTAAAGTGATTCTCTTCTCTTAGTTTCGGCGTGACTGTAGGATGTTATACTGAGTCACCGTCAGTTACTAAGCGGCCATAAATCATTATATGTATGTATAGACATACATATATTAATTTTTTGATTTTAATATTTATATTTTTTTTGAATTTTGATTGATTTTTTAAACCTGTTAAAATTTTTTTTTCCATACCAATTGATGGTCCTGAGTATAATGCCAGTTATGCTCTTTGGCTGAAGTTATTTTTTATTTTATGCTCAATTGCAGACAAAACAATATTGATTGCGCATTTCTAAAACAAAACTTTACCTCTTTTTTTCTAATGGAGCTATTATTAGTGTGCACCTAACACGGCGGAATAGTTATTATTATCTATAAGACCATTTGCAGAAACAGTTTTAAATTTTTTTAAACAGTTGTTAATAGTTATGAGTATAATATTTTATCAGCTGCTTTGTTTATAGTGCCTTGAGCAACACTTTGCCGGTTTCTGTACAGAAAATGATGCTGGCTTTGCAAATATGGATGGCCGCTACCTTTGAATATAATACCCGCTATGTTACACTTATTTACATAGAAACTTTAATTATCATTTGCATAAAATTCTAAATAGCACTTTTTACACAAGAAAGAAAACTTTTAGATCAGTCCATCTTGTTTTTCACTAATTAAGTGAAAAGTAAAACAAACCAATAGGTGCCGTAATTTAAAAATTCTTGCAACTTTTTATAGAAAAGCATGACCTTATCATAATATAATAGTCAATCATTTAGCCATGTGATATAACTTTTATATGTGCCAGTCAAACATTAATGATGATATTCGGGTCATTATACTGGAAATAGTCTTTTAAATATTTTGTAGTACAATTGATAATCTTCAGTATGATTGACCGTGTATATGACTTTTATAACTCTATGTTATTTTTGATGTAAATTATTATTGCAGATAAAAGCCCTTTCACATTTATTGTATTCTCGAATTAAATTAATCAAAATGAAAATAAGAATTTTGGCTCTTTATAACTGATCTTTAAATGTAAAACACTGACTTGAAATTACATAATTATCGGCATTTTTTTAATTCATTGAACTTTTTTAAGATTGTGTTGAAACTCTACTGGTAAAAAAAAACAAATATATATATATATTATAGTTCTCGATGAAAATAAAGTATGCGCGTTACATCGCATCCCATCAAGAATTTCTAATGTAATTCTTGGTGTAAAGCTAAGACGTGATAATAACTGTAAACAATAGAATAACAAAACAATGAAAATATTTGTAAATACTTGCTTTATAACCAACTAAATATTAATTGACCGTAATAAAATAAAACAAGGTAGTCTTCGGCATGAAAGTAAAAATATATATTTTCGATTATTTTTGCAATATCTAACAGCCGGATCAGCGCGCGATTCTTATTCATCTAAAGATGCTAAATTTCAGCAAGCACTGTTAAATTCAATAGGAGTGACTGAAAAACGGTTCTTGATATAGAAGGGTAAATAAATTATTTAACCTATAAAGTAAAATCACTTTGTTAAAAATCAAAATAGCCCAATAGTTTTATTAACATGAGATATATAATTGTAGGAGTGCTTACAATACTTAACATTATTTTACTGAACTCTCAGAAAGTTTTTTTTTAATAGAATAAGGGTGACAAACGAGCACACAGTCCACCTGATGGTAAGTGGTTGCTACGGCCCATAGACATCTACATCTATTCTCGATTACGTATCAAAATGTAGATGCGTTGTCACCCGTGAGAACTAAGTTGTAATGCCTCGTTTCCAGTAAAAAGGTTCTCCGGTTCTCTACACTCACCATACCAAACACAGTAGGGTTAAACTGCTATTTTACATGGTATGCCGTGAGAGCGTGGTCCTTCCCCGGTCGAGCCAACCCATTCGTGTTACAACTATACCTACTACTAATATAGTTGCAGCATGACTCTACCACGTAAGAAAAAATTGACGTTGAAAATCTGGAGGCCCGGTAGTGCCCCCGCCAAGTCGAGCAAAAAAACCGGACGGCCGTACCATCCCTTTCTCGAAGCAATTCAGGCCATTTCTGAAACCCTATAACTTCGTTATGGATAAAACTAGAAGCCTGAGCCTTTTTACTAAACAAGTAGGCATTGTATAAACTCGGCATATTCCAAATTTTATTAAATTTGAACCAGTAGTTTAAGAATTATAACTAGTCAAAGTTTCTTAATTTTGTCACTCACTGACTGACCGATCATCAAAACTCTGAGGCACTTCTAGCAGACATAGAAACTTCAAATTTGGAATAAAATTATTGTTTAATATATAAATCAAGGAAAAATTAAAATATTTTGCAATTTCGGTCCACTTTTCGAGATATATCATCTGCATAAATAACTTTGTAATCCCATATAAACATATAGTATTACAAAGTTACATTTGCAGTGAATAAATCAGTGTACTTATATATGTATAATGGAATAATAGGTGTAAATAGCTACCTAGATATAACTATCTACAAAAATAAATGAGATGCCATTAAAAACATAACTTATAAAAAAAGCCAAGTCTCGCAACTCAGTTCTTCTACCGTAAAAAGTTGTGAGATCCATGTAATACCAAGTCGGTTAATTTATTCAGTTCATAGATTAATACATAGACTTGGCAATCGCACTAAACAATCTAATTTAATATAATATGTATTACTTGTGAGATATATTGTGTTTTCATGCGATTGCCAAGTCAATCTTTGTATCAATCTATGGACTGAATAAATTAACCGCCTTTGTATTACATGGATCTCACAAATTTTTACGGTAGAAGAACTTAGTTGCGAGACTTGGCTTTTTTTACAAGTTTTGTTTTTAATGGCATTTAAGTATTTTCAGAAGCAACTTTGCAATTATTTTCTATTGAGTGAATTTTTGTGGAATCGTGTTTTGCAAACCGCCACCTGAAATACGTACAATGTTTTTTCGATAACGATGTGAAATTACAAAACGATCCCCATGCATATCAATGTGGCTCTATTCAGCCTCTTAATATGAACATACCTCGGGATTCAGAGATTTTAAAAGTTTTCATGTGTATATAATGGAAGATATAATATTATATTATTACTGTCTCGTGTGAGGCAACCTTTATACTAATATACATATTCTCATCATATTTTTATGGTTAGTTAGAAAAATTATATCTAAATGCAAACTTTCTCAGGGTAATTTTTTTTTCTATTTTTACCCAGCAAGTAGTAAAGCAACTACAATCCCATCGGTAAGTGGTTATGTAGCCTAAGATGGTGAATTGCACTGACTTAACAAAAACCTGTTCAGTCTTGCCTAATAGTACTAGGTAAGTATTATTTGCGACCTATTTGTGTATGTGTGTGTGTGTGTGTGTGTAGTGTGTCACGTAGAGAAACCCCTCTCCAATTTAAAATTTTACATTTTTTAGATGATAGTTTGTCTAACATAAAAAAAAAACCAAAACCCAAGAATGTCTATATAGTTATTTATACTTAGGGAAGCACCATTTTTTTATTTATTTAAATTGTTTGATTTAATTTGATAACAGTGTACCTTAATGTAAGTATCTGTATCTATATTCCCCTCGAATAATATTTTGTAAAGTCATACTCATAATAACAGCGTTTTATTGTAAAACATAATTATAAAATTCAGTATCAACTAATTAATAAAAATATGCAACAATAAAATTACATAGGTATTAAAAACTATCGAAATCTAAGTAACGAGAGCATGTTGGTCGTTCCACATCTAAATTATATTATAAAAATGCATTTTTCAATTTCACTAATCAACGTCGCCGCGAAAATTTCTTCTTCTTTGGGCACTTTAAAAATAAATTTATTAAGAAAATAATATTTACAGTTACCAGTGTACAGATATTAACTAAATTAAGTATTTCTAGTCATAAAAAATATTTATAATTGAGTATAAACTTTTAAAAAACTAATATATAATTGAATAAAGTCGCCCCGACACCGAAGCGCGGTCCAGCCTCGACAATGTCCGAAAACGGACTGTGACAGGCTGACAGGGCGACAGAGCATGCGCGCTCGCGTAAATATATTCAATTTCAGGGAAAAATGATATTTTCTCTTATAAAACGGGGAATAAAAATAAAACTCTCAATTAAAAATATTAGTATTTTTAAGACCTTTTTTTTAGTGTAAGAACTATTTAAAAAGCTTGTACCGTTTTGGAGAAATTTTGCAAAATATGACAAAGATAGGTACTCTTTGGGGATTTTTTTTCTAATAAGGGGTTGACAAAAATACAATTTTATTCAATTAAAAACATTTACCAAATCCTCTTCTGTTACCGTGTAATTTTTTCTTTGTGGATTAAATGAACAGTTATTGAGATTTTTTTACTTAAATATCCAAGATTTAGGCATTTCAACCACTGTTAAGGCCTTAATAACACTCTCAATGTGTTCATGTTCCTTCTTTATCGGTGCAATCAACGTATTCATTTATTACGTTATAATGTTCTTTTTTTGGACCGCCTCGTAGCTCTAGTGGTTGTAAACGCAACTGCTGATCACGAGGTCCCGGGTTACATCCCGGGTCGCGCCAAAAAATCACTTATTGAGTTTTTTCGTCAAGGAGTTCTCAGTAGCTGCCCGGAGTCAGGAAATTGGCAATTTTTCACCCCCGTGCCTTGGAAAGCATGTAAAGCCGTTGGTCCTGCGCTTGATCTCCCTCCGATCGTGTTGAATTAGCGTCCCATCGGACTATGAGAGTGAGGGAATAGAGAGTGCACCTGTGCTTGCGCATACACTCGGGCACTATAATCCTGTCCTGCGCCGATGGCTAGTCTCCGTTGGGGCTGGCCGCCGTGACCGAATTTCGATCTGGAGGACATTATTATTATTGTTATTTTTTTCCATTTAAGTAACATTTTGCATCTTGTTCTTGTATTCCTCCATTGTAGAGTGTGTTAACATAATAACGCGTTTATAATTGCAGGAAAGGTTTGGTTATCTAAGGGAATAATTAAGTACAACGTAACAAATATGCTTAAGTGGAATTCCAGTTTTCACTGAGTTTTAACAAATTTTAGTAACGGTACAATAGTAAAATTTGGCGGCCATTGGAGATTATATTACAAAAGATAAAATGTTCACCTCCGGTAAAGGCATAAAATAGTCTTCCTACTAAAGCTACTTGCAATGCGGGGCTAGTCATTATTTAAAATGATATGTATTATTACAAGTTAGGCTACTAAATATCTTAGAATTCATTCAATCATTAATAGAAATATTATAATGTATGTGTTGGGTTAACATCGTGACGAAGCCTTATGCACAGTCATTTAATTAAATGAGTTTCAATTTATATTTATAAAACAGTATATTTTTATTTCCTATGTGAAATTTTAAATAATAGGTAAAACATCACTGTTAGGTTATCTCAACTGTCAATTTTAAACTATGATTTGAGACTTTGTTTGTTTTGTATATTTATAAACAGAAGTAGAAAGTTTCAAATTTGAATTTTATATCTTTTTATTAATGTTGTTGAAGACAACAAGGTAGTAAGGCATTTCATCTTAGTCCTCAGGGTTAACATTTGTGGCCTTCCTTCTTTGAACTTGGCGCTCATTTGTCACTCTTTTACAAGTAGTCTGAAAATTTTAGACATTATTAATTTAAGTATGTGTTGAAGCTTAAATACCTGTTGTTAGATCAGTTAATATAGTTAAAGTATCATTTTGCATACAAGATATACATTATACAGTATCCGATGCACGAACATGATTACCTGTTGTTATTTTAATGATACCAATAAAAGTGATTCGAGCTGCAGTTTTCACTTTTAATATGCTATGTAAATTATACCTTCTCTAACTTAATAAAAGACTAATAGTTTTTAGAAACTTCATGCCCAATAAATGGACGATGACTTATTTTTCTTAAGGAAAGGTTCAGTCAAAGGTTCATGTCAAGACGGTAGTCTCGCTTCCGGGACACTGGCGAGATGTCTAATGGATGGGTGTTATGAGATAGTCCATTGGTTTTAATGTTGCAGTCGGAATACTAGGTTCCTGGTGAGCGATCAAACTGTGAGAAGTCTGCACGAAACCAACCTTAATGCTCGTAAACCACTTCAGATTTCAGTTTAAGGCGGCAACGATCATTTGACTATGGCCACTGGACTATGAATAGATCTAGAGTAACACTCACGGATGAATCCCGATACGACTTTTATCTAGATTCACGAAGAAGACGTATTTAGTGAATACCTAGACGTAAAAACCATTCAAAACACAGACACAGCTGAAATATTTATGATGTATGCATTAATACGCCTTGGCGGAAGAACTGATCGCGTTTGAATGTAAGGCAATATATCTTCTGCAAAATACTAAACTGGAACCTATAGTCCAAACACACTGGTGGCAAATGGGTCAAAATTTTGTGCTTGTACTTCACATTGCCCATCAATATAATGTGGCGATTGACGATATCCTTCAACAAAAGGCTTTACAAAGTTGTCCCGAAAATTTCATTACTGAAAGTAAACTTTTTCTAATATCTTCACCGAATCTGGGGCATTATCACATAAAATATAGAGATAACCTTGTTTTGAGTTATGAAGTATTAAGGAGATGTATGAGGGTAAACATTAAAAATAATTGTCACATTTGTTTCTGAGAAGTTAATTAAAGTATTTACTGCTATAATCAATGTAAGTTACCAATTTCTGTTCTAAGAAAAAGCAAAAAGAAAGTTGGTCATAAAAAAGAAAACTCTTCAACACATAATATGATGACAAGATATTCACATCGCCAATCGCAGCAATTTATCATTCATTCAGAACTGCGGTAGACCACAAGAAGTAAGAAAATAAGACTGTTTAAAACATTTAACCGCATAGTTATTTTTGAAGCATTCTCTAATACACTTTAGATGAAAACCTTTTCACCCATTCTCTACAACAAATTGTAAATTTTATTGTTACGGAACAAACTCCAGAGAGAATCGTGTGGTTGATGCCTAATGCCCTCATTGTTTGACAAAAGTTCTACTTTTAGCTAGAAATTTCACCGATTTGAACTTCATAATAGTTTAACTTAAAGGGATTTGTTTCGAAAGATAAAAAATTAAAGAATTTTAAATATCTAATTAAAAAAATTCTATTACGGAAATAACGATAAAATAAAATATAATTATATAAAATACATTGCATTTTTTATAGGATAGGGGTGACAAACGAGCACACAGTCCACAGGAAAGTAAGTGGTTGCTGTGGCCCATAGACATCTACATCTATCCTCGATTACGAATCAAAATGCAGATGCGTTTTAGCCCGTGAGGATTAAGATGAAATGCCTTGTTTCCAGTAAAAAGGGTCTCCAGTTCTCTACACCCACCATACGAAACACAGCAGCGTTCATCTGCTATTTTATGCTGGTATTGTGTGAGAGCGTGGTCCTTCCCCGGTCGAGCCATCACATTCGTGCTGTAATTATACCACTAATATAGCTGAAGTACTTCGGGAAAAAATGTTTAAATTACACGCAATAAGATCCGTGTAATTAGGTTTATTCATATTAACATTCTCGGAGTGTAGTCGTACACATTCTAGTTGATAGAACTCCTTCTTTTCCTAGAAACTCCGGAAATTTCCGTATTTAGGCAGGTACCACTCTCTTAACTCGTTATGTGTGCCGCAGAGCTGAAGTATAATACTGTGTTCCTATTTCAAGGGCAAGAAAGCCAGTATGCGAGGCATTTCTTTTAGTCTTACAAAATCACAACTCATGTGCCGCCATCGTTGTTTGAAGTTTGAAGGTTGGAAGTTCGTTTTAATCTAATTTCAAATTAATTTAATTTTAAAAACATGGAATTCTTTTTTAAAAATTAGTTATTTGTTTATTGAATAATATTATGTTTTTATCGCATTTGAATCTTTTTCGTCACCATGGATACGTTAAAAATTCGAGTAATTATGGAATATGAGTACCGTCGTGGCAGCTACACGGCACAAGCAGCACGCACCATTAACGACGTTTACGGAGCGAATACTATAAACGAACGCACCAGCTGTTATTGGTTTGAACGCTTCCGTTCTGGAAAATGAACCCCGAAGTCGTCCGAAAACTTTGGCCGACAATGAACATTTAAAGGTGATTCTGGAAGCTAATGATACTCATTCTACGGCGGAATTAGCAGCAGCTTTCGACGTTAGCATCAAAACAATATTGGTCTATTTGCGTCAAATTGGCAAGTTAAAAAAGCTTGATAAATGGGTGCCCCACGAACTCAATGATCGCCAGCGCGAAGTACACGTCGACGTATGTCTGTTGAACAGTGCAAGGCATCACTGTTCAACAGGCACACAGATGAAAGAATTTTCAACCTCATTGTTACCTACGAAGAAATGTGAATTCTGTTTAACAATCGCCAGCACTTAGCAAGTTGGCTAGATCCTGATGCAACACTTAAACAATGCTCTAAAGGAAAACTTACCCCTAGAAAAGTCGTCACTGTTTGGTGGTCTAGCGCCGGAGTAACTCATCACAACGTCTTACCAAATGGGATGAGCATTACTGTAGATGTGTACTATGAACAACTGAACACAAAGATTGAGAAACTCGCACTTCTCCAACAAGCTTTGGTTAATCGCTCGTCCCCGCTGCTCCTGCACGACAACGCGGCACCTCATACTACACAACAGACGGTCTCCAAGTTACAAGAGCTGGGATTGAAAACTCTCCGTCATCCGCCGTACTCACCAGACCTCGTGTCTACAGACTTCTACTTTTCCCAGAATTTGGATAACTTTTTGGCGGGAAAAAAAATCAATATTCGAGAGGCAGTACAAAATTCCGTGGACGAATTTGTTGCCTCCCGTCCAGCTGATTTCTTCAAGAAGGGCATCAATAAACTGCCACTGCGTTGTCAAAGATGCAACGATTGCATGGGTGATTACAAAATGAAAAATATAGAAAAAAAATTGCGTCAACCTATTTCATAATAAACGGCTATTTCAAATATTATTAAATAAAATCTTCGCGCAGCTTTAAAAAAACATATAATATTATAAAAACAGTCTTTAGCTGCCTTTCATTATTTAAATCATCCTGTCGTCGTTTATGTAAGAAGCAAGAAAATTTTGATAGTGTACTACTTCTTAGCTGTTTTTTCTTTCATTTCGGCATGACATTTTACATGTTTCTTGTTTTGTATTAAAAATCTACAAAATAATTTTGCTTTCATTTAAGTATTCTGTACATTGCAGAAAGACAGCCGACTCTTGTGACCTATAAAACGATATTTACTTAAAGCCTATAAAGTCCTAATGTTTGGCACAGACCTCCTCTCATTTCTGAGAAGGTTTAAGGCTTTAAGAAGCCTGAATGACCTTGACGAAACGGCGACCGCAGAGATTTTAGCCAACGTCAATACCTACCTACTTTTTGTATTACTATAAAAAGTGCAAAGATTAATAGACTGCAGAGGTGAAAAGTATATAGTGATATACTGCATATTATGCTTGCGCATTACTGAGAGTTATGTCGCGATTAAGCATCTTCAATTATATTGCACGGTGTGGTGCTGTAGCATCAGGAGCTATCAAGTGTTTAAGTTTTAAGTACGTAAGACTTTTTATTATATTTGTTGAATCGTATTTATTTGTGTCATATTAGTACCTCTGGGTCTAAGCACTTGCTATAAATTTCGCCCGAGTTTGATCCCCGGCAGCACCGATGAAATTTTTAATTGAAATTTTAAGTGCTGGTTTAGCACGTGCTCGGTGGTTAAGAAATACATCGTGAGGAAACCTGTATGTGTGAGGATTAAAAAAAATTTCGAACACATGTGAAGTTCGCCAACGCATTGGGGCAGCACGGCGGACATTTCCTTGTTCTAAAACCCTTTCAGAAATAAGAAGAGTCCTGTGCCCAGCAGAGGGACTTATATAAGCCTGTTACTTTACTTTTGTATCGTATACATATGCAATATTAATATTCGTTTCAGATACAGAAGGGTACCTAATGCTGACAAAAATATAAAAAAAAAAATAACGTATAACATCTTTGTACCTAGATAAATTAATGATCTAGTGATTGTCAGTTATTTCATACGCCACATTTTCTATAGAGTTTAGAACGTTTCAGATAGGGCAAAATAAAAAATAATAGAAATTATTATGGGAATGATTTATTAATAATATATATATTTAAAGATATTTATAATAAAAATAAGGAAAAAGCTGCAAGGTTCAACTGAGTGTTTCTATAAACACAATTGTAAAATCTGTGTTCTCATTTTTTTCAGTAGTTAATTGATGAAACGAAGTCAAGATCACTTCATATAATAATTCATTAAATATTTTATATTTAATTAAATTGACCCATAGCCTATTTGACCTTCTACTTACAACTCGGCAGAAATTTGAAAAGAAAGATTTTCTCTGCTCTCAATTTTCTTGTGTACACCATTTTTCACAGAAGTATTGTTTACAACTGGCGTGGTTTTCAAAAGCATGATTAAGTGTCAGCTGTATATCGTCCCTTTTTTACTGGAAATGAGGCATTCCATCTTAGTCCTCACGGGTGACCGTTGTCACCCGTGCATCTGCATTTTGATTTGTAATAGAGGATAGATGTAGATGTCTATGGGCCGCAGCAACCACTTACCATCAGGTGGACTGTGTGCTCGTTTGTCACCCCTATCATAAAAAAAAATTAGATCCTGAACTTTTTTGACATTTATTTTTGTTACAAACTCATTAATTTATTATTTTTTATATTTTTTGTAACTTATTGGGTATCTTGGATAAGTTTAAATTTTTTTTATTTTATCACAAAATATTCGTGATAAATTATTACGTTTTCTACAATGATACTCTCCTCTTTAGTTGCGTGGCTGTAGGATGTTATATGGTACTGAGTTACCGTCAGTTATTAAGCGGTCATAAATCAATATATGTATGTATAGATATACAAATCTACATTTTTTGATTTTATTATTTTTGATTTTTAGGGTTCCGTAACTCAAAAGGAAAAAAGGGAACCCTTATAGGATCACTTTGTTGTCTGTCTGTCTGTCTATCTATCTGTCAAGACCCTTTTTCTCAGGAACGCGTGGAGGTATTAAGCTGAAATTCATATCAAATACTCAAGTCTACTGTCCCTTAGAGCTGTGAAAAAATCAAACTTCTAAGCCAACGCAATCAAAAGATACAGCCGTTTATGCCGCAAATTTTCGATATTCGCAAGGGAATCAAAACCTACAGGGTACTTCCCGTGAACTCAGAATCTTGAAATTTGGTGCGAAGCAACGTTTATAGCACAGATAAAGGAAAAATTACGAAAAGTATACATTTTTAGTTACATCATATAATAAAAATATTTTTAATAATTTTAAACTTATATACCTACGGATTTGTTCGGAACCCTCGGTGAGTGAGACCGACTCGCACTTGGCCGGTTTTTTTTGAATTATGATTGATTTTTTGAAACTTGGTAAAATTATCTTTTTTCATACCAATTGATGGGCCTGATGCCAGTTGTGCTCTTTGGTTGAAGTTATTTTTTATTTTATGCACAATTGCAGACGAAACAATGTTGATTGCGCATCTGTAAAACAAAATTTTACCTCTTCTCCTTCTAATAATAGCTTCTGTACCTGACACGGCGGAATAGTTTTTTTTTTCTATAAGACCTTTTGCAGTAATAATTTTTGTTAAAAGTTATGAGTGTAACATTTTTATCAGCTGCTTTATTCATAGTGCCTTGAGCAACACTTTGCCGGTTTCTGTACAGAAAATGATGCTGGCTTTGATATTTATTATTTTAAATAATTCCTAGACGTAGTGCTGCAGAAAATTGTTCCAAATATGGTTGGCCGCTACCAATGAATATAATACCTGCTATGTTACACTTATTTACATAGAAACTTTAATTATCATCTGCATAAAATTTTAAATAGCACTTTCTACACAATAAAGTATACTTTGAGATCAGTCCATCTAGTTTTTCGCTAATTAAGTGAATAGTAAAACAAACCAAGAGGTCCATGATTTAAAATTTCTTGCAGATTTTTATAGAAAAGCATGACCTTATCATAATATGATAGTTCATCATTTAGCCATCTGATAAAACTTTTAAGTGTGCCAGTCATACAGTAATATTGATATTTGAGTCTTTATATTGAAAATAGTCCGTTCAGTATGATTGACCGTATGTATGACTTTTATAAGTCTATTCTATTTTTGATGAAAATTATTATTGCAGATAAAAGCCCTCTCACATTTATTTTAGTCTCGAATTTTTCGTTTTTTAGAAAACGTTTTATTAGAATTGTTTTACTTAGAAATCTTGTAATGACGTACATTTCTTACAATATGAACTAAGTCGTGTTTATTTTTTAAATTGACAAGGTTTTTTTATCCAAAACTTAGAATGTTGCTGACGAAACGACGTAAAAATTAGGTAGGATAGATAAATGTCCCGTTTATGGCTCTTCAAATGTAAAACACCGACTAAAAATATATATCTTCGATATTTTAAATAGCGATATAACGATATTTAAGTTAGAGTATCGAATTCGTATCAATTTTATATATTTTAACATGTTACAACTAAAGGAGGTACAAAGTATTCATGTGTGGTTGGTTGTCATTTTTTTTTCGTCGTCCAATCGTCAGTAATATAAAATTTTGGATCCGATCTTTACATTATGCAAATGATGACGATATATCGATATAATTATCGATATTTATCACGCGATATATATATCGATACAGTTTAAAATTTCGATTCTATATATATCGATATATTTTTTTCCTTGCCAATCTCTACTGCGAGCTGCGACAGAGGATTACAGGCCGACGGAGTAGATACGCTCGCGCGAATATATTCATTTTAGGGGATAAATGATATTTTCTCGAGGAAAACGGGGTATAAAACTAAAACTCTCAATTAAAAATATTAACATTTTTAAAATCTTTTCTTTAGCGTAAAAGCTATTTAAAGAGCTTGTACCGTTTCCGAGAAATTTTACATAATATGATAGGTACTCTTTGGGAATTTTATTCATTTAAAACATTTATTAAATCCTCTTCTATCATCCTGTATTTTTGTGGATTAAATGAACAATTATTGTGATTTTTTACTTAAATATCCAATAGTTTAGGCATTTCACCCACTCTTAGGGCCTTAAGGGCAAATAAGTGCCTACTACGCTGGCCGAATATATGTTGGCGCATTTCACGTGTCTTAGAAATATTCTTTTCTGATTTCTCAGATCTGCAATTTTCTTTACAATGTTTTCCTTCACCGCCGAGCACATAGTAATCAGTAATCATTAAAATTGCAGTTAACAGTTTTATTGGTGTCGGAGGGAACAAACCCGGGTTGCGAGCTTAATGTGAAATTTACGTCGAGCGCTTAGCTTGAACTATATGTACCAAGATTCAGGGGCTAAGCACTCGCCGGCTAGCTGTAACGATATTAAATTGGTACATAATTTACTATAGTGTTATACTTTAGATAAAATATTCTATTGTGGCATTTTATTACATTTTGATCATTGATTATTTTATAAAATGTTATACCTACCGTTTTTCTATTACTTCCACAGGTTTATTTATCATTTCACGCGTACTCACAAGCTTGGATTACACCAAGCTCTCATGCAGTCGCACCTTTTGCTGATGACGGAATTATGTTGGAAATGGGCAAACTCGCCACAGCAGCTCTCGCTGATATGTATGGAACCAAGTACCAGGTATGATTTCTCGGTTTAAAAATATTAAAATTAATGGAATCGTGCAATACAAAATTAATTAATGTAATTATTTTAAAGCACATAATTTAATCAATATTTTAGGTTGGAACTGCCGCCGAAATTCGTCAACCAGCATCTGGTATGGCCCACGATTGGGCAAAAGCGCGTGCGGGTATCAAATTTTCATATCATGTTGATCTTCGTGACTCCTTCGGGCCTTATGGTTTTTTACTGCCAGGATCACAAATAGTTTCAACAGCTCGCGAGACTTGGCAAGCAGTTAAAACAATTGTAGATAATTTAACACCCGGATAAAAGCACTATCCGCTACAGAATGTGTGACGCGGACCCACTTCACAAGTAGTAGAAAGAAAAATTCTTGATTGAGAGTCAAACAAATTAACTAGTGATTATAGAAACATGAGAAAAAGTAACGGGGATAGATATTTACGTCTATATAAAGTAAAGCAAAATTATAATGAAATTGGACCTATCTGAGGTGCTACAATAATACTGTTTTTTTAAATTACGTTATTTAGAAGAAAGTCAAAGAACAGAAATGTACTGCAAAGAGCAATGGCAGAAAAATAGTTGAGAAAAATTATAGCGTCTAGAAATAAGTTATATATAAAATAAGCTTTATAATTTTTCTATGATTATTCAAATAAAAATGTATTTTAATTAAAGCCACAGAAAAAAAACAAATATTTTTGGGAATATCAAATGACTTAAATCATTTTACTCTATTCAAATGTTGCCATTTAGTATATTCATACTATTTTCGTATACACTTTGTAACACTACCAACACAACACACAAAATATTTTTATATTAAGTTATTATAAGTAATAACTGTACTATCAGTAATAATAACAATAAAAGTGATATGGATGAGAATAAGTCTCTTACAAAGAATTTCCTACAATAATACATTATCTCAATCATAGTACTATGTAACAATTCCATTTAATGTTATGCCAACACTAGCTAAAATAAAAAGTCACTGTTTTTTTTTACTGGCTTTACGGCTCTGGGTTCTAGCTTTTCTGAGAATGTCACTATGATACAAAAGCCCTGGAGCCATGCCAGAAATATACATTCATGGTATGCATATATATAATAGAGATACAATAATCTAAAAACTCTCAATTATGTATTATTTATTAAGCTAACATCAACCACAGGAAGCATGACTCTTTCCAAGTGACATAGAACATAACCTGAAAAGGTTCAAATGTAAATATCTTTTTTTTGACGCCTTCTCAGTACAAAATTCTTTGACAGAGTTATTAAGGGACTGACGCTTAACATTTTAAGATATTTTTGGTATATAGACGCTACCATTTCTTCTCAACTAATTTTATGTATGAAAGTCTGCCATTGCTCTTTGCTCAAAAATGCATTTAAAATGTAATTAGAATGTAGATAATTCGAGTTAAGATGATTGTTAGCTTAAAGTAATTTGTAATTGTACCATTGTACTATTATATTTAATGACAGAAAATAATGTAATGTTAGCTTGCGAGTATAAACTGTTAAATTGTCCCGTACTAGTTTCTTTTTATGATATTTTCCTTTTTATTTTATAATGTTGTAGAAATCCATTCCAGTTTTTGATTTACAAAACCATCGTCACGGCCCAGCACTGCTGGACATAGAAGATTTCCGCAAAGCACAGTACCTACTGTACATTATGCATGATACATGATGCATTTATTGACTCCTTGCAAGCTTCACGCTTGACCAACGCTCTTGTCGTGAGGGAGTATTCAAAACTTATTAGACACGACCCAAAAACTAAATTAATTTATAGTTCTTCAGCATGGCGTTGTGAAAGCATAAGACCATAATATATTAATATAATAGATATCTATTTAGGATTGAATTTAAAAAGACATACTCATAGATTTATGAGTATGTTTTTTAAATAAGGTTGAAATAAATTTTATTAATTTTGGCAGTCGTTGTTTGTGTGTGTGCGTGTGTGTGTGTGTGTGTGTGTGTGTGTGTGTGTGTGTGTGTGTGTGTGTGTGTGTGTGTTATTACGTGTTTCTGTTATGTTCTGTTTGTGTGTGTTTATCTATTTATGATTATCGATTTATTAAAAATATTTTATAAATTAATAAAATATTTACAATAAAGTAACAAGTAGTTATTATTTGAGAGCTGTGGTAGCTCAAACGGTTAACGCTCGCTGTAAGTTTCACAGTACACCAGCAACCTGGGTTCGACTCCCCCCCCCCCTCCCCGGCACCAATGAAATTCTTGATTGCAATTTTAAGTGCTTATTTACCACGTGCTCGGGGGTGAAGGAAACGACGAAACATCACGAAAACATCGTGAGGAAACCCGAAGACATGAGAAGTTCGCCAACACGCATTGGGGCAGCGCGGCGGACATTTCCTTGCTCTAAAACCCTCTCAAAAATGAGAGGAGGCTTGTGCCCAGCAGTGAGACGTATATAAGCTGCAACTCTACTTTTTACTTTACCGAAACCAGTAACGTTACTTTAACCTCCACACGAGGTGTGTGCTTGCCCCATGTTTACTTTCAGGGCGAGTAGTTACACATGTGTGAGAAATAGCTAACGTAGTGCTTAATTTTTGAAAGAGTAATATTGAGATACGCTAACGTTGTGCCTCTTTCTCAAAAGTAGAAGGCGGACAAGCTAACGTTGTGCCTCTGTCGCGTCTAGCTTAAGTTATGCTAACGTCGTACCTATGACTTAAGCAGATGTTAAGTTATGCTAACGTTGTGCCTATGACTTAATCGGTTATTATTTTATTATGTTATGCTAACATCGTGCCTATGACTTAATGAGTTATTATTTTTTTAAGTTACCTATGCTTACGTCGCGTCGTGCATGTGATTTAATCAGTTATTCTGTTGAGTTATGCGAACGCAGTGCCTATGACTTAAAACAGTTATTTTTGACCGACTTCAAAAAGGAGGAGGTTCTCAATTCGACTGTTATTTTTTATGTATGTTCCTCAGAACTTTTACCTAGGTGAACGTTTTTTATGGTTCTTTTTTTATTTGAAAACTGGTGCTTATCATGTGGTCTTATATAAATTTGATCAAGATCTGGCCAGCAGTTTGTTTAGTTAATCTTAATAATGCGTATTTATGAATAGTTGAATTTTAACAAAATTTTTAATTTTACCACTTGTGTTCAGTTATGCGAACGTAGTGCCTATGACTTACTCTGACACGTTGTGCTCACGTAGAGCTATTGCCAAACGCGTCGACTGTGACTGTTACGCTATGCCTGCATACCCCATGCCGTTTATGGAGACTGATATTTAAAGTTAAAGGGAGCCCGAGGATGGACTCCTGTCAGGAGAGACCGTGTAGAGAATGAGGGTAAAAAAAATATGAACAAATGAAGGTAACGTACAGGCAACTAAGAGGAACAGTCTGTAATTCTACGAGTCACTCTATCGTTACTATGCCCGTTGGGGTATTCTACTAGTGTAGGCAAGGAAGGTCGTGTTGCTGAGAGGCTGCCCTGTGTTACATTGAGATGGGTAGTGATGCTGTTGGTTTGCATACTTTGGTGTTATCATGTAATTGGGGTCCTTATAGTAAGCAGGGTTTGTTACCGAGTAGTGTTCTTTTATTTAAATACTTTTGAGACTAATTTCTAACATCAGAAGTGGAATAATTTCTTACATCAGAAGTGGAAGTAAAGCCTTTTCCTGTAGCTTTACATTGAAATTTCTCACACTATATATATTACAAACATATAAACGTTGGTGTATTTGGAGTACCTATACAAGCAAGCTATGCTTACGTATACCTACTCAAAGTTGGTGCGTCTGTTAGTGGTCATGCTCGTGTAACTTCTTAACCGATTTAGGTCATATTCTCATAATACTTGTTTTGTTGAGACGTTGATTTATTGCTACAGGTACAAATCTTTAGATTCGATAGGTGCTGATGTAATCAAGTTATTACAAATTGTATTTATATGGACCAAAATGATTTGTATTCATGTCATAGTATAATAATATTATGTTGATAGAATGCAAAAAAGAAAATCACAAAATCAAGTCCCGTTAAGTGGCGCTGTGGTTGAGTTATTATTATTTTTTAAATTAGGCTAAAAAGTCTGGAGTGAATTCGGAGTGAAACACATTGCGCTACTGGTAAAGGCGGAGCAACGTCTATTGAGCCAGCTAGCAATGTGCATATAGATCAAAAATATTATAATGAGTCTGTCTGTGTTTTTTTATACGGAAACTGCGTTTTAAGGTTGTGGGTTCGAGAAATGTACGGACACAAATGTATTGTTCGTAGTAACCTTTATTAGTTACTGGCTCTATTGCCATCGTAACATCCTCAAAATGTAACACACATAGCACAGATAAGTAATGCACATGCTATACCATACACTACAGCGTAAACGGACTTTATTAGATTTTGCTGAACGTTACTTCCGTGCGAAAAAAGATCTGAGTTTCCCACAAGTCGCGCGTAAAGGAGATTTACTTCAAAGTTAGTTATTTCGGCGAAATCAAGCTTGTTATCTATCAACAGAGACTTTTTAATTGTTTTACTACTTTTTCACGACACCGCTTCACACAATAGACTGTCGTAGTCCTAAAGCTTTCCAATTTACTCTAGATTTGGATAACTTTTAACAGAAAAAAAAAACAAAACAAAACTATAATAGACAACTAAAACTCCTTAGAATTCATGGATCCCATCGATTCCATTTCTAAAGTAGAGGCATCAATAAAGTAAAGTACAAACATATGTAGGTACATACTGTGCGCCCCTTTCATTCAAGAGCGTTTTTAAAACAAGGCAAAAAGTAACGGCATAGAAAGTCCGCCCCATCGCCTCAATACGTATTGGCATACTTCACATTCTGATGAATCCATCATTCTTAAACCATTTTTTTTACTAAAAATCTGTACGTTCGTGAAATTTTTTTTGTTTCCTTATAATTTTTTTTCTTGTAAAACCGAATTGACAATCAAGCTTACAGTCCACCTAATGGTAATTGGCTACTATAGCTAGGCTTGCCAACCGTCCAATCCAAATCGGATTTTCCGGGACGTCCCGCTTCTGGGTAAATTTTCGACCTTCCCGCCGTAACCCCTTGCGGGACGCCTTTTGTCTCGGAAATCGGTGATTATATGATATTAGTATCTATCTCGTACCAACGACACCTTAGCCGTAGCTTCGATACCACTTTCAAATGCATCAGCAGAGAGTGTTTTCTCTGTGAGAAAAAGCATGGACAGACAGCAGAAATAAGCTGTTTGTTGACCACGTCAAGGCTGAACTACAAATTAACTTAAATGTATTTGTTTGTTTAACCAATTTGTATGTGGTGTATTGTGTCCCGCGTAATATAATCAAGTCCCGGATGTCGAGCTGGGTAGTCCCGGAAATGCCTTTTTTGGAGTTGGCAAGCCTAACTATTGCCCATGGAAACCCAACACAACCAACATAAAACAATGAAGGCTACAGGTTACAGGCTACTGGTTGGCTTAGAAACTTAGCTAAATAATTTTAAAATCTTTAATGTAACGGATTTCCGCAAAGTAACACGTGACTCTATTTATTATTAGATGAAGCTGTACAACCAAAAGGCTTACAGCACTAACATTTCAGAACAAAGAAGACCTATGGCATTGAGTTTTATGTACTACGTATTAGAGAAGCCTTTCTAAACAAAAAATGTGCACTACTCTATGTCTTCGCGCATGCGCGGGAGTTAGTAAACTCACGCATGCGCAGTTGATTTAAGCGCGTTGCACTTGCACCTGCGTCAATCTATATAAAGGTCAATTTATATAAAGAAATATATTATTCATGAATCTTTCTTTTCTTTTTTATAGGATAAGGGTAAAACAATTAGCTAAAGTTGCTCGTTGGCTTGACAACAACTTACCTACTTTGAATGTTCATCATCATCATCATTACAGCCCTTCACAAGTCCACTGCTGAACATAGGCCTCCCCCAAAGAATGCCACAAAGCACGGTCCTGAGCCACCTGCATCCATCGACTTCCTGCATATCTTACCAGGTCGTCACTCCATCTAGTGGGGGGACGCCCTACACTTCGCTTGCCGGTACGAGGCTGCCACTCGAGAACCTTTCTTCCCCATCGGTTGTCGGTTCTTCGAGCTATATGGCCGGCCCATTGCCACTTCAGCTTACTAATCCGTTGGGCTATGTCGGTCACTCTGGTTCTACTGCGGATATCCTCATTTCTGAGTTTATCACGCAGAGAAACTCCGAGCATAGCCCTCTCCATAGCTCGCTGAGCGACCTTGAGCTTCCTCATACGGCCAGCAGTGAAGGACCACGTCTCAGTTCCGTAAGTCATCACTGGCAACACGCACTGGTTGTACAATTTCGTTTTAAGGTTTTGAGGTATGTCTAACGAGAAGATGTGTCGTAGATTCCCGAACGCTGCCCAGCCGAGTTGAATCCGTCGATTGACCTCTCGGTCGAAGTTGGACTTACCTAGTCGGACTATTTGTCCCAGGTAAACATACTCGTCAACAACTTCGAGCTTAGTGTTCCCAACAACTACCGGCATAGGTGTGACATGGACATTAAACATGATCTTTGTTTTGTCCATGTTCATCTTAAGACCTATCCGTTGGGAAACACTATTGAGGTCATTGAGCATAGTGCTTAGGTCCTCCAGCGATTCTGCCATAAGGACTATATCGTCGGCAAATCGAAGGTGAGTGATGTACTCGCCATTGATGTTGATACCGTATCCTTTCCAGTCCAGAAGCTTGAAAACGTCTTCCAATGCAGCGGTGAAGAGTTTCGGGGATATGACGTCACCCTGTCTTACACCTCTCTGCAATTGGATAGGTTTCGTACTCTGGTTCTGTACTCGGATAGCCATCGTAGCCCTACTGTACAAGCACTTCAACACTTCGATATACCGAGAGTCAACTTGGCACCGCTGAAGGGACTGCAGCACCGCCCAAATTTCGACGGAATCAAAGGCTTTCTCATAGTCCACATACGCCAGACATAGTGGCAAATTGTACTCCTCGGACTTCTGTACAATTTGCCGTAGGGTATGTATGTGGTCTACGGTGCTAAAGCCCTTTCGGAAACCGGCTTGTTCGGGAGGCTGGAAGTCATCAAGTCTGCGCGCGAGACGATTCGTAATGACTCTCGAAAACAGCACGTAGACGCGGCTCAGAAGGGAAATCGGTCTGTAGTTCTTCAAGAGAGCGTTGTCGCCTTTCTTGAAGAACAAGACCACCGCACTTCTGCTCCACGCCTCCGGTGTAATGCCACCATGGAGGACGGAATTAAAGAGCTTCTGAAGGACTTCAAGTACCGGTTTTCCACCCGCTTTCAGAAGCTCCGCTGTAATTCCATCCTCGCCTGGGGCCTTGCCGTTTTTAAGGTGCTGGAGAGCCATTCTAATCTCGCTCAGACTGACGTCCGGGATATCATCGGAATAATGTCGGATAAGACTCGCTCTTGGATCGTTACTCACACTTGCGTGTGGCTCCAACGATGACGTGTACAGCTGCCCATAGAACCTCTCAATCTCACTCAAAATCTCAGGTGCCCCGGAAACGATGCTGCCACATTCGGTCTTCAGCTTTGACAGTTGGCTCTTTCTGGCAGACAGATCTCTGGCAAAGACTTTGGAGCCTTGGTTCCGCTCGATCGCTTCTTCAATACGAGCTGTATTGAAGTTGCGTAAGTCCCGCCGCATGCATTTGGAGATCTGTCTTTTCAGTTGCCTATATGCTGTCAAATCTGTTGAAGAATGTAGCTTCATCTCCCGTCTAACAGCCATGAGATTAAGAGTGTGATCGGAGAGTTTTTGTGTTCTTCTGCGGCGGGTCTTGCAGAACTTAGCTCCGACCGCATGGACAGTTTCCACGAGCTTGTCATTCAAATCGTCCACTTCATTGCAGTCTTCTAGGCACTGAAAACGGTTTTGTAACTCGAGCTGAAATGTTTCGGGACCTTGGATTAGAGCACGAGGGAGACGGAGCGTTGACTTCATCAGACGAGACCTCTCCAACTTAACATTTAGGTTCAGTGTGCCTCTAACCATTCGGTGATCGCTGCTGGTTTTCACCCTCGCGATCACTGAGACATCACTGAACAGTTGTCGTCTGGTCGTCATAATGAAGTCAATCTCATTTTTTGTCGAACCGTCGGGGCTCGACCAGGTCCACTTCCTGTGGGGCCGCTTCTGGAAGAAAAAGTTCATCATAAAGAGTCCCTCTTTCTCCATGAAGTCGGCCAGCTGCTGGCCCCTTGGGTTCCGTTGCCCTATTCCAAATTTCCCCACTTTCAGCTCACCGTTCTCTCTTGTGCCTAGTTTTGCATTGAAGTCTCCCATTAACACCGTATATTGGGTTTTGGAGGAATGCATGGCTCTAGAGATATCCTCATACATTTCCTCCACCTCCTCATCGGGGTGTGCCGAGGTTGGTGCGTAAACCTGTATGACCTTCAGCGAATACCGTTTGGTGATTCTGAGTATAAGGTACGCAACCCTCCTCGACACACTCTCAATCTTTACAACGTTGTTAACGAGAGACTTGTGGACGATAAATCCGACACCTCCTTGGGACAGATGGTCGCCCTCCCGGTGATAGAACAAGTTGCCGGATTCGAGGATTACCGTGTCCTCCCCCTCTCTTCGGACTTCGGATAATCCTATAATATGCCAGCGTAACTTGTCTATCTCTTCTTCCAGCTCCACAATCTTCTCGTCAGTCCTCAGGGTCCGTGCGTTGTATGTTGCCAGGTCAAGTCGTTGTAGGTGGCAACCGAACCTCCACCGGAGATTCTTAGCACCCCCTGCCCCGCCGTTACCATGGTCGCCACCGTAGCCAGGAATAGCGGGGCCGCCGGGGACTGGGGGCCGTCTCTTCGTAACTTTCATTATGGGGGGTATATTGCCATAGTTGCCACGCTTGGCGAGCGGGTTGGCAACCGCAGTTTTTTATTGTATTTTGCCGTTACCAGGAAGATGCTGCTGCCCATCTCCTGCCTGTGTCCCTTTGTCGCCTTTTACGACACCCACGGGAAGATATGGGGTAGTGGATATTCTTAACCGCCACTACACGGCAAACTTTGAATGTTACTAAAACTCAATTCATATGTTTCTCTATGACTAGTCGATTACAGCCAAAGGATTTTTTTATAGGTTAAGGGTGACAAACGAGCACACAGTCCACCTGATGGTAAGTGGTTGCTGCGGCCCATAGACATCTACATCTATCCTCGTTTGCGAATCAAAATGCAGATGCGTTGTCACCCGTGAGGACTAAGATGGAATGCCTCATTTCCAGTAAAAAGGGCCTCCGGCCACCTGCACTTACCAAGCGAAACGCAGAGGTAAACCTTTACTTCACGCTAGTATTCTGTGAGGTCGTGGTACCACCCCGGTTCGAGCCGGCCCATCCGTGCGACAGCAAAAGCTGCCGCGTGGCTCTACCACTGTTGTTTTTCTTTTGTAATATTACGATATTATTACCTATTTATTCACTTGAACAACAAATAATTTTGCTTACTTGACTACTGAATTGTTATTTACGTCCAGGTTTAAACTTTAATTTGAAATCTTGTATTATTAGCGCCGCTCCACACTGCATGAATATTGAAACCTCAGACTAACTAGTAAATGACACACTGTACGGATTGCAGTACAGTTCAGTTGAACACAGTGTATGTTCGGAATGCGCAATCTAGTACGTAGTACATATATATCGATGACCCATGGACACCCGCAACTTACTTAAAGGAAAGAAAGCTAAAGATGCGTTATCACCTCTGAGGAACAAAATGAAATGCTATTAAAGTTACTAAAAATTACCTCGCGTACATCCGCTCGATAAAATAAAACTCCTTATAATTCATGGATTCCATCGATCCCATTTCTAAAGTAGAGACATCAATAAAGTAAAGTAAAGTATAAACATGTGTATGTAGGGGCTTTTAGCAGCCCCTTCCAGTTATATATATTGGTATAAATCTCTCCTCATATTTTTAACCGATTTCAAAGAGGAGGAGGTTCTCAATTCGAGTGTATGTTTTTTTTGTAGATATACAATATGTAACAAAAACCCTGTGGTTCCCGTTAAGTACGTTATCAGGTTCATTATTCAAACGTATAGAAATAACTTTTTTTTTAAAACTCGAACAATATTTTTTTATTTTATTAAAAATATTGTTTGGAAATTGTATGTGGTTTTATTACCTCTGCATTGTCTGCGGAGTAAGAGGATTGTCAAAGACCCCGCTTTCTTTAGCTTTAGCATCGGCTAGTGTCAGTAAGAGGTAATAAAACCACATAAAATAAAATAAAATTATAAAAATTTAAAAAACATATGGGTAAATCAAGGGAAATTCCCGAACTCAATGGTGGAAAATAGGGAAAAAAGTTTCATCTTGGACTATAGTTTAAGGAATTTCATATGATATCGTCGCAGATTGAGAACCAATTTTAATGATTATTATTTTTTAAATAGATTATATACTTCAAGGATTTAAAGTTAAACCTCTACCACCATATAAATTTGGAAAAAAATGTAACCCCTAAAGGTAGAAAATATTTTTTAGCAATTCGTAGTCGGGTTTTACTTTTTGTTAAAAGTTATAACTATTCTTAATACAAAACAGCCCAAAAGTTTTGTACGTGGTGAGCCATGCTGCAGCTATAATACACGAGTAGTTGTAGTACGAATGGGTCAGTTCGACCGGGGTAGGGTAGTCCTACGATCTCACAAAATACCAGCGTGAAATAACAGCTTAAGGTTGCTGTGTTTCGTATGGTGAGTGTTGAGAACCGGAGACCCTTTTTACTGGAAACGAGGCATTCCATCTTAGTCCTCACGGGTGACACTGCATCTGCATTTTGATTCATAATCGACGATAGATGTAGATTTCTATGGGCCTCAGCAACCACTCCACGGGTAGCATGGGCTGGGGACAAAAAATTTATCTCCCGATTATATCCACTGACAAGAGATAAAATTATCTTGGCCTTATACCAAAGCACGGCAACGGGGAAAAGTATATCCCCGTTTGACATAACGAGAAGACATATATTCCCCGTCCGTAGCATGGAGCCAAATGACAGATAAAAAATTATGCTTTTTTGACATTTGAAAGCTACAATTTTATCTTAGTTCGTTGGACGTGGGTTTAAGTTTATATTATTTATGTTAATTTAATTTTTAAAAATATTTATTAGTTTTTTTTGTTATAATTATAGTTTTTAATATAGTTTATATTCATACAAAAAATCTATCTAAGTCTTAGGCTATCTCCCATTTTATCTACTGTGGATATTATATCCACCGGTGGTGGAGTATGTGCTCGTTTGTCAATAAATAATATAATCAAAATTAAATGTACGAGTATGTTAATATCTTCGCCATACAATCGCCAAAAAGTGTATGCAGTAGGTGACAACGCATATGCATTTTGATTCTTAATCGGGGATAAATGTAGATGTCCACTTACCATCAGGTGGACTGTCTGCTCGTTTGGAACTATTATTCTATAAAAAAAAATGGAAAGGACCGCTCTCGCACAGATTACCAGCGTGAGCAAACGTGCAACAAATTCGTGCAGTGACAAGAATCAGAAACCCTTTTCTTTGGTAAAGAGTATTTCATCTAAGTATTCAGGGATGACAGACAACGCATTGGATTTGATTCTTAATTAAAGATAAATGTAGCTACGGCCACCGCATTCACTTACCATCAGATGGACTGTCGGCTCTTATCCTATATAAAAAAATATTTTGGCGCAGGGCAAATATTGCTGCGTATGTTTAAAAGGAATTACTCTAAACTGTGACTTACGAAAGCAAAAAGGTTATTGGAAAAAAAAAGATAAAATAAATCTAAGCAGGTATTAGAAAGTAACACCAGTAGTATATATACATTAACAGTAACCGTTGTGGTTTATGAACCGTTGCGGTGTTCTAGTTTTTAAACTCATATTCGAATAAACGTGTACCATATTCGAGTTTTTCGGATACATAAGCCAAATAATAAATAAAATTGCATTGTTAACCTTTTTAAGTCCACTGCTGGACAGAGGGTTTTTAAAATTGAGTCTTTAGACGTGTATTTCTTAAAAACAGTTCCCTATACTAACCAATCGGGTTTTACCGTAAAGAACTTACTGCTCATCTGTTACTGCTCTCGTTAATCCGCTCGACCTTCGTAATCAGTAATACTGCTGTAAATACTCCTCTCTGGTACTAGTATGTGGGATGTACTCATTGTCTGTGGGCTAACAGCATTTATTGCCGTCAGAACAAATGCAGTCAATAGGGGATCAATACATGTAGGTGATGGTGACATTTGAAGAAGAAATTATAATATTCGCCCTTAAAAGTTACCGTCTTAATACGTCCCACTGCTGGGCGAAGGCGTTCTCTCATTTCTTAGGGTAATATAAAGCAATAGTCCGTCGCGCTGCCCCAGTGTCTTGGCGGACTTCACTAGTCTGCGAATAATTTTAATTCTTGGACATGCGGGCTTTCTCGCAATGTTATCTTTCACTGTCGAACACGTAATAAAATATATAGAACTGTAACTAACAATTTCAATTAGGGCAATGATTTTTTATGAGTTTAAGAGTTCATTCTCTCCGCACCGTAAGGTGTTGGTACGCAGAATTTGATCGTGGCCGTATTTCTCTCCATCATGAAATGCATGAAGGTCGACTCTCAACTGCAATTACTGATGAAAATGTGTCAGGCGACTAATTGAAGAAAACCGGCGCACAACCTATAAGGTTTATGTGGTAGAGCCATAATGCAGCTATATTCGTAGTATAATTGTAGCACGAATGGGTCGGCAAGACCGGGGAAGGACCACGCTCTCGCAGAATACCAACGTTAAATAGCAGATTAACGCTGCTGTGTTTCGTGTGGTGAGTGTAGAGAACCAGAGACCCTTTTTACTAAAAACAAGGTATTCCATCTTAATTCTCAGAAGTGACAACGCATCTGCCTTTTAATACGTAATCGAGGACAACTGTAGATGTCTAAGGGCCACAGCAACCACTTACCATCAGGTGGACTGTGTGCTTGTTTATCACCATTATTATATAAAACAGGAGATTCGAGGACATCCGGGTATTGGTATGAATTCAAAAAAAATACAGTGGACATTTTACCCTTTTTATTGGTGACGCGACCTGCCATTTTAGTCCATAGAGATAACAAAAACAAACAAGACAAATGGAGGTGTTAAAATAACAAGAACACTAATAAAAATTATCTGGGTAAATTAACCTTCCCCAACCTGTTATCCTTATAATATTTCTATCAACTCTATCTATTAAATCGCCGCGTTTGTAAAAGTTCGTCACCTTCATGTATTTGGTACGTTTGTAGGCCTATAACTTTCGGTCGCAATTTTCTCATACAGTCACGATTCACGCACATAAATTATACGTTACAACACACCGCGTATAGTCGCATTATATTCTTATTTACGCACGCTTATTACTAGATTTGTTTTAAACTTCACCATATGACCATTGTAGTGTGAAGAGGAACGGTAAAAGTAGGTTTAATTGTGTTATGTTAGGCTTCGTCGAACCATAATACCAATATGATTTATTGATATGGAATTCTGAAAGACCTGTTTAATTTTTTATCGTATATGTCTATATATGTTGTGTATAATGTTCAGGGGCTGATTTACTCGCAGGCTAATTAGGCTAGAGTCCAGGACACAAGGTCCGAGGGGTCGCCGAGCTTGCCTTTGCAAACACCACTTATTAACAGAATAAAATTTGATATAATATTCTCAATAAAAAATAAAATAAGTGCCGCAAGCGTTTTAATTGTTATTTTTTTATTTTTTAATAAATATATTGTAAAAATAAGGATTTCGATTATTTGGTGCCTTTGCTTTTGACTGAGTGACTGTGATTCAAACATTTTAAATTGTTCAAGCTCTCTTCTCTACCACTAATTTAATTATAGACCCTTGCCAAGGCTGCCCAACGAAACTTCTGTCAGCCATCTCTACCATCTCTGCACAGGAAGGAAGCCTCAATGGCACACGTAGCGGAGAAAGCCGATCACTCGGGCTCTCTTTTTGCGCCCAAATCGACTCTCGGTAACGGGAGAGACACACCGCCGACACTCCCGCGGCACAGAATAAATAATAGTACTACGTACAGAAGTCGCAATCCTTTGATGTTGACTGCTTGCCGACGTTTTAATAGCCTACATAGTTATTATTAATCATATAAATCGCGCACGCAAGCTAAATAAAACTTTATCGCTGCGCGCGAGTGTCCGTATTACTTTGCATCTTTTCTCCTTCCTACGTCACAACGGACACTCCGTGGTTACTAAGGGCTGTTAATAAAGAGTAAAAAAACACATTGTGAAATTTTAAATAATTATCATCGACCATATTTCCGCTACAATGTGAGTTCTGTGATACCCAACGCATGTAACTTGCCATTCGTCGGGAATCGCGATGCTTGGCTCGGAACAAATAGGTAGATAGTGTAAACCAACAAATAAACCCGAAATACGATTTCTAACAGAAATGTGATATCATCATATGATGATATCATATAATCTTATAAACAAAGTTTTAATTTCAGTATTTTGTGTTAATATAACTTCATAATTATCATTACAGCCCTTCACAAGTCCACTGCTGAACATAGGCATCCCCCAAAGAATGCCACAAAGCACGGTCCTGAGCTACCTGCATCCATCGACTTCCTGCATATCTTACCAGGTCGTCACTCCATCTAGTGAGGGGACGCCCTACACTTCGCCTGCCGGTACGAGGCTGCCACTCGAGAACCTTTCTTCCCCATCGGTTGTCGGTTCGTCGAGCTATATGGCCGGCCCATTGCCACTTCAGCTTACTAATCCGTTGGGCTATGTCGATCACTCTGGTTCAACTGCGGATATTCTCATTTCTGAGTTTATCACGCAGAGAAACTCCGAGTATAGCCCTCTCCATAGCTCGCTGAGCGACCTTGAGCTTCCTCATCCGGCCAGCAGTGAAGGACCACGTCTCAGTTCCGTATGTCATCACTGGCAACACGCACTGGGTGTACAGTCTCGTTTTCAAGTTTTGAGGTATACCTGACGAGAAGATGTGCCGTAATTTCCCGAACGCTGCCCAACCGAGTTGAATCCGTCGATTGACTTCTCGGTCGAAGTTGGACTTACCTCGTCGGACTATTTGTCCCAGGTAAACATACTCGTCAACAACTTCGAGCTTAGTACTCCCAACAACTACCGGCATAGGTGTGACATGGACATTAAACATGATCTTTGTTTTGTTCATGTTCATCTTAAGACCTACCCGTTGGGAAACACTATTGAGGTCATTGAGCATAGTGCTTAGGTCCTCCAGCGATTCTGCCATAAGGACTATATCGTCGGCAAATCGAAGGTGAGTGATGTACTCGCCATTGATGTTGATACCGTATCCTTTCCTGTCCAGAAGCTTGAAAACGTCTTCCAATGCAGCGGTGAAGAGTTTCGGGGATATGACGTCACCCTGTCTTACACCTCTCTGCATTAGTATAAGTTCTGTAAAAAAGTACTTAGGTATAGTAATAATTTAACTACAGAAGTATCTGTAGTTAAATTATTACTTAATTCTTTGTTCTCTATAAGTACCTATACCTATCTAATAAAGTAATGAAATTAATTCACCTTTTATTATTCTTCGGTAACTTAAAATATTATATAGGTAACTGAATCCGTTTGTTTGCTCATTAGGCATCCATCCCCATCCCCGCAACAATTACAGTAGGAACGACGTTTTGCCATTATAATTTATAAAATAGATAGATAATATGCATACTTAATATATTATTCTTAAATTGCATTAAAACTTTTTCAACTATTTTATCCTACAATTAAATATATTAAACACAAAACAAAAACTATTTCGATATTTCAACAAGTATTTACAAAAAACTATTTACGTAAACAGCGTTAATAAAACTTTAACATTCAATCGCCTAGAACGAGCTAGCCGCGAGTGCGCTCTGCCCCGGGGGCGCCTCGCGATTGTAGGTAAATATTTCACGCAAGTAACAAGAGTGATAGAGGCCCGTCTGCGGTGTGAGTGTTACATGCCGGATGTGTGCTTTACACAGCGCTCGGTGCGCAAAGCACTTCTCTTCCTGGATGTCAAGTCGAGGGGACCTGATGGAGTCCCTTCAATAGGAGTCGAGGAGCACAATAGTGTTGAAAACGTGTGCCCCGGAGTTGGCACCGGTTATAACTCGTCTTTTCCGTTACTCGTACTCCCTAGGCGTTGTCCAAACTCATGGAAGAAAGCTTTAGTGCATCCGATCCTTAAAAAGTGACCGCTCAGACCCATCCAACTACAGGCTTATCGACATCACCTGCTTGTCCTCTAAACAAATGGAATCCATTATAAATTGCCAGCTCATGATGTACATGACCACGTGTTCGTAAGAATTTAGAGCGCGTCCGAGGTGCAAGCGTATGTTAAGTACATCAAGAGTCAATTAGCAGATCATTACCTAATGGAACTCACAGCTGTTATAGGTAAGCGTGTGCCGCAAAATGTGTGCAAAACAAATTTAGATAACAATACGATTGAGAAGAAGTTAGATGAACAAAATTAATGAATGAGCTTTTAAATTATATCAGTTTATATACTCGTAGTACACTCCAAACTTTTTTGTAATGTATATGACTCAGCACAAACAAAAATGCAGGAAAATCAACCCTGCTTTGGAAAATCGTTATTAAATATGATTGATATTAAAGACACCCTGTTCAGAAAGTGGAAATCAAATCTTTACTATTTTTAGCACGCTTTTTTCATGTTCCAGTGGGAAAATCCAAATCATTATGTCGGGGGCGAAACCGCGAGGCTGATAGCTAGTGGATCGAGTGACAAACGAGCACACAGTCCACCTGATGGTAAGTGGTTGCTGTGGCCCATAGACATCTACATCAATCCTCGTTTGCGATTCAAAATGCAGATGCGTTGTCACTCGTGAGGACTAAGGTGAAATGCCTCTTTTCCCGTAAAAAGGGTCTCCGGTTCTCTAAACTCACCATACGAAACACAGCAGTGTTAAACTGCTATTTTACGCTGGTATTCTGTTAGAGCGTGGTCCTTCCCCGGTCGAGCCTACCCATTCGTGCTACAACTATACTACTAACATAGCTGCAGCAAGGCTCTACCATGTATAAAATGGTTGCGCAACTATTTAAAGTACAGACACAAGGATATAAATAGTTATGCGTAAAGACTTAGACAACATTGTCATAAGGGCGCATGATAATGGTATTATATGCATATGCATGATATTATATATATATATATATATATATATATATATATATATATATATATATATATATATATATATATATATATATATATATATACAGAACCGGCAAGGTAAGGTCTAAATGCAGTGACAACCTGGTAACATATGCATGAAGCCGATGGATGCAGGTTGTTCAGGACCGTGCTTTGTGGCACTACTTGGGGGAGGCCTTGGGCTTGTAAAGAACCGTAATGATGATGATGATGATGAATACCTATTATAATGTTACATAAAGGATTCATAGTTAATATATCGGATTAAAGAAAACTAGGCTACACTGAGGTTCCATGAAATATTTCAAAGTTCATGGAACCTTTTAAACATTTAAAATTTTATTTTTTTGGACTAATTCTTAAGGATTTTGGATTGTTTATGCATCACTTTAATTATTTAGTTAAAACATTCCAAACACACTGGAAAATTGTTTGCACAATAATTTAAAATTTAAAAATGTTGTACAGCCGACTTCAATATAAGCGACTTCAATATAGGTTATTTAAGAATAACTCAATAACCATTAGTCTGACCTTGATCAAATTTATATGGGATCACACGAGAACTATCAGCTTTCATATAAAAAAGAATCATCGAAATCGGTTCGCCCAGTACAAAGTTATGAGGTAACACACATAAAAAAAAACATACACTCGAATTGAGTACCGTCTCCTTTTTGGAAGTCGGCAGAAAAAAGAGTTTTCAAGATTATTGAGTCATTAATAACAATATATTTATTATGAACTCTACTGATTAAAAACGTTTCAGGTGTGATTGTTAAAAGTGGAGCAACATACAGTGAGTAATATTAAATAGATAGATATTACATTAGGACTAAAATTTTGCTAGAATGATGCATGGTGTCAGAAAAGGAATTCTAGTATTCTAGTCAATCTCAATTTTGAGTGACTTGTGGGTTGGAACGTTTTCGTTTAACTACGTCCAATTGGTCTGTAGTTCTTTAAGAGAGCATTGCCGCTTTTCTTGAGTATAAAGACCACTGCACTTCTGATCCACGCGTTCGGAATAGTCCCAACATGAAGCACGGAATTTAGAGCTTCTGAAAACTTCAAGTAATGGTTTTCCAACCGCTTTCAAAAGCCCCGCTGTAATTCCATCCTCGCCCCAATTTGAAGGTGTTGGAGAGCCATTCTAATATCGATCAAACTGACGTCCGAGATATGATCGGAATGGTATCGTAAAAGACTTGCTCTTGGATCGTTACTTACACTTGCGTGTGGCTCCAACGATGAGGTGTACAGCTGCCCATAGAACTATTCAATCTCACTTTAAATCTCAGGTATCCCAGAAACGTAGTTGACTCTTCCTGGCAGATAGATCTCTGGCAAAGACTTTAAAGCCCTGGTTCCGCTCAATCGCTTCTTCAATACGAACCATATTGAAGTTGCGTAAGTCCCTCAGCTTGTATTTGGAGATCTGTCTGTTCAGTTCCCAGTATGCTGTAAAATGTGCTGAAGACTGCAGCTTTATTTTCCGCCTATAACCCATGAGATTAAGAGTGCGATCGGAGAGGTTTTGTGTTCTTCTACGCCGGGTCTTGCAGAACTTAGTTCCGACCGCATAGCCATTTCCACGAGTTTGTCATTCATATCGTCCACTGCATTGTAGTCTAGTAAGTTTTCCGAAATAGAGCACGAGGGGAACGGAGCGTTGGCTTCATTAGAGGTGACCTCTCCTACTTAATGTTTAGGTCACTGTGCTTCTCACCATAGTTATCGCTGCTGTCAGCATTTCCTGCCAGCTTTCCTTCACATATATTAAAATAATTACATATCACTAGTTTTTTTTTATAATACTAAATTACATTACAATTAGCCACTTGTTTATATACTAGAGCCCAATGACTTCGTCAATCTTACTTAGCGGTACCATGTAGCGACATCTATGGAAATGTATTAAATAAAGAACGATGTATTTAGCGCGTCAAATTTTCATATCGATATACATCGCAACCGCTTCCGTAGATAGATAATAGATGGCGCTAGAGTAGTCAAGTGAGCTCGGCCACGGTCCTTATTGCTTTGTAAGAGAGATCATTAAGTGCTACGGCCATTTTCGACTCGATCATCAACAAAATCAACTCGGCTTAACCGCGTGCGGGAAGTTACCACAAATATTAACCTGCGGTATACAGAAACTGTATAATAATCAGTGCGTGTAGCCAATAATGACTTACAAAATCAAAATTTGGTCCTTCACTGCTGCACGTATAAGGAAACTCAAAGTTAAAACGTAGTGGTTATACATACATATACTCTTTGCTCAAAGTCACTCAGCGAGAGAACTTTGTTCAGTGTTTCTCTGTATGATAATAACCGGCCATAAGAAATAGAAATACTTTCGACCAATGGCGAAGAAAGATTTGGCGAAGAAGGTATATGGCGAACATTCACTAAAAGGAGTGACTATCTGACGTAACATGCTGTAGTTGCTGGATCCAGTTAGTCCAGGACCGTATTTTATGGTAATCTATGAAGGAGGCCTATGTTCAGCAGTGGATTCAGTTGTGATGGGCTGATGATTATGAAGTTTTGGTTAGACCCTTTTCAAATACTGTTTGTGATCTAGTTGAAAAGCATTATCGATGGACTGCTGTGTTAAATCGAGCTGGAAGAACTAAACTCTTATAAAAGTTAGGTAATTTATATCCCACCATATTACTT